>CM077804.1:7143397-7853397 GCA_039737535.1 Lagodon rhomboides | reverse complement strand
TATGGCGCTCAACACCTTAGAGTGTTACGAAACAGAAATTATAAAGCCGAGCAACATTCGTCGTGGTAACCACACACTATTCCCCCAGCCGTGTGACTACCCAGCCACATTGCACAACGAATGATGCTATCCGCGGCATAACAAAACTCTCCAGGTGGGAAACATGAAAGGATCGTGTCGAGCAAAAATTGTATTCTATTACTTAAAAAAAAGAATAAAAAAGGGAGCTTGAATAATGAAAAGCTGAATCCAGACAAAAGCCCAAACACCAAATACAAAGCGACTTACAGTAACTCAGACATACACTGATGGCGGTGGCTGCCATCCAAGGTGCTGACCAGCACATCAGGAACAGCACCAAGGACACTTCAACATGCAGACCAGGGGAATCAAACCAGCAACTTTCCGATAACTAGACGCTGGCTCTACCCCTGAGCCACAGCCACATGAGGAAAGTCTCTTTCAGCATAAAAGACGCATCGACCAAACTAAAACCCAAGACCTAGCACACTTCTCTCGAGCGACACTCATCAAAAGAGTTGACCACTCTGTCATAAATCAGGCTTTAATCTACTTTTCAAATTCATGTTAGGTACTGCCACAGGAGGGAAATTTTAGCGCAGGGTAGAGTCAAAGATCCAGAGCCGTACACAACTACAAACTCTTCCAGAGAAAGCCTGTTCCAGCTCTGGTGATTGAGCTCCGCCTCAAGACAAGAAGAGGTAGAAATCCAACAAGTACATAGTTCATGAATGTAACATGTTTTTTTTACACCTCACTTCAAGCATTCAAAGGTAACATGTATATATTTCCAGTAGAGGTTTTAAAGGAAATGTTTGGTCTTGTCATAGCAGGAAAAACACAGGTGTGGCTAATAACGTTATCCATGGCTTTGTTCCATTTAGATGCACCATTGTCACCATCTGTAACGGACACACCTGCATGGAATGAAGTCATAATTGATGTTCAACATGGCACCTGTTTGATAAGTCTCACTGTCCACTGTGGAAAAGTGCTATCATATTGATGTGATTGACTTGTGAGATGTCGATACCATTCCACATTATTCCTTGTGTTATAGACGTTCCTTTTTAAATGCATTACTTTATCAACACAAACAGTATTTTGACCTACAGGCACTGTGTTATTCTTGACGACAAATGGTGCAAATCGCTCCATTTCGAGGTATTAGTAAGATGATAGCGAATACCTAAAACACAAGGCAACAGCTAGCGTATCATTTCATCACTGCCATGAGTTCTCAATTCATTTAAAATGCTACAATTCCGTGAAAAAGCTTATACGATGACTACATTTAATGAAATGCTGGGCTAGATGTGATGGAACTTAAGTAGATAGCTTTCGACACTGCCATTATCGTAACAACAGATTTCGTGTAATACACAGTTATTCAGTGTTCTACAGGATACACGAAATGTGTCCCTGTTCAAGTGTCAGAGGAACTACACCAGTAACGGCTTTTTACTGTACCTATGCAAACATTTCCAACCTGCTGTAGTCCATGTAAGTGGGATATTTTATGTAATAAAAGAGTGACTCAGGGTTTGGAGCACTGCTGTCTCTGCTTTTTGCCGCCTAAAGACATCAAGACTGCTAATGGATGCAATTAAGTCTGTACTTTTTGCACGTCTACCTCTTACAGGCAGGTGTGGGCCGGGAGCGATCGAAGTGCTACTTATGTGTGTGATTGCAGCAAGCTGTGCTAATGCAGCTCCTGTGAGAAATGATACATTCGGCTCCTTTATAGTTGAGTAGCTTCTACATACGTAAGTAGTCTCCTTTATTCTTACATTTATGTTAGAATCCAGTGAAAGTGGGTCTGCTACTTAACCTTTCATGTTGGCCTCATATTAAACTTTTTCCAACATGCCCTCACACCCAAAAAAACAAATAGGTTGATTGCCAAATTACTCACAAAACACATATGACCATTCGCACAAAAGCATGAAAACTATGACATATGATATTTTGAGATTAGCCAATCAGCAGCAGTTAAAATGGTCCTTTACAAGGTTAAAGTCGCAAAAGGGTTGCAGTTTGGTTTAGGAACATAAACTAGTTGGTGAGGTCCCAACACCATCTCCATCCTCCTCCTTGGATGGACTTTGACGGTCTTCGACTACGACGCCAAACCAATCACCAGAATAGATGTTGGCAATGTGTGAGCAAACCACAGTTATGTTGAAACTGCTTTATTCTTTATGTTGCAGCTTTATGTTTCTTTGTTCTTTTCTCCTATATTATGTTGTAGCAACAATGGTCCTATGGTCTGATGACGTTAAGGCACCAAAGCCATGTTGTAATGGTTAGAAAAGATCGTGTTTTAGCTTAAAGTACCTCATTTGGAAGCCACAAACACAGCTGGAGATGTCCCAAGGTCTTGTCAAAAAACTCATTTCTGAAGTCCCGACTTCTGGTCAGAAATATCTGTGTTTTGTCGCCACAAACACGGCTGTAAATTGTTCTGAGGTTTCCTTGAAAATAGGCAGTGGTGTAGAAATGTTGAAGCGCAGTCTTGAACTGAGGTCAGTGGCTTGGCAGCCTTCTGGTCTGTGACTCAAACACCATCCTCCACCTCCTGATATGAAAGTCCATTCATGAACCTGTAATGTGAACGTGATATGATATGTTTTGTAGAATCATTTTACCCTGGCAACTGGGCTGACGTCACCTGATTTCCTCCTTTGCTCTCCTCTTTATTACTGCCACTAGAGGACGCCTCTAGACAGCGGATGTAAATATCGGTCATACTAAGCTATTTGCGCAGACAACTTACATAGCGTTTATCTATTTTTTTTTTTCAATTAGCTAGCTAGTCTTTCAGATTTAGACTTTTTTGACATAAACATACAGTTAAAATCTGTCAGTGCTCTCAATTAGACAAACTATGTAATGGCCAATGTTTCTAAACTTCCTCAAACATATTTGGCATTTCAAAACTTGACATTTCTTATTACTTATCCGCTAAAATATACGCTGTCACTGATCCAGTATATACATGATTCATTCAAATCTTCGCCAACTAGTTTGTCCAAGGTCTAAACTTGACTTTCAATCCTAAATGGTACACCATGCTTGGCATTGAAGAAGTCATTACTGTAGCGCTTTTTATGTAGAATGTCATACTCATAGGCCACTCAGTGAAGTCACACTTCATGATCGCTCTTGTCAGTATTTCAGATTAAATTGTTTATTTACAAATAATACCCCAAATTAACCAAAACTATGGAAGAATGGAGACCTAGCCAAAATGAACAAAAGGATGGAGGCTGTCTGTGGGCCGTAGGACCCAGAATTTCTCTCCCTAGACTAAAGGACTGCCAGGCATCCATCCTAGAAAAGGGAAAACAAAAGACAACAGAGCTCGCAGATGCTCTGCCTGGAAAAAGAGTGTGCTGTCTCATCCAGTCTCCCTTAAATGTGGGCTGGCCCACCCATCAATCAGCCCAACCGGAGACCTGAGATGAGAGAAAACACAGAAGCAGGGGCAAGGCTGGCAATACCAAATATCACAATATCGAAAGCATTTTAAAAATGAATGAAGACAATGAATGTCCAGCTTTTGGCGTGATTCCAATATAGCACTCTGCAGGTCTACTTTTTGTCTTGTCACACTTTTTCTCCTAAATTAAGCATCACACTTGGCCGATCATGTCAAATGAAGCCTGAGTGAGCACGAAGACTAGTAATTCCAGCGAGTGGCCTCTAACAACCCTCTCAGCTTTGTCCTGCGGCGAGCAGAAAATAGAACCAGAGAAACTCAGTCAGCCTCGAAACATGCTCTGACTTCCTGACTGATTTTGGAGACCGGTGTAAGAGAGGTGAGTATTAGTATTTTTCTTTTCTTTGTGAAGACAAGAGAAGGGGAAATCAACCAAGAAAAGAGCATCAACAGGTCTGAGCTAGACAGACGCAACAGTTACAGTGGAACTGTTCTAACTGTAAGGGCTGACTCACTGGTAGTACTGGACCTTCTTGAAAATAATGATAAATTGCATTTGTGCAGCACCTTGAGAGTGACACAAGGACACATAAGTTTACTCAGACAAAAACAAAACTGGGAGTAACAGAATTACATAAGACCATAGGCCTTGGTGAACAGATTTTTCAAAGAGTTGGGGTCTTAGGATGGGGTATAATGGTGCAGGGGGTCTGGTAGGGACTGGTGTGGAAGGGCACGGAGGCATTTGTAGGTGAGGAGGATGATTTTATAGGAGATACGGGGATTAGCTAGGAGCCAGTGAGGTAGGGTAGAGGTGCTGTGCTGCCAGGGTTTTTATGAGCACCGACTGTCTGAGTTGATTCTGAAGGGACTGAAGTAGATCATATAAAAAGTTACCACTATTTCATTATCATTGACCACCATGCTCATTTCTGTTGTTTCGTGGACAACACAACAGGAAAAAGACAGGAAGGTAAACTCGTATTCTAGCAGCAAACCATATTAACATGAGGGTCATGTGGAAAGCTCAAATGCTGTGATAATGTTACACTGCTGTGTTCCAGGTCGCAGGTTGTATGAACGGAGGGAATCGGACAGATTGTTAACATTCCACCACTTCCCAATTAAGCTGCGACTGAAAAGATGATGGGTATTGACAATCCGGAGGGATATCAGGCCAACATATTTGATGAACCATTTGCTAATGTTAGCATTCAACCAATTGCTAGCTAACACTACCTTTTGATCACATCAAGTGCGTTATATTTCCGGCCTTAAATCAACGTGTCCATGATGTGTGCTGACATTTTAGATTGAATCTACTCCTTTCCTATCCTATCGCGTGGTTGAATGCTAACATTAGCTGTCACCTAACGGAGGCTGAAGGGGTATCAAATATGTTCTACCTTGAAATATGGCATGACGTCCCTCTGGATCGTCACAGTCCACTGTCTTTTCGGTTGCTTAGAAAATCTGAAGGCAGTGAAATGATGAGGATTTGTCAGATTCCTCACGTCGACGGTACTTGCAACCTGGAACACGGCAGTGCGACATTTGAGCTTCCCAGTCTGACAGTGATGTCAGAGGAAGATGGCCACCGCATATTTCTTTTAGAGGGTTTGTCTGCATTTAAAAAAACCCTCATGTACACGCTAATTTTGATGTAAAAATGGTATTGGAGGTATTGGACAGAGCCAGGTCTGTTTTTTTTCCTGCTTCTGGCATTTATGCTAAGGTAAGCTATAATAACTTCCTGACAGCACAGCTAACGCACAGACATTGAAAGCGGTAGCACTTATGCTGTTTGGCCTCATTACCAAATTACCAAATCCATTTGAACCACTTTGAGTACCACAGATGAGCTTAATTTTATATCAATAGTTTTATCAAACCCTTCAGTCCTTTCAGTTGATCAATACAGTTTCATTTTTTTTATCTGTCTTGTAATTGTCACTCTTCTCTTCTAAACTGGGTCATCTGTCTCTCACACCTCATTCAAGCCAGTTTCTTATTTTCCTGGCTTGTATAACACGACAAACAGTTTCAGTGTTTGCTCACAGTTCCCTCACGACTTTCGATTTTCTGCATTGTTGTGTCCTGTCCATCAAATTCCGTTCTTCCTTGAACTACATCTGCCTGAATAATAAAAAAAAAAACAAGCCATATATTCTGAATATTTTCAGCCACCTGGCTTCACTTTGGAGTCAGGTGCACTCACGTCTCCGTCTTCGATATTAAAGGCAGCGTTACAAAAGCACCAGCTGCAGCGTACAGAAGCAGCCTAGTTAGCGATCCAAGATGATGCAAAGTGCTTTCTGAAATCACGCTGCTCTTGTCTTTTATGGAATAATTAAGCTGTTCGCCGTTTTCAGCAGTTAGGAATTCAGGTCAGGTGCTCAGCTGCATCAGTGTAGGACTGAAGCAACAGTCTCTTCTGTGCGTCTATCCCCGACAGTGGCTTGTCAGTTAGTGACCTAATTGTAATTAAGGTCACACATTGGCATTCGTTTGTTTAGTCCAGAGAAAGTGCATTCACAGCACTCCCAACACAAGCAACAAAACAGAAACATGTTACATCACCCTCCTTTTTCAGATATGCAAATGGGTCCCTTGAGGCTAAAAGGTTTGTACTTATTACGGTTTGTTACATAGTTACCAACCTAATCACCACAGTGAATGTCAATTCAAATTTCTGTAAACCGTTATGTTGAAACTGTACGTCACTTTCCGTTCCGTATGCATTTTATGTCCAGACAATGCCGAGATTATGGTCTGGTTAGGTTTTTCACAAAAAGCATTTGGTAAGGATTAGGAAAAGATCACGTTTTTGCTTGAAACACCCGGTTCTGTCACCATCAACGTGGCTGGAAATTGTCCCAATGTCTCATGGTGTTCGCGCTTACAGATAGTAGAAACGCCGTCCAGAATGGCGGTCTCTGGCTTGGCGACTGTCACACCATCCCCCAGCTGACGTGAAAGGCGGCTCATTTACGTGATATAACACAGTTTGAAGCCACGTCAAAATGACACATACGAATTGCACAAATGTAACATATATATATATATATATATATATATATTTGCAGGGATGTACAATGCCGACGCTTTGCTCCAGTGACGGGGTGGATCGCCTCTTCTGGCTCTCCTACCGGACAGTGGATAAGGGTATGTACCAAAATGTTGAACTCTCTGCTTAAAGACAGATATCAGGTTGACACAGCACCAAAGATCTAAAATGACATGCGCGTGTTTGAAGGTTATAGGAGTGTGTATGTGTGACACATTTGCCTCCTGGTTGGATCTGCACAGCAAAGTGTATTTCAGTCATGGTAGACACATTAGACCAGCACTTTGTGCATTCAGATGTGGCTATGACCGTCTGTAGAAGGAAGACGGCTGTCGGCTTCAACGCATCTGAATGAGCACTGCGGATGCAACTGAAGCATTTTTGCTCTCTCCGACAGAGAGTAGATTAAAAGCAGGTGTAAACTGGGGAGATAATTTTTTTTTTTCATGTCAGTATTAAGGGCTGACCTCACAAACTACGTTTCCATGCCTGATCTGTATCTCTTACTATCTTTTATGAGCTGCCCGGCAGAAGTCGTATTTACTCGCGCGGGGCACCATTTGTTTTTCCACTCTCCTCTGAATTTCTGCCGTGCTACAGTACATCTGCCTCTTCCTTGGAGGGTCATTATCTATCAGACAGCCACTGTTTTTTCACACAGTTGCCTCTACCTCATTACCGCTGCTCATACAGGGGAGAAAAAAAAGCGTGCCGCCGCATTTTTGTAGAGACCGAGCGAGCTGGAGGGCGAGCTGATTGTTCGGATGCATTTCCAGCGGTTTGTCCCTTTTTGCCTCCCCTGACATTGACGCCTCTTCGTCGCATCTGTTGGTTTCTGACCCGCGATGAACACCTCAGCCACGTCGTGTTGTTTTGATGAACTGTGCATGCCCTCTCTCTTGTGTCTAATTGAGGGGTTACACTGGGTAACGCGCTGGTGAAAGTACCCATTCAGGCACACAAGAACACATTATTTCTCTGCAGCCGCCTCGAGACACACGCTCACTTGAAAGAGTCGTGACTCATAACAGCATCATACTCACAAAGGTAGCCGGGTCATGGGTCACAAAGAGTCAATATTGCTTTTGTTCTGCAGAGATCTTGTTCATCTGGACCCAGAAAACTCAAGAAATATACAGCGAAGTTAAGAAAGGCGGAGCACTATTGTCCACTGACTGTATGACGCACACTGTGTAGCTGGTTAACTCGATACGACACTGACACGGACAATACGCTTACTGATTATCCCGGACTTTAAAGGCTCTGGGGCCAGTCACACTTCACAGGAGAGTTTTCTTTGGTGGGAAAGGAGTGGAAAGCTGATCGCAGTTCAGTCTGCTCAGTCAGCACAGTTTGGACTCTGCTGCAAGGACAGCGTTGAGTTGTTTGAGGCTCAGTTTGGAATTATTGCAGGACTAAATTTGTAGATAATTTTTACCGGTCGTGACGTACAACATGTCCCTGTGCCTAAGTGATTGAACAGGTCGATTAATGGCTCACAAAAGGGCATGCAGGACCACTGGAGAGTCCAAAGGGCACATGAACCGGACCTTCGTCATCACATGGTTAATGGGTGCAAAACAACTACTTGGTTAGGTTTAGGAAAACATATGGTTTGGAATAAAATGAGCAAGCTTATGTTATGTACTTTACATAGTTTAAGTACTTATGTAGACTTAAAGAACTCACCAGTTACTTTTGGTTTTGCATGGGGCTAGAAGAGCGGTCTCCTAAATGAAAGTCCTCTGCTTCTTGGACCATTTTGTTGTCTGGCGGACGAACTTTAGACCTGCCCAACCTGTGCGCATTTTGCGTAGCAGGTACGCATTTCGTCGTGAGAGTACGCCGGTACGTTTTGTCGCTGTAAAGAACGCAACGCCTCGTGAATTCCGCCATTTGTGCGGCAGTATTCAGGTCTAAGAGCAAGAGGTGGCAGCGAAACTCTAATAAGCACGTGGCCCGCAGAAATTCAAAAGACGGAGAAGCAGAGTCCAAGTAGTGCCGGAGTTGTACCATTCGCCTCCGCCCACCCACAAGACAAAAATTTGCAAGCTGATGACCAACAAAAATGTGTAATGTCATTTCAAAGAGGCAAAGCTTGGATTCCACAAATCAGCAACGCTCTTGATCGTGACGTTTCCTCGAGCGGAGACTGTTCTTTGAACTTTTTTAAAAAGGGAAACAGACTGGAGAGTGTTGAACGTTCAAGTTCAAGTTTGAACTCGTACAGTACTGTGAGTCGCTCTGCCAAATGAACGGAATATAAACTCATTATATCCATTTCTCTTGGTTTAGCCTTCATTGTAACTTTGGTTAAACTGCATCAGTCACATTTCCATTATCAGGTGCCACAAAGTTAGGATGCGCTCCATCACACACATGACTTAATGAGCCGTACTAAAGCAGCCTTTTCCTGGTGCCTCCAGTTTCACCCAGTAACTGCCTTCTCCCGTCAAGTTTACAGAAACCACATTTATTTCTATGAAGCATGAGTGAAAACAAACTAAACACACGCACGCACGCACGCACACACACACACAACATTTGCCACTGTGAGGCTTCATAGGGAAGTCATGCCATTCATCTGGACCAAACTGTACCCTGAGCGCCCCCCTTTGGTCGCTTCTGTCACTGCAGCATGTCGGCCCTCGGCCGCGCTGCAGAAAGCTGCTGCAGGCTCTTTCTGCCAGGCGACATGAATGAGTATCTGCATCAGTGACCGTGGTTATGAATGAATACATTAATGGACACGTCCGTGCACTTCAGCATCAGGCTGCAGTCATTTATCCACACTTGTGGTCTACAAAAATCTACTCACTCATGTTATATCTCTTATTTTATTCAGCTTTAGCTTTTGTAAACAAGAGGATGAATTGGTGAAATATCTGGTTTAACTAAACATAACACCTGTCACACTTCAGTGAGGATGAGAGGCTGAACTGTAAATGATTTGCTCGGTCTAGAAGAATTCACATCCGCTGCAAAAGGGTTGATATTTTAAATGTCCAAGGTCCGTCCTGGTTTGCAACACAATGTACCAAACCGGGTTAAACGCCGGAAGAAGTGCCAATTATTAACTGGCTCTGTGGAAGTTTTTAATTTGGCTGTTACGCACAGCGCCAGGCGTCCTGTCCCCTCGTCCTCATGTTATGGACTCTCATTTTTCACGGGAACTGTATGTCACCATTTCCCAGCGCTCCTCTCATCCAGCTCTTCGCTAGAAATGACAGACTGACGCACCAGTGAGAGTTTGGTCCGCTCTTCCTCGGTGCTCAGCGGAGCGCGCGGCTCCTGCTCGCTGGGCTGTGACGTCCGCGGGAGGAGGAGGAGTCCGCACTGATGCGCTTAAATACGCGGCTCCAGTTCGGATTGCAGACAGAAACGGCACAGCAGAGCAAACCACGGCTTCTTTACGCACCAGAGGCTGCTCCGCTGAATCTTTACGCACTCGCACTCAGTCCACGAAACCAGACTACAGCCATGATTAAGAAAATGTCGCCCTCCGAGAGCGATTACGACATCCCGGCGAAGAACTGCTACAGGATGGTGATTTTGGGATCCACCAAAGTCGGGAAAACGGCCATCGTGTCCCGGTTCCTGAACGGGAGGTTCGAAGACCAGTACACGCCGACCATCGAGGACTTTCACAGGAAACTGTACAGCATCAAGGGAGACGTTTACCAGCTGGACATACTGGATACATCGGGGAACCACCCGTTCCCCGCCATGAGGAGGCTGTCCATACTGACAGGTACTTATCCACATCTGTGGCTTTATGTTTTAAAACGAGTTCAAATTGATCAGAAAGCGATTTTAAACATGCAAAAGTGCATTTTGAGTTGTAAAATATGATATCACCGTGCGACCTAAGCGAACGGCTGCAGGGTGCAACAGTATATGACTTGTAGCATAATATGTGACACTTTGCATGCATCGAAAGCAGTCCAATCTAACCAAAGCATCCTTCTCTCCCCTCTCTCCTCTCTCCAGGTGACGTGTTCATCCTCGTCTTCAGCCTGGACAACCGCGACTCCTTCCAGGAGGTGCAGCGGCTCAAGCGGCAAATCTTCGAGACCAAGTCGTGTCTGAAGAACAAGATCAAAGAGAACATCGACGTGCCGCTGGTCATCTGCGGGAACAAGGGCGACCGGGAGTTTTACCGCGAGGTGCAGCAGGAGGAGATCGAGCAGCTGGTGGCCGGCGACGAGAAGTGCGCGTACTTCGAGATCTCCGCCAAGCGCAACGAGAACGTGGATAAGATGTTTCAGACTCTGTTCACCCTGGCCAAGCTACCTCACGAGATGAGCCCCGACCTCCACCGGAAGGTGTCCGTGCAGTACTGCGACATGCTGCACAGAAAGTCCCTGAAGAACAAGAAGATGAAGGACATTGGGGAGGCGTACGGCGTGGTGACTCCGTGCGCCCGGAGACCCAGCGTGCACAGCGACCTCATGTACATAAAGGAGAAGGCGATCGGAGGCGGCCAGGGGAAAGACAAAGAGAGATGCGTGATCAGCTAAGCAGACGGCGAGGCGCGAACTCAACACAAATCTTTGTAAAGGAGACTGAGCCCTGGTGCTTCAGCTTTGAGAGGCGACACGCGCGGCCGGCTGCGCTCAGGAGGCGCGGAGACGCCGGGCAGCCGCCGCCGCGCGCTCTGACGCAGCGCCGTCTCCAAAAGGACACTGACTGGACACACGAGTCCGCTCAAAGCGCCAAATCAATAAAAAAACAACAAAACAAAAGACAAAACTCACACAAAAAATGTGTCCTGTCAATCAGAGCCAGATGTGTGACGTGGCTTCATAACCTGTGAGACTCGTGTGTCGTTGACGTCATGCCTTTAACAGATGTCGGAGGGGAGAGAAAAGAGACTCTTGGAATCAGAGACGGAGGGAAAAACACTGTTGTTTACATCGTATCATTATCTGATGACGGCTAAGCAGCTACACTTGAATGTTCTGTTGAACTCTTTTTTTATTATTATTGTGAATGTATATTTATTGTCAGTGTCAATTTTGCAGAGAAGTCAAACAAAATATGAAAATCTAATAAAAAAAACACAAACTAAAATATATTCCACGTTGTTTCTCGTTAATTCTGTCCTGCTGTTGAACCTTTCACGCACCACACCTGCTGTTCTCTTCATCTGTATCCAAAAGCCCCATGCAGTGAACACACACTGGAGACTTCCGCCGGGTTATTAAGTCCTTTGGCAGCCAGCATTGTGCATTTTTGCAGAACAAGCGTCAGCGGGCCAAAAGAGTCGGGATGCACAATACGTATAGGATCAAAAAATTATTGGAATAATGGAGAAAATGCACATTATTGGCTATTTGTTGGCATTGGTGACATTCTAGCTGATAAATGGAAGCAATAATACGAAGTCGAATTGCTGTCATAAACTTAAAGGGGCAGTATGTAGTTTTGGAGAAGAAATTCAAAGTCCAAATTTTCATATTTACAATATTAATGAGGTAATAATACAAAACTCAGACATATGAATCTTTTCCATAACTGATAAACAAGCTGTTCCCAGAGGGAAAATAAGGTCTCCAGAACACTGTTTGAAGCTAGAGAGGTGGCGGGGTCCGCCACATATAAACAAGCAGAAACAGCATGAAATTGTGTTTCCCTTTAAGGTCAGTTTGTTTCTCCGGTTTATTAAGTCATGAAAGCGAAGAGAGTTTGTTTGTTCGGGCACAAAAACGCCGTCAAAGATTCTGAAAAAAAGCCTCATAGTGCACCTTTAACGAACACAAAATGCACAAAGTCTGAAACAGTGGGTGGTTTGCCACTTGGTTCACTAGTAAACAAAGGAGAGAGGCAACATTTGGAGCTTAGAAACTTCAATTTGAAATACAAACATGAAATTATTAGTTATATTATGGGCAGAGGGCACCAGATTGTGTCTTAAAGTGGTGGGAACATAAAGGCTCAGACGAAAAAGAAATGAAACGGTCTTCATCATATGAAATTTTAGGTACCATAAAATCGGATGGACTGGATGTGGTCGGGGTAGATAATTACATTACGGACGCGTAATATTACATATGCAGTTTCTGCAGTCTGCAGCACGCTGATCACATCCATTATCCAATCAACACTAGCAGCATTAACGCACATGTTGTAGGAGGCTGCTTTGCTGCACATATCAGGTCCTGGATCAGCAGCAGTCCGTTTCAACTGCAGGTGCTAATGGAGAGCCAAGCGTCAGTGTTCTGATTTGTTGGCTCAAGCTATTTGTCGAGAACATTTTTAAACAAATTCTCCTTTTTGTAAAGTGATGAGGTGAAAACTGTGAAAAAAGTGTCAGGGACATGTCCCGAGTGTAAACGACACCCACCATTGTTGGTATCGGCCGCAAGGAGAAGCAGGTAATTATCGGTGACTCAGCATTCAACACCAACAGTCATCGAGGGAAAAAAAAAACTCAATTGTGCAGCTCAAGTGCAGAACATAAGGGGATCAGAGAAGCTTTCAGCCAGCACAGGCCTCACACATCCCTAATGAGGATCTGTGAGTGGCACCTGGATTCAGGGAAAGAAATTACAGCACTTTGTGTTGAAAAGTGGCTGAGGCGGCCTAACACACAGCAACACACACATCGGAGTGCCCGAGAGGAAGAAGGGAGGACAATTCGGAAGCTTTTTTTCTGTCAGTCCACTGAATGTATTACATTGTGATTTCACAGCGTGTGTGACATGTCGATCGCATCTAGAATTAACGAATATTAACAGTTTTCCTCCACACGCTGTAGACTAGTTGCTTAGCTTACGGTGTGCTGTAAATTTTAGGGGCCGGGTTCAAATCTCTGGCACGGTTTCGTACCAGAATCCGCAGCGGCTAGTTTTGTTTTCTTGGAGCGGGCAAGAACATTTCGGAACATTTTAACATATTATGGTTTTGTAAAGTGGTGGGGGCTCACGTCGTGCCGGGCGTCTCTTTCATGGTTGTCCAAAGAGGAAAGGAAATCAGGCCAATATTTCCACAATGCTGGAATCATCAGATGTGTAAAGTCAGACCTGTTTGACTCCACATCAGGTAAAATCACCATAAAACCCAGACCTTAATGGCTGCAATGTGCCTTTGTCCTCCACCTTTCACCTGAGTGCCCTTGAGCACGAAAAATGACCTGCAAATTGGGAATACGTGCGAATACTTGCATGTTTTATTCTTAATAAAAGCAAGTGAGGGGCTGTTACATCACCCGGTGGATGTCTGCAGCGCCGATTGGCACATTCTACCCCTTTAGCGCCGAAAATTACCGCCCCGATCCTCGAGTTCGCTCATGCATTTTCATTACGGGCTGTAAAAACAACAACAGCGGAATTATTCCGCCCCGCAGCTGCGGACGGAGCACACAGTTTGTTCCCGCCGTGGTTTTTAATTTGGCATTATTTGCATGTGTTTCAAAATTTTCCCCCGAGATGAACGAGAAAAAACACGGCGTCCAGTACTTCTTCCTCTCTCTCTCTCTCTTTCCCTCTCTCCCTCTCTGTGACGCTCCGGCTCCTCACTATCAGCAATAATGCCGTAAACTGTATCCTGCAATTAACGCACACACACACACACACACACACACACACACACACACAGAGCATCCTGCCTTGCCCTGCGTGTGTGGGAGAGACGGTACGTAAGGAGTCAGGGACACTGTAACACTGCCCTCCTAATCAGTAACGCCATGTGCTCTCCTCCTTTTTGCATTCATAATAAAGAGAAACACGTAGTTGTGGTGTTTATTAATACGCACCGCTTGTCTTTTTCAGCGTTTTTCTTTCTCACTATGAAACTTTTGTGTTGATCTTTAACCCCCGAGGGACAACAGCAACAAGTTCGCCCGACTCAAATAAAGATCACAATGGTTTTCTTTATCACTCCCATATGGCAAAGCATCAATGTTCGTACCAGCGTCACAGCGGCAGGGGAAGGCCGGTGTGGCAGTAAATAAGTACAGAGTGTACCAAATAGCAGAGCGTCAGGACAATGAGAGGCAGCAGTGCCGGGAATTTCTTTGGAATGTCTCTTTATCGGAGAATCTAAGATATCGAAATATCTTCGGCACCAACCAGGGCCACGGCTCAGATGCCCTGACAGACTATCAGCTACGTGCACACACTGCAGGAAATACAAAGTTGAGGCTTTGTTCTGCTCGGACGTCATTGTTTTATACTAGAAACACCACCAGAAAATATTGTGACAGTTAAATCCAACCTTCTGGATCACGTGCGGGTCAGACAGTCATGCCTGTGGATCAGGGGCAGAGCCAGCGTCTTGTTGGTTCGTTTGCATGTCGAAGTGTCCTTGGGCAAGATACTGAACCCCAGACTGCTCCCGATGTGCTGGTCGGCACCTTGCATGGCAGCCACCGCCATCAGTGTATGAACGTATGAACTACTGGAAGTCGTAAACGTACTGTGCACTGTGTAGTTTTGGGAAAGAAATCTGAGATCTTCAGTGACTGATTTTTTTTTATGCCTGAGCAAACTAAATAAACAGATTCTCTTCATTTTCATGGCTGAATAAACTGAATAAACAAACTGGCCTTAAAGGACAACTTCATGCTGATTTACTTTGTTTATATTTGGCGGACCCTGCCACCTTTCTGGCTTCAAACAGTGTTCAGGAGACCTTGGTTTCCTCTGAGAGCAGCTTGTTTATTCAGTTATGGCAAAAGTAAACATTTCTGAGTTTGTATTGTTGATATTAAAATTCTGGGTTTTAATTTATTCTCCAAAACGACATAGTGCCCTTTAATCACACACACTCTATTTCACTCATAATTACTTTTTTAAAGGTCCCATATCATAGAAAGTCAAAATTTCCATATCTTTTTGTATTATAAGGTGTAGTTGCTTTGTAAATCGATCCACAAAGAAAAGCGCACAATCTGTATTCAGAAACTGTGCCTTTAAACGAGCCATCAGGACTGTGATGTCACAACGATACAGTCACCGCCCCCAGCAATGCCCCCAGCACTTGGCAAAACTGATGAGGAAACATGGTGGGCGGTGCCTACTCAGGCCTGTGAGAGTTGACCAATCAGAGCAGACTTGGGTGAATGGAGGTTTATAAAAGTATCAACCCAGAGATGAGCATAAAATTGGATCTTTAAACTACGATTCGTCCATCAAAAATCATTCTAACAGGTTTATTTTCAAGATAAAACAGACAGCCTACTCCAGCAGCCTCCAGCGCCCCTAGTGGTCAGGAGGGCTTGCACTTCTTAACAGTAACTGCATCCCAATTTCATGCTACAGACTATTTCTACATAGGGTTTGAGAATGAAATGTGTTCCCACTGGAAAAGTGTTGAATGTTGTTGAATCAGAAAAGTCATCATGTGCAGTTTATTAAATTAGGTTTTTGAGTATGCTGTTTATAGACTGCAACGCGCAAAGGAGAAAAACAATAATATGATAATAACAGATGGTCGTGAAATAGCCTGAGGCGCTTCCTCTATTATTACTGATGTTGACTCTGAGTAAAAACATCTTGTGAAGGGGAACTCCACCAATGTGACATGTTATTAAATCTAAGTTCAACGTCATGTGTCCCCAAAGGCCAAATGATTTTGAAAACAAACATGTGACATAAGTTTTGGAAAGACTTTTGTGGCTCGTGCAAGAGCTGCGTGAAGTCTAAAAAAAAAAAATGTTGGCATCGGTTGATGACTGTAAGTCTGAGAACGAAGAAAAATCTGGGTGTGTGGATTTTGGAGAATCTGTGACAGAACTGCCAGTTGTATTATGGGTAATGTAGGCAGCAGATTTTTTTGGATGCATGGACTATAAAAGAAAAAGACTATTTCTCTGACTCTGCTATTCGAGCTCAGATTTGTTGACCGACGTCACTTCAAGAAACTCAAAATAAGCGACGGCAAAACAGTTTTCTTGTGACCGAGGACTAACGCATGTTTTCTTATTTCGGTCCTTGAAGGCAGAACCAAACAAGCAAGCAGAGGCCGAAGAAAATTAGGACGACGATAACAGTTTCTCTGGGAGATTTTTCGATAACACAAAGCAAACAAGCCCCGAAAGCTCCGACGTTTTCCCAAGGTTGCGCGCTGAATCACACACAAAGCGATCCAATAAGTGTTTCACCGGGGGAGAAGGGAAGCATGGGAGGAAAAGGTCAATCTCGCGGGGCCTGAGTCGTGGGTTTGCTCCTGAAGTGTTTGCTTTCGTTGCTCCATGTGTTGAAAACAAGATCACGAAAGATAATGGAGAAGCGACGTTGTGGTCGGCAGGAAATTAAAGAACACTTTGATTTTCGCTGTCCAAACTTAGGTGGCGTCCACTTCTCAGAACTGCAGTGTGACTGTAAAAGCAAGAGCTGACATGAAATACTCCAGCGCACTTATCGACCGACGAGGACGAGTCCAGCGTACGTCATTAAAGACACGCGGGGTGAGAGAGAACGGAGACGTAATCACTATAATGGAGACTAATGGCGCGGCGAAGGTCCGGAGGATCCTGCTTATGCAACACAATGTCATAACTGACCTTAAGCACGTTACGAGCTGCCGGGAATGCGAGGAAGTTGGCCGGAGAGCCGAGGTGGTCTCCTGGAAACAGCGGTGCTGTCATATGTGTTGTGGGAGAGATAGGAGGAGAGACGAAGAGGCCACGCTGCAGCCTGTGGAGAGTAATATCTGAGAGCTGTCGGCAGTCTGCATTATTCGGTACGGAAGCGTATTGCATTCACTTGATAAATTTATTTTTTGGTTTGTTTTACTGAGTAATTATTTGTGTTTTTCTGAGTAATTTTTTTTTCTGTTTTTCAGAGTAATTTTTTTTCTGAAATATCGAGATACTTCGAACTCCCGCGAGAATATCCAACCTGTAACAGACTCCCGTTCTCCCATAGACTGAAACTGCTATGTCTAGCAGATCTGAATGGGCTTTCCTTCTGAACAGCCGCAAAGTCCTCAGGTGCCTGCGTAGAGTCGACAAACTAATGATAATACCATCTATATGACTTAAAGACAGGACTATCTCCCAGTGTCTTAAACCCAGATCAAAGTAAAACTTGATTAAACTGAACAAGTCGGTCATGTTTGTAACCATGAAGTCGAGCTCTCAATACATGAATGGATCTTCAAATGCTCTGTAAACTCAGGAAAAAAATTAGTCCGAAAAACAGAAAAAAAAATTACTCAGAAAAACAGAAATAATTATTAAAAAAAACAGACAAAAAAATAAATTACTCAGAAAAACACAAATAATTACTCCAAAAAAATAAATTTATCAAGTGAATGCAATACGCTTCCGTAATTCGGTGATCAAATGAGTTTCATTTTAATCATTTCTGGGTTGGTATGGAGATAATTGTTAATGTTTAATTCAACATAAAAGCACATTTCTGCTCACTGGGCTTTTGTTTTGGGGAAAGTTGCAAAGTAGTAGCACGTACAACTGGTTTTGGACGAACGTCCAAGGTCCTAAACTCGCGATGGTTGTGCCACCATCTGGACTCTTAGCTCTTGATGCCAGTTGAGTGAGTCTGGACTGGACCTATGTGCACATTTCTGTTTAGTTTCATGCACTGGAAGGCCGAGTGATATATTAAAACTTCACTCCAGCCTCTCAGCCTGGGTCTAATGTCACCTTTTCTGTCTTCTAGCCCTGCTGTTTGGTATTCTAGGATCGTAGTGGCGGCGTTACCGCTCTTATTACTCACACAGTGCTGCTGTGTGAGCAGTGACGTGGACATCCAGCCTTTTCCTCTGAGACGGGAACTTTGCTCCCTTGTATTCGTTGGCAACCTCCTCAAATTAAATCTTCTAATAAGACGGGTCAACTGGAAAGCTATACAACCTTAATTTGTCGCGGAGCTGTATTAAATTAAAACCAATCCGGAGTGTTGGATAACCTCTGAGCCCTCGGTTTTATGAGCCGGCTTATGTAACGCGTAGCTGTGACGCTTGAGACGGCATCGACATTTTTGTAAGAAATAAGCATGTGAGTCATTTCCTTGAGATGTTTGCAGAGTTTGTGGCAGAGGAGTTTGTGTTTCCGCTCTGGAAGGACTTGGACCTGTGGACGCTTCTTACAAAACACATGCACCAACCTGTTACACAAAAAATGATTTACTGACGGAGGGATGATGAGTAGCCCGGTCTCTGGCAGCATCGGTCTTAATCCGTAATGTATTTAAGTTGCAGCAGAGCACCACAGCAGACCTGCTGAGATCAAATTTATAGGGCGGGCCTGTATTTCAGAGTGACATAACGGCATACTGTGCACTCAGCTGACAGGTTGTTATGGTCAATTAGTGGTATTCTGGCGAATACATCCACACTGAAGAATGGTGCCCGTTGTGTAGCGAGGCAAGAAGGTTTTTGAGCGTTAAAGCAGGTAATCTTACGTAGTCACCCAGAATAAAATTATTATTCACCTGAAAACGAGCATAATAAGTTGGCTTTAAGGTTCACCTTTCAGCTCTGTCACGACTGCCTAACCCTGCCCATACCTTTAACAATAATGAATTTGCCACTGCTACAGTCTTTCCCTAAACCCGACTATAAAGTAGTATCTATGCAAAAAACACTGGTGTTACACACAAAAACATTAAATCATCTCATCAGACACGATGCCAACAAAAACAATATGTTGGTCTGAAAGCTGTCAGGCTTTTTATCACCGGCACATTCAGCAGAATAAAATGTTGGATACGTTCAATTGCTACGTCTTATACATATCAATATTTCTACGTGTACGAGCTGACTTTCATGTCAGGAGAGTCGATGCTGGGACGGATAGGCAACACGGCCGCCAAGCGAGAGTTCACTGTTTGAGATGGCGTTTTAGCGTCCTTTGTGGGTTTTGTGCCTAAACCTAACCAAATGATAGGCACAGCACTGTCACAAAATGAAATTAAAAGACGAAATGTCAAGTTTCAAAAACTGATTTCCACTTGAGTCATCGAAATAGAATTCAATTAATCAGTCAATAAAAACGTAAGCTGCAACATTTGTGGTGATCACGTAGCTTATTTCCTAGCGAAAAATGCCAAAAATGTATTGGACAAATGAAGCAATTGAAAAGTCAGCTGAACAATTCGGGAAGTTGTGATTGGCATTATTCACACTTGATACATACACCGAATTGATTCATCAAATATCCTGTTTTAGACTGAGCATTTTGTACATAACCATGGATAAAAAGTTAGTATGTTTTCATTCTGTTCACTTAGCCTTGTTTTAAAAGCAGCGTTTTCCTCCTGCAGCATAACTAATAAAGTAATTACACCGTTTACCAGCAGCTCGAAAGCATGGGATGTCCACATGTATCAGTGCTTTTTGTCTTTTTATGAAGCGACAGTATTGTGATCTTGCATCAGACTTGCTGCTCAACACGCCCGAGCTGCTCTCCAGACGGCAACGTAGTTAATGTTAACCCACTGTTTACATTTCAGACAGGAAGCGAGCCCTGCAGGAGTCAGTGTCTTCCTGTTGTGTCATGTGCATACAACACATGCAGCGATGTTGTGTTTGTATAGGTCCAGTTACATCCTAACCGGGTTTAACCTACACTTTGATGCACGTGAGCCTGCAGTATGTATTTGTGTGTGTGTGTGTGTGTGAGCCTGGTGACTGATTGGTGGCAGCCACCTACGTCCCCCGGACGCGGCGGTCACATGATGAAATTGACTCTGGTTAGCGTGTAAGTGAGCCACAGGAAGTCGTCCGCAGTTAAAAGTTAACATCAGTGTTTTCGCTTGGTGTGCACGGAGAATTTTGCCCATATGAATTACACAATTCTTTTTGTTTTCTTTTATTTTAAAAATAGATTTTTTCGACATTATAAATATCTCAACATTTCCTAATAGAATCAGTTAATTATGTATTTAATTAATTTGCTACATACCTAAAAAATGATTCAATAATGAGATAATTCAATCAATCAAAGTATTGCAATCATCGTGTTTTTGACGTCACCACCATGCCATTTTTGTCCTTTTTTAAAGCTTTAATTTTAAGCTAGATGAGCTGTAAAAATAAAAATAAATTAAAAATGCATCTCTGAGACAGTAAGTATCTACTGTACACAACACACAGTGCACAATGTTTAGCAGACTTGTAATGTGGAAAAGCAGAAGTACATATTGAGCCTCAGTGATTCTTCTTTTCCTTTGTTATTCTGTCTCCCTCCTTCACACAGAGACGAACCTTAATACAGAAAGACACACAGTGGTACAGAAACAAACACAGCCACACATGTACACACACACACACACCCAAACACACACATGGAAATTGCTCACAAATCTAATTTGGGTGCGTCTGCGCCCATCCTGTGACACAGATGACTCCCGCCTGTTTGTCTTGTTTGGCTTGAGACCATGCCTGTCACCTAAATTTTGTAATAATTCGCTCCGGCCGATATACGACTGCTCGGCTGCTCTCTTGCGTAGATCGAGAATAAAAATGTAATTTAAGACGCCGTGTTTGTCGTTAGCATGTGAATCAAGCACATTCCAGTGTCTTTAGTTCAAATCAGCTCTGTGTCAGTCAAGACAAACCCAGAAGTTTTCATTTCAAAAAAGGCTTCTGGGCATATGTCGATTACTTTACTGAAAAGTCCATTCTCCGTGTGCGCTGGAGGCGTCACGGTTCCACATAACACCCTTGAAAGTTGCATAATGGACCGTGACTGGCTTCCACACGAGTTGTGACGTCACAAAATCACGCTCGCGCATCGAGCACGAGTTGACCTCAGTAACATTTCCCTTTCAGCAGGTAAACGTGAAAACTAGCATCACATAGCTTACGTTTTTCTGCACAGTGAAGCTCTCACACTCAAGCATAGAGCCTCATGGATGTAAGTTTTTTGATGATAGAAGTTGAAGTTAATAATTACTTATCTATCGATTACTTATAAACAAAGCATTACTCCAGGCGCCGTACCATGCTAATGCTAACGACTTGACCTGTCTCTTCTGCCACATTCAGACTACAAGATTTTTATTTGTCTGTTAAAATCAAATGAAATTCTTCTGGGAGGCAAAAAATCTCTCTCTCTCTGTAAGGACGTTGTGAGGCGTCCCCGATGCAGCGTCAGATGTCGTCCGCTAGGACACCTGGGATAAAACGATCAACTTAATGTGCCCAACGCTTGCGTGCATGACGTTAAGCTCGTTGCATGGTTGTAGCTGCGGAACGGTCGCAGTTTGGTCGGGTTCAGGCGCCAAAACTACGGTGTTGGGTGTAGGAGGAGATCGTGATTTCGAAGTACAGTAAGTTAAGTGATGAATCTTTACATATGAGCAGCAGTGAGCTTATTACGTAAGCTGACCTGAGGGTGTTCAGGAGGTTTAGATCAGAACGTGACGTCTTGAATATCCGGTAACTATCAGAGGATGCGCAAATACAAATCTGCCGTGTAAACAATCACACTTGATCTGTTGATGTTTAGGGAGAGAAGATGAGCTGCGGCCCTGGAAGCTCCCGAGATCAAATCAGCCTTTAACTTTGTGCACAGTATCAAGCAGCATCTGTGTTTCCCCTGCAGAGAGCCTGCGCTCGGCGCTGCTCCCGCAGGGATCTTCGCGGCGCTTTGTTCCTGGGCCAGCAGCGGCGGGGCAGCAGTGGGGGCCTCGTACGATGAGGAGCGTTTTATGAGAAGCAGATGATTTGTGTGTCTTGCGTCTGACGATAATCTGCCCCTCTGTGAGGCTTTAGATCCGAGCAGACAAGACGCGAGGGGTGAAGATTCAATTACCGACGACAAAAGGCGCTTTCATCAAAGGTCCCGCTGATGTGAGTTTGCGCGCGAGCGTGTTCGCATGGAGGCTAATCCGCTGACGCACGACATCACTCCAACAGAAACAATACAACAGGCCTCTAACGGCCGTGTAAACCCACCGCCAGGATTCGGTCTGGTGATTGATTCGATGCTCCGCGGGTGGGTGATGGCTCGAGGGTTTTGTAGGACATAATTGGCTTGCTGAAGTGCATGTGCTGACTGTTCGACACATTACTGCGGCTCGCCATTCTGCGGCCCTGCTAATGCTGCCCTTTCTGCTGTGGACCTTCAGGGTTCGACATTTCGAGCTTCACAACGAGACGGAGTGTCCTCCACTTCCAAGAGTGCCGCTTTTGACAGGATGACAGAAGTAATGAAATGAAAACATCTCGTGTGAATGGATAATAAAGACGTGCAGTCCTTGCTCAACAACGTGATTGCACTTTTATGGACTGGAACATTTGAAGTGGCGCAGCTCTTTATCTGCTGCGTTATGTGACCTCTTTTGAAAATTTGAAACAGGAGCTCTTTGAGTGCATGTTCTTCAATCTCGGCTGCTTTTTTTCTTCCCCGAGCAATTTAGTGACATACAGGTGCCATTCATCACGGATGCTCTGTTATGTTTAATCAACACTGAGAGCTGTGATGTAAGACACTAGTTTCGTGGCGGCCTATGCTTCTTCTTTATGAAATGTGTTCTAAAAGTGCACCACTTCATCATAAAAGACTTAGTGGTGTATACAAGAACACAACTTTCCCCATTGGACGGTTGGTCCAATGGGGAAAGTTGTGTTCTTGTATACACCACTAAGTCTTTTTCCTTTCCACTTCTTTTCCAAAGTTGTGTTCTTGGACCAGCGTTTTTTTTTTCTCTACTAGATCTGTAAGTAACAAAACCGGCCTACTTGTGAATACAACCAGTTGTTTCACAGCACTGAGATCAGGGAGTCATGCTATGCGAGGTCGAGGTGAAGTCTGAACGGATGAGTCTTGAGTCTTTTGCGGGAGATGGAGAGTGATTCAGCTGTCCGCTAATACAAAATCTAAAATAAATACACTACTATTCCAGGTTCTAATTCTAATATTTTACTTCTTTCCTTACGTAATGGCCATTTCAACATAGATAAAAAACCAATCAGATTGGACACCCAAGGACACCCAGATACAGTTTAGGGAACAACAGCAACTACCAGCCAGATGGCTGGGCTGGAAAACTAGTGTATACAGTACATGGCTTGGCTTTATGTCAAGAGAGGAGAGTTTGAATGTTACTACCTGGTTCAGTTCAGGCAACGATACTTGTTAAGGTATAGGAAAAGAGCAAGGTTTAGGTCAAAATAAAGACACATCATAAGTTACATCATAAGCATAAGTAGGTCAGGTAACTTCCATACATGCTGGCGCTGGGAACACCGGGAACTGCAACGTGATGCATATGCGTACCAGGGCAAGGCGAATGTGTCACGGAGTGTATCGGGCGTATGGCGTGATGATGGGCGGTAGTGATGCGGGCAAAGTCTGTTCTGGAAGGAGCTCACGCAGAGCACGGCTGCTCATCGTCACAGCTTATTTCAGACACTGAGCTTTTCTATCTTTTGAGTACTTCTTGTAAGTGTTCATACTGAGGACGCTTGAACTTTTTAGCTTTACATTGATTGCTTCATATCATTTAATTCCTTAATTCTATATTATTTAGTTTAGTGTGTACAATATGCCAAAGAGTCCACATGATATACTAGGGTTGATGTTCCATTGGGAGTGATTTTGGTGCATCCATCACTCATCACTAATCACAATATTGGTGAATGCTGCATTTTTCACCTCCGTGCTAATGTGCTGCAAACAATCAGGTCTATAGCAGATTGATTAGCTTTGACCCTAAAATAGGAGCTTGTCCCAAATAGGAGCTTGTCGTGTTGTGTGTTGTGTTGCACACCTCTGAGGTCAGAGTTAC
This sequence comes from Lagodon rhomboides, assembly GCA_039737535.1. Taxonomy (NCBI): domain Eukaryota; kingdom Metazoa; phylum Chordata; class Actinopteri; order Spariformes; family Sparidae; genus Lagodon; species Lagodon rhomboides. The sequence continues at coordinate 7,829,162 of CM077804.1, read as the reverse complement.
GCAACTTTGAAGTTGGCTTCGATGAGCCAGCACACCCATTGCCGTATCCAGTTTGCAGCATTGCACAATCTAACAAAGTTCAAGTTAAGGTTTTGAATATGAATGATTAAAGCAGCATTTTCAAAGATGTCATCTTGTATATAAGAAATACAAGATGCACTAATGGATCATTAAGGTAGAATCTTCAATCTATTATTGCCGCCTGTCATGGCATCGTGCTCCTGTAATGTACTTACAGGAGCATGATGACGTTCTCCCTGACCAATCCACAACCAGAATATGATATCGACATTGTGTTTCTCCAACGATACTTTCAAATAGTTACCGTCAGTTCTTGGTAAAGTGATGGATTCATACATTCGCGTATTAGAAACGAAATTATAATGTGTGAAACTTTCACACATTTCAGTAACGAGTGACTAACCCTGGAGGAAGCCGTCGCCTTGTTGGGATGATGATCACTTCCTTTGATCCCCCGAGCTATTTATTTCATATTCATGTCGAAGCCATTGTTCGGGAACAATTTGCTAACGTAAGCGGCTGGGGCGATGACAAAGACCGCTCGGCGGCAGAGCGGTTTTGTTTGACTGAGCGCCGCCCAGCTTTTTGTCCTCGTGAAGGAGTGAAAAGGCCAGAGGGATTTTTCCAAACTCCTCGAAGATGATGTTGATGTGAAAGACGGTGGTGAACGACGCAGGCGGACGCGCCGGGGAGCAGACAAAAGCGGCGTCGAGCCGCAGCTGTTCTACCCGTTGAGGGCGAGAGGTTCAACTAAGTACAACTAATAAAGAAAACGAATTAACAACAAACTAAACCAAACAGTTTGTGGGATTTGACAAAGTGCCAGTGATTGGTCTTGCTGTCACCCGGTTGCAGTGACCAAACTGGCGTGAAATATCCTGATGCAGTGGTTTGGTTTTTTATCCGGCCCCCTCAGTGTTTCGAGTCACCAGACTCCTCTACGAGTTCGGAGCATCATCTAGTGTGACTGACCTCATTGTGAGAGGACTTTTACTTGCATCATTTGCCATCTCTGCGTCAAATAGTAATAACTGTCGATTGTGCCTCGGCTAGAGCCGCACATGATCCCACGGGCCACGGAAATCTGCCTTCACGCCACATGACTCGGTGATGAAAGGTCAAGCAGTGGCTTCTGAGCAAACCGGCTTATTGTCGTTAATGAAATCAAAGGTTTTTGAATTTCCACAGTTATTCCAGTAGTTCCGCCGTTACCTGGGGGTAGCAAGCGGGGGAAACAATACCTCATCCTGACAGACGCGCTTCCTTTGCGCTGAGATTTGACCCTTATTTTTCTGGGAAAAATCCAGCCGGATGGCAGAACGGAATGGATTTGTGAAATCGAGGTTTATAGGAAACCAACCGTTACGCAGATGGTGTCATTCCTCTGCAGCTATTACAGATACCGTGCGATCAGTTTGTACTGTCAGTCTTGGAACTATTTGGAAAATGCCTGCGATATTCTGACACATTTGACATAACTCAGATAAAATATCTCAACACGTGAGCCACAAGCCCATGTGCACTCATTTACAAATCTATTGTCTCTCTGTTTGTCTAAGTCTGTTATTCAGTAACGTATTGCCGTTGGTTGTCAATAACTAAACGATCATTTGTGATTAATCAGTAACTCCGAGTCTGGTATTCCTCCTTCTGTAAATATGTGCAGGTGGACGGTCCGACGGGCAGGGACAGGATGTCCTCCGGCCCACGTGAGAATGTTTACATCTGCGAAGAGAGACGCATACTGACAAAGGAATTGTTCCAGCGCCACGCATTCTTGGTTTAAATCTCAGGCATCTGTACGGTATGTACCCAATGTGTGACTCAGATCAATGAGCTCAACCTTCAACCTTTCAACATTCACGATCACTTGATTCATACTCAGCTCCTGAGCATCCGCCCCTTGGCGGCCGACGGCGAGCAGCACTCCTCACCTCAAACCAGACAACAGACAAAAAAAAGTTTTTCACATAGAGCAGCTAGAAGTTGCAAATTGTTGTTTTTATTATATTTGTCATCTTGTCAAGGTTTCACAGTTTTAACTCCCGCCATCGGATTCCGGTAAAGCTCAACGGGCTTCCACTTTTGCGACAGATGTCCTTTTCTAGTAACACAACAGATGGGGGACAGTTCCCTATCTCACCCAGGCACCGTTCTTTCTCGGGCTGTCATCAGCCCCTTGATTCTGAATTTCCTACTGGAAAGAACACTGGGGCTGTTTTGGAAATGGCGCATCTCTCCTGACGTAATTCGCGCCGTTCAGATCATACAACATCTGTCATTTTGTTGATCTGTGAGGTTGGGAGTCCGAAGCCCCAGGGCACCTCTCTATTGTCCTTGTTTGTACTGTACTCCTGTGGGAGAGGTGGGTGTCATGTTTTATATTCAAGTTCAAGATGAAGCTACAAATTACAAATACAAACAATTATCAAGTTGGAAAAAATAGAGTACACATGTGGAGTGATAAGGGAGGATAATTGAGCTGCTGGTGTGGCAGTGGACACTTCTGTATCTTTTGCCAGATGGCAGTATCCTTTGGGCTCTGTAGATGAGCACCAGTGATGAGCTGAGCTGTTTTAAAGGTGCAATTTATACATTAGTTAACAGTTAGTTTAAAACATTTAAAAAGCAATATCAAAAGAATATAAAGACACTTGACCTCTGATGTTATGTTAAAGATGCCTGTGGATTGTGCTGCAGAGTTAGCATGCTAACTAGCCGACCCGAGCCCATCCTTTTTAATACCACTCTGAGCTCCCTGTCCGAATGTCTAGCTGCATGGCTAACTAAGCTAACTAGCTAACGGCAACAGTTACAGTTACTCTGGTGTGCAGTTGCATGGATTTGAGAGATGGCCAAATCTTATATACTTCACCTTTAATCATCCCTTCTGTTCTATCCTGTTATTTCTGGCTGTGCATGACATATATTATTGCTACTTCCCAAGCTAACTGCTATATTGACCTTGTATTTGTTTCATTTGTATAGAAGCTGAAGTGGGCAGTCGTATTCATTATTTGTCCCTGCAGGTATGTTTTATCAGTTTATCTTTCATTCTGAATATTATTAGCTAGCACAACGCAGAAGCCCCTCCAGACAAGTGGACTCCCTAAAAACTTGGTATTTCATCCAGACGGCTGTGGTTTTGCGGGACGCAGCAGTGCGCGCTTCAGCGAGCTTTCAGGTTTTTAAAACAATATTTTCACTTCTCAGTCACAGTTTGGTCAGATTTGGGCAATACAAATACGAAACTTTAGGACATAAACTACAGGGCTTAGGAATCAAAAGTACTCAGTTAGGTTTTTAGAAAAGATCGTGGTCTGGATTAAATTCAAAGATCAGCACTTTTGGTTTCATGCAGGACAATGAGCAGAACTGATCACCAAAAACATGAGACATTCGACGCAAGTCGATGGGAACGCTCGCCCAGGCTCGAGTCCCCTGAACAAGTGCACCTTGTGTTCTGCTTTCCCCTCTTCCTAGAAACACTAACCGAGCCGGGCCTGCGATTTGACCCTGTAATCAGACCATAGGCCTCTTTCTCTAATGTCTCTGCAGTTCATCAGATGATCTCTCAACTGACGCCAGGCCCCAGATACCAGTGAACTTTATGCTGTGGCATTAAAGTCAGGGGCTAAAATACTGGAGTTGCCATCTCCTTTCTTCCGTTCTTCCAAAAGCAGGTTTTGTCAAGATACAGCAAAGATGGCGGAACAAAGCTGTAGCTGGTTACTATGCTACATGTAGTGATTGATTTTGCACGGTTTAGTCAATTTCGTTATACACTGTAGAATGCAAAACACTTGAAGTGGTGCCAGATAGCAAGTGTCCGTATGGCAAGCTTCCACATATGTTCCCTCATGTTCCCTTGATTATGTCTCACTCTAACATATCTGGGTAAATCGTTCAATCACAACATTGCTCCTGTTTAAGAAGCAAGTCTCTTTCTGTGCGCCCGCATCCATGACACACACACACACACACACACCCGTCGAGTAAACATTTCCCCATCTTCTTTTCTCGAGAGCAGAACAGAGAAAATAACGCCGGAAAATGGGACTAATGGCTCTGCGCCGGGCGAGAGATTCTGCACATCACCAGAGATGAGGAGCTCTCCAGCGCGCGGACATGAAAAAATTGCAGGAAACAACGCTACCGTTCGGGGAAATTCGATGTTTCAAGTGGAGGCGCTGTCTTATTTCTTTGCAGTTGATGAAAAAGTTAAAAACAACCCGGTGCTGTGTGTTCCCCGATGTTCCTCTCGGGCGCTAACAAAATGTCCTGTTCGGTTTAATAAGCGTGGCTGCACAAACTTGGAAAACCTAAAACTTGGAAAGACAGTGCATTTAATCAGAAGAGCAGTGTACACTCCCATATCTAACTTTCTTGGGGGTTGGTAAGTCGAGACGGTGAGGTGTGTGGAGGTTTATCAGAGCTCACTGGGACATCCTTTATTATATAGGCCTTATCGTATTGAGGTTATACATCACAGGATCGCACGACAAAGTGAAATTCAGCGTCTCTTCATGGTGTGTGCACACAGAACATATACAATTATCAGTCTCATCAAGAAGAATACATTTTTAATATGAAGACACACAAGTGGAGGCTCTGCCATGATGACAATATTCATGCTGAATCCAACATAAACTCCTGTTTCTTCCATTCTGATGGTGATTTTCGTCCTTAAAAACGAGCTTACAGGCTGAACCGCCACCAAAGCTGGACTGTTGTGGTAGATTCTATGTTTTAGTCGCCGCTTTGGAGCAGTATCAGGCGAAGTGTCGTTGCATTTTTCGGACAAGGAAACACTGAACTACCGAATGGCAGTGCGTGAGAGCACCCTCAAGGCAGCAAGCGTGGGTATTCGACCCCAGGTGTCACCTCACAGTCCCTGGTAGGTTCCTATCTCTAAGTAATTTAGTACACACTTATGCAAAGCACACTACTTTGGTGATTGATTCTAGTGAATTGATGATAAGCAAGCCCAAAAATCTGCCCGTTAACACATTTTTCCCAAAAACATGAAAAGGGTTCAAGTCCAAGGCGTGTTCAGTCGACATCGGCAACACCAGAAAACCAACAGCTGTGTTACGTGAGCCCAGACGGGTTGCTGTGTATCTTGATCAACTTTATTGTCTCTTGTATTGCCCTGTCCCTTGTTTAAACAGCCTCGAGCATCTAAGGGTGTGTGTGGGCGCATGTAAGCCACTCAGTCTTGATTTTGTGGTGCTGCTTTATTATTTTCTTTCATTTATTTTTTTAATCCCTTTTAGCACGTGTTGATAACGTGGGTGTTTCGACTGATAAGCTATGTTGTGTTGTGTTGTGCTGGTCTTTGTGCAGTTTGTGTACACACTCCTGTTTTTTGGTGCCCATGGGAACAAGTGTATTGCTTACAGGTCTCTAGGTTCTCAAGATCACTCAGAATATTTATTTGATTTGGGTGAATCTTATCAGTGACGTTGGAATGAAACTCCCACAGCAGACATCACTGCTGTGATGAGCTGTTGTAAAACAGCTGTATGCCAGCTGTGTTTGAGTGTCCGGCTGCCAAGTCGAGCATTTTGGGTGTGTTCGTGTTTGGCCTTAGATAGCTTGAGTTTACAGAAGCGCTGATCGTGTGACAAGTCGAAGATGACATAACGTCAGCATCCATTGTTGTGTGTCATCAGGTCATCGGCAGCTTCATAGGAATTTCTATGGAGCTGTTTTGTGAGAAGTGTCTGTAAATAAAGTTGAGGCTGGAGCAAATTCATTACAACAGGACTTTACTTTACAGAGCCCATCACTTACTCTTCAGCTTTAAGACTGGAAGGATTGCAGTCCTGCATTCTATGAAGGGGTTTTATTGTTGGTTTCTGTCCAATGGTTATAATTGTTCTTACCTGTAGTGCTGTTTATCCACCTAGACTGTGATGGCGTGAGTTGGCCAGTTTTGGAGATCTCAGCGACGGTAGAGATGTCCGCCTTCTCACCAGTATAACGGAACTAGATGGCACTCGGCTCGTGGTGCTCAAAGAACAGAGAAAATACATTTATAAAAAAAAAAAATCAAGAGCAGTGTCTCTTTCTAGAAGTCATGACCCGGTTGCTCAAGCTAGTCCACAGACCCTGTTGGGAACCGTTTCATAGGAACTACACCTGTGTCACTATGCAGAGGGAACAGTGAAACTTCTCATTGTGCTTGTGACGAGGCCGGAGGTTAACTCTTATGTTGGCCTCTCATCCTTGAGTCGATGAACGTTTCCTTCTGCGCGTTGGTAGGTAAAGGAAATAGTTCCGACATGAAACTGCTCCCAACAAGGTCTGTGGATTATCTTGCGTAACTGGGTCATGATTTCTAAAAGGAGACATTGCTGTCGAGTCCTTCAAATGTTATTTCTGTGCTCTTTGAGAACCACGAGGCGAGTGCCATCTGGCTCCATTATATTCGAGAGAAGGCAGATCTCTACGGCCAGTGTCTCACACCCCAAAACGATCTGGATCATGGATAAATTGCACAAAAGGTAACAGGGAGAGTATGTGTTTTTTTTAAATAATTTTTGGGTGTAGTTTCCCTTTAAAGGACTGTCCTTTTCCTACAACGGAATGTGATTCCATTGAACTGTTCAGCCGTGGAAACTACCTAATTTTCACCGTAGTTTCCGTTTCAGTTTACATGAGAAGCCTCTCACCTGAATGAAAGGAACCCGATCTTCTGTTTACGTGACATTTAAGGAACAGGGTTTACTACAGACAGCTGACAATCACCAGGTTACCTAAGTGCATGCTGCCATTCAGCTTTGCTCATTGATCGGCACGGCAGACCCGCATCCGCCGTGTTATTATCAAAACACACTGACGTCAGCCAGGAACACTTCTTCCTTACTACTCTGGGAATACATTACGCGACATGCATCTTTATCGGGTGAGATGTACAGTATGCCTCGGTCAAGGAAAAGACTCTTTTATAAAGCATTCTATTTGTATCTACTACTGTATACACCGTAATACCTGTAATTTCCTTGATACTGACCTCGCTCTGTTACAGTAAGCGCCTACCTATCTGTACAGTAGATGAGTCATAGAGAACATTATTTGTGTGGATTACAGTCCAAAGTGATGTCATCTGTGTACTGTAGAAACAGATGTGCCAGCTAAGACGTGAAAACATTCTGATCCTACGTGCTGCTTCTCTGATGGCCGACCTCATCCAACATCCACTCACTCCTCTCCTGAAGTCTTCACATCCAACATCATTGGTACAACATCATTGGACCAATGGGAAAGAAGAACCGAGTTTGTTTTCAGATAAAATCACTGTTTACGTGAATGGAGTCACGGTGGATCGGCCTCGGTACGTGGGGTGCACGCTGTACCAGGCGAGTTACCAGGGCCCCCTAAAAAGGATTTTAGCTCCTTGACGAAAAGGTTGATCTCTGAGGGATCACACCATCTGCGGAACCTGTCAGCATGTTCACGTTCCCACCCAGCAGTGCGTTCAGTACTCGGTGCTCATGGGTCAGAGCACGCATCTTCAACCTCAATCTTCATTTTGGTCTCAACACACCTGTGGAATTTCCTACCTGGAGGTGTTAAACCAATGACGTGCTTGTCTTTATGGCCTTAGTCTTATCACTGAAGAATCAACGCTAACAAAGTGGCTCTGATAAGTCTGATACAAACACTTTTAATTTCCTATAAATTCTTCACAATAAAATCCCCCCCTGTTATTTAGTCATTTAAAGGCTTTTATTTTGAAAATTATCTCCAGGAACACATTTTGCCATGATGAAACACACACACAACACATACACACTTCCCTGGAAATTAAATGTAGTAACTATCAGAAGACCAGAAGAATAAAAGTCGGGCAGCGGTTCTCCTTGACTTTGAAACTTGATCATAATATGTTGTCTGCTGGTGATTGGACGCAATATGAAGCTGTAAAAACCAATCACCTCTGCTGAATCTAATCTAATCTAATCTAATCTAATCTAATAAAAGACGTGCAGTGCAGCGTATGTGATGTGAATTTTTGTGTTCCTCCGGTGAACTGACAGCTGTCTGACAGCAGGCGTCTTCAGTCACACCTGTCCTGTTGGCGGCGCCTCCCAACACCTGTGAGATACAGACCGATCACACTGGGAGCGTTGCCTTTCACACCATGCTGACGGCTTCAGACCTATGGAAACCGGCGGCACAGGCCAAGACGCTTCACACTTTGCTTCATGCGGCGGCTCTGCCAATTTCTGAGGTAACTGGTTGCCGTTAAAAAAAAATTATTTCAATCTCTTCTCCCTGCTGCAGAGGGATGCCACGAGCGTGCAAGTTGTGAATTTCATCTTTAATATTCTTAATATAGTTTTCAACAACTGCAGTATCCAAGATTTAGTCAAGTCAATTTTATTTATGTAGCGCTTAATCATAATATCCCAGGGCACTTTTCTACAAAGCAGGTTCGACCATACTCGTTATATTCAGTGTAGCGGTGCCCAACAATTCCCACCGTGAGAAAGGACTTGGCAACAGTGGCAAGGAAAAATGTCCTGATGACGGAGAGCAGGAGGAAAGAGAACATACAGCAGCACAACGCAAAGAGATGTGAAGTAATGATAATAACAATCATCAGTAATAATCATCGAAGCAGTGAGTGCTGAGCAGGAGCATGGGGGCAGTAAGCCTGCAGAAAGTGACAAGAAGAGAGAAGTGAGTAAGGACAAAACGACTGGAGAAAGAAGAACACAAGTTAGGGACATGCATTATAAATATCAATGAAGTGTGACTGATTCATTGATTATTTTCAGGGATATTCCAAAATCCAATTGAAGCATCCAATTGGCTCGAAGGAACCAGGGCGATGCTAACTTCTGGGTTAGCTTACAAAAATGCATCATCCCTACATCTATCTATCTATCTATCTATCTATCTATCTATCTATCTATCTATCTATCTATCTATCTATCTATCTATCCATCCATCCATCCATCCATCCATCCATCCATCCATCCATCCATCCATCCATCCATCCATCCATCCATCCATCCATCCATCCATCCATCCATGTGTTCCATCCAGTGTTCTGAAAAGGTAATTGGGTACTATGGGCTCTTTAAGATATGTTAGGACCCGCTATTAAGAGCTTTGTAATTGATGATAAGTATTTTAAATTCTATTCTGTATTCAGCAGCTAATGTGGGAGAAATGTGCTTTCTCATAGTTCTTGTCAGTGCGCACCGCATCATTCTTTATCAGCTGGAGATTTGGAGACTAGTTTGGCATTTTGCATCCGTATGCGGAAACTCGGAATGTGTTGCGATTGGGATGTTTCACACACGTCTCATCAGCCGTTTCATATCACGTTTTTGAGCTGACTTTAATGTCAGGAGGCGAAGGGGGACAGTGGCGGCGCAACAGCCTGAAAACGGTGCGTCAACATTTGTGTGAAATCCTAGACATCTTTAAACGAGACGTGAGGGACGAGATTACCAGCCCCGTTTTCCAAACCCTTACAAGTGGTGTTTGTTAGGTGACACCTAACTGGAGCATAAGTACAGTGCAGTTGCAACATCAAGAAGGGTAAAACAAAAAAAGAAGTTCTTCAAGTTTGTTTTGTGGGAGTTAGGGGAACATCCTGGTCAAAGGTAACCGTGAGACTGCTTGCGGTGGTGCTGGAGGCCAGGGCAACGCCATCTGTAGCGTTAGAAGATGTGTTTATCTGTGTTACTGCCACAGTTGATGTCATTGCTTCCTTCTGTGACTAAAAGCCAAAGCCCTATTTCTACTGTTATGACAAGAATACAATTATTAATTTCTCAGCTATATTTTTTCTCATAACTTTGTAAACAAAAACGCTGTGCTACTGCAGAAGCGAGATACTGTAAGAGTGTCAGACGTTTCTGAAAGTGTCTGTCACGAGGCAGGCCTGGGAAAGAAAATACTGAAATTCATCACATTGCAGAGGTCATTCATGACACCAGGCCTGAGCAGAGAGGAGAGCGGATAATGCATTATCATTGGCCCACTTCACACGAGGGGGATGAGATGTTTTTTGTTTTATGTCTGACATTGATTTCAGTTTCAGTCATCTGAGTATGCGCGTGGTGAAGATTTACGGGCTCCCGTGGTCTCTAAATGGGAGTTCTTGTTCCTATTAAGGGACTGCATGAGCCTTTTTTTGACCAGGAGTTATGTTGAAAATGGGCAGGGTTACGTACATTTTGTTTTTGCTGAAGGGGAGATCATGGGAAGGCAAAGGACGCTCTTTGTGTTTTCATTACTCCAGATTTACATAATATATTTTTTGCAAGCACGAAGTAACAACTTCCCTGAAATTAGGGGCTTATTTTTAGCTTTCAGGACAAACAACAACAGCGTAATCACTGTATAAAAAACATAACGACGTTGATAAGATCACAACGGCCACAGCTTCAAGTATTCTGAACAGTAACGAGGACTTATGCAAACAAACTACACTCTTAGAAATAAAAGTTCTAAGTAGAACCATATACGGTTCTTCGGCTTGTCCTCATAGGAGAACCCTTTTTGGCTCCAGGTAGAACCTTTTATAAAGGTGGAGGGTTCTACCTAGAACCCAACATAAAGGGTTATACCTAAAACTGTTTGGGTAATGTTCCACCTAGAACCCCCCATGAAAGGTTCTACAAAGAACCCATACAGGATCTTATACCCATGCTTTCAACAATCCCTGAAGAACTCTTTCTCCAAAAAAGGGTTCTCTGGATCAAAATAGTACTGGAACTGTTAGTGTTACCAAGAAAAACGTTTCTTTGGGAAAGGGTTTTTCAGAAGCAAATGATTCCAGGTAGAACCTCAGCCCTTGTAGAAGAACCCTTTTGGAACCCCTATTTCTAAGAGTGTACCTGCCCTTTGAAGGAGTACTGGAATGTTTCTTCTGAACAAACACTTCCATGCAAAATGTTTTTGTCCCTGGACCACGCAAATCACTTAGGTCATCTATGAAACACATTTTCACTGGGGTTTAGCCAGCTGGTTACATAATGTTTCTTGTGTTTTGTTTTGTTTTTCTTCTTGTGTGTCCATGGAGGAGTCGTCAGCACATCCCATAATCCTCTGCAACTCCTCATAGGGCACAAAAGACTGGCTGTTTGACTGAGGCAACTCCAACCTTCTGAGCAGCTCACGTACCTCTGTTGGGTTTATGACGGAGAGCAGTGAGGCTGTGAGCTGCTGTATCGCTTTCACGCTGTTCTCAGAGAGCACTGGGGTTTGCTGTGTCCGACTAGGGCAACTCTCCAGGGCAGTGCCTCACTGTCGACACAGTACACCTGGACTCGGCAGGTTTGTGAGCCAGTAGCATAACGCTGTTGGTGGCTGGTGGTATCTGTGTTTCGTCAGCGATCAGCAGTCTTGGTAGTTGCCGGTTTGTGGGGAAAAAAGCACTTGAGCGGACCGATGATTCGAACAAATGCAGTGTTGTAACATGAACACAATGGAGGGGGTGAGATGGAATGCCACGTTAAGAGGCTGAATGTTATCAATCAATACCTTTAATGAAAACAGAGAAGTCCAAGTCCTTCCAACAGTTGCGTCTTACCCTATGCGGACGCCAACAATCATGCCTCTGCATTGGCACTTTGTTTTACAATTCACAAAAAAAATAGACCATACTGATAATTTTGAGCGACAACACATCCCAGCCTGCTCTACTAATGGGAAAAGCCAAACATTACAAGGTTTACTATCGTCATTCTTTAAATCACAAGGGTTTAAACAAGTCTCACAGCCTGAGTAATGAAGCTGCGCTGTAGTCTGGTGGTACTGCAGCAGATACTTCTGTATAACAGTGTTGAAGAACCTCAGTGGTTCATTAGCTTATTTAGTGTCAGTCTAGTTTAGTCGCTCTGTACTCAGTTAACTCAACAAACCTTTTTGCTGCTGTTTGATTTCCAGGATTTTGGTTAATGCTGATTGCACTGCTAATTTGCTATTTGGGTATTTAGCTTTAAAGCAGGTATGAGCTGAGATGATAGGGCCGAGGGCCGTTTGTTTTGTTTTTTAGTCAAGGGGTCAGTCCAAAGCAACTATCAATAACCCTGGGGACGATCTTGCTTTTGATTAAAGCTGCTGTGAGCATTTGAGCTAACTTCCTGTCCGTTTTTAGTCAGCAACCCCGTCCTTCCACTGCACTTTTTTCCACGTGAATGCTTAGCCGTCATTGCCAGACACGTCGGCAAACGGGAGGATCCCGCCGCCCGCCTGCTCACGAGCAGTCAGGACCACCTCGTCGTGAAGTTTCTCGGCCCTGATTGGATAAGATGGGCAGGGATACCAGAACATTTCCATTCTCTTTCACAGAATGAGCGTGGGAAAGAGACCCACGGTTCCTGACCTTTTACTCACAGCAGCTTTAAGTGAATATGTTTCATCCCCCTTCGCCACCACAGTCATTTTCATACAGTCCATATAAGTGTGTTTATGCGCATTATTTTATACATGAGTGAAAAGTCGGGAAATGTTGTTTTAAAAAATATAATCTGACAGTAAACAGGCTTGATAAATGTTGAGATAAAGAGCTGCTGGCAACGTGCGTTTGTACACACTGTATACCGTGTGTGTGTGTGTGTGTGTGTGTGTGTGTGTGTGTGTGTGTGTAGATGGCTTTACATCGTTGATTAAAGGTCACAGCCTTTATCTGTGCAGTCCGGCTCATCCAGGCACAGAATGCTCCCTCCCTCCCGACATCCTCTCTCTCGGCTGTGACCTTCCCACAGTGCTCGGCTTCTCACAGCTGCACTACTCACACACTCACTCTCTTTCTCTCTCTCTCTCTCTCTCTCTCTCGCACACACACACACACTTGGAGCCATTTTTTGTGTATACCATATGGCAATAGCTAATTATGTTACCACACATCGCATTAAACACACACACGGTATTTGTATTCACAGCCACTATGTAAACTCATGAACATAGATGAGAGGTAATGAATCTTCTTTCACCCTCCCAGCTTATGAATACTATAAACAGTGTCTGTTTTTCATTTAGTTCTTGTTTATTTGAAAAAAAAAAGCGATGTGCTTTGCAGCAGGTGAGTGGGTGCGGAGGTGTTAGCAGAAGCAGACATGACAGGTGTCGTTGTACAGCCTGAGGGGCCTTTGTGAGAGCGAGATCGGCATTGAAAGGCTTCGTAATCCTGCCCACAAGAAAACTGACTGGATAGATCTTACGCTCACATGTGTAGGACCAAAAAGGAGAAACAATGTGTAACAGAGCACAGCAGTCAAGACAACACGGTCTGAGCAGAGGGCGACCGGAACAATCTGCCAGAGGCATTGGAATGGACCGAGGACGATCGTGTCTCGTGCGAGAGCTGCCATCTGAGGTCTCAGAGACGATCTGCGAAGGCGAGATAACGCTGCAAAAGAGAGACAAAACAAAGAAACAGAGAGGGGTAAGGGTCGAACAATTAGATAAGAAAAGACGTCAGAAATGGATGGAGCGCAGAGCGAAGTGATAATACACAGTATACAACACGTGACGGTTAAAGGACCAGTGTGTAGGATTCGCCGAGAGGTTGCAGACTGCAATCAACAGAACCCTCCTAGTGGGGCTGTTAAGCTCTTAGAATATGGACAATCTTGCTTTTTGTGAAAGAAGCATGAAACTTTCAGGGTTTGTTCTTGATGACCTAAGCTTTAATTTAAGATGTGGAGCTGACCTCAGGGGTCAAACTGAGAATGCCTCGACATCTTAAATTAAAGCTTAGGTCTGTCTTTCTACAGAGTCTCCTCTGACTCACTGATCCACCTCCATACCTTCAACACCACATTCACTGAACCTCTTTATCCTGGATTTGGGTTCTACTGGTTCAGTTCTGGTTCCTCCTCAGTGCGTCTGTGTGGTGTTTAGTGTGCAGAGTCTCCTCCTGTCACAGAAACATTGTCAGTGCTGAACAGTTGAGTCTGTACAGGATCACAGTCACATCAATCTTTCAGCTTCAACAGTTAACTTTGTACAAAATGATTCGAACTGATTGAAAAGATTCTTCATTTACATTTTAAACTTCTTCCATTAAATTGTGGAAATTGTGTTGACTTATACTTTCTGTCATGTGTTGTTTTGAATTCTGGCTCTTGTTCCAATAAAATCCAGAACTCTTAGTGAAATGTAAGAAATGTTTTGTCTTTCTCTGGGTGCTGTTCAGTCCGTACTTCAAACTTCACTGAGTTTTATAAGAATCAAACCCAAACAAGAATTGAACCCACAACCTCAGAACTGCTGACCAGGCCTCTATGAGCCTGAGCTACTGGATCTGACTGATGCACTTTGTTTCTTTCAGATTTCACTCTTTTGAACATCAACCCTCAAATTTCAATCAACAGAACTTCTATCCCTGGTGTCACCCTGCTGAGCTAACAGGATGACATCACAAAGAGTCTCTCAGAGGATTTCACTCGTTCTTCTGAGCAGCAACTTTATAAAGAGTCAGGATTCAAACCCACAACCTCCAGACCAGCTCATCAGATACCTGAATGTCCTGCCTTTGAGCCTTTGAGCACCATCATTGTTTCACCGAAAAGAAAACCCTAAGACTATTGGATCTTTGATGATGCTCACCTGTTTCTAAATGGTGGACAAAGGGTGACGATACAACGAGCTGCTGTTGAACCGATGTTTGGGCTGGGCAACGACCTGATGGAGACACAGACGGACAAACTGAGACAGCCTGGACACAAACTAAAGTTCAGGTTCATGCACCTGATGTCCAATTAGCTCAGTGTGTTGGAGGACTGTCCTGAAGGTCTGAGGTTGTGAGTTCGATCCTTGAGGCAGTCTGAGTTTTGAAAACAGCTCTTAAAAGAGTCAAAGGCAGGACACGCAGATATCTGATGAGCTAGTCTGAAGGTTGTGGGTTTGAATCCTGACTCTTTATAAAGTTGCTGCTCAGAAGAACAACTGAAAACCACTGAGAGACTCTTTGTGATATCATCTGCTTAGCTCAGCAGGGTGACACCAGGGTTAGAAGTTCTGAGGTTGTGGGTTCGAGTCTTGTTTGGGTTTGAGTCTTATAAAACTGAGTGAAGTCTGAAGTACGGACTGAACAGTGCCCAGAGAAGAACCTCCTCTGAACAGAAAACTGTTCGAAACTAACAAAGAGAGAAAGACTCCAACATTTCAATGAATCAATCTTTATTTGTTCATTTCACAACCATCAAAAGTATCTCATGACACTCTCAAAGAGCCCAGTGTGCTTAACCCTAAGGCTATAAGTAATTAATGTAATTTACATTACAACCTTAATGTAATTAATCAAAGACTTCCAACATCTTTAAAACTTTGTCACGTCCTCACACTTCAATAAAACTTTAGTTGCTGATGGTTCACTGTCCCATAACCCCCTGCTTCCATCTCTGAGAAACCTCGGGAGGGGACACGGCCCCCTCCCCGTCCCACTACTGCAGGACTGAGGCTCCAGGTACTGGCAGCCAGCAGGATTCGACCCGGTGCAAGCACCCTCTGGTTAATTGCGAGCCAGGAGCAAACCCACTGCACCACCAAGTCCCCTTTGCTCTGGGTTCTCTTCTCTGGGCGCTTTTCAGTCCATACTTCAAACTTCACTGAGTTTTATAAGAATCGAACCCACAATCACAGAACTGCTAACCGGGCCTCTATCAGCCTGAGCTACTGGATCTGACTGATGCTCTTTGTTTCTTTCAGATTTCATGTTTTTGAACGTCAACCCTCAAATTTAAAACAAGACACGAACCCACAACCTCAGAACTTCTATCCCTGGTGTCACCCTGCTGAGCTAACAGGATGACATAACAAAGAGTCTCTCAGCTCATCAGATACCTGAGTGTCCTGCCTTTGACTCTTTTAAGAGCTGTTTTCAAAACTCAGACTGCCTCAAGGATCGAACTCACAACCTCAGAACTTCTATCCCTGGTGTCACCCTGCTGAGCTAACAGGATGACATCACAAAGAGTCTCTCAGAGGTTTTCACTCGTTCTTCTGAGCAGCAACTTTATAAAGAGTCAGGATTCAAACCCACAACCTCCAGACCAGCTCATCAGATACCTGAGTGTCCTGCCTTTGACTCTTTTAAGAGCTGTTTTCAAAACTCAGACTGCCTCAAGGATTGAACTCACAACCTCAGACCTTCAGGACAGTCCTCCAACACACTGCGCTACCTGGACATCAGGTGTGTGAACCTGAACTTTAGTTTGTGTCCAGGCTGTCTCAGTTTGTCCGTCTGTGTCCCCATCAGGTCGTTGCCCAGCCCAAACATCGGTTCAACAGCAGCTCGTTGTATCAGGACGTCACCCTGCTGCTCCGTACTCCTCCAACCTCAGCGAGGTCTGAACCAAACAAAACTTTACTGTTTCACTGTCGTGTGCTAACATGTGCTAACGTTACATATGAAGCCTGAAACAGTGAACCGCTCCTGATGGAGCAGAACATGTTGGTCAGACGCAGCATTTAACTTGTGATGGAGTGAGAAAACATTTACTAGCATCAATAACCGGGACTTGAACTGGCACACTGAAGTCTTTGCCTCCTAAGTTCAGACCGCTACACTAACATGTGAGCACACTTCACTGACCACGACTGAGACTAGACATCAGCTAAATCCCAGCTGGTCTTCCACCCACAGTCATGAGGTTCTCAGTCAGCGATCAGACCACCGGACCGACATGACGACACACACGGTTGTGTTGTCACGTTGAGACAAACAGACTCCATGTTTCTACTCAAAGACAGAAAGAAGTTCATGTAGAACTTCTGCTGAATTCACAAGAAGGAACAAACGATGAAGAGTTAGTCAGAGACAGAGTTTATAAAGTGTCTCCTGACTGAGACACTGTGTCCCACGTCTGATTTCACCATCAGGTTATCAGGTGTTCACATTTAAAACCCTCATGTAGGTTTCTGAACTCAGGTTGAACAACATGTTTGGAAAAGGTCACAAAGGTCAGGATAACAGAAGTAGATGTCCATAAACCCCTCTGTAATTATTTTCCCATCTAATAAGACTGATGAAAAAAAAATGAAAAAAATATTTTGATCCTGGCTTTATCACACGATCTGATTTCGTTTTTTGAAATGTATGCAAATTAGCGCACTTTTAATGAGATAAGGCCCAATTTGCATATTTAAACATTAAAATACAAAAAACTTGCAATACATTTTTTTCTTAGCTTAATATGAGTAATCAGCTGAGAAAGTTTCATGGTGATATCTATTATTTAATTTTTTTACCCTATTCACCTATAGTGTCTCGCCTTAAGCCACTCACATTCCTAGTAACCTTCACTGCACTTAATGATGTTGACCTCTTAGAGTGCTATCAATGGCATGAAATGAGTTCCTCATGCCCAGATACATGGAAATACATCTTTAGTTTACATTTCTATCACATTTAGATCTAAGATACACACATTTACAATTTTGTGCATGAAAATGACATATCACAGAGGTCAATGACCTCTAGCTGACCTCAGGGGTCAAACTGAGAATGCCTCCACATTTTAAATTAAAGCTTATGTCCTGAAGAACAAACCCTGAAAGTTTCATGCTTCTTTCATAAAAAGCAAGATTATTGAGCTTAACAGCTCCACTATCCCTTCACCCCTCTAAAATAATAAATAGATAAGATGCTAGGCCTTGATTACATACATGCACTCCCCTTTATCCACCATAGCTACTTGTGTTGCTGACTAGGGCTGTGGAAATGCCTCTCACCATGCTGAATAGAACAACGGTGTGTTTTATTGCTCAGAACATGAATTTAGGGGAAGGACTAAAGGGAGGACTTGGTTATTTCTTATCTCATAGCTGAACTTAACTTCTCCACCACGTCACCCTACCAGTCTGATGGAAGAGTCTGGCTGAAGACCGTCACGATCATAATTAATGTGTTTTTGCGGACAAAAAACGTAATCTGAGCCACAACCGACTGTGCAGCCTGACAGGGCCGGTGAGACATCAGCACGTTACATCTGAGAGATTCCTTAAATGTCAGCACGTTGGCAGCCAGACGCTGCGGCGGAGCCGAAGCGAGCACATGGAAGCGGAGACAGGAAAGTTTGGATCAGGCTGATCTACAGCGCCGATAATACGTTTTCATTCCCTTTAGACATCTCTTACAGCATGGAATCACACAATCACACACACAATTCAGGCAAGATAAATACAAGAGACTCTTTAAAGAGACAAGACATTTCTAGAAATGCCTATACCTAAATGATGGACCAATTAAAAACCAAAGATAATTAATATCTTAAGCCTCACCCTCCTCGAATCAGTTTCTAGTAGTGGTTCTTTTGGCAGCAGTCACAGCCTTTAGTCTGTGTGGTGTGTACGTGTGTTGCACATCATGCCCTATTTCTTTTTTGGTAAAGTGGCTCAAGATAAGCTTTAACTGGCGAGTGGGACAGCCTTACAACTGTGCTAATAACCCATTTACAATTTTTTTAATAGTATTTCATTGTCTGCCTTGATTCATGTTTTGACCAGTATCTAACCCTTACGTTTGGTTGGCTTTACATATTCTTTGTTTGGGGACCCACAGACCCCAAAGGCTGTATGTGTACAAATGAATAATAATTTCAAAATTCAACCATTTATTTTCTTCAAAAGAATGAAGAAATAAATAACAGGACCCGAGGTAGAACACTGCATTGTAACGAGACGACCAGTGTTTCGCCTGCTTTTATTGTCGTGGCTGACTGCTTGTATTTCTTCATGTGAATCACATTTGTATTTTAAGCAGTGTCGAGAGTCTTTTTTCAGTTCCTTTATTTCCTCCAGATTTTTAGTATTAATCAGAAACAGAATTCTTTTATTGTCCCGCAGACGGGGAAATTTCTTTGCCACAGCAGCCAAAGGACAGTAATATTTACAAAAGACAATAATGATAGTAAAAAAAAAACAATATAATAAAAAGGTAAGAAATAGAATAAACTGGTATATACATATAAACATAATAGTGTACAATATGAACATGTAATTATAAACAGTGTGGCAGTGTATTGTTATTTACTAATAATAAATATGCGTATTAAAACATAAGATCCAGAGTGACAGTACCTGCAAATGGAAAAAAAAACCCAGAATGATTAGCCCTGCACAAAATTATCACACAGGCTCTGTGTGTGATGAGGGTGTGATTTCCCGACCGCTCTCTGGTGTCAAGTCTTGTCATAGACCACCTGCCGAGGCTGGTTGGGGTTTCATAGTCGTATTTGTCACCGAATGTGTCATGGCTGCTCTCCCCACTATCTGAGTGTGAATTTCGAACCTACTGTTGCATAACACACTGAGTGATGTCAAGACTGACATCGAGGGCCAAGATGAGCCATGTTCCAGCCAAGTAATCATTTTGTGCACAGACATATATATATATATATACACACACATTCCACTTTTTATTTGAAAAAAGAAATGAGAATGAGAATAAACATGGAAATTGGGCTTGTTTGGTTTGGCCGGGTACTGTACAACAGAACCTTTTTTCAGTACTTTGCCCTCTCTCTGTGATAACAAAAGTGTAATTTCAGTTCCAACAATGGCAACCATGGAAAAAAAAACATTAAACATACACTTCTAGAGACATTAAATCTTGTGTCATATGCAGCAAAGATGCTGCTGAGTATGAAAGTGGTAAATAAAACACTTTTGGGAGTAAACTGCTACATTTAGCTGTTCCTGCTGCCTTAAGAAAATAATTAATAAATAAGCTAGGCCTTGATAAATAGATCCAACGCACACAGCACAAATGTGAGCCTTTAGATCAGCATCCTTCACGTATAAAACTGATATTGTAAACTGTCCTTTCAAAACCCTGGACTTGACCTCATAAAAGTGGAAAATAAAATCTAAATTTGAAGTGAAGCTAACCGCTACGTTTGGCTGTTCCTGCTCATCAAGCTAATGCTATGAGACTGAATATAATCAGAAAACACCAACACACATATATAGGTTGCTACTGTATATGTGCTGCAGCTGCCCTCTCCTAGCATGCAACGTGGACACTAGTTTGAGTTTTGACCCTCTGAGCTTGCTGTAGATGCTCAGTGTTGCTGCTCAGTGTCGAAATCGCACATTAGCAGATCGAGTTTATACCGTGAAGTCAGCAGTTCAGTTGTGGAGCATGTTTAATACTGTATCTGCCTGCAGATATAAGCAGTGTGAATGTATGTGACTTAAAACAGATCGTTTGTGAATATAGTTTTATCACAGTCGTGAGGCTAGCCTCCCATAGCGCGTTAAGGGGAATTCCCATTACGAGTTAGCATCAAGCTAACGGGCAGAATGCTTGTCATGTAAAATCAATCAAAGAATTCATACTGTATTATTTCATAGAGGAGTGGAATGCATGTCATATGCTATTGGTTTCATACAAAGGTTTCAGACATACATATCCAGTTTGTCACAGATTGATTTAAAGTGAATAGGTACTCGGAAGAACCGACGTAATTTGTTCTGTAACCTTAAAAGTACTGAGTTCTGTACCCAAAACTAACTAAAAGCCAAAATGTTCATAGAAATCATATTTTGGCACTGCTCTCTTCAGTCCAATTCTATCTATATCAAGCTCAAGATACACTGCAGGGAAATTACTCCTGGCAACACATACCACCGCTCCGGAGCAGACAGCAGTGTATGCAGTGACCTTTGAGGCTTTACGGCTTCTGACAGTCGCGATAATTATAGTCTCCATGCGTAATTCTTCATAGATGAGTCCAAGTAAAGGACAGATAAGTGGGTTACTCATCCAAAACAGTACTGGAGGGAAAATGATGGCATATGCTGATATTAAACAGTCCCCAGCAGCTGTAGTACAGCACTGAGTCCCAGAGGACTTTAAAACAGCTCATGTGATCTGGACATTTTAGTGTGTATTCTGTCGTCACTCTCCATTTGATCAGTCTCTTCTAGCAGTTAAGATACAGTTTCTACAAGCATAGTGTCGTCTTCTCTTCTTATGATCCTGCCTCACAGTGTTTTCTGATGTCAACAGCTGACAGATAAAGCTATTTTCCAATTAATAATCCGTACCTGTATTGCATTCAGATTGATTTCCCACACCTGCAGATTCTATCATAGATTTGTTCTTGTGTGATTGTTGTTGAATGAAGGCCTCTGTGTTCAACGGAAGTTCTGGAAAGAAGCATCCAAAACCAACAGCGAGACATCTTGGGAAATGGACTTGAGAATTAGGGCTGATCACCAAGACACATTAGTAGGAAACGCCTCAACAGCAGAACCGTTGCTTTATGGGATACAGCAACGCTGGCAGGCGCCCCTCTGCTGAGCTGCGCGTTGTAGTTTTTCTAGTGGTTCTCAGAAGCTAAAATTGAACTTTACAGCACAAGGACCGTGTTTCCGATGAATTACATGGTGGCTGGGTGTGCATGCAGCCAGCTCCACAGGCACTCCAGGCTGTTTTTGTCCAAAACTTGCTCTTTTTTCGAAGCAACCCCACCTCTAGTGACGAGTCTCTGTGGGATCGGCCCCTCAGATCAGAAGATTGATGCCACTCTATCGCAGTACTCTAAATTAGGGGTCGACCGATGTTTATTTCAGGGCCAATACCGATACCAACTATTAGTAATCAAGGAGACAGTCCATATTGGGAAATGGGTGGGGATGGTTGAAGGTTTGAATAACCCAGACCACCATGTTTTCCTAAACCTAATCAGAGCGTCTGTGGCTCAGGGTTAGAGCCAGCGTCTTGATACGGAACTCCAAATTGCTCCGGATGTGCTGGTCGGCACCTTGCATCGGCAGCCACCGCCATCAGTGTATGAACGTATGTATGAATTACTGTAAGTCGCTTTGGACGAAAACATCTGCTGAATGCCCTAAATGTGATCAAACTATGACTGTACCATGAAGGTCGTACGCTGCAACAGTCATGTTGTGTAGGGAACGGTGATACGTGTTGTTTTTGGGGAAAAAAAACCCTAACCAGTCTTTTACATAATGAGAATATGTTGCAATCGTCACATCTAACTACAGGTCAGATAGTCTCATCTCATTTTCTCCCACTTATCCTGCGCAGGGGTCGCGGGTTAGCTGGAGCCTACCTCAGCTGATATCACAGTGTGTCTACTTGACCAGTTTCGGGTCCATGCCACCACACCGATCAACAAAATTGACCCAGAAAAGCGAGAGAGACGATGCCAAACCCACCAGACGGATACACCTGCCTCATAGGAAGCCATTGAAACACTTCAAAATGACACAGGATGAAGTTATCTCCCACAAGAGAGGGGAGAAACAGCCAGTTGTCCAAACTAACCTCACAGCACTTGAGCAAATTGCTGTTTGGCGGAGCGGCGAGGCGGCTGATTGAGACGTCCGACTGAGCAACACTTCAGTTTCCTCAAGTCAGACATCCACTCGACTGGAGCTCCTGTTGACTTTGTTTTTTGCTCGAGAAGAGGCATCGAGGGGGTCGTCATATTTCTTTCACTTGCTGGAGAGACAAACATTGTTTTTTATAAAGAATCTGATTGTTGAGTATTGGACAGTAAAGGCCTTTTCTTCACAGTCCTGTTGGGCCAACATTCAATACACACGACAAAACACTGTAAAATGAAAAATGACATGCATCTCCCTTTTGCACCAAAGCGCATATGATTTAATTTTTACTCTTTGGATTATGATCATCGACAAGATGTTGAGTCACAGTTCATCCGAGGCAAACACAGACACTTTTCTTGTAATTATATAAACCATAAATAAATGTTTGCTTGCGCTCTGCAGAAACAATCCTTGTCTCTATGTTGTCCTCAGTTCAGCTGAGTCGGGCCGATAAGATCTGTTCTTATAGGTCTTATGTAATGTGCTCTGTGTTCATGTTTGGTGCTCCTGATATCCTGACATCCTTGCTGACCTGACTTTGTTTTTTTGGACGTCCTCTTAAGCTGCTCTGTTGGGCTGTTCTTGGGCTGTTGCGAAAAGGTTAGCAAACAGTTCGAGAAGATACGGAGCAAAATTAGCACTCATTAGAAGATGGACTATGCAAGAATTGGTGTCAAATGCTTATCACTGGAGTAACCGCTAACTGCTGCTAACAGTAGCTGCCAACTTCAGCTGCCATTAGCCAATTAGCACAGCCAACATGCCTATCAGCTGATTCTGCCCGGACTGGCAGCTAAGAGCAGGAGGGAACGCTGGCATTGTGTACGCCCTGACTATCACCTCTTGAGGGTGAGCTGGCACACTTAACGTTTGAATGACTTTAACTAAAACTCTTGAAACCAGATGAGTGTAAATCCAATATTAGCTCTGCCGAACGTCTCACCAGCTGGTTCCCAGCTTTGTCTGGCTACGATTTGGGCCTGGACAGGAAGTGTACGGTGTGGTTATTATTATTTATTTTTTTAAAAAGCAGCTGCCTATGACTGCTTGAAACAAAACAGCAGAGATGCGGGCAGTACAACCAAAACAACGAGCTGAAAGACGCCATATAGAGCCGTAGAGCTGAGGGCAACTGCACAACTCTCTGCAGGTTTGTCACCACCCTTTTTACATAATATGTATTTATTTGACCCATTGTTAATGTCAAATAAATTGAATAATAAAATAAACAATGCATATTCATAAGTTGAACAAATCTTTTAACAGCTGCTGTAGCCACGGACAAAGAGCCAGCTGTGGATAATGACTTTCCATTACTGTAACTCCACTGTAATGGCCCTTACGTAAGCCTGGAAACAGCATCAAGGAGAGTTAGTGTTTCTACGAATACGAGGCGTGCTGCTGCCTCCATCAGTGAATCAAGATGAGCTGTGTTTTGTTTTCTGGCACTCGAGCGCACACGCACGTGTCCAAACAAGACCCGTCCGTGGGAGTGAATGGACCGAGAGTGGGCCGACATCATGAGAGATGTAAGAGCGTGTGATTGGTTTTTAGCCCACAAGCCTCGTGGATCACTTAACGGCCTCTCTCTCATCTTTTTTCCTTCTAGACGGCCCTGTGCGGAAGTGCAGTGCGCCCACTCAGACACGTCCTCGGTGCCATCAAAGACGAATGTTGACGACCGCCAACATTTATATTCGTATTTTCAGGCAGTGATGGGACCGTGCTGACTGCTGGTAGGAAACGGCCTCCCTCGTAATAAATCTATGTCGCTCCCACCTTTTTACAGGCACGATCAAAACATTATACGCTGGGCTTCGGATTTCAGATTTGTGAAAAAGCAGGAATCTTTTAAGAGGCCCTGTATCAGAGAAACTGTAGATTTCCAGATCTTTTTTTGGTTGAAATGCAGGTGTAGGCGCTGAATATGAATACTGTGCTGTGATGTCTTAACTACACCACCTCAGCACAACTGTGGTTGCAAGGACAGTTCCTGCTCAGGCCTGTGAAAGCTGACCAATCAGAGCAGACTGGGCTTTTCGGGAGGCTGACCGTAAAGAGACAGGCGCTAAAACAGAGCGTTCAGACAGAGGGTGAATAAAAATCATGTGTTTTTTTAAGCATTTTTCTGGTAGACGCCCAAAATAAGAGCACAACCCTGAAAATGCAACCTTAAAAATGTAGCGTGGCCACAGCATGGAGTCATTTTATTTTTAGGCTCTGCGTTCACATACGTATTTCACACTTTGCTAAGTTTTTTTTTAAAAACACTTACGCTGAATGATTAAGGCACAAATGAGGTTTTCACACCGCTATCAACACATACAGGATAAAAATAACCGTCAGCAGCTCACCCCGATGATTTCAGCCCCAGGTAACCGGCTGAAACTGGGTTCTAGTCAGTGGTTACTCATAACCCGGTCTTAAATTTAGCGTGCGATCCATACATTCACATAATGTGTGTTGTGACTCGAGGACAAAGCAGGTCTCTCACCGGCCCCGATGACGACACACGGCGTCAGCCCGAGTCTAAAAACAACAGAGCGCCGGGGGGAACCGAGGGAATGCCATGGAAGTATTAACATACTGACTCTGAGGAGTAGCGCGCGCGCACACACACACACACACACACACACACACTTGTGAGTGACAACTTGGCAGCGAGGCGCGGCGTCACACTGCGAGCCTTCCTCTTGTGTGGCAGCCTCAATCTGTTACCCAAAGACGTCAGTGTGTGAAGTTTCCTGGCAGAGAAAACGCGGTTCGAATCAGGGATGCTCAGTGCGCTCATCTCAGGCGCACACACTCGCAAATATAGACATGGGATACAGACGAATACACAGGGGAGTGGGGTCAGTAGTAAAAGAAAAGCGTCACCTAAAAACTAATGGTCAAAAGGTGGTGACAAACTAAAATAAACTGTATAATATTGAGCCATTTTTATATAACCAAAGAGCTGATATTGGACGCCTCCCAAGGTTTAGAATCCACAGGACATCCCGGTGGAATCCACCACTTTAGCACCATCTTTGAAGAAGTGTTCACACCGAAAATGATTCATCGCACCAGAAAGGAAAATTACAAAAGAAATTTTATTTATTTGTTTATTTATTTATTTCCATTCTAATTTTAGCCCTTTCCTCTCACATCAGAGCTGGATGATTCAAGACTGGTGGTGGCAGCTCTCCGTCCCGCGCTCGCTTTCACGCACACACACACACACACACACACTGTACACTCACCACACACACCAGAGAGGCTTGTGGTGAGTCAGTTTGTGCACCGCGCTGGCACAGAGCCCTCTTTTCTTTTTCCTCTCCCGTCTCGGGCCACACGCACACATGCAACACAATGATACAAACGCTGTGTCATCTGCGTCATCCGCCTATTTCCGAGGCTCCCGCGCCGACGCGGCCCGAGTCTCCTTCGCGTCCGAGCTCGCTTGCATCGTTCATCGTCTCGCTCTCGGTGGAAAACTCCCCGGCCTCGAACCTGGCTCCCGGAAGATGACCCCACGATGGAAAAACAAAACGAAGTCTGATGATATTAAAGTCTCACAACGAGCTGTTGATGAGGGGAATGCCACGACTCAGCAACAAGTCACATTATATATCGACCCAGAGTCGTTTGAACAATTAGAAAACACGTGTATCAACATGGCTGTGTCGAGTAACTGAGCGTAAAGGTTGCTGAATAAAATCATCAATAAAAAGGCTGCCAGCTGCTTCACTTCACCTTCTTACCCGTTCTGGACAAGATAACTTGCATACTTTAACTTTTAACCATTAACTGTTGATCAGATACTTTAAAGCCGCACTAATCACTACTAAATGTATCATTTTGCCAGTGGATCTAATAATTATGTGTAATATCCCAGCTGGCACCGGACGTCAATAGACCAGCACTCAGGTGACCAAAACCCAACGTCCATTGACATCTACTTTCAACATCTTTTGACATAGGAATATTGACGTCAAATGACGTTAATATTTTGTTGTTTTTATGTTGTGGTGTCTGGCAACCAAAACCCAACGTGTGTCAGACGTCTTGTACTCACACAACTTTGACGTTGAATAATGACCACATGACAAAATTCTAATGTCTGGACAACATCTATCAACAACGTTGATTTGACTTAAGATCACGTCTATTCAACGTCTGAGGCGTCTCAATTAGACGTCTCTATGACGTCTAATTGATGTCTAGTGTCAGCTGGGAAGAAAAGTGTTCGACCACAGTGGTGAACCCACAGAGAATTATCATCTGACTCTGCAGTTTCGCTCCGCTAGCTAGTGACTTTCAGCCCATTATCTTGGATTTCAGGCCCAGAAATGTACTACTGTCATCAGAAGGGCATCTCTTTTCAGCAAAAAAAAAAAACAATCAATCAGGGTGTCAGGGTGTTTTGCATGTAGGGAGGCGAGCCCTAGCAAAAACAGGGCCAAATCCCCACAAAAGAGAAAAGGTAAAAACTGTTGGACGGAATGGCGAAATAAAATAGCCTGACAAACATCGCGTAGAGTTTATCAGCTAAAGAGTTGGATATTTTTTGCAGGAGACAAAGCTTAAGGGAACAGTAACATACACGTACGTTTTGCTGTGTGTGTTGGGGTGTGTAAATATGGTTTGCTAGCACATTGACCATGACAACTTAATACGGTCGATGCTGTGCTAACAGCTTAAGACGTAGCAGTTCACGTAAAAGATCTTTTTAGATTATAATGCAGGTGTAGGTGCTGAATATGAATACTGTGCTGTGATGTCTTAACTACACCACCTCAGCACAATTGGGGTGGCAAGGACAGTTTCTGCTCAGGCCTGTGAAAGCTGACCAATCAGAGCAGACTGGACCGTAAAGAGACAGTCACTAAAGCAGAGCGTTCAGACAGAGGGTGAATAGAGGAGCTGCAGCAGGAGTCAGTCCATGAAAAATCATGTGTTTTTTTTAGCATTAAAGCGGGTAAGGACTTCTGGTAGACAACCAAGATAAGAGCATGAACCTGAAAATGCAACTTTTAAAATGTAGCGTGGCCACAACATAGAGTCATTTTATTTTTAGGCTCTGTTTCACATACGTATTTCACACTCTGCTCCGTTTTTTTTTATATTTACGCTGAATGTTTAAGGCACAAATGAGGTTTCACACAGCTCTCAACACACTGTCAACAGCTCACCCCGATGATTTCAGCTCTATTCTCCCATTTCCTGCTAACCGTCACCACCGAGAGGCTGCCTCTCAAAGCGACGCCATCGAGGAAAACCGTTTGACGTCGGTTGGCGATTTTGTGACAGGATGCTGAGGGCTTCTTTACATCGGGCCATACATTAGAGAGAGTCTCAATAATTGAGCGCATGTGTTCGGTGATTATGTGCCAGATTCAGAAAGGGTAACATGTTACCACACCAGAGGATCCACGATAAACAAATTGAAATCAACAATAGGAGAGGGTGAAATGAAATCAAGCAAGTTTGTGTGTGTGTGTGTGTGTGTGTGTGTGTGTGTGTGTGTGTGTGTGTGTGTGACGTGAGCGGCCTAATGTGAAAATTTTCCAGCCCGGCCCTGCGCCTGGAAATGAAGCAGCTCCATAAAGAGATGTTGCCTCTGCAGCCGTCAGCTCCTCTGTGAGAGACGGATGGCGAGGCGATGCGGTGGTCCGGTCCACTGTGGACATTTCCCCCCGTGTTCCTCCTCCTCGCCGTTTCTCACACACACAAACGCGCATGGCACACGACGGCGGGCAGAAACAAACGCACACAGGGAAATTAATCATGATAAACTTCACGGCGCGAGCTGAACCCGAAGCCGAGTCTCTCGCTCAACATAACAATCCATTTTTCACGCTCTCTTCCTTTTTTTTCGCAGAAACAATCAGGCCCTACTTGGAAACGAATGACACTTTCAGGGACCTTAAGCGGAGCGGGAATCGCAATTAGTGATTATGTGAGGCGAGCGTGCGGCAGTGGGCAGTGTTCCTTCCTTTAGAGAAGAAATGTAAAAATAAAACCTTCAGTGCTGGGCTTAATTGTTCCGCCCTGAAACGAATGTAAATGTCATTGTCTTCCTCTGAAAGGAAAATGAGAACGAAAAAAAAAAAAAATCCCAGCCAGTGTGAGCCTGACGTGCCTTTAATGGATTCTTCTGAGCTTCTGGCAGAAAATACTGTGAACTCGATCGCCTCCCCTGATGAACCAGCGCGGAGAGTTCTCCTTCTGATGCTCGATGCTTTTGTATCCATCTGCACTCAAGGAACAAAATCCCCTGCTTGACCCACTTTCCTCTAACGTGCCTGGTCTTTACCGGGTGTAAAAACACTGAGGGATCGAAAGTGTTGATTGATCTCCCACTGAAGTGCTCTAACACACACCTGACTAAAAAACATAAAGCATTGTGGTCTAATGAGGCTGCTGTCAGTGCACACACTGGGATCCTTCTCTCGCTGTGACCTCTGGACACTGCTGAAACAGGCAGCTCCAGATAAAAGCCTGCTGAGAGGCGATTGGGCCGTTTATCACAAAAATGAAAGCTACTCTAATCCTTTTTTTGTTCTTAATGAACAATTGTGTGCGTGAAAGGGAAGAGATAATAAGAGATAAAGAGAAACACCGCCCATTTCTGCTGTTCCACCCAGCTCTGCTGAGCATTTTGGTGTCACAGCCACAGCTGCGACTCTGCTGATGTACTTCACTGCTGCGGTTCATCAGCGAGAGCGGGAGTGAACAGTAAGACTGAACCTCAACAGTAAACTTGCAGCCGTTTTCAGCTAGAATCTCGAAAAACAAACTGTGCGCCACGTGCCCAGCGCCACACAGAAGGCGGACACAGTTAGTACAGCTGATGAACATGGAGGAGTATGAAGCCGCAGAGCTGGGTACTTCATTCAGAACAGAGCGGAAAGGAGAGCGAATGTCGGTCTAACGTGTTTGAGGTCACTTGAAACATGACTCTAAGTGAATGTTCATTTTTTTCCAATTCTGATGGATGTGTTTGCTAACAATCAGAATCAGAAATGCGTTATTGATCCCCGAGGGGAAATTGCTTACGTTACAGCTGCTCCCATTTAAAGTCCAGAATATGCAGGGAAAAAATAATGATAAAAAAATAAAGATAAAATAATGATAATAATTAAAACTATATATAAGCAAGAACAACAAAAACAAAACAAAAATACAAGAAACGTACATTATACTTGAATATATTCATATATACAGAGTAATTAATAATGCTACAGTTCAAAAAATGTGGGTTATTGCACATTGTTTTCACGATATATATATACTAAATAAAGCCATATTAACTTAAAAGTTGAAAACATGTCAGTGCTGCGTTTACAGGGTTTTCCCACTGCCCGTATGTGGTCCAAAAAAAAGTCACCAATGCAGATTTATGTGATGAGAACAGTCAATATTTGATTCGTCGAGAAGTGTGTTTAAAGGGCGAAAAGTTGTGATGTTGGTCGCCGCGGTTGTAGTGGAATGTTATGAAGCACATTTACACAAGTACTCTACTTGAGTAACTAAAGCTGTCAGACAAATATAGTGGTGTAAAAAGCACATCATTTGACTCTGAGACAAAATGGAAACACTCAAACTAAGTAAATCTGAAAATTGTACTATCGTCCGTTGAAAACCATGTATCTCCAAATGTGCTGATTTTGCATGTCTGTGATGAACTGTTCCATAACGGGATGAGACATTTGTTCTACTTTTTAAGATAACAAAGGCACATGCGTCGTCAAAAAGCTCAAAACATGCCGTTTTTTGAAAAGTTGAGTGATGTGGTTTCGCTGGGCGGCAACAACACAAACATACAACAGTCTTATACGGTACAATGCATTGCTGTAGCTTTAACTACCCAACACTACATAAAAAGTTACGAGTGGCACAACATTTAAGGGTGCAATAGGCTGTGTAAGAATTGGCCAGCTGTCAAATTTATTCCAAGCAAACAGGGGGAAACATATCGCCGGAGTAGCTGTAATCGCTGCTAAGTGTAGCTATCATCAGCCAGGTAGCTCGGTTGGCCGTGCAGCTAGCGGGAGCGTGTCTGTGTTCCCAGGGTCCTATGTTCCCCTCTTTGTATGAGACTGTCTGTTACTTTTTCCACCATTACTGAAAAATTCCATGGCCTACGGGCTAACCCTAACCCTAATCCCTAACCCCCTACCCTAACCCTAACCTAGGACCCTTTTCAGAAAAAGGGTCCTATGCTCCCTGGTATGTATTGCTACAGGGGAACATAGGTCCCTTTTTGGGAAAAACAGGGAACATAAGACCTTTTTTCTAAAAAAAGGTCCTATGTTCCCCAAGCGGGAACATAGGACCCGGGAACATAGGGATGACCCCCAGCTAGCAGTCCAGTTAGCTGACTCTGCATGCAATCTCCTCCTGATGGCACCAGGATGTGCCAGCATGCTAACTTGTTGCACTGCTGTGTCTTCACATTCTGTCTTACATATTCCGTGTTGCTCCTTTAAACGTCCACAGCCGTAAAATGAAACACACACATAAATGTCATGAATTCAATTCTGATTCTTTAACGAGTCATCTCACATGGCTTGTCACACTCTGAAAAAGTCTTTCAGGCCCCCTTCGGTCATGAGACGTTGTCATTACACAGCTCGGCCACTGTGTCAAATTGGCTTCAAAACAGTTTGTCCTGCAGGGTCGGCTCGCACAGGAGCTGACTTATATCATTATCAAACTCGCTATTCAACCTACTGCAGGCTCAAGGGTTCCATCTGAGCACTGTGGCTAAATATGTGGGCTGCTAGAAATATGTTTTTGAAATACTTGTTGCTTCCCATTTCTCACGTAAAGCTTCTTAATGCAGCAAGTTGAACCCTTCTAGACTCATGGGGGGGGGAAAGAGGGGAAAAAAAACAGAGTTGCCAGGTGTCTTTCCGAAGGCAACTTGAAAGTGAAATGGGGATGACCCACATTATGGAGTCTATATGTGGACATTCAGCCGTCCTCCTGATGACAGTGCAAACAGCCATCCCTCAGATCTTACTTAACCTCGGTAAGTGCTTCTGATACACTTGGCCGACCCAATTTTAGGTTGAAAAAAGAGAACAGAAACCTTTTTTTTTCCTTTTACAAGTGAGAACTAATCAAATTCGTAATGGTTTGGAATGGGAACATCCATTTATAAAACTTGTTGTGCCGACACAGCCAAATGAAACGGTTCAAATAAAACCATGTTCATTAAACACAACGCACCGAGGGACGGGGCGACAACACCGGACGCCATAAAATAAGCTTATCATTGTTACTGCACTGTGATCGAGTGCAGGTGTGTGCAGGGTGTTTTTTTTTTTTCTTTTTCCAGTGTTTGACTTCCACCCATAACACCAGCTCAGCAAAAACACGGCGTCCTGTTCCCGCAGCCACACAGATGGATGGAGAGAGGGAGAGAGAGAGAGAGAGAGAGAGAGAGAGACGAAAAGACAGATGACATTATGCCAGACTGACAGATTGACAGGATGAGTCGGTCGCTGGCAAAAACACGCAAACCGCTGACTCAGACACTTCGCACCACCTGGGCTATCTCTAATGCATCAACACGAGAGGAATCACAAACTCGTGCACACGGTTACGCACACATACACACACACACACACACACACACACACACACATATGTAACGGGCAGAGAGAGGCAAGCACACACTGCGGTCTGCAAAGTGATCGTTACTTACATGATAACTCCAAAAAGTGTTTGTGACAGCGTTGGAGACTTTTGCTTTTTGAATGGTCCATGATTATTTGCTGGTTGTTCCTATGGTGAGGCTAGCAGCCGTGGGCTTTGTGCCGCTCAATACGATTCTGATTGGTTTCAAAGTAATTCAAACAAGACAGAGCATTTTTCCTCTATACCATTTCTCATCGGTGCAGCCTGACCTTTTTCGATTGCCGACGCAGCACTGTGGATAAGACTAGCTTTAAAGCAGCGCCCCAATCGGTTGTCCAGGATTCATAGTACAACGGTTACATTTGTAATATCTTTAAAGCTGCACCCATCAGTATTTTTCTATTACCAATAAATCAAATGCTGATTTGTCATGTAAAAGGGGTTGATCGTAGTAATCAAAGCTACTGTTAGTGATATACAGTATTTTGATTAAAAAATAAATAAATAATCATGAAAGAGAACAGGAGTTCTCAAACAGAGTTTGTGTCTAGTATGAAACTAAAAGGCAACGGGGAGTTCTTTTAAGTTACGTTACGCACATAAACTATATCAAATACGTAACTTATCGTTTACGTTACTGAAGTAGCTAAGTTATCTTGACCTAAACCATGCTCTTTTTCTAATCCTTACCAAGTAAGTTTGTTAGCTAAACCTAACCAAATAGTTTGTCTAGCTAAACCTAAGTACTCTTGTTGCCTGCACGTAACTGAGTAGTTTTGTTAACTAAACCTAACCAACCAACTTTGTTGCCTAAACCTAACCAAGTAGTTTTGTTAGCTAAACCTAACCAATTAGTTTTGTTGCCTAAACCTAACCAAGTAGGTTTGTTAGCTAAACCTAACCAATTAGTTTTGTTGCCTAAACCTAACCAAGTAGTTTTGTTGCTTAACCCTAACCACATATTTTGGCTAGCTAAACCTAAGCAAGTACTCTTGTTGCCTGCACGTAACCGAGTAGTTTTGTTAGCTAAACCTAACCAACCAACTTTGTTGCCTGAACCTAACCCAGTAGGTTTGTTAACTAAGCCTAACCAAATAATCATGAAAGAGAACAGATGTCTCCTGGTACCGCTGCCCACTTGATCCAATCAGGACAGAGAGCTCCAAGAAGAGGCGGTCCTGCCCGATAGCTGCTGCTCATTCACGTGGTGACGTGGAGAGGAGGTAGGGAATTGCTAACTGCGGAACAGAAAGGAAGCTAGCTACGACGACTTTCGGCAGCTTTAAGCCGCAGGGACTTGTCAACGTAATCATTCCATGCAGCTTTTTCAGTTCATCACAAGATTCAGGACTTTAAACCTGCAGTGTTAGATTGTCTTTGGCCACTTGAGGGAAAATACCAATGTATGTGTCATAAGCTGATATCAGATTTATTAGTCATGCTGCACCTCATGCAAAAGTATGCAGTTTGTTGAATCATCGTATCAAGTGTGATGACCATGTTTGTCTTGTGCGCAAGCTCCTGCACAGACCTATTGCTTCATTTTGTGTCTACGAAGCTCCAAAAAAGTCGAGCGGAGCCTCAGATTCAAGAGATAATTCTCTGTAGGGGCATCCATACCAGCGACCCCTGTCATATTATTTTTTACAATCACATGGGATAAGATACAGATATAGCCACTTTAAAGAGGCAAGTCATGTCATCATTTCCTGATTTGTTTGTAGATGTGGAGATGGAGAAATCATGATCATAAGGAAACTTGCTCTACATAAACATGAAAAGCACACAGCAGGCTGTAAAACCCGACTTTTAACGCCGCTGTGAGGTGCAAATAATCCGATCTGGAACAGAGTATGCAGCACATTTCAAGCGTGTCTCTTTCCTACTCTGTTGTAAAGCAATTAGACAAACGGAAGGAGAGCAATCCAAACAGACAGAGGTGGTGCGGGGGGGTGGGAGGTGGGGGGAGGTGGTCGAGCGCTGTGACGAAAGGAACAAAAACAACTCGGCAAACAGGAAGAGCTCCACCTGACCTGTTTTCTCTGTTTTATGTGCTTCGTCGCACTTTCCGTTCTTCCATTTTTTCCGGCCTTGCGTTTGTACTGTTGTACTCTGCGGAGTGTCCCTTCTGTAGAAAAAAAAACATTGGAAACATTGGCACATACACAAACACATATATTCCACGAAACACGACCATGCAAGCTCAGTGGAATACGCAAGGCCGTAATTGTGACCCTTGAACATCGGCAGCAGCATGTGGTTAACCGTAAAGCTGAAGTCTAATCTAAACACTAGTGCTGACTCCAAACCCCTTTGTCTCAGAGAGGACATCTTGTACATTATATGTCCGCTGCACAAACAATACATGTTGTGCTGTACAGACCATTTCCTTTGTGTGTTCGGTATGAGCGCACTCCCATAAGGCTTCTGTATTTGTCTTCAAGGAAAATTCTTGCTCGGCGCTCTGTTGGTATTTCCAGGGGACTGTGACACATTTGCCCAAAAAGGACAGGGCCTTTTTACAATGTAGTGCAGTCACACAAGGACGTACCCTTTATTCCAAGGCTGAACGCAGATATTTGATTAAGGCTCCCTGCTGATAAGCAACCAAATGATTATTGTTTTCCTGAGTGAACAGTTCCTTCTTATTCAGGTTTCAAGGAATCCGCCTGACTAATCGGAAAAGATTTATAGCAAGGACAACAATGGAATAAGCTTAATTTCCTACATCACCATTATGGGCAAACAAGGTTGGAGCCTATTATTAATTAGGTAAAATTGGTAATATTATCAAGCTGATATCTGCCTTTGTTAAACACAAGCATCAGTGGTATCAACCTCCATTGATTTAATTTCTTTTCCACAACTGATCATGCATTAAAAACATACATTTAAAGCTATACCAATCAATTTCTTTACATAAACAACTGGTCAAATGACAGTATGTAATCGTGTTGACCACAAAGTTCCCCACAGCTCGAGTCTTTTAGCATCCCTGTTTTGGTTTTAATGGCAACTTTACTGTTTTGGATCACTCACCGCTCTTCAACCTTTTTCTGCCCCAGAAGTGTCAGTGAAAAGAGAACAGCAGACAAACTAGCAACTAGCTGGAGAACATAGTGGAGCATTTAGAAGCTCATGACCCAGCTATTTGTTCTCAGGAGTGGTGGGGGAAAAAATCAGAAAAAGTAGTACAAGTCTGCCCGAGAAGTAGGATGGAATTGGTAGTTGGGATAAAACAAGCATAGGACCTTCATTCAGGAGTTTGTGTCTAGTATGAAACTAAAAGGCAACGGGGAGTTCTTTTAAGTTATGTTACGCACATAAACTATATCACATACATAACTTATCGTTTACGTTACTGAAGTAGCTAAGTTATCTTGACCTAAACCATGATCTTTTTCTAATCCTTATCAAGTAGTTTTGTTAGCTAAACCTAACCAAGTAATTTTGTTGCCTAAACCTAACCAAGTAGGTTTGTTAGCTAAACCTAACCAAATAGTTTGGCTAGCTAAACCTAAGTACTCTTGTTGCCTGCACGTAACTGAGTAGTTTTGTTAACTAAACCTAACCAACCAACTTTGGTGCCTAAACCTAACCAAGTAGTTTTGTTAGCTAAACCTAACCAAGTAGTTTTGTTGCCTAAACCTAACCAAGTAGGTTTGTTAGCTAAACCTAACCAATTAGTTTTGTTGCCTAAACCTAACCAAGTAGTTTTGTTGCTTAACCCTAACCACATATTTTGGCTAGCTAAACCTAAGCAAGTACTCTTGTTGCCTGCACATAACCGAGTAGTTTTGTTAGCTAAACCTAACCAACCAACTTTGTTGCCTAAACCTAACCAAGTAGGTTTGTTAACTAAACCTAACCAAGTAGTTGTGTTGCCTAAACCTAACAAAGTAGTTTTGTTTGCTAAACCTAACCAAATAATCTTGTTGCCTGAACATAATCAAGTAATCTGGCTAGCTAAACTTAAACAAATAATTGAATTTTGCTAAACCTTACCAAGGACTTTTGTTGGCTCAACCTAACCAAGTGATTTTAAGTGGCATACGTCTAACCAAAGAAGACCATTTCAAAACATTAACCACGATACGACGAAGGTCCAGGACACCTGTCACTTGCACTCTCCAACTGTCATATGTTGTAGCTTTCATGTTCATGTCGTTTGAGGAGTCGTTGGCAGTGGACCTATTCAGTGATTTAGGTATGCAAATTTGTTTCAGCTGGAAGATTGAATATGGAACTATTTGCTAACACATTTGCTATGTCAACTTCAGTCCGAATTACGTATTTAGGCTTTCTGCTGCCCCCACGTTTTCAAAAATGTAATTCCATTTATTATATTTAGTCTTCATAAAATGTCTTTCTTCAGTATGAAGAGCTACTAGGAAGGATTTCTTAGATCTGGTTAGCACATAGACAAACAGTCTTCTGCATGATGCTCATTAATGAGATATAGATGCATCTCAATCCAGATATAAATAACCTGGAATCCTTTTAATTTGAAAGAGTTGGATAATGGCACACAGCAACTGTAATTGGTGACTTTGGCCCAAATAATACAGTTAATAAAAAAAAAAAAACTGAAGTCAGTCAAGTCTTGGCAAAAGCAGCAGCAACCGGGGCTATAGTGCCAGACAGTATTTATGTAACTGTGATGAAAATAACAACCAAAGGGATGGACAGATGGAGGATTTCTGTTTGATGCAGAGAAACCAAGCACCACCTATACAAGTCCGACAGCACGACACGCTGATTTGCCTGCAGGTAAAATGACACACACAGAAGAAATGTGGCTGTCTGTGGGTCTGAGTGCAGAGCCACAGAGTGAGAGACCAAACACCAATCACTGATTTATACTCAGCTGGTGTTATGGGTGAAAGTGAGTCACTGTGTGGGCGTCTGGGTGATGACTGACAACTTTTTAATTTACATACAAACACAATGGGACACACACACACACACACTCCGTAGTATTTCATTTTCACTCGACGGCCACGATTTTGTTTTACAGTTGAAAATGTAATGTCATTACATGAGCATGTTATTTTGGTTCCGTTTGGCCCCGAGGAAAAATGTTCAATACAAAAAAAGACCTCAAGAAAATGGAATCCTGACCAATTTCCCTATTGTCCTCCCAATTTCAGTTTCATTTTCCTGCTTTTGAAGGCCTGACGTCTTGTTACTGACCGTGCAGTTACATGAGGATGGGTATATTTTTGGTGCGATGACGGCAGACTCGTTTCGCAATCACACAGATTTGTCATCCTGTTAACATTTCAGATTACAAACGCTGTTACTCACACCGCGCTCAAAACCCAAGCATGTCCAAACGGGGCTTCGCTTTTCCCTTTTTTTTTGGTCCTGTGCCATTATACCGCACCTGTTTGAACTTAAATAAGCCAGCAACGCTTCCTTCGAGCCTCTCGGCTCAGTTCCGCCTCCTTACACTCGCACCTCCACCTTACACACCTCCACGATGCTCACCGTGCCTACACTTTGAGTGCGCATCGTCAGGTTTCCTACCTCAATATCAATATTTGCAGAGGACAAGTGGCGCCAATCTGACTCGGTTCGCAGCCAAGAAAATGCAGAC
This sequence comes from Lagodon rhomboides, assembly GCA_039737535.1. Lineage (NCBI taxonomy): Eukaryota > Metazoa > Chordata > Actinopteri > Spariformes > Sparidae > Lagodon > Lagodon rhomboides. Next base: position 7,791,574 of record CM077804.1, on the reverse strand, counting down.
TGATGCAAAGTTCAGGCGTTTGAACTGTATTCACTTTAAAAATCAGGTTCACATTTTTCCCAGTCTGTCTTTAAAGCTATATTGCCCATGTATATTCTGGAACAGCTCTTCCCTAGTGGCCAAAAGAGATCTTATCCAAGTTGCAGGATGTTTTAGCACAGAATTCCCTCTTTGTATTTACTTGCTTGTTCAAACTGAACGGCACATGCAAACAGTGATATTTGGACAATTCTGAAAAACGCTACATTTTTTTCTTTTCTTTCTTTTTTTTGTGTACATTTTTGTTGCTAACATTTTAAAAATGTTTCGCTTTTTAGGATATCGTCACATGGAATCTCAGGTTGTCAAAAGTATCAATACGTTGAGGATGTGACTTTATGCATGGTTCTGTTTTTTGCAGAAGACGCCCGTGTCCGCTCCCTAATTAGGAAGTGCATGATTTGCCAATGTGAAAACGACATGTCAGTGTTTTCCTAAAAGCAGCATTATCCAGATGGATTCTGTGAAGTGAAATCATGTTTCCCCGCCTCGTTCTTCGTATTTTTCGGAACCAGGCAACCAGCCACAGGGTAAACGATCTATTACAAATCCTGTTTGACCGGCAGACGCATGCCCAGTCTATGTGAAAGGGAATTGTCTTAGTGTGGATGGAGATTATTTCTAAAACGGTGCTAAAACGCGCTGTTTCCAAATATACCGATGTACGTGTGGACCTGGCCTAAATTTGCCTGTGAATACAACACCGAGAACGGAACACAGGCGGCACAATTCGACGCGATTGCTTCGTGGCTAACGTTGTCGTCACACAGCAAGATGTTTCTGGTTCGAGTGGAGCGTTCACAGTCAGACAGACTGGAAACTTTTCTTCAGGCTGCGGGCAGCAAGTTATCAGAAGTGTGATCGTGTGCTCGGCGTCTGAGCCAAACAGATACGCAGCGAAAACTCAGCCAAAGACACGATTCTGGCCAAACAGATTGTTAACTTCCCAACCGATTTCCATTTGAAAATGCTTCGGAAACATTCGTTTTGGCCAGTGCAAAATGCAGATAAATTACAGCCATTAAAATGTCCCAAGTACGATCGGAAAAAAACTACAAAAACAACGCTGTGGATTCAAGCTGCATCAATCAGTTTATCTGGACGGATTTATCTCGACACACAGAAGAGCCTTTGCTCTTGGTAACACACCATGTGGCTCACAGTTTTTAAAGTCTTTGTCCCGTCCCCCTGTGCAGAGACCATTCAGAGCGTCACTCTGTTCTTTGCCAGTGCATTCTGGGAGAGGCACCAGCCCCTCAGAACCCCGCCGCAAAGGCTTACGTTCACAATTTATGAATGACACGCTGGCAAAGGTTTTTGTTCCATTCAACGAGCCCGACTCTAAAAATCACACCCTGGAGACGGAGCTCGATTGAGCGGCGCAGCAGACCTCAGGTGCACGTCGAGGTGAAGATCCGAGTGCAGTTTCGAAATGAAAGAAATGAATGGAAGGTCTGAAAAGAGCCGAAGGCCAAAAGCCGTGTGAGGCTGATGAGGGATTATCTAACCTCTCTCTCGCTGCACATGTGGACGTGTTGACAGAACCATTATGGAGGATGACTGTTGACGAGTGGCAGCCGCACGCCATCTGCTGCACGGCGAGTCAGAGGGGTGATGCCGTGGTTCGCGCGAGGACACTTTGACAAATCGAAACGGACGGAAGACAAAACAAACGTCTAACGTGATTAAACTTTTAGAGCTCTTTATTAAATCAATCTTTTCTGCATCGTGGTTTCACATTTTATTCTGCGAAATTAACCAGATTAACCAAAAAAACATGAGACATTCATTGACAAAAATGGCTGACATACAAGTGACACACATGCGGTGTTTGTGCGACGCTTGACTGGCTTTCCGCAGGTCATGTAACTCCTTGTAACAACAACATGGCCGCCGGTTGGCCGGCCACATGGAACGGAGAGCACTTCCAGTGAGTTCCGCCCCAGAGGCCTCTGGCATTTACGCCCGGCAGCTGACCCAGTTGACCAGGTAGTTAGTGTTGGTCGGAAGTACGGCGAGGAAGCAACGCTGTGACTTTGAAAGTCACAAAGCGGCTGCAGATTGAGGGCTAAGGGTAAGAAACATGACAAAGATGCAGTCGTGCATGGAAAGCATTGCATCTAAATACTGACTGAAAGATCGTTTCTGGGCCCCGTTTCTTTCCTTCGTATTCACACTTTCCTCCGAGCTTCCTTTGTGATCTCCTGTTGCCTCCCACGGTTCAGCGTGAAGTGAAACTCTATGCTGCCCACGTGTGTGAACGAGAATATGCGTTTCCGGCATAGTATCATGGCGGTTCATCAAATTGGCAGCAGATATAGGCCACGTTTATACATAGTAGGGTATTTAGAGAAATGAATATCCCCCTCCCCCCCTCCGTTTTCAAAAATAACATCGTGCACACAACATTGTTTTCAAAAAAGTTGTCATTTACATCAACCCGCATAAACGCCGAGCGCCATTATAACTCTGCCAAACCTATTGGCGGCAGTGTAGGGAGAAGGATAAAGCCATGCAAGCCAAACAGAATCCTCAGAATCAACAACAACGAATAACACGAGCGACTTCCTGTTCCTTTCAAAACAACCAATAGGGCGCTCACATGACGTTAAGCATTTTCTGGCGCATAGCCTAATGAGTGTGAGAACCTAAAACCCCGTTTCTCCCAGCTGACACGACAACACATAACCGGAGTTTTCCAAATTCTCCACTTTGCCTGTAATTTTTTAGAAATAATCGTTTTCTGTGATAAAAACGGGGTTTTCGTGTAAATGAGAGGCCAAACCGCCTGGAAATATCTGCGTTTTCCCTTCGTGTCCCAGCACACAGTACGAAGCATCAAACATCTGCTAGCTTAGCCGGATTTGTATTAAAAACACAGCTCAACTCTCCGTGCTCCTCCAGCAGCCTGCCTGTGTTTGGAAGCCCCGACGAGTCGATTACCGAGTGCAGTAGATTTCCTCAGCTGAAGGATGAAAATGCATGTTTATTACTCCATTACTTCCCTTATTTTCCCTGTCAGCTCTCAATAATAAGAACTGAGCATTCCATGGAGTAAAAATGGAATGGTGAGTTAAGATGTCTTTTCAATACAAATCTGGCTAAGCTAGCAGATGTTTGATGCTTCGTACTGTGTGCTGGGACTGTACATGTACTGTTGCTGAAGTTTGGTGCTGTTCTGACCATTATTTGTGGCTTTTTGATGGCAGTTTCTAGTTGGAGACATAAGCTGCAGTGTATTGTTTTCGTGCGGTCTTTTCTGAGGTTGCTAAAACTAGCTAAGCTAGCGGTCAGCAAACTTGACCTCTCGAGGGGGAGTCTTACTCGGTGTCAAGGTGTGTTAGACCATGGATTAAATTTACACCGGAATATCCCTTTAATCTATAGGAAGTAGGTGGTGCGCCATCGCCCTTATTAGCAAAATGACCAAAATGCGTCCACTTTGTTATCCTTCCATCCCTCGCATCCCCACTCAGATCCCTAATAGGCGGGCCGCTGTCAGGATCTGGACCCAGAGGCCATCCTATCCAGACCCCGATCCATAACTGATGAGGAGAATTATTATCCACTGAGAGTTTCTATTTTAACCGGCGCAGCTCTCTAGCCTTTAGCGACCCAGAAAACTCACAGAGCAGTTGCATCACTCACATGACGCTACTCAGCTGATCATATCAAAAATAACTTTCATGAATGCACAGTATATCTTTAATGTACGTATTGCCCATGGGCACTTCAGTTTTATGTAATTTGTTATACGGCGCTGAATCATTACGCAAGTTAGAAACTATGTTTTTCTGGACTTTCGTTTAAGGAAGTTTTCTCGAACTGGACCTCTGAGAGTTTAACTTGTTTTTTTCACTTCTGTTATGGTTTGGGGAAAGATCATGATCAGTCAGTTCATATTAATACATCTTTGTGAAATACTGACAAAAAGTAAGCATTAAGATTTGTGTACGTTGACATGAACTGTTCATTTTAAACTCGTCTCGAGTACCACGGAAAAAGTTGATTAAATGTCATCAGTATTTGACAAACTGCTGTGATACTGCGTCGGTGTTGCTCAGTGTGTTGGCCCCATGACGGAGTGACAACTTGTCTATGGAGACCTCTACAAGGCACCTTAGAAATAGATACTTCTGGTACCTCTGAGTGGATTTAAATCCTTGATCTATCATATTCTCTGTTTGTACCTATTTTAATTGATGTGTTTTTATGTCCTGTTTCTTTTATGAACAGTATTCATGTCCTCTTGTGAAGGTTCTTCCTCTTTACTTGACATGATTGTAAATGAGGGACAACCAAAATAAATAACAGATAAATACAGCCTCACATTTTCATTCTGTTATAAGCACTGTGGAGAGAGAAGGCGGACAGAATGTACGACAGAAATCAATACGAAAATGAAATTATTTATGGCTATAAGGAGGCAGATTTTGACATTTGATCACAGCAGTTTCTCATGCGTAGCAAAGTCTATTCTGGAGTGATACAACGGACTGATGGCAAGCTGCAGTCTAGACTAATGTTTATATGTGGCTGTTCCTTCATGTGTTCTTAACCGATATGATCAGCAGAGAGAGGAAATTACAGCAAAGATCGCAATGAAGCAAGTTCATCATGTTCAGTTCAACAGTTTGCCAAAATGTCAAACCAAGAGCAGATGACAAGCTGTCCAAACTTCTGTCAAAAGCTATTTGTGAGCTCGTGTGTCTTTGGGCAGTGTGTGCCTGAACAAAAAAACAAAGAAAATGAAAATGCACCTTTAATTGCACCAGAGACAGAACCATTAAAATTTCCACAGCCCTCGTATAAATCTTTTCATTGTGCGCGTTTTGAACGAGTCGGAATAAAACACAGCGTCTAAAAAAAACCCAACTGACAGATGTTTGAATAACATGCACATCACTCAGCACTCGGTACGACTGTCACAACACATGTTCAGCACCGGCCACCTTCTTTCCCACAACACATTAGCAGCAACGGGCTATTGACAGGGATATTCACAATGGATTCGAACATACTTATGGCATTAATACATCTTCATAGTGAAAAAGAGTCGTGTGAAACAGACAAACGCAGCTTCGTGGCCCACATGACTCGACGACATCAGATGTGGATCTACTTTATATGGTCTTTTCAATTTGGTCAGAATCTGTGCTTTTCATTCACAAAATGAAACAATAAAAGAAAATTTCATTGTGTTGTGGGGGTTTTATTTTTTATCTGATGCGATGTGCTTACGTAAACACACTAGGAAGAGAAATCAAAAGTAAACAACAGTTACAAGTGTAGCTTTCATGCTTCGTTTCACCAGAAATGAAGCAGATCAACTCGGAAGTGGTGTAGATCATGACCACTATTCAAACAAATGCGGTCAAGAGTTTTTTGTACTGAAACAGATCCCAGTGGTGTGTATTGGTTTTGAGCTTATCGAGGCGACGTAACTTTCTCATTCTAGTGTGTTTACAGTCGGCAGTGTGCACAAGACTGAACCGGAAACTGATTCAACACGCCGTCTGACTGGCTGTGTGAAAGTAGAGCATGTAAAAAACAGGAAGTGTCCAACAGCATAAATCATCTCTTCTGAAGTTTAGTATATTCTTCTTTTAAAACCATCTTTATATATTTTCTTCCTGTAATACTTTAAACATATTCAGCACACATTTCTCGGTGGACGTTATTCTAATATATTCAGCACAAGCGATGGCTTTGGCAACATGCATATGTATGTGTGCGATTCTAAGAAGTCTTTTCTCCTCGTTGTAATAGTTCAGATGCATAGATCATTGTGAAACAGAGGAAATACGTACGAGAAAAAAAAAAAAGCACCAACATAACCAGACCGGTTCTTAAAAAATCTGAAAGAGGTGTGCATTTATATTGAAATGGAAACTCCAACCAAAATGTGTTTACATGTTTTAACACTACTATTTTCACATATGCAGCAGCCCTCCCCAAAGTTCTGTATCACACTTTAATGTGTACAATTAGTGGAGTGACCCTTTAACTTACCACTCAGTGACCCGAGACACACTGCAGTGTTCTGAAGTAAAACAATAACCTGACATAACAGTTCAAGTGTTTGCACACCAGGTCACTCTCCTGTGTTTACGTATTGCACATAGTCGCCAGTGCCAATGACTCGTAGAGGCTGTTTTTTGTTGTAGGTGTGATCGTTGAGTGGAGTGCCCTGTTGTTGTGAGTGAATTACAGTCCCCTGACTCCTTAATGCTACACAATAATGACAACTACTGATAAGACCTTTGTGAAAAAAAACCACAGATGAAGTGGCGCCAAAGAAAAAAAGAAATGTCTTTTTTATAAGAACTACAAAAACATGTAGTACGCAGACACAGAGCAGCTAACAAAAAGCTCAATCTGCTCTTTGTTTTGTCCTCGTGGTCAGCTGTTCTGTTCTGTTGTCACAGTTTTACAGTGAAAGTGGTGGAGATGCGGCGGTCGACATCTTCACCTTCGGTCTCGTAGCGCCCTCTTGTGGTCGAACAAGTGAATGTTTTCTCCCAACAGAGTGCAACAAGTGTCTGCTTTGTGTATGATATTGTGAATTTGGCTGACCACTAGCCTCTCTCTTCTTCTTTTTTTTTTTACCTTCCTCCTTTTCAAATAATAAATTCTGACATCCCGAGGCGAGCGTTTCCTCCGAGCCTACACACACACACACACACACAGGTGCGGCGATGATGCCGGGCTCGTAGACGGGAGCGTCCTCACTGCCTCTTGCTGTCCAGGATGGCCCTCCAGTCGTCCGACCAGGACAGGAGTCGCCTCTGGGAGGGGCCGGTGGGCTGGTGCTTGTTGTGGCAGGCGGTGAACAGGATGTGCTCCCACGTCGGCCTGGGCTCCACTCCTGATCGGGAGGTATGGACGACACACAACATTAGCACACACGTCAGTGCTTTACACAACCCAGGCGAACAGCTCACACACCGCTAACAGCTGTCTTAAAAGCGGCTAATGAGGCACTGAAGTCAATGTATAATAATAATCACACCCACATGACATTACAAACAGGATTATGCAATGCTCCTCTTACCACATTTTTCCCTCCCTCCCTTCCTTCCTTCCTTTTTCTTTTAATGTTTGGAACACACTCTTCATGGATTCATTTTCATGCTATTTTTTGCAACATATTTACATTTTGATTTAGGCCACTATGTTTTTGCAAATCGACGATCATTATAAATTAAGTCAGCAAAAAAAACCCTCAACTACAGATTTTAATACCAGAGGACCTACAATGTTGTATTTACATTCTCTAAACCCCAACCACATAACAGCAGTTGACCAATCGTAGCTTAGCAACTGTCATTCTTGCAAACACTCGCGCAGGCGTCTCCCTATTTTTACCCCGATCTCCCGCTGTGCTTTCCAATTGGTAATTCCTCCGAGTTATTCTCGTGATTTCAAGATTATACAAATCAAATGGGTGTTTCTCGGTTTCTGTGCGGGATGTTTGTCACGCCACCTGAGAGAAACCCGACTCAGTCCGAGGTGAGCGTGTGCAAACAACCCTGCCTGATGTGCTAATTCTCTCTCAGGCCCACTGCTTCACTCAGTTTGCTGCTGAAAATGGATGAAACAGGTCCGAAGAAGAAACACACTTCTAAATTTCACTGATCATTTCTTTGTATATTTTACATATTTTTTTGTGTTATTTTACTGTGAGCTATGAATTTAAGACTAGCTAAATGTATTTTTACTTTCACATCTTTGTATTTTTTCTATTAATCTGTGGTTTTGCATTATATTGAGGCATCATGGGTCGGCCTACTTGCCAATACCCCAGAAAATCTCCATCTTTTTCACAGCCTTAATTTGCCATAAAAATCAATTTAACATTTACATTCAATTACATTAATTGATGTTACGCAGAGAATGTTTCTGTTGGCTGAGTGGCTTTAAAACAGTTCAGTTATTCCTTTTATCAAGAGGAGTAATTTGTTTCCTTGACAATAAGGGTGAGTAAATAACAACAGTTATTATAATGTTTGCTTTATGTACGACTATGACTATGTATAACTGTAGCTCAGCCAAGGACAAACTGAACCTGGTGTTGGCGGAGCATGTCTTGTCATGCTGTCACTATAGTCAGGAAGAGTAACATAAGTTATTATAACTTTCTGGGTACAAGACTCAACAAATCCACGTTGACAGTCCAGATCAACGTGAAGCCTTCAACAGTCAACTGCAGTTTAATTTGACAGCACAACAAGTTTACAGTCAATAAATGTACTGAAGTACTTCGTTTGGAAGTACTTTGAATGCTAATACGTTTAACTAACGAGTGCAGGCGGTCGTGAAAAAACTTGAGTCTTGATTGCCAGCAGCTGTGTTCATTTTAAGCTTACAAAAGCAACCTTTACCCAGAAATGAGAAACCTACTTTTTGTCTGCCTTTGTGTGAAATCAGGGAGCCATTGTTTAATAATGACCAAGGAGGAATAAATCTGACACAGTTAAGGTTGGAGGCGACACGTGTTCGGTGTATCTATAAATATCTCACACTGCATAATGTGCCTTTGTCACGTGCGTAAATCATTGGAAACATTGAGATGCTGAGATGAGCATTTTTGTTATTGTGACAAGGTAAACTCTGCATGTGCACACACACACACACACAAACACGTTTTCAGTCCTCACCTAAAATGTCAGGCTTGTCATCTATGAGGATATCTCCGGTGATTACCGTCTTGTCTCTGGTCAGGATGACCTGCTCCAGAAAGTCATAGCCCAAATGCTTCTCTACCCAGGCATACTGACACACACACACACACACACACACACACACACACACATGCACACACATGCACAGTTGATGAGATCTAATTAGAGAAAGGAAACATGGTAATAATTTACAAAGGAAACAGAATAGATGTTGTGGATTGGCAGGGGGGGCTTACCTTCTCATATGGGCAGTGTTTGTACTGTTTTATTGGGCTGGTGCAAATAAAGACATCTGTGCTGCGGAGAGAGACGGAGACAACGGGGCCGGAGTGGAAAAAATTAAAAACATACAAACATTTCTGTATTCCAGCTGCTCAGACTACTTGACAAACACATTGGCTCTTTATAACCGGAATGAATGAGTATTTTGGAGACGGGCGGAGGGCCTTCAATGGTAGGACACGTGAAAAACACGAGATCGCACCATATGGCAGATTCCCCAGATAAGAAAACATCCCATTCATTCATTCAGTCAGTCAGCCGCTGGTAGTTAAAGAAACCCATTCATTTATATCAGGAGAGCAAATGTAAACACACAGTTTTCCAACTTAACAGCTATTTTTAGACGTTATTCCACCGTGTTGGCTTTTTCTGAGAATATTGCCAAAAAGATAGGAATCACAGCTCGCTCCATGTTGGCTGATGGCAGAAACGGCAGAGTGCACTGCGAGCACATGGCCGGTGCTGACGAGTAGTGCTATGGAGCAACGATTTTATGAATGGATCCTCGTTTTGTTTGCACTCAATACATTTGTTTAGCCTCAGGGATACACATAACACACTTTGGAGGGGAACACTGGTTGTAAACGTAACTTTTGTTTGTTTACAATAAAACTCAATAGAAATAGCAATAGAATAACTGGTATTCGTTATCAACCCGAGACAGTGTCTCATCATGTCTTTATAAAAACAAATACAACATGTTAGACAGTATGCTTTTGTTGTACAAGTCAAGGAAGACTTTCATCAGTGAGTGTGAACAGCCCACAGCACTGACCTGCCTGTATCCGATATTTAAAGGCCCCATATTATGCTTATTTTCAGGTTCCTATTTTTAATTTGGGTGTCTACTAGAAAATGTTTACATGCTTTAATGTAAAAAAAAACAAACACTGCAGTGTCTCTGTTCACCCTCAGTTCCAATGCTTTAGTGACAATCTCTTAAAGGACCTCCTCCCGAAAAGCCAACTCTGCTCAGGCCTGTGATAGCCGACCAATCAGAGCAGAGTTGGCTTTGCTCTGATTGGTCGGCTATCAGAGCAAAGCCAACTCTGCTCTGATTGGTCGGCTATCACAGGCCTGAGCAGGTGACATAATGATGTGATGTCACAATGATTCCGTCACCTGCTCAGGCCTGTGATAGCCGACCAATCAGAGCAGAGTTGGCTTTGCTCTGATAGCCGACCAATCAGAGCAAAGCCAACTCTGCTCTGATTGGTCGGCTATCACAGGCCTGAGCAGGTGACGGAATCATTGTGACATCACAACATTACGGAAGTCCTGACGGCTTTTTTGAAGGCTCAGTTCCTGACTGTGTGCATTTCTCTGTGAATTGAGTGTTTTAATACTTTCACAGTATTTATGTAGCACCGACAGGCTCTGTAATCTGACAAGTTATAATTTTAACCATTTGACACAGTCCCCATCCATTAGTGAGCACCTCTGTTTGCTGTCGCACGCTGAAACTGCATGTCAAACCGATTACCAAAGTATTCGATCAAAAAGCCTAACAAACGCTTGCGATATTCATTAAACATCCATAAATACGGAATAGGAAGAGTGTGAGCTGCTCACTTTAAACTGTTTTCCTCCCTCTCACAAGTTTCTGTGCAAAACCGTCTACCACCTTGTTAAATTCCAGGGCTCTCACAAGATCGCTAGATGGTAATGGCTACTTGTTCATCTTTTCCACCCAGTACTTACTGTGATTTGTGCAGTTAGAGGCTCGACCCTCATGTTTATTCCTCTATAAGCTCTCATTCATCCTGCTTTGTTTTCAATACACATTTCAACACACAGACGATGTTGCTAAGAAACCTGTCTATAGCACATTTCACTCTGCCAGCGGCCAAAACAGTTTGTACATTAGATGAGTGAAATGCATCATCGAGACTTACTTATCCATCTTGGCCATCTCCTTGACCGCCTCCACTCCTCCAGGCAGCGGTTCCAGTTCTATGAAGAAGTCCTTGGACTCCCAGATACTGATGGCTTTGTCCTGGATTAAAAAAAAACAACAATATGCATAAGACTCAGACTTGTCCAAGGTTAGGCCTATGGTGGGAGGCTATCGAAAACACATTTAAGAAAGTCTTAAATCTGGAATTTAGCTTATTTACGTCAATAGTACTCTGGTGATGACTCTTATCTCCAGTTCAACTGTATACATTTAGCTATTTTCTTTGGGCTGGCCATAACAGCTGCCAAAAAATGCATTTTGTCTTAATGGATTGCTGAGGATCCTCCAGGTCCCTCACAGTGGGTGAACGAACTTAACCTTTGTATGCCATTAGAGAAGATCAGTAATAATGTGATTTCTTAAAACATAGCAAGCCCGGACTGAGTTCCTGGAAACATAATCGGGCAAATCTGTCCTGCTCCATTTTAATAATTTATTTTAGTTTTCTTATTTAGTTACTTACTTATTTTGTATTTTCATATTGACTCTGCAGTCCTTTGGAAGAATACAGGGTGCTCCTATGTGTGTGTATATATATGCTATAGTCTTCTGATGTGCGGTTATTACCTACCGAAGTATATATGTCAAACTGGATGGAATTTATGATTTGTGGACTGTGTTATAATGCAGGTTGCATGGAGTTTATCCTTTGCCTGTACCAAATACAGCACACATCGCTTATGTATATGAGAGTAATCTGTTACACAGCATATATTTAATAGCAGAATGTGGAAGATACACTGTATACCTAAGTTGATTTTTTTTTGTTATTTTAATATTCCGTAATCTCGTGTGTATTCAGCTTCGTTTTGTTGTGTACAACTTGAGAAGTTAAAAAAAAATGTCAAAAAATAACCAACAACAATAAACACACACACACAGCTCTGTAAATGTGTGTGTGTTCCCGTGAGTGAACATGTGCTCTGAAAAGGTAATGTCCAAAGGGCGCCGCTCTCAAGGTCAGCTAGAAACTCGAAAACTCTTCGAAGGAAATAAGGTTTTCCACAAAATGCAAAAAATAAATAAAAATAAACGTTCACACACTCGACTTTCAAAATGACATTATAGGCCTGTGATTGAGTAAAGCATGATGACAAATCGAAACCAAAGGAAACCAAATGAACCCAGTGAGTCAAGAGTAAACCTTTAAAAAGACACTGTCGGTGAACTAATTTTGTCCTTTGAGATGCTGGCTACTTTTCATGCTTTTCCATCCCCTCATATACGAAAATAATGAAACAAAAAAACATACAAACAAACAAAAACTTAAGTGTTCATTTCATTCATATCATTTTTAACAAAGTCCCCTCTGGTCTTCCATTGCAGTAGTAGTATGTTCTGTAAAAATGTAACTATTTCACTGGGGGCCCCTGGGGGCCCGCTCAAGGGCCTCTGGGTCTGTGTTAGACAGCAAACATGAATTTCGGAAACTATTTTTGAACACATGTAACCTATACTTATACTGTCACTTACACACAGGTCACTCCTCAGCCGCCCGTACTGCGTCGACACCCAGAACCCCCTCCTGTCATCCAGGGTGATGTAGGGCTCGCTGGGGTACCTGGCCCGGTACTTCTTCAAGAACCCGCCCTCGAAGTCAGCCAGGACCCCGTCCATGTCAACCAGAACCCGCAGTCTCTTACCCGAGGAAGAGGTGGACGACATGTTTACGCAAATCCTCTTAACCGGATCACGGAGCGAAGTTGTTCCTCTTCCGAGAAGGCGTGTTGTACCGAACAGTAACAACATTGTTGACGGTTTACCAAAAACGGTCACTGCGTCGAGTGGAGACTCTGGATAAAGTCCGCATGGGAGTCGAAAAGTTTTCCAAATACTGCGGCAGTGAGACCGTGTCGTTCTCAGCACACGTTATTTTTTTGGTGCTGTTATTTGTCTTAAGGCATTAAGTTGTTGTTTGACTGTTAGCTTAACTTTGTCACTCTGGGCGTCTCTCTGCTGGCCAGCTGCAGTTGAGCTAGCGCTCGGTAGCTGACTTTAGCTGTCAGGCTAGCCGCACAAGCAGCGGGCAGGTCAAATGTGACAAGCCTTTTGACCACAGTGTACTGGGAGCTGTTTGCATCGTTTGTCAGTGTGTATTCCCCACAGCCTGCCTCAAACCCACAGTATCTGTAACAGCTGCTGCCGAGGCAGCCTGAACTACGAGCAGTAGTACTGGCACTGCAACATCAAGGACAGTGGGAACAGACTGTACTCCAAAAGGCTGTTCGCAGCAAAGATGTTTTAGGTGAACGGGACGGCTCACTCTGACGCTGTAGTCCGTGTGAGAGCCAAGCATAGCTGTTTAACAATATTACGAATAAACAAACACACACTTCACCACCACCATTCATTTTATATGGTCCAAATGAGACAAGAAATATTCCATTCTGAATGGACGAGGTAATGTGTTGCTGTTATGCAATGGTTGCCAATAATTTCTACAAATAAGAGACAACCGCTCATTTCACAATCAATAAACAGTTTGTTGGGTGTGCTGTCCTTTATTTTTCATTTTTGCTAATCATTTCTAAACGTTTGCATTTACCACCATGCAGTACATTACAGTACATTGCCTTCGGGTAAGGCATATGGTGGTACAGCAATAACACATAAAATATCAGTTTATGTAATAACAAAGATAACATCACTTAAGTCAAGTGTGTGAAGGCAATTGACCAACACATAATAGGTTTCCATACTGATGATGCCGTACCGCCAGACTGTGTCCGGTCTATAAACAGCGGGCACTTAAAACTCTGCTAGGCAGGCGCTCCTACACGTTATACGATCTTTGTTAAAAACCCGGTAAATCGTACGTCAGTTCCCTTATTTCTCTTCCCTTAAATGAAGAACGGACACTGCAGTCTGAAATAGACAACTGTAGTCCGTTAACACATTAAATAAACACAATAAGTCACAATTTTCTGTTAAAAATAGTAATATTGTATGTATGGCTGTCATGTTAAAAATACTTTAAGCAAATAGTGTTGCTGGCCCTTTAAGAATCCACTGGTCGACTCGTAAACTCGTTGCAGTCTGCTCTGTTCTTATGATCTCGCGATAGCTTCACATCAGTGGCGGCTGTGTGGCCCCCCTGTCTTAGTCCGGACGGAGTTGTTTCTGACGTTTGAATGAAAAACAGTGCAAATTACCTCCACTTTGGACCCAGGAAATAATGGCTTCAGCCTTGGAGCAGTTTGTGAACAATGTGCGGCAGCTCTCCGCTCAAGGTATGGTTGGTAAACTCATTCGAGTGGCAAGTATTAGCTAGTTAGCTAGCATATGCTATCCAATGCCTTGCCGATAGCTAAGCAGCCAAACTGGTCAGAGCCCTCTTTTTGCTTTATCATGTAAACACACCGCAAAAAATGACTTTTTCTGGCTACGAGAGTTCTGTAAAGTGTCACCAGAAGATGCGTTAGTGTACAGGGACGCCAGAGATAACCGTAAACTAGGTGGGTTATCAAAGAAAATTTCTAAATCATACTTTTTGTTTTTGATCTAGAAAATAATTTCTGGGGATTGCCTACCGGTAGTCCCGCCCTAGCGCAACATGATTGGCTAGCGAACTGAATTAGCGAATATTATTGGTCCAAAGTCATCTGTCAATCCAACTTGCATTACCTATGTTGCAAGGCCTTGACAGGACACTTGACCGGCCGATTTCTACTGAAACACCGATTACACGATTATTATAGACAGATTTGTCAGTAAATTTGTTTTCTACATTTGTAAAGAATAAACTCATGACAGTCGTGGACAAGAAAATTTAAATTTGATAATTAATTTGTGCACTGAAACAATGTAGAAAATGCCTCAGCATACTTGGTGGGGGGTGGTGGGTGGGGGTGTTCTCCTTTCGTGGATTTTATTAATTCATCCTCATCATTTACATTAACTGTGACAGAGGAACTGTTATAATAAAGAAAATGTGTTGGTTACCAGTGCAGTTACATCTTCGTGCATGTGTCCCTCTTGTGTACACCAACATGTTTTAAGAAATTAGAAATGTAATGCCATTAAATCCTATTATAACAGCTTAATTTAGTTACAAAGCAGAGGGCCTGCCTAAAGCAGTTCTTTTGAAAATTTGATTTGCACCCAGCATTGCAATGTAACCTGTCTTATATATGAGATAGGTGCCTTTCTCAAGATTTAAAGTACATGCGAGAAAGTGCTTAACTTTGTCTCTGTTTTCCTGCCCTCTAACCCCCCCAGGCCAGATGACTCAGCTGTGCGAGCTGATCAACAAGAGTGGGGAGCTGCTGGCCAAAAATCTGTCCCACCTGGACACGGTGCTTGGGGCGTTGGACATCCAAGAGCACTCCTTGGGCGTGCTGGCTGTGCTGTAAGTAGCATGCTCCATCCCGATTTATTTTTTCGAGGTTTGTTGCCGTCAGTGTAGTTGGCACCAGTCAAAAACTCCTCCTCAGGCTCTAGTGAAGTCCTCTGCTGATTTTATGATTTACTGTTTTGTTTTTGTCTTTGTATTCAGTTCTGTCCATTCTTGTGTTCATCTATCTTCCTGCCTTCATTATGCTTTATTTCTGCTCTTTTATTTTCTAAACGGGGCCAAGAGATTCTTTTATTGTTGTGCCTGTTGAATGTCATATCATACTTTTTTGTGAAGGATAAGGTAGAGGTGGTGGAGCCTTCGAGAAATATTGTTAACCAGGAGGAATGTTGCCAGCTCAGTCTGTGGTGAAAATGCGATTTGCCAAGTCAATAAAAATAAATGATTCGGTCTTCAACCAAGGATTATTTTCATTTGCGATTCTGACGTTTATTTTCTCGATTAATCCATTCCTTGTTTGGTCTATGAGATGACAGAACGTGGTAAAAGATGTCGATTGGTCTTTCCCAAAGCCTAAGATGACATCCTCAAATATCCTGTTTTGTCCACAACTCAAAGATAATTCAGATAGTTCAGTTTACCTGTCGTATAGGAGGAGAGAAAGCGGGAAATATTCACATTCAAGAAGCTGGAATCGGATTTAAAAGAAAATCTTGAAAAATTACTCAAACTTATTAATCAATTATTAAAACAGTTGATGACTTATTTAAGAGTTCACAACCCATTGCAGTTCTATAAATGATCCAATATTTGCATGTCATGAAAAGGGTGCCATGTCCTGCTTCTCTGTTATGTTTTTTCTTTCATAGGCTGCCTGTTGCATGCAGCACAGCAAATGTGATGCAACCACAAAGCAGCTAAAAGCTACCTGTTGCATGTACAGCTGATAATGTAGACATGAACTGACATTGTGGCAAGAAAAGAGATTACGTCTTGTAATTTAGTGAATCAAGAAATGCCCGTGCTGCGTTGAACAGTCATGAAAATTATGATTATGTTTAAATGATTCAGTTTGATTGTGTGTTATGTAAAACGTGGGGAAAACCACAAAATTATGTTTTGTTTTTTACTATAAGATAACTCTAAATATTCAATATTTCACTTCTGCAGCATGAACCTTAAACCTTGTAAAGCTCAACACTGTTCCATGGAAACCATTTGACTGGTGCAGTTTTCTATGTGAAGAAAACTACCTTCTGCTTATGGAAATGACCTAACAACTAAACCATTCAATTTTGCATTTTAATTTTTCATCCCACATGACAGTGTTATGTAGTTCAGCTTTGGAGACATAATATACAAAATATCTGCATTAAAATGTCCAAAAGCGACTCGGCCTTTGTTTTAAATCCTGTTAGGTGTTTTGCTTGCATTATCCCCAGTTTTGTTGTTTACAGCAATGTTCAAACCCAGCTGTCATTTGTATTCAAGGTAACCGTTCGTTTGATTGGGTCACTTGTTGCTATAGCTTCAGGTGAAACACCAGATGATATCAGAGAATGAGGAAGGATGTGGGCTAAGGCGAACAAAATTTAGAAGCGCTACCTCGTCCGTGAACAATCATACAGATTTTCATCAGCAATGGTTTTTGTTTGACAGTGAGGACAAAAACTCCCATGATCCTACACTACTCCACAATGTCATCAGACTACGTCACCTAGCAGCAGAAATCACATACTGTGCATTTATCCTTGCTTGTGCTAACCTCCTACTGGTTTTTGTTCCAGATTTGTGAAGTTCTCCATGCCAAACATCCCTGACTTTGAGACGCTCTTCTCCCAAGTACAGCTCTTCATCAGTACCTGCAATGGAGAGCACATTAGATATGCAACAGACACTTGTAAGTGCAGACTAACAAAACCCGTCACTCCTTGATGTTTAGGAAAAGTTTGTGTCCTGTTGTTTTTATTTTTTTTACAGGTTTTTACTTGTGCAAAAACAGATCTCTGCACTAATCAGTGTTCTGTTCTGTTGCCAGCTATACTATGCCCACTCACTTGTGGCCATATGTCAGATTCGGCTTTTTTCCAGTCTCCAATTGTAAGCTCTAAAATGTGTTTTAGTTGTCAACCAAAAGTGAGAACATGTTGCATTGTTGCAATGGTACGGCATCTGTAATTTAGACTGTGATGGTCAGGTAAATTGGTGTAGTTTAGCGTTTCAGTAATGTTCAACAGAATCTGGTGTTGTAAATTATATCCCAGATAAATAATCACAAAGTTGAATGTCTCACTTGAACCTTTGAAGAAGAATGGAAACACTGTGTGTATTTACATGATGCAGTGAAGTTGAGATGTATCCTGCAGACAAATGTGAGCACTTGAATAACAACTAAAAGAGTCAATCATCAATGTTCTCTCAATACTTTTCTTCCCTCCTGCTTCCTCCCGTAGTTGCTGGTCTCTGCCACCAGTTGACAAACGCCCTTGTAGAGCGGAAACAGGTGAGACTATTAATACTGACTTAGGTCAGATGGACTTGCCCAACTAGATATCCTCACGTAGCTTTCATTCAAAATCGAATCCTTTTTAAAAAACTCAGGATGGCTGCCGTAGATGTTTGATGATCAAGAGGAGTGATTTCTTTTATTTGTATTTTATTGTATGAAACTGATTTCTGATTTGCTCTGATTTCTGCATGGCTGCTTCTTTATAGATTGTCCATTTTGCAATGCCGATATGCTCGAAACAGTTTGTTTCCACGAATGACTCATAGCACTCCGCATTGCTGTAGTTGCTAATGAAGACTGAATAGTTTAAATACCAGAAGAGAACACAGAATGCAAATGAGGCCTGTTCATTCCTCTTCCAACTGCACAGTCGAGCATCATGTGAATATCGTGGAGAGAGTGCTGTTTTAGTGATGTAGACCAGCAGCTCCAAAAGACATTGGGCCGCTGTTAATCCATATAATGTTCCCGCATGAGCCGTATTTCACTTACAGTGTGTATGTGCTGACATGTGCCGTACAGAAATATGCTCACACACACCTTTTGAATTCTTCATCCCTTAGTTTTTGCGATGTTTTTGAGTTCTGTCATGTTCTTGTTTCTGTGAAGTATCCTTGTCATGTGTCTGTATGTGCATATGATGGATTAGAGGACAATATTCAATGTCTTGACAATGCAGCATGTGAGTGGGTGAAACATGTTTGTAATGCCGTATGCCCCCATCGCCGATAGTGAAATAAGTACATTTTAATCTTATTTCTCAACTCTGCCTGACAAGAATGAGTCATCCCATTGCTTGTACTTCACTGCGTTTCAGCATCCGAGAGTAGCATGTTTTCCTTTTTCCATCGTGATCTAAATATTTCAATGCATTTTAAAGTGCAGTATGGGCCTGGACCGTTTTGCGCTGTGTTTTCATGTCTCAGGAAATCCGCAGCTGAATATGTTTCTTTTCTTTCTCTGGCAGCCATTGAGGGGTGTTGTCGTCCTAAAACAGGCAATAGACAAAATGCAGATGAACACAAACCAACTTACCTCAGTTCATGCAGACCTGTGTCAGGTGAGTCACCGGCCCTGGATATTATATGGCACAAGTGTTATCTATTCCTGGTTTAAAGGCCGCATAACAGAAACGTGACGTGACTTACCAGACTGTTCCAGTTATTATTTTAAGGACATGTCGCCCAGGCTGAGCTGTAATCCTAGATGGCCTCATGGTTTAACTTGCACATTAAATGTAGCTACTAAATGTGATTTATTTAGCTGTATTCTATGTAATCAACGTCACGTTAACCTATTAATATTAGTTGTTTTCTCCCTCTTCTCCTAAATTCATACTTGTTGAATAAGCCGTTTAAAGGGCTGTGTTAAATAATTCAAACACAGGCTTAGTCCCAGCATAGTTCCCTTCCATTGTGACGGTCATCCTCACAACTTGCGTGTCTTCTTGCAGCTGTGCTTGTTAGCGAAGTGCTTCAAGCCCGCCCTGCCCTTCTTGGAGTTGGACATGATGGACATCTGTAAGGAGAACGGAGCCTACGACGCAAAGCACTTTTTATGTTACTACTACTATGGTGGCATGATCTACACGGGCCTCAAAAACTTCGAAAGAGCACTGTATTTTTATGAACAGGTACGGGCACGCACACACGGAACAGCATTGCAAAAAATGTTCCAATGAATTCTCTAGAATTTGAATGCACAGTAACACGTTTTCCTCGGGTTTCTCATGTGTTTCTCACGTTCTCCTCAGGCAATAACCACTCCAGCCATGGCAGTGAGCCACATCATGTTGGAAGCCTATAAGAAATACATCCTGGTGTCACTCATTCTCCATGGCAAAGTGCAGCCGCTGCCCAAATACACCTCACAAATAGTAGGGAGGTTTGTCAAGGTAAGAAAAAAAAAAAAGCATGGATGGAATGAATAGTATCAGGACTCAGCATTTGCATATGGAGACATTTGAGTAATCGCATTTTTAACTGATGCAAGTAAGGTTTTAGTTTGTGGAGCTGTTAAATTGTGTTAGATTGACAGGTGTTTCTATTGTTTTGTCCACCTCATTAATTTCAATGAGGATATGCTCTTAGTATATGCAACACAAAGTGCAGCGTCCAACATGCCAGTATTCTGCATTAAACATCAGGGCTGAGTTTAAGAAATGTCAGGTTCGGATCGATCTTCATTTAAATTATCTGATATTCATGAAATCCAGAGAAGGATCTTTGAATCTAAACATTTTCTCGTCTAAATGAACACACACTAAGTGCCAAATGCACGTAGATTTTCAATTTGAGTCGTGAATGTTATGTAAATATGACGGGTAAATGAACCAAAACAGTCGTGTCTTTAGGAAATATGCTGAGAGTCTGCACCGCATTTTGGTGTAATTCAGGGACCGACTGCTTTTATCCTTTCAGCTGTCGGTCTGTCTCAGAGTTTCACACTAATTGAACCTCATAGACTCTGAAACCTTAATCACTTCGTACAGCGAGGCGCTTGAATGTCGACAGGGACTTAATGGTGCATTAAGCGCATCTTGTTAACTCAGAAGTCCAAATACAAATGGCCAGGAAGGTTGTTTAAAACAGCAGTTTCAGATTTTTTCTCATTCTCCTTTTGTTGAACCATGTATTTCTGAACAAAAAACTCCTGCGCACACTTGCAATCAGAAGACATGTAATAATGTTGAGGTTGACCTCATCATGGACAATGTGCAGGAGTTTTTGGTGTACAGGAGATTTTTTTGGTCTGATTTTGTCAACCCTTGGTTAAGGTAAACATGCATAACTTTAATAATCCACCAGGTTAGTAGGTTCCATATACAATTTAAAGCGAAAGTTGTTTTGGAATCTTTTTTACCTCCAAGCAGATTGGCACCGTAACTAAACTATCCTCAACCCAATCATTATCTAATCGATCAAATCAAGACCATGATAATCAGAATTGAACAGCAGTGGCAATACCCAGCTCTCCCAAACATTGGCTCCTCCTCCCATCCCCTATATTCAAAGAAATAATCAAATAAAATAACACAAAAAATCACCAAAAGCAAGCACTAATTTTAGCTTGTTTAGATGGTTAAATGATATATAAGACGATTTCAACAGCAGAAATCAGTACAGTAAAAGTAGCAAAACGTTGATAATAAGGTTGATATACATATAAAACTCCTTCAGTGAGCACGTACACAAGGATTTGTGGCACTGTCTTGCCAGATGGTGCTTTAAATTTCATGTGCAAGCATCTGTTTTCTGGAACCTCTGAACACAAGGTTGCTTTGAAAATCTTGCACCCCCCCAGCACCCACAAAGTTGTGCCATCATGCATAGCCCTTTGTTGTTTATCTAGCTTTCATATAGACAAATAGGCCAGCAGCTCTGTTTATTTCAATTACCAATTAACCTGTCCATTTTGTCGGAGTTAATCAGTCATTATTATATCACAGTCCAAAGTGCTCAGTAGCTGTGAACGGCTTAGAATGTCTGCCAGTTTGTATTCAGCTCTTAAATCAGTGAGGGGACTTAAGTGACTTAGTAATGGTATTGCTTGCACTGTCAACACGTTGTAAAAACCAATAACGATCTACTTGTGCAGTTGACAGTTTGTTGTGCCATGAAGTGATTGGTTTTCTCTCTGTCATTTCTTTTTTGTCTCATTGCTACCGTTAGCCCCTGAGCCAAGCATACCACGAGTTGGCTCAGGTTTACACCACCAACAACCCGGCAGAGCTGCGCAGCCTGGTCAACAAACACAGCGAGACCTTCACACGAGACAACAACACAGGCCTGGTCAAACAGTGCCTGTCCTCTCTGTACAAGAAGAACATCCAGAGGTTAACAAAGGTGGGTCACCGTTTGAATGCGAGCCAGATGTTTTCACAAGAAAGTAGTGAAATTCCTGCAATCCCGGCTCTTTCACGTGGTGAGGCTGTGGTTGGACTGTTCTGTTGAAGGTTTTTTGACTTGGGTTAACAGTTACATTTCAGTTCAGTTTAGGCTGGAGGTTATGGAATGTATATGGACCAATATGGATCCTTGGTATTGTAAAATTAACATGGATTTACACAAGTTTTGAAACTTGTGTCCATTTAGTTTATCTTGTCTAGTGAGAGTCGTTAGAAGTGACAGTAATTAAAATGACAGGAAACTACCCAGAAACACAGCTGAGGGAAGGCAGATTTAGATTTCTGATAGCCAGCTGTTACTTGGAAAGCTGAGCAAAGCAGAGATATGAAACAAGAGTTTGCTAGGTGATGTATCACTTTAATGACTATGTTGTGACATTAGCGGAGCTCTATTGTAGCATTTTAGCGATTTTGATATCATGATTTCGCTTTGATTTGTTTTTACTGGCTCTTGAAGGTTTTGCTGCAGTCAGCTGGTGTAATATTCTGATCCCTTTTGACTGTACTGATTGAAATTGGCAATAAAGCATATTCACATTACCAAGGATTTTCTATCTTTAAATATTCCTTTGAGTAAATATCTCCAGAAATAGGTACATATAGTCACATGTCATTATATACTAAGTATAATATATAAAACAAACTGTACATATGGCTAAACTGGGGTCCAGCACATATTGTAGTCTAATCTCTTTTAATATCACTTTGTTTTATGTGCCACCTGCAGACCTTCCTGACACTGTCTTTGCAAGACATGGCGAGTCGAGTGCAGCTGTCCGGCCCCCAGGAAGCAGAGAAATACGTCTTACACATGGTGAGTTGGTCCAAAGAGAGTAAAGGAGGAAAAGCCAGTCCAACATGTCGTCCACACACTTACTTGATATCAGATGAAGAAGTTTTAATCACTGCACATTAAGTATGCTAATTCATTCAGTACTGGAGATTTTCAGTTTCGTTTTCATCATTCTCCTCCTCGTGCTTCTGAACAGATTGAAGATGGTGAGATCTACGCTAGCATTAACCAAAAGGACGGCATGGTCTGCTTCCACGACAACCCCGAAAAATACAACAACCCAGCAATGCTCCACAAAATTGATCAAGAGGTAAAGATGTCCTGCTCTATTTTGTTTGTAGTCTTAACATGATGTGGTGAATGAATCCTGATATTATGTGTAGTGGAAACTACTTTTAATGCAAAGCTATGTCACTTTTGTCCTTTCAGATGTTGAAATGTATAGAGCTGGATGAGAAACTAAAGTCTATGGATCAAGAAATCACAGTAAACCCACAATTTGTGCAGAAGGTGAGACGACATTTAACAGCATGAAATACATAAATATGAATTATTTTTGCCTTATTGGACACTCCTTACATATGCATGAATGTGTTTTGCTTTGTGGAATCATAACGAATGTTTAAATGTAAATGTCATGCTATGAACCTTCTATCTCAGTGCTACATTTACATTATGTACGCATATTTGATTAAAACATTCAAAAATGAACTAAAATTACCAACAGAATATGAGAGAGAAGATTTTTGACGTTATGTCAAAGATGACAATGTGTTGCAGAGATATATATAAAAGTTTACATGCTAACCAGCAAGCCCTGGCCAGTCCTGTCACCTAATACCACTTTGTACCTCAAGAGCTGATAGTCCAATAGTATTGCTCAGGCTGACTGAAGTAAACACCAACAATTCCACAGTGCTCCAAGATCTCAGTCTAGGTAGGCAGTCTCAAGTCAGCTAATAGGACCGCTAGCTAATTAGCTAATTTGTAAGGAGTATGACCTCTACAGCTGCCCACTTCTTACATATTGCACATGCAATTCAGATGTTTGACATGTGGTAGAATAAAATTAAAGAAAAAGAATAAATTATGTAAGTATTGTTAACATGGTACTACAATTTGTACTAAACCTGGCCTTATTGGTATTTGGACGTTAACAAAGCATTGCTAGTCCAGGCACAAAACAAGCAAAACTGGAAAAGGTCAATGGTTATGTCTTACATTGTTTTATTAAAACTTCCAAGGTGAATAATTAAGAGTAAAATCAGGAATATGGACTAATACTTAAGGACAACTTCTGGTTTTATTAACAAAGCTGTCCAGGTAATTCAGTGGTGAGTCAACATGCTTCCTTGAAAAGGCCCTTTGTTAGTTCTAAGAGATAACAAATTAGCTGTTGTTTACGGAAGTGCAGCAGGAACCAGTTTTTCACCTAGTTGTTTGGTCTGTTGTGCAACAGCCAACATGTGACACTTTTTTTTCTTTTTTTTTTTTTTCAGAGTATGGGATCGCAGGAGGACGATGTTGGTAGCAAAACGTCAAGTTATTCCTGAGGGGCCTTGGACAGGGAGAGAACGATGCAGCCACCCAACACGTTCTTCCCAGGATGAGTTGGATTTTTTTAAAAGAGGAAAACAAACAAACAAACATTCTATTGCATAAGGACATTGGTCAAGGAAAATCTAATTGTGTGGAATGATGATAAATTTGGTTATTCTTTCTTCACAGTGTCTTAAGGATAGCAAAAGATCCTTACAGAAAAGGAAAAAATTATTACAATTTTGTCAGTGTTTTATTTATCAATGTTCAGGTTGGAGCGCCACTGCTACATTAACAGAAACCACAATAATAAAAACTGGACTTATTTGTTCCAAACGTGTGTGAATAATCTCACTGTTTGTTTTGGTTCTGCTGCATGATGGCCGTAACAAGAGGGCATTACATATGAGAAACATCTATGGCTGATGAGGAATAAATCTGACATGTTCTACATTTGTAAAGACTGCAATGATCGTTTCCCTCGCACTCCTTTTGGTTAGAATGTAGATATCATCAATATCAAATCTGTATCTGGACATGCCCTTGACCAAACTCGGCACAATGGAGGAGTCGTTCTCAATCTGGTGCACTGTTGTTTTCTTGTTTTTTTGTTTTTTTTCCTTTTCTTTTTTGTTTTTTTAGGTCGGATCCACTAGAGGTCGCTAGAGCACTGTATAGAAAAACCGTTTTTGACAGCTTGTTATTACAAGGTGAAGTCAACAGATGAAACCAAACTGTCATGTCATTTTGGGAGCTTGAGCTTTGCGATTGTGGATCTGTTAATAATAAATTGTTTAAGAATATAGTTCTGGGTTTCATGCCTTTGTGAAAACATACTCATCCATCTGTACTGTAACTGTAGGGTGGAATTGAATCTCCATCCACTCTTGGTTGTCACATTGTAACATTCTTGGCTGATACAGAGAAGCTGATGTATACCTAAGCCAATGAACGTCCTTATTTAGGCGGATGTGGTTTGCAGGAAAATGGCACCAATCGCGACGCAGCACCCACTTCAAAGAGGCGGGACTTAACCGGGAAAAGAACGTGGGCACCCGCCAATCATGCGCAGCACTCGCCCCTCATTGGCCCGTCGTTTTGAATAAGGTGGGACTTGACGACACTCACCGTGTAAGCTACTGTTGAAATTCCAGTGCTAACCAACTTTAGCCAGCTTGCTAACATGTAATTAGCCAATTGTAAAGAACTGCACACGGCGCTGTTCTGGATTTAAATGCATGCACAATATTTCATGTCAAACCGAGGTATGCTGGACACGTCGTCTTGATGTTCGCTGCTGCGCGTGTCTCCGCTACTGCAACCAGGACATGTCCAGTTAGCCGGAGCGCAGCGATCGCTGGATAACGAACCTGGCAAGCTAACCGAGCCAGCCCGTTCGGGGACTGGGTCTGCGTGGAGGGGATTTGAAAAAAAGGTTTTCTTCGCTCAGAGGGACAGTGAAGCCCGGATGCTGTGACTACCATGAGTCCCGCAGGCTGCCCTCATGTCAACAGCTTCAAAGTGGACAACTGGAAGCAGAACCTGAGGGTTATCTATCAGTGTTTCGTGTGGAGCGGTTCAGCCGAGACCAGAAAACGCAAGGTAACAAGTGACGGAGAGAGAAACGACTGTTGAGACGGGACTCGAACGCACGACGGACCGTGTGTGTGTGTGTGTGTGTGTGTGTGTGTGTGTGTGTGTGTGTGTGTGTGTGAGCTGCGGTGGCGTGCGTGGACAGTTCCCCGCCCTTCTTAAACAACAAACATCCGACACTGCACGCGCGGTGAACGCCGGACTACTGTAGGCTCTCGCTCACATACTACACGCTCATAGTCGAATTTTGCTTCGGTACCGGGGCTCGAACTAAGTCCAGGTGCCCACTTTAACACCTGACGGACTCGCCGCATCCGCCAAACAGCCCAAAGTGAGGCAAACTAGCAGCGTTTTTTCTCCCAGCTGAGACGTTCGCTGACTTCAGAGCTGGAGACCGCATCATAGATTAGAAAGCTGATGTGCATCTGTTTGCATTGGCAGCGCGCCTGCAGCGGCTCCACTTCCTCCCACCAGCAGACCGCAGGCCAGCCTCGCGCGGTGGCATTTCCTCGCTCAGGAGGCATTAATTGATTTTTAAAAATCAACTGGGTCTTTTCCCCTTCAATAATAACTCTTCACAATGACAGAGACGCGTCATGCAATCATTTGACTGCATGGCTGTACCGACAATGTGTATCGTCAGTCAGGTGTGAGAGGAGGAACACATTTCTTATTGAGCCGCGTTCAAGATCCACATGAGTGGATGCAGAGCAGATGTGCTCAGCAGCAGCAGCAGTGCTTGCCTCTGCAGTGTGCCGAGTGTGTCCTGCATCCTTGCACTTGGATGCGCTCTGGGACAACCCCGTGTCCCCTGGCATTTTTGCTTGGCATCAGTGGGAGGAGGCTATGTTTACTGAAATAAACGGTGTAAATATTTGCAGGCTCTCCCTGCTGTAATCGTCCTCCGGCTCTCTGCCCCTGCACCCCACCCTACCCGAAAGGCAGACGAGGCTGGCAGGAGGGGCTCACATCACCGCTGCGCATCACCTCCCAGTGGCACTACATTTCTATTGATCGTGAGCTCGGTTGCATGTACACGTCTGCCAACGCTTCTCCATCATCCACGGCCAGCACGGGGCTCTCCACCCCGCGCCTCGGACGGTCCCGATCAACATTCAGTCAGCATCAGGCGGTCCACTGACCTTCTGACGCAGATTGAATTTCAAGGCGTTTGCTCACCTTGAGAATACAAAGGCAACACTCTGTGGTCGGCTCCGGTGTCGATCACAGAAGCGTCTGATCGCATGTGAACGACAGGTGCCTTGGATGTTATCAGTCCTCCACAAAACTAACTGATTTTTCCCCAAGATACTGCGATGAGAGAGGTTGACCGGAGCCTTGCAGGATAGTGCATTCTCTTTACCCCATATTAAAACATTAAATTACTCCACCGGTAAATTCATAACCATCCCTCTTCGTGTTTCATATAGGCGACAAGTAATCGCCTTTGATTGCCGCAGGAGGAGTTGCATGCGTATAGAGGAGGGTCAAAAAGTCTGAGACCGTCAAAATGCTTCGACTTTGGATTTTCTTGATCTTCTGCTATATTTTTTTCATTGTAAATGATAATATCAGTTGAACAGTTAGATTGAAAAGTTTAAATCTCTGAAAAAATGTCCCTGAATTTCTGCACGTCTTAGCGTTTTGTGTGTCCCCCTCTTTGCTTTAATGTAAGCGTGCACTCGACCTGGCATGGACGCCACAAATTTGTGCAAAACCCGATGACTCATGTTATCCCAGCATGGTTTTGACAGTCAAAGCTTCTTATGATGTCACATAACGCTTGGCTTTCTCACTCTCCCAGTCTTCAAGTGCCCCCCCATTAATGTTCAGTGAGATTGAGGTCAGAATCATCACGGAGGACACGACAGCAAATATCAAGAAAGGAGCTCAGGCGCTTTTTTCGTTTCAAATACCTCTGCTTTTTTGTTTTGGAGGGAATAGCCCTTTTTTAATTCATCCATCTACACTCCACCTAACGATGCGGGCCTTTCCCTCCAGTGGAGCAGACAGATGTTGTTGCGTTTGGCTCATGGTGAGATAATGTCCTCACTTACACTCCTAACCAGGATCTTTCCGGCCCATTACTCCCCCCTGTGTTTCTCCCGGCTCGTCCTTAACCTCTTAGCACTCGGAGAAACGAGACATGGACAGAGCTCGGGATGTTCTCTGACCAAAAGTACTGTACATCCTCTACAGTATACGTGTACTCAGAGTACTCTTACTGCCATGGCAGTAGAGGGTGTAAGGATTTGTTGACGTGCTGACACACAATCTGACATGAATACAATGTTCTCAGGGACCAGAGACACACACATTCATACTGTAACACTGGCAGTTGGAAGAATGAGTGAGGAGGAACTCGCATATTGATGCCTTTTCATAATTCATGTGCTGTCTAAGCACTTATGCATGGAGGTGTGTGTGTGTGTGTGACTGGAATAAGAATCAGTGGTTTTGTTATTTTCCCATTTTGTATCTGTGTCCGTGTTTAAGCTGGCGTGCCGAGCATGTTCCAAATTTTTTTTTTTTTTTATCAGAAAACGGAGATCTGACCTTGAGTGTAAATCATAGTGTTTTTAAGATATCTGATTTTTTTTTTTTGCTGAGAGTTGAGCAATAATAACATGAGGTACTGCATCAGCAAGAATGAGTATTCAAAAAAGCCCCCTTTTTTTGTTAAAGAGGATTGCAACCAACTGAACCCCCCTCCTCTGTGTTCGGTTTTTCTCTGTTCTGGGCTACGGCATAATCATCCCTCTGTAGATATAAAAGGCTCATTCTGGGCTAACAAAAACACAATTATGTAAAGTTTCAGGTGATTATACTCTAATGAAAACATTATTAGGATCATTATATTACATGTATGCCAAAAGATTCTCCTAAATCCTTCACATTATACCGAGCCGGGACGAGAAGATGAGTAAAATATGAAGCTACAGCCAGGGGATGATTAGCTTAGCTTAGCACAAACACTAAAAAGACTGGCTTGTAGTCTTTACTCTTTGCTTTGGATTTCGCATTAGATACACAAGATCTAATGCGTGAAGGGGTGAGTTTGAGTAGATTCCGTTATCTTTGGACGAATCCATGCTAGCTGTTCTCCCCGGTTTCCAGTCTGAATGCTATGCTAAGATAATCTGGCTGTAGCTTCATGTCTAACTGACAGAGCGGTGTCAAACTGCACATTTAACTCATGTAAGGAAGCGTTTTTGCAAAATTTTAAACAAAAAATGTACGGTCTATTGATTGGATCATTAAAATCTCTTGTTTTTGATCTACAGACAAAAGATCATCAAAGTGATGATACTACAGTATTGAATCTTCTCATGCAGCATTAGCGTACAATACACAAGGTGTCTTGGCGCAGACACAAGGCGACTGCAGCAGAACAGTGGCGGTCACTGAACGCTCTCCTCCGTTCCTTTGAAAATGAGTCCTCGGCTCTTTGGTCTTTTGTAGCATCTACTTCACAGAGACTTTAATGCCATTTATTTGTGTGTTAGTCATCCTATAAAAGCTTTTTACTGCTGGCATCAGTCTGCCATCCAGTACAAGTGGACTGGGATTCAGTTCAACACAGGGTAGAGTGACTCCACACCTCCAGTTCTGACCAGTTCAGACAGACCGACAGCTCTTTTCTCACCCCATTTCTACCAACCGGTCCGTTCTACATGCTTATGTTATTTGGAGGTGACTGTAGTGAAATTAAACACACTTTGTGAACACATCAAACATTGAATTCGACTTTGAACTCTACCTTTCACTGTGCCATCAAATTAGCCTCTGAATTTCACGTCTAATCTTCTCCTTTTTGTCTTCATCTCTCATCTTTGCCCTCGTACCTTCCTCTTCCTTCGACCTCCTGTCTTTTCCTATTTCCCAGCCCCTCTTCTTCCCGGCGTTTCTCATTTCTCACCTCGTCAAATTCACGCCGGCGCATCGGCACGCCGGCTTCTCATCTGCATGCTTTTGAACTGTTGCTATCTACCCTCCATCCACAGCCAGGCGCCCCTCCCTCGTCCTTCCTACATGACTATCAAACGGATGCAGGACTGTATTAATCATGAACAGTCATATATGATGTATGCATGAACGAGTTTTTTTGGCCTATGTTGTGATTCTGGCTCCAGCTATTTAAGATGTTTTTTTGTTTTTTTTATACTTGATAGAAACAGGATGATTAAAATAGAAACAACCATAAGTGATATAGCCATGTCAAAAACAAAATGTGTGTACACCACAACAAGGATGTCAGAGCTGCTGTCACACCCATGTACAGTACTGTTGATCTCCCTAATTATTATATAATGACTAATTAATACTAATCAATCATGTTTACAGTTCCTGAAATGTGGTTAAGGCCTGATTTTTTACATTTCTCTCCGTCCTCCTCCTCCTGACCCACATCACTCCGCTGCATTTGCAAGGCCATGTCCGCTTGAGTGATGCAATCGTAGCTGAAGGATTCTGTAACTCAACTCTGCCCACACGGTTTAGTTTGCCTTGTTAATGTGCCACTTTACAGAATATAAAGAGGCTTTAACGTCTGTGCCACTTTGACTTTTTAAGCTGCAGGCTAGAAAACCGAAAGAATGAGCTGAAAGATGCTAAAATGCCTCAAAGAGCTGAGTTGGGTGATGATTCTAGGTGTGTTCATGACAAACGCCACATCACACATAGTCGATCCATTGTTAACATGAGAGTGTTGATAAATACATATGGAAAAGGCAGCTTTTTATTTTTATTTGAATGTTCAAACAGATTTATTTCCTGACCAAACAGCATCTTACTCGTGTTTTATTGCTCGTCTTTTGGTGCAACAGTTGTGATAATATTTTCTCTGCCTCTCTGTTTACTTCTCTTCCAGGCCAAGTCATGTATCTGCCACATGTGCGGCGCCCACCTGAACAGACTCCACTCCTGCCTCTACTGCGTCTTCTTCGCCTGCTTCGCCAAAAAACACATCCACGAACATGCCAAGAGCAAAAGGCATAATCTAGGTACGACACACACACACACACACACACACGCTCGTACACAAAGGAATTCTCCGTGTCCACAGGTGCCTTTGGAGCAGGTGTGTTTTGAGGCTTCTGTTACACACACGGTGTCACACCGAGCATCCAGACCTGCAATTAGCCCCCTTTGTGCAAATGAGTCGGTCCCTGCCTCCCAAACAGACACACACACACACACACTCTGTGTACATCACGCACACACACACACACACCTACACTTGATGCCATCAGTAATGCTCCTTGTTTCACAAACAAACGCTGCTTAAAAGGCTAATTACACAGCCGAGCGGCTAATGAAGACGTAGCCTGGCGTGCTTGCACAAAGCGCTGACATTTCACACACACACACACACACTGGAGCGTGTGTGTGTGTGTTTTTGTTGATGCCTAAATTTAGGGTCAGCTACGAGTCAGCTACACGTCGGACCGTGACACATTGTGACGTGTTTAATCGAGCAAAATAATCGAGAGGAGCGCGGAGGGCGATTACGCAACCTGGTGCAACATAATTGCAACGCAGCCGGAGAGGCTCGGCCTCGCGGGGGATTTGAATGTCACCTGTGTATTTGGCCTCCTGCAGCCTATTAGAGGGAATATATGCATTAGTGAACTCGCTAATGAATAGGGACTGAGGTCTGTCATGATGACTGATTAAAATTAAGCACCTAAGAATCTACTTAATTGGGTACAACCCCCCCGTTTAACCATCATCCTCCGCCAAAACCCTTCCAAACATTTGGCTGTGTGTGTGTGTAAGAACACAAACAGGAGATTTGCCTCTGCCTTGTTTTGACAGGATTATTTTTCCGGGTCAGAAAAAGGTAACACTAAACATCACACATGAGCGATTTCAGAGATAATCTCCGTCAGATTTGCTTAAATATTCTTCCTCGACTGAGACGGCTTCTATTTTCAGCGATGCAACGACTTCATCGTTCACGCGGAGGGCGCTTTGTTGGCGAGCGCTCGCAGCGACAAACAGGGAAGCTGTATTCAATCCATTGAGTTGAATATTTGCATCGAACAGACACGACGTGGATGGCTCCGGATTTGAACAAAGACGTGGGTGTTTCGCCGAACACCAAGAACAGTTGGCTGTTTTCCCCGTCCGTGCTGCTCCCACAGGGACACGCGGCCTGGAATAAAAAAACGTAGCGCGCAGATCACTGTGTTGTTGCAGAGAAATGTGCCGTGTGTTGCCTGATCCCACCCAGTGAAACATCTGCTGAACGCGTGCAGCCCGGACTCATCTGTAGAGTGCTGCGTCTTCCTCAGTGCAAAGGATGGATGATGCTGATATGCAGATGAATGGATGAAGTGTCTGAGGAAGGTTTTCGCCTGCCTCGCGCCTCCAGAACAGCTTTGATGCTGTTGTTCAATTTGTTGGCCTGCTTTATGTCGTGATTTTACAAGTGTGTGCAAAATAGTCTGCTGTGTTCCACTGGTAGAAACAGGAAAGGGGAAAATAATTTTGTTCATTTTTGTTCAGCGGTGGTACGTTTTTTTTTTTACAGTTTCCTCAATCCAATTTTTTTAATTTATTTATTAGCACTTATAAGATAACAACAAAAACTTTATTGTCATGTTCAATCTTATCCACCTTTCTCTTTTGCCCACATCCTTTAACACCATCCAACTCATCTCCTGTTTCCAGGATAACTGGTTTGTTGTTTGGTTTTTGTTTGAGTAAGTTATATCGATCGAGTCCACCGTTTCTGTTTACTGAATTGTGCTTAATATGGTGCGTTCAGATACATATCGCTTTCGCATAGACGCAGCCGGATAAAAGAAAACTACACAATAAGAGACGAGGTTGCACCCATTTTTTTCATTGAACTAGGATGATGCAATGCGACCGCTAAGTAATAATAATAGTAGCTAATAGTAGCTTATAGCAGATACATCGCTATCAGTGTACATGTCAGCCTTGATGTAACAAGACATTGTTGTACAAAAATGGCAAATACATTCTTGATGTCATTGAGAAATAGTCTCTCCATCATCATCAATGCATGTTCGCCATATTATTCATCTGGAATATGCCACACCCAGTGCAAAATATAAGGGATCTGCATACAGTTGTTTGTTCATTTTAGGCATATTTTAGGGCGCAGTATGTGAGAATTTGCCACCGGTCATAAACATACTCCAAACAAACAGGGGGCAGCGTATCACAAGAGTAGCTGCAATCTGTTGCTGTTGTTAGCCTTAAGCTCAGTTAGCTGTGCAGCTAGCCATCTGGACTGGGAGCTGAGAGCACGGGGAACGTGTTGTCGTTTACTCCGCTAGCACAGGAGCTTTGGACCATAACAGGCCACGGCTAGCTGCTAGCTGGCTAGCATGCTAACATCAGGAGAAATCTCAGCAACACAATACATAGAAAATTATAATGTCAAAGCTGTTATTGCTTCACATTCCGTTGATAATTTGAGTTAACTTTTTGATATTTTCAACTAAAATATTACATATGGCACCTTGTTAAGAAAAAAATATCTTTCATCGACCTCAGAAATCCAGCATCGGTCCCGCTGAAGTGTCCTTCTTGGTGGTTGAGCTGACTGAGTCTGACGCAGCATGTGAGAGCAGACCTCAGGACAGCAGAATATAGTTTTCTGCACACATTCAAATCATATTACACAGTGAATTCTGCGTCATACAGGGCCTCAAGACCGCACGATGAACTGAGAGATTCCTGAAGGGTTAACAACACTTTACATTCATGGCGCAGGTGGCCGCCGTACATGCGAAGACATTTAGCGATGGCTGAACACGGCTTTGGAACACGGGGTATTTTACTGAAGGTGGAAGCTGCATTGAGATGTAGCGTGCAGACATTTGTACGAGCTTTTTTTTATTGTGTATAACAACACGTACTGAAAAACAGGATATTATCTCCAACATGAGCCGTCATCCTGTTCACCTAATGCTGCGATACCAGCTCCACACCCCGCCAGCTTTCTGTTTTTCTTTTTTATTCTCCACATAATAGAATTAGGCTGCTCGAGCGGCGAGTGGAGTACGCTCCACTGCGGTGTGTTTTGGAGGAGAACGGCGCCGCGGCAAAAAACACACTCGGGGTGTCCGTGACAAAGGCTGGCTTTGGCAGATGTTGAGAATCTGCCGGCTTGTTTTTTTTTTTAAGCCCTCCTTTGCTCTGCGTTATCGCCCAGCTCAGGAAGACCCCCTCTGGTGTGTGTGTGTGTGTGTGTGTGTGTGTGTGTTTTCCCACAGAGTGTAATTGTGAATTTAATTAGGTTAGCTTCTGAATCCAAAAAACGGAGTGAGAAATGGTCCAACGCAGAGCAGAGCGAGGGAAAAGATCTCAGCAGACTGGCGAGGAGGTAATTAAGTCATCTTTAACAAACCCTGTGGAATTAGCCTCCATTAAACCACCGGCCCCTCCTCCTCCTCCTCCTCCTTTCTGCCTCTCCTCCTCCTCCCCCTCTTCTTTTTTGCCGTTCCACCTCTTTCATCCGACCGCTTTCTGCATTTTCACTCGCAGCTATGTGGTCGAAGGCTGTTCGCAGCCTCGTCCTCGTCTGTATCCTCGTCTGTTTTTCCCTCCACTTGTTCCCATGGTTACCCGATGACCCTTTCGATATTCGGAATTGTAAAAAAGCATTTCATCTAATTGCACCGTCAGCCTCGTATCTTTCGCGTCCCCCCCTCCAATCAGTCAATCAGTGAAGTTCTGTACCTCCTTCCCCTTCTCCTTCCTGTCTTCCTCCTGCTTCTTTCTCCTTTTTTTTCTCTCCGTACCTGCAGAGGATGACAGCCCCGGAGAAGCCTGACAGGCAGGTTGTCATGGCAACAGCAAACAGGTATCTGCAGGGTAGGTGAGGAGAGGGAGGGAGAGAGGTAGGGGAAGGACGGTTTTGAAGATTTAAGGAAGCGTGTGACGGCGGAAGATCGCACCGTAAGATAGGCGCCTCCCTC
Source organism: Lagodon rhomboides (assembly GCA_039737535.1). Classification (NCBI taxonomy): domain Eukaryota; kingdom Metazoa; phylum Chordata; class Actinopteri; order Spariformes; family Sparidae; genus Lagodon; species Lagodon rhomboides. The sequence goes on along the minus strand of CM077804.1, from coordinate 7,757,020 downwards.
CCTCCCTTCCCTCACCTTTTGACTTCTCGTGGCTCTCTCCGTCTCTCGGGGCGTCTCTCCGCCGTTCCCGGGTGGTGTTAACAGATAGCTGATATGTCGGCAGATAAGCCCCGGCTGCCTTGCATTGCGGCACCATGACAACGTGGCCTGAATAGGAAAAAAGACTTGATGAAGCAGTTAGCGGTTCACACACACACACACACACACAAACCCTTTTCACCCTCAGTGTCCCTGCATTTGATGAAAACAGCTTTCCATGCATTGTTGTTTTTTTCTACCCAGCTATTGACCTGCTGTATGGAGGAATCTACTGTTTTATGTGCCAAGACTACATTTACGACAAAGATATGGAGCAGATCGCCAAAGAGGAACAGAGGAAAGCCTGGAAACTGCAAGGTACGACCGCACTGACCACATGTAGCCTGAGCCACGCGCTGCGGCGTCACGGTGCCACGGATGAGAGTGAAATTAGACTTTAGAAATTAGACAACGAGTCATCATTATTATCTAGATCTTGGCTAGAGCTGGAGCTGCAACGGCTAATCGATTAGTCGTCATCTGTTTAGATTTTCACTGTCATCATTTTCTGACAATTTTAAATACCAAACAGTTCAAGGATTTATCCAGAAAAATAAACGTCCAGCATGAGCAAGAACATGTTTTTCGGAAACCAAGAAAGGGAAGGAGGGTGCCAGGAATGTTAAAAGCAGGCGTGTAATCCTTTCTGTGTGTGTGTGTGTGTGTGTGTGTCTCTGTGTGTGTGTGTGTGTGTGTGTGTGTGTGTGTGTGTGTGTGTGTGTGTGTGTGTGTGTGTGTGTGTTTTCCAGGCATAGGGGAGAAGTACTCGACGTGGGAGCCCACCAAGAGGGAGCTGGAGCTTCTCCGCCACAACCCCAAGAGAAGGAGAATCACCTCCAACTGTACTATCGGTTAGCATCTCTTTTGTCTCTGGCGCGCCGGCTGTTTGATTGTGTCTCTGCAGAGAGCCCGGTGTCAGTGTGGGCCGATGGCTCGGTTTCAGAGAGAGAGGGGGACAGACTGCAGAGCTCAGAGGGAGCAGCAGTGTGTGAGCCGCTGCTATCAGAGCTGCTTGATCGTTGGAAGTTACTGTTTCAACTGTGTTTTTCCTGTTAAAGTCATTATTGTTTTCGTCACGGAGCAGTACATGCAATATTACGCTGTGTGTTTTGGTGGGTGGCGTTGTGGTGAGGTAGGTTCCAATCTCAAAATACTGCTATACTACTGTTGGGGAAAGAAACATACTGACAAATCCATCGTACATTATACAAAGAAAGCATTTAGTCACAAAGTAGGGATGGGCGATGTGGACTCAAAAGTTTATCCCGATAATTTCTGGTATTTATCACGGTAACGATAAAAATGACGATAAATAAACACCAAGTCAGCCTAATCTTTTTAATTATAAATCTATCACCAAAATAATAATAAAGGCTACTAAACTACATCAATTAAGTTCAAGCAGTACACCTGTACTGCAAAAATGTAGCGAGTGACACCAAACAAATCTACTTCTGGTTTGTGCTTGTGTTTGAGGCGGTGGAACAAATTAGTGGTGTTAACTGTCCTTTGTCGGCACTATTTGTTAGGGCTTTATTAGAAAATTCGTTCGAAAGTGGGGGGGAAGTTCTTATTCGAATGTAATGACCTGTTCGAAATCAAAATGTACAGTCTATGAGCGCAACAGACCGTTTGAAGTAGTTCGCCTTGTGACCCAGCAGAGGGCGCTCTAAAACTTCACTTTCAGCTTGACTTATTGCACGCGCTATTGACCCTTGACCTATCAATTCAGCTAGCGTTAGCTTATGTTTTTTTGCTACGAAAATGGAGGACACTAGCGAGCAAAGCCGTCCTGAGCGGCGAACGACAACAAATATGACCTCACCTGCTAGCTTGCCACCCACGTGAGGCAGCGGAGACTGAGGCAACACAGACGAGCGGAGCTGCCGGAGCAACGTCAAGTGTCGCCGCCCGGCGTATCTGCTCCGCCTTCCGCCATTGTTGTCAGCATTCCACACGGGTTGGGCTGCGAGTGTGTCGCGCGCTTACATACGGGAATTTATCGTTTTTTATCGTGGGATGACGCATTCTTACCGCGGGGAATGTTTTTGACGATATATAGTAAACGACAACATATCGCACGTTCCTCTCACAAAGTACCCTTTATTATTAGTGATAAACTCAGGACTTTGATAACCGTAACAGTAAAATACCAATAAGAGCTGCAATAATTCAAAATAAAAACACGACACAACAACACAATTTGTCTTGAAGTGCCAGAAGTTTACCAATTAAGAGCCGAATAGCTTCAGGAAAGATGTGTTAACCTCCTTAACCTTAAACTCCTCCTTAAACCTTACCTTAAATTAAAGTGTGCACAGATTCTAGGGCTTAGATAGGTGAACTCTTTCACATCAGTTCAAACAGTTGATCACGAGGTGACAGTCTGAACGTGTTAATGGAGAAATTGCATCGTCTCATGCAAAACAAGGCATATTTTAAAATATGCATTTTTGAACTGGTGTTAAAATTCTTAATGTTCAGCCACTAGCATTTTTTATGAGTGAAAGTGTCACTTGTTAAACAAAAAAAGCAAAAATATTCATTGTTTCAAGCTTCAGAAGTGGAAGATGTGCTGGTTTTCTATCATTACATGCATATTAAAGATCTTTAGGGTTTGGACTGTCGGTGAGGCAGAAACAGAGGGCACGATGCGCTCCGTGAACTTTCTGACAAAGGTTGTGAGACTTTATAAAGGGTTCATTGTTAAAGAGAACGAGCGTTCGTGGCAGCCCTGCTACAAACTGTGATAATAACAACGCCGCTATCCTCCACATGTCCGCGATCACCGGTCAATCATGCAGATACAAGCCGGCAGACATATTGTCTTCCGAGAACAGCAGCGGAATATATTTGAAGCTACGGGGGGACGTCGGAGTGAAGCGGCGGTGGGGGTTTGGCAGCCGGCGGGACTGAGGAGAGCCGTCGTACGTTTAACACCTTGTAGCAGCCTGCAGGAGTCTGCTCGAGCATCATTAACATCCCTGGCACCGTCTTAGGTGAGGGGGGAAATCACAGGCCCGGCTGCTCATCTGCGAGAAGACTCGCCTCCCTCGTCTGTCCTTTCCGTCCGTCCTTCCACAGTCCTCTCCTCCCTCTCCCCCTCTCCGTGTGTCTGTGTGTGGTGTTTTTTTCTGCTGTAATTCGACAAGGGTTTCCCTGCGTGCAGTCCAACACTGCCTCAGGGACATCGCGGTATTACTGTGTGTGTGTGTGTGTGTGTGTGTGTAGTCGTCTAGCGTTTAACAGCATTGCAGCTTCGATGCCCCACTGCAGCAGCCAGGAAAAATGATCTGGCGCTCTTCAGCTCTTTCTCTCTGTCCTCCCCCCCTTTTTCTTTTTTTTTTTTCTTTTTCTACCCTCCACCCATTCTTTGTCTCTGGCTCAGTCCCAGTTTTTCGCCCTACCTCTTGTTTTTTTCAAGTGCCCCCTTGCCCTTCAGGACAGAGTCACAAGGGGTAGAGGTTGAAATCTCCCCGAGATGGGACACCGCTTCAAGAACCTCGTACGCCATCAGTTGTCATCAGCGATGGCGTTTAGTAGACGGACGGGTTCAATATACCATCTTCAGCTGTTGTGGTTTCTTTGAGAGGAGAGCACGGACGCTCGCAATTAAAGTCAAGCGGTGTGTTGGGATTGGGCTACTCTCTCTTCCTTGTTGCCAAACTCTCACTCCCTTTTCTCCCTCCCCTCTCGACCCCCCCAGGCCTGCGGGGTTTGATAAACCTCGGCAACACGTGCTTCATGAACTGCATCGTCCAGGCGCTGACGCACACCCCGCTGCTGCGCGACTTCTTCCTGTCCGACCGGCACAAGTGCGAGATGCAGAGCAACTCCTGCCTGGTGTGCGAGATGTCGCAGCTCTTCCAGGAGGTAAAGAACCGGTTCGGAGAGAGAGGGGGATAAGTAGAAGCGAGGAATGTTTCTCTCTCAAACACACACCTTCCCTTGTGCAGTTCTACTCAGGCCACCGGTCGCCGCACATCCCCTTCCGTCTCCTCCACCTGGTGTGGACCCACGCCCGTCACCTGGCCGGCTACGAGCAGCAGGACGCCCACGAGTTCCTCATCGCGGCGCTGGACGTCCTGCACAGACACTGCAAAGGTTGGGACGGTAACACTAGAGGAGAAGCAAAAACAAATTGATGTGAAAGAGGCGAGGGGGGGGACGACAGAGAGGAGGCTTTTAGCTTGAGTGTAGGAGGGATGGGGGGAGGAGAGCCGGTTGGAATGAGAGGAGCTGAGAGGATGAAACGGAAAAGACAGCGATGCAGCGGCTGACGGAGAGACGGAGAGACACACAGGACTGATCTCTGTTGGATCCCTGTGTGTCTCTCTGCAGCTCACGAGCAGAGAGAGGGGTGGCTGTGAAGTTACACAGCATTGCTTTTAGTGACTGGGTGTGTGTGTGTGTGTGTTCTTTACACCCACACAGACGACAACGGGAAGAAAGCCAACAACCCCAACCACTGTAACTGCATCATCGACCAAATCTTCACAGGGGGCCTGCAGTCTGACGTCACCTGTCAAGTCTGCCAGTAAGTGTGATGGAGCGGGGTGGGCGTGTGTGTGTGTGTGTGTGTGTGTGTGTGTGTGTGTGTGTGTGTGTGTGTGTGTGTGTGTGTGTGAGGTTCTTCCAGGAGAATCACACAACACAAAAAGCCTTTTTAGGCCTCGCTAGAGACCGCACGAAGCCGATTAGAACAAAGCCACGACCCGGCACCGTTCCATTCTTGTCACGGTGTCGCCCATCTTAACCGGAATACTCGTCTCTCACCGTCCTGCATCACAAGTCTCGAATTCCCTGCCCTGAGGTGACCCTCCTGCCTCCATCGTTCACACAGAGCATCATCAATCACACACACACACACACACACACACACTGAAGCCTTCCACTGCAGCAACAGGAAAAGCCTTTGGCGGCACACAGTCTGGAAAGCTGACCTCTGCCTCCACCTGGTGGCCGAGGGAAGAACTGAAAGTGCTTTTTTTTTTTTTTCATTTAACACGTTTATGTATTTACAGCGGCTGAGGGACACACTGCAATGGGTGTGTGTAGATCTACCAGCAAAATAGGATTTGTAAATCAAAACTTACAAAGTCTGCCTTCAAAGTTTTTAGTAAAAGTGAGAAAGTATCGTCAAAAACTCGAGTATGAACGGCTCAAGTACTCAATCTGCCCTTAAATCTAAGAGACAGTGATTCAAACTAACTGAAAGAAGCACTGTGCTTTGGCTTGGAGTCAAAGAAAAGGGTGATCGCTTACAGACGATGGTGGAAAACTATGAAATAATTATTAAAATAATTTTTAGCATACAGTGCTTCACTCATTCGTTATTATTCCAGTTGACAAAATTGGATTCTGACGCTTTGTGTTTGTTCATAAGAGAGGAAACTCCTCCTGCATCCAGCAGATATTCTACAAAGCATGGAGCAGCTTACACAACACTACTCATCATTTTGTCAGGATCCAAGGGGGAGATCCAGCTGAGGTTCTCTTTTTGTACAGCATGAAATTGACCCAAGATAACATTCAGTGGCAGCCGTGGAGCGAGTCGATGATCTCTGCTTTTACCCACCAGCTTTGCTTCGCTCCTCCATTACTGTCCCTGCTCACTGTGCTCACCTCCATCGTTGTGCTATCAGAAGGCTGCGAGTGATGAAGGTCCTGCGATGAACGCCTGCTGTTAACATGAGATGTTTTTAACAACCATCATGTTTAATTCTTGTTCACGTTGGTGTAAATGACGTTACATGTAAGGAGATTTCGTCTCCTCGCATTCTTCTTTGAATTTGGATTCAGTTCCCGCAAAAAAACCAGGAAAGCAAGGTGACGAAGACGCCAACGATGAAAACGTTTGAATTTATATTTTAGTCAGAGATGAACCAAAAAACCTGGACCCTGTGTTCAGACGAGTTAGAAGCCGAGCAGACTTGAACAGGATCAGCAGCTCACCGAGTTTTGAAATACTTAATTCGTAATTGTACTCTGGCTTCTTGACTGAACAGTGATTAAGTGGGTTACAGTAGTCAGAACCTAGGTGATGTGTTCAAACAGAGGGATAGAAGGGGGAAAAGCCTGGCAGTGTGTCACAATAGAACAAATAAATCTGTTGTGTTCTGCTGCAGGAACCAGCAAGCAAGGAGGTCACGTGTTCCACTCCCCCTGCAGGATGAATACTATGCTGCGCTTTACATGTTCTCCATACACCTGTGTGTGTGTTTGTGTGTGTGTTTGTCTGCGTCCTTGTGGATTTGGAGACTTTGAATCGGGCGTTTATGTTTCATGTGTGCTGGCAAACCCGCCCGGCCTGCACGCCACCTCTTCCAACCCGACGAGAGCTGGAACAAGCTCCGAACCCTGCCGGAGATAAGCGCTTTAAAGAAACGCTTGATGTTCGCAAAGAAAAAAAAGATCTCCGCCCAAATGTTCGCAGGTCGCGGATGCTATCGGCCAGCGTGCTTTGTTCTGTCGGCCAGTGTGCTTTGTTCTGTCGGCCGGTGTGCTTTGTTCTGTATCCTTAACTGCCAGCGCTGAGCTGTTGGTGCGCGTTTGAGAGATGTTCAACAGTAGAATTATCTTCGTCGCCCAGACGAAGGAGCTTAGCTGCCAACATTAGGAGTTGATGCCAGATTTTCTTCTCACTTATACGTCCGTCGGAATAAAGGGAAACCACAAAGCGCAGTGTCTTGCCGGGCCTCCTGTGAAGTGGCTAACTGACACACGGCAACTGCGTCAGAGATCCACAGCATCTTCATCTTCTCATTGCTTTACATCTTTCTGTCTTTCTTCCAGCGGCGTTTCGACAACCATCGACCCGTTCTGGGACATCAGCCTGGACTTGCCGGGCTCCTCCACCCCGTTCTGGCCCCTGAGCCCCGGAGGAGACGGCTCGGCGCTCAACGGAGAGAGTCACACCACTGGAGCCACGACGCTGACGGACTGTCTGCGCAGGTAACCGACGGCGTCGCTGCGTTTTACATCGTTTTTGATCAGTTCCCTCTTTTGTGTATCGGATCATCCGTCTCTCCACCACACAGTTGCAAAACAGAAGGAACCGATGGAGCTTTTTTGTTTCCCCAGACAGAAATAAGCACGCGCATGCACTGGTAAACAAACAATCGAAAATCGGTTCCCAGAATCATCACACCGAAGCCTGTTAGAGAGCAGGGAGCAACACAGGCATGCTTGGTTTCCCTGAACACTAATTCCTGTTCTTCCCAAATTCACTGGAGACTACAGGGATTATAGAACACACACACACACACACACACACACACACACACACACTGGCACTAAACCTCATCCTCTCCCGTCTAGGTTCACCAGGCCGGAGCACCTCGGCAGCAGCGCTAAGATCAAGTGCAGCGGTTGCCATAGTTACCAGGAGTCCACCAAGCAGCTGACCATGAAGAAGCTGCCCATCGTGGCCTGCTTCCACCTCAAAGTAAGAGCGCGCCGCCGAGGTTTGACTGCTAATCTCGCCGATATCGGTTTATCGGAGCCGCGCTCGAACACTTGTTCCCTTTGTTTGTTTCTCAGAGGTTCGAACATTCGGCCAAACTGCGGCGGAAGATCACGACGTACGTCTCCTTCCCGCTAGAGCTGGACATGACCCCCTTCATGGCCTCCAGGTGAGCACCGTCCGAACAAAGGCCGGAAGCAGTCAGCTAGAGACAGAAAAGAAAGGAAGTTAGATGCACGCGGACTCAAGAAATGGAGGGATAGAAGGAAGACCTGTGATCTGGAAGAAATCCGTGACGGCCTCTGCTTTGACCTCTGCCAACATGTTTCAGATTTATAGTTGTGGTTGTCGCACTGCATCCTGGCTGGGATGTAGCTCTTGAATGTGAGACTGACTGAACGCTAAGGGACGAAGACGAAGCTAATATTAGTGTCTGTTTGTCTCACAAAATATTCAAGTATCAATATTCTTTTCTACGATTTCTAAACAGAATTTTTTGTGAAGTTTATCCTCGATGAATAGCGGAGATCTTTATTGATCCAACAATCGGTTCCTTTGTGTGTTTTAAGTTTGTCCCTACTGAACAGTGGGGCTGCAACTAACAATTATTTTATTATCAATTCATCTGATCATTATTTTCACGGTAAATCGTTGAATCATTTAGTCTGTAAAATGTCAAAAAAATTGGTAAAAAATGCCCATCACAATTTCCCAGAGCCCAAAGTGACATCTTCAAATTACTACTTTTTTTCATCCGACAGTCCAGAAGCATAAATGCCAGAGAACGACAGCAATCCATACGTTTAAGAAACTGGAAACAGCAAATGTTTGATGTGTTTGCTTGAAAAATGAGTGAAACGGAGAATTGATTATCAACATAATTTGCTGTACATTTTCTTTTGATCAACAAATTAATGATTAATCAATTAATCTTGCATTTATGTTCATGCTGGCAGGGTTGCAGCAATATACCATTATCAAGGCACACTGTGATATTCAAACTGACAGTTATCACATGTTCTTATCTACAGTATTGAACTCTGTGGCACAAATGTCATATAAAACCAAATAATGTTATATTTATATCAAGTTTCATGTGTTAGGACATTATGTTTTCTTAAATTTTAAAGTGTTTCTTTAACCAAAAATCTATCTGTTTTCATTTATTAAAGGTGCATTATGTAGTTTTGTGTCATACATTTTAAGTTTTAATTTGAATCAAAACAGGAAGATGTTCATTGACCGATATTTTTATGCCTAAACAAACTAAACAAATAAACTTTTTGTTTTCATGACTGAATAAACAGATGAAACAAATTTACCTTAAAGTGGCATTCTCAAAGTTTTCTGGAAGCGGCGATTGCAGGTGTATTTTTGGACCTCACTGCTTCCCAGAGATCCAGCGCCGCCTGTGTGACGTCAGTCACTGTTGCAGACTCGTACACACTGTCTTCTGTGCTCCTCGTCTTTTTTTTGGTTCCTGCAGTTTTATTGGTTTACCAAAGTGGCATTGGAGGAACTGTTTCCTTTGTTTTCTTGGTTTTAAGAGCAAACGGGACAAAAAATTAAAACCTATTTAAAAAAAAAAACATGTTGACTACTAAGTAACTACTAACTACTAACCAAGTTTGTTGTGCTGTGTGTTTCAGTAAAGAAAGCCGGATGAACGGGCAGTACCAGCAGACCGTGGACCCCTTCAACAACGACAACAAGTGAGGCAAACACCCGTCCGTCATAAACCAGTATCTGAACCAGCGCAGGTTCTAACAAAATAAACCAGATAATCGTCGCTCCGTCACCTGACAGCAACCATCAGGGGTCTTGTGCCGCAAATGCAAATACACAGACAGTGCACTGTTCTCTGACCAGTTTGAATAGTTTCACAGCAGAGAGTCCAACACAGAAACATCACGAGGTTAATCTTGACCGTCTGGATTGTAAAAACAGATGTCCTTGATGGATTTTCTATCAGTTGTTTTGCAGTTGCAGCTCAAATGCAGCCTTTGTGTTTTGTTGCCTTGTTGTATCATTAAGTCTCTTCTCTCTCTCCTCCTCTGGTTCAGGTACAGTCTGTTTGCAGTGGTGAACCACCAGGGGACACTAGAGAGCGGCCATTACACCACCTTCATCCGCCAGCACAAGGACCAGTGGTTCAAATGCGACGACGCCATCATCACCAAGGCCAGCATCAAGGACGTCCTGGACAGTGAAGGGTGAGCTGAAACTGTGTTTAGTCGCATGTTTCATGCTTCTGTCTTTCTGCTTTCTTATTAACGGTGCTGCAATCTGACCTCACGGTACTTTCATCTCCCCAGGTACCTTTTGTTTTACCACAAACAGTTCCTGGAGTACGAGTAGCTCCCTCCGTCGACCTGCAGGAGGAGACGAGCCGCGGCGCGAGGATTACCGTCGTTGCACGGGGAGCGACGAGAGCGGCCCGGAAACGCAAACACAAGCCTACCTGAACCACCCTTTCAGTCGCAACTCATCCACCACATACTAATACTAGCTCCACTGTCCGACACGCGAGAGAGAGAACGGTCTGCTGCGCGGTAATGGTGCAAAGAAGAAGTGCAAGAAATTTGGAAAGGGAGTATTTGTACGGGCCCCTGAAGGAATATTGCAAAAGCTTGCCACTTGAATTCAGGAAATGAAGAAGAAAGTCAGCTGTGGTTATCTTCCATACGAGAGAAATGACTGCAGATTCATTGTTCTCTTTTTACAGGGGGTTTCTTTAAACCCTCGGTTTACCTGCGGGAGGTTTACATAACCACAGACGCTGTTCTTCACCAACATCCTGTTTCACGCTAGCACAGCTGCATTTTAGCAACACCTGAAGGCGCCAAGAAGAAAGTTCATTCTCTCGTCTCGACACAAGCACACTCGTCCGTCCCGCACTCGCACTCCTCCCAACGACCAAATATATATCAAGGATGGAAGTCGTCTTATTATGCATTTTTTTTTTGCTCAGAATGCAAAGAGTGGGGGAAAAAAGAAAAGAAAATGAACTGACTAATGGTGTTATGAACTTTGTACAGAGAGACAGTTGATTCCATTCGTTACTTGTGAGGTGTAGTCGTCGGATACTTTGTAGGCGAGCGAGGAGATGTTTTCTGGCCTGTCATGCTGCTTCCAACAGTCACAGGGGGAAATAAAAGTACACAGTGAATATTATATTTTTCTACATACTGTAATTAAAATGTTTGTTTACAGTTTTGCATTCTCCCTAAACTGTCGCGTTGTTCGTCCGTGTTCCATTGTGCCGTCGGTCATGTCGTTTGTACACACGAGAGGCAAAATAGTGTTGGTGACTTTCATTGAAATGAATTATTATCATTTTATCCCCGTGATTTAACCGTAATCTGGCTGCGTTTTAATCTGTTCTTTTGCGTTGCGGGGGCATATTCTCCACGTTCGAGATACGTTGTCGTGATGCCGTTTCAGGTAAACGGCGAAAAAAGAAAAATGAAACAAAAGAGGAGAGCATAATTCTCAGTAAAGTGTGTGTGTGTGTGTGTGTGTACAATTATGGAAGACTATCGCTGCCACACCAGAATGAGAAAAACAGATTGGTGTCAGGGTTCCGACTTTGAAACGTTAAAGGGATATTCCGGTGTAAGTTTAATCCATGGTCTAACACACCTTGACACCGAGTAAGACTCCCCCTCGAGAGGTCAAGTTAGCTGACCGCTAGCTTAGCTAGTTTTAGCAACCTCAGAAAAGACCGCACGAAAACAATACACTGCCGCTTTATGCCTCCATTTAGAAACCGCCATCAAAAAGCCACAATTAATGGTCAGAACAGCACCAAACTTCAGCAACAGTACATGTCCAGTCCCAGCACACAGTACGAAGCATCAAACATCTGCTAGCTTTGCCGGATTTGTATTAAAAACACAGCTCAACTCTCGTGCTCCTCCAGCAGCCTGCCTGTGTTTGGAAGCCTGACGAGTCAATTACTGAGTGCAGTAGATTTCCTCAGCTGAAGGATGAAAATGCATGATTATTACTCCATTACTTCCCTTATTTTCCCTGTCAGCTCTCGATAATAAGAACTGAGCATTCCATGGAGTAATAATCATACATTTTCACCCTTGAGCTGCGGAAATCTACTGCACTCGGTAATCGACTCGTCAGGGCTTCAAGACACAGGCAGGCTGCTGGAGGAGCACGGAGAGTTGAGCTGTGTTTTTAATACAAATCCGGCTAAGCTAGCAGATGTTTGATGCTTCGTACTGTGTGCTGGGACTGTACATGTACTGTTGCTGAAGTTTGGTGCTGTTCTCACCATTAATTGTGGCTTTTTGATGGCGGTTTCTGAAATGGAGACATAAGCTGCAGTGTATTGTTTTCGTGCGGTCTTTTCTGAGGTTGCTAAAACTAGCTAAGCTAGCGGTCAGCAAACTTGACCTCTCGAGGGGGGAGTCTTACTCGGTGTCAAGGTGTGTTAGACCATGGATTAAATTTACACCGGAATATCCCTTTAACTGTTGTGAAAAGACGTTTTAACAAGATATTTCGACCTTCCATACAAACTGCTTGCATCATAAGAAGATATTTTTCTGGTTATACTGTAGCAACGTGCTATTTCTGTCGTAAACGTATAACCTGTCGCGATGTCACGTGTTATAACGACGATTCAGATTCCAAACGTGAAAACACACACGTGAGTATTTTGTTAAAGTGTGAACACGTCGAGTTAGAGCACTTAACCTTTTTCCTGCCGTGATGCCGATCTGTTTTCCGAGCGTGGCGGCGATGGTCTCCCGTACGTAAAGGGTCGGCTGCTCGACCCCGCAGTGTTAACCGTCGGCCGCATGTTGCTCTAATTCAGTGTGTTTGTACATGTGTGTGCACGTGTATGTGCCCGAGAAATGGCGGGGAGGGGGGGTGTTTGTGTAAAATATGTTATTGCGGATAAAAAAAACAAAAAGTGTGTGTGTGTGTGTGTTCCTGTTTGTATGCACGTGTGTTGTGCGCGTGCGTATGTAAGCGTATGTTCGTGTACTGAATCAGTACTTTGCATTCAGCATGCCGTCCGAGCTGGGTATCACAGTTTGATAGGATTTTTTTCCACATGTTGATGACGTATGTAAAAGTATATATATGTACAGTTTGTATGTAAGAGACAAATGGTGAAACCTCAAAGTTGATTTTTTGTGCAAGTCGTTCTTCTCTGTTGCTGGATCCGGAACACGGTGGGGGAGGGTGGGGTGGGGGGGTCATGATCAGAAGAAACTTGTCCCGACCCGGTCAGTCATTCCTCGCACACACATGTAACTGCTGCAAGAACTGGACACGGTGACTGAGAGACACTCAAATAAAGAAAAATTCTATATCTGTAAACACCTGGTGCCTGTTCTTTATTGTCCTTTGTATCGTACCTGTTCTGCTTCTGACCTGCACACACAAACAAGACGGTCGGCGAGAAGATGGGCTGGCTCTACGCAGCGCCTGCCACCAGGTCGGATTCCAAGAGTTAAAACTATCTTTTTCAGTGTGCTGAGGACGAAGCTGCTCTACAGTCTGGTGGCACAGCAGCAGAACATCTGTCTCACTATGTAACATTTGTTGTTGGCCTAAGCTATATCTAGCTTTCGGATTATTATGGACACATAACATTACGACAGAATGTTGACCATTGTTGCTTTCTACACAAAATTACTCTTACAGAGTATTTAAATCTGTTTGTCGTCACATTAAATGTGACCTAAGTGTGTGAACGATTCTACAACAAAGTTAACTTATTGATCTGACATAATACAAAAAGGTACATTAGCTCATCATCCCAACATCTGCTCAAACCGGCAATGGACAACTTGATCGCTTTAAGTTATCATTCTTAAGTACATGCTGATTGCATTTTCTATAAGACTTGCCTTCACTATGCTATTCCTCCTGCCATTCAAACCTGCCACGTGTTATACTCTGCCTTTTTCACAGCACTGAGATCAGTGTTCTGTTGGTCAAGATGGATGGATCTTACTCCACTACTCTTTTCCTTTCCTTTGGACAGTAGCCAGGCTGCCGGCTGGTAGCCACGTTGTCAACGCTAACTTTGCGATAACGGCCAACAGTGATACCACAGGAAAAAGCTGGGAGGGTTGAACGTTGAGATTTGTCTGCTTTATAAAAACAAATACCGTCAAGAATGCTACGTGACGCTTGCTTATGAAAAAGTGCACAGCTAGCCGGATCAGGATCTTGACCACAGGGGTCGCCGGACTCGACAAAAAAAGCGGGCACCACAGCGGTCAGGTAGTTTCAGCTTTTCTTTGTGATGTGTTCAGGTGAAACTTTTAGCCCAAGCCATGAGGCAAGGTGAAGAAGTTGCTCTTCTTTGCTGTCCAATTTGTGTGTCAGTGATTTAACATTGCTGCCTTCAAAGCCCAACAAGACTAAGAGGCCCTTGGACACACATGCTACCAAACAACTAAGGGTAGGTCAAGTCCTTGCCCCATTTTCAGTGATACTAAAACCCTCGGCTATGGTGGCTTCTAAAAAATGCAAAAGGGTTCTCTGGAGCCAGTGCTTGGTTTGTTTGTTCTTGGCAGACTCCATGGATCCCTCTCATCTTCCTCTTGACAATACCCCATAGATTCTCCATGGGGTTCAGGTCAAGCGAGTTGCACAGTAACACCATGGCCAGGTAACCAGCTGGAGATGCAAATTTCCCTTTTGCTGGCCACCTGGATTTTTGATTCTAATGAGCTGTAAGCCGTACTAATCATCAAAATTAAAACAAAAAAATGAAATATTTCACATTATATGTAATGAATCTTGAATATAGGAAAGTTTCCCTTTTTGAATTCATTTGCGGGAAAAAAATGAACTTTTCCATGATATTCAAATTGTTTAAGGTACACCTGTACATCAATACATGCCAATATAAAGACATAACGCACATCTTGAAGAAGACGCAACAAAGCTGTGTCAACTCTTCATGTCAGTGTAATAAGAAGGTAAAAATGTTGTCATAACATTCCTTAATTAACACAAATTATGAACAATGCGTGACATAAGGGAACAAGTCAGGCCCCCTTTAACACCATCGTATTCAGCTTCACTGTCCAAACACTTCAAAAACATTCGCAGTGACAGAATCCACAGTCCGACATACTGACACTGACTCTCCTCCTGTCAGTCAGGGTCACGGTTGGCCGTTCCAGTTGTCCCAATGAGACGACAAGCGAGCCTCATCCCACCGCAGCCTCGCCCTGCACCTCGGGTCCGGAGGCGTACAAGTTCCCCTCGCTCCAGAGAGGTTCTCCGTTTTGGATCTGGGCTCCGTGGAGGACGGCCTGCGGGTAGAACGACAGAGGCGCCCTCGGTGGCCTGTCGTGGCCCTGGCCTAGTGCTTTCAGATCGGGGAAACAGTGGACACACACGCAGGTCTCGGTGGGGCTGGAGTCATTCGATGGCTCGCGGTCGGTGGGGAGGCTTGAATTTGTCACGAAATCTGTGGAAGGACAGGCACACGTAGGATCGAAACATGGAACAGATGGCACAGTATTTTATTCAACATCAATCTAACCACACATGGGGCTGACACTGGGGCATTCAATTTAAATCCGAACCACACTAACCTCCGAAGCTCTGCCCTGGCTGGGCACCCGGCGGGCCGACCTCCTGGCCCAGCTGGACTGCGCACTCCTGGTTGCGCTTATCCTCCTTGGCGGCCGGGTCGGAGCTCTTGGCTCTGGTCCCCCTCAGAAAGACGACCAGGGCCAGAGACAAGCTCGAAAACAGCAGCACCGTGCACAGCGCCAGCAGGGTGTACACGAGAATGGTGGGGTCCTCCAGGGCCGTCGGCACTCTGGAGTACGGCACGTGCGACGTAGCTCCCACCAGCAGCCTTTTAGTGGTCAGGAGCTTTTTCATTGGAGGTGGTGAAGCTGGGGGGTAGATGGGAAGAATATCACTGTGATGTCTCACAGCAAGAAAGACTTTTGGCTTTTGACTGACTACCTCTAGCAACACAGTTACCAGTGTCGTATCCGGCCTCGACATGCATTTTGCAACGCCATCAGCACCATCCTAAATGTTTTAGTGGGTTAAAGAAACCTTGGACTAGAAGGCCGAACGCGCACTCATAGCGCTGGAGTTACATCCAGTAACGACTGTTTTCCTCGCTTGGCCAGTGATGGAAAAAAACATGTGCGCTTTAAAATTCAAGCTCGAGGACGGACTGTTACCGGGTTCGCACTTCGAAGCTGTACAGTTTGCCATCGCTTTGGGTTTCTTGATAGAACAAACCCTGTGGCGCACTGACTATTGTTCCTCTCTAAATATACATTGGGTTTTCTACAAACAAGTGATGCCTCGTCCTACCACCTGTCCAACTCTGAGAACGAGTCTTGCTATGTCTACTAGTTCAACTGTATTATCGAGCAGGCTACTCACAAATTCACCCAATAAACACATACATTTAAAAAGTACACATGTTTTATTCTATCCTCAAAATATGTTACACTGCCAGCAGAGTGATAAAAGCTGAAGTATCTCTCTTATTTTTGTAACACCCTGATATACCACTGCAAAAAAAACCCAAAAAGTATAAAAGATATCTATTTTAGGTCATATAGGTCACAAAGGATGTTAAACATTCACTTAACTCACTGAATACAATAAAAAAACACATTTATAATCATCACCAGTCTTCATTTTCACTGCACTGAACTACAGGTCACCCCTTATGTTAGCTATTGGTGAGCTAACATCTGCTAGCGAGCCACATTAACATTAACCAACGGTTGCTGTCACAGTTCTGGGTTTTGTTGTGTCCTCTTGTTCTGATTTCCTTGCCCTCTTGTGTCTGGTCAGCGTCTCTTCTGTGTTTTTTCCCTGTTTTTCCTTTCCACCTTGTTGCAGGTCTGCCCGTGATATTTCTCCTCTGTGCTTCCCCCTCGTTATCTCACCTGCCCTCTCCCCTCCTCTCTCTCCTCACCTGCTCCTCGTCCCCTCGTCAGTGTCTGTGCATTTAAGGCTTTGTTCCTCTTCACTCCTTGTCAGTTCGTTTTGTTTGTTTGTGCGCTGTGTAATGTTCTTGTATGATAAGATTCCTCTTGTGTCTCCTGTTTGGGTGCGTTTTCTTGGATTTGGACTTTTGTTTTTTTCCTGTTTGATTTGAACTTTGCATTTTGGTTGTACTTAGCTTAGCTTAGCCTTGGTTGTTACTTTGTTTGGTCCTCTGTTTTCTAGTTTTTTGCTGGTTTTTGTGTTTTCTCAGCTTTGTTTTAAATAAAGCTCGCTTTTCGTATCCCCATCCTGCCTCCTAACTAAATACTAACCTGACAGTTTGCAGCCATTTGAATTTGAGTCAACGAGCTTTTCGTTAGCTGGCTCGTTGACAAGTGAAAGCATAATGCAGACCGGACTACTGTAGAATACACATGAAATGTAAATCTTTTTTTTTTTTTTTGGTGAAGATTAGGCACATTGCAAATGATTTGCCTCGTGATATGACACAATGCAGCACATAAACGGCAATCACATCATCCTCTTTAGATCCCCCTGGGTTTTCATAGACCGGCACTGAAGTGTATGTTGGGAACCCCTGCTATATATAACAAAACCAAAAACCATTCAGCCCCACTGCCCAGGAGTTGTGACTATAAATAATGCATGTCCATGAGCATTTCAGCTCGCTGCTGACCTTCCACTGCTTTGGGATTTATCTGTAGTTTCAGAAAAGCTCCTTCTTTACCATCAAACTTTTCTAGTCAGCCAACATTTTTTGTTCTCCATGAAACGGAGAGGCAACAGAAAGTCACTGAATAATAAAAAGCCTTTCTTCAGGTTATCGTGGTGGGCACTCACTCTGGCAGTGCTGGGAGCACTCTGGCGGAGGTCCATCGCAAACTTCAGCGCATCTCACACATCTCTTCAGCAGCCCGTCGTAGTAGTGGCCCGACTGCGCCTTACAGATTGCCGGCTCTAATGCAGGAGGAGGACACAGTGTGAAAGCAGTCAGGAGAATTATAATCTCCCACAAGCCCACAAAGTCCCACGAACAAATGTTCAAAAAAATGTTCCTGTGAATGTTATACTTCACAGACTGTATCAACCGTGGATGTGTATTCCTGTCTGTGTGAGCGTGTACTCACCACAGTAACTGGTGCATCTGGGGGTGACATGTGGTCGCTGGCATTCTATATCACAGTCCATGCATTTACCGATTAAGGCATCCCAGTACTGACCCGTATGGCAGCGATCAGCCATCGGCCCTGACAACCCTCGCTCTGACAAACACACACACACACACACGCATGAATAACAGCACACAGATACGTAGTTAGAAAAGTGTAGAGGGAACAGTGGTACAATGAGAGTAACCATACATTTGTGAGATAGCATAGGTCGTGGAACTCCCTCAATATCTCCTAGCTTATGTAAAAGACACCAAATGGGGAAGAGTTGCACGACTGTAATTACTGCATCTATTAAAGGTGATCCATTGTATTGTCAGATTGTTAGTGGGTAACTTCCTGGCCCCACTGCCTGGCACAGTTGTTTGTCATATTTATTTATCAGGGGGAAAAATAGACTTCTTTACAGGTGCGTTTTCGAACCTCTAATTGCACATAAACCTCATTGCGTTGGCAGCTGTCACTGTCACAGGTTTGTGGGGTGGGCTCTGAGTCAGTGATGGTCTGAAGGCCCCTCCACTGTGTTGAAAGTAGTCCTTAATTTTGCGGATGCTGATTCGTGGATATAATATAATAATACGTTACATTGCTATGCTAAGCTATGCTATACTGTTCTGGTATTCAATACTATGCTATGCAACGCAATGATACTATTCTTGAATATCGATACTATATTATGCCATGCTATACCATACTATAGTTGATTATGCTATGCTATGCTATTCTGGTATTCTATACTATGCCATGCTATGCTATGCTATTCTAGTATACTATACTTTACTATACTATACTATAGTCTACTATGCTATGCTATGCTATACCATGCAATGCTATTCTGGTATACTATACTATAATATACTTTACTATACTATACTATACTATAGTCTACTATGCTAAGCTATGCTATGCTATGCTATGCTATACCATGCAATCCATGCAATGCTATTCTGGTATACTATACTATGCCATGCTATGCTATGCAATGCTATGCTATACCATGCAATGCTATTCTGGTATACTATACTATACTATGCCATGCTATGCTATGCTATGCAATGCTATGCTATACCATGCAATGCTATTCTGGTATACTATACTATAATATACTTTATATAATACTATATTATACTTTACTATACTATACTATAGTCTACTATGCTATGCTATACCATGCAATCCATGCAATGCTATTCTGGTATACTATACTATGCCATGCTATGCTATGCTATGCTATGCAATGCTATGCTATGCTATACCATGCAATGCTATTCTGGTATACTATACTATAATATACTTTACTATACTATACTATAGTCTACTATGCTATGCTATGCTATGCCATGCAATGCTATTCTGGTATACTATACTATAATATACTTTACTATACTATACTATATTATACTTTACTATACTATACTATAGTCTACTATGCTAAGCTATGCTATGCTATGCTATGCTATGCTATGCTATGCCATGCAATGCTATTCTGGTATACCATACTCTAATATACTTTACTATACTATACTATATTATACTACACTAAGCTCATGTGTTTATAGCATGATGCATGGAAATGTAAGAAGCAAGTAGGAGCTTTACTCAGTCTGCACCTGGCCCAGTTCAACACAGTTTTATTCAGTGTGTACTGGATGAGCTGGGGAGGGGCTCTTGGCAGTTCTTTTCACTTAACCTTAAAAAAAAAAGAAGGCCCGTTTCCTTTAGTGTTTTCAAACTTCCTCTTCGAGCAAGCCTCGCAAAACACGCACAAATTCCAGTAAATCAAAGATACAGAGCCATCGGCAGCGCGCCAGCCGCGCTGCCACTGCGACACGTAAACGGCCAACCTTCGAGAAGTCACGTCTTTGTTCTCAAACACAGCCTTCTTCACTCCGCTGAGCACTGGGTCAGTCGACTGTGAAAGACACGCAGATCTGAACCTCATCCGCCCTCCATTGCTTTCACACACACACCGACCTGCCTAATTTATTCTCGAGTCTATTTGTCCCACCCTGATACTCAACAATTACCTCTCAGATTTCATGTAAAGTCAGTACAACGTGTATTTATCATAAACACATTACCAAAGCTCTGTGTTTCCATACAAACCAACATCAGAATTTAGAGTTACCTTTCTTATTTCTGTCCCTCCTTATTGAGTTTTGTTTTTGCTCTTTTTACTTTTTTTTCATTATAAGGCTCTCATGTTTGGCTTCCATTATTTGTTATGGTGTGCATGTGTGTGTTTGTGTGTGTGTGTGTGTGTGTGTGTTCGTGTAACCAGCATCATAACTGCAAGTGTTTCTGGTAGAGCTCCCAGCGAGCTGCAGAGCCGCCACAAACTTAAACTTAGTCAGAATCTGCGACAACGCTTGCTGAAGTCGAGGGTTCCATTCCTCCGCCGGACCACCACTAGAGACCACGATTACTGAAAAACTGACATTCGAGCCGTTGACGCGACCTGCTACAGGGTTGAAAACAGGGTTTTAGATGGTTCACTCACCTGGCGAGATGAAGACGCGGTGGGAGAATCCGTGATTTGAAGATGAGAGTGAGACAGGCCCATGTTTCAGCACGTAAACTCATTTGGGTATGAACCCAGTGTCTGATCTGGGACTTCCCCCTTTGCAAGAGGAGGATCCCCCCCACCCGAACACACACACACACACACACACACACACACACGATCAGCAGAAAATCTACTATTTGTGTCTATTTAAACACAAATTGAACTACAAATCAGTATGTAAAAATGACAGTGTTAACGTTTTTCAATAGCTCTTGTAAAGATAATTCATCCATGATGTTATTACACAAAGTAAAGGTCCTGCATTCAATGTCTTACTTAAGGAAAATGGCATATGTATCTGCCGTAGTGCTCATTATGCAGAATGGTTCATTTTCAGACCCAGATACATGATAGGATTGTATAAACTAGACATTATTATAGGCAGTGTCGAGGAGACTTAAACTACATGCAGCTGAACTACAATTTGCTGTAACTTACTGGTAGTTAAACTACATTCACATTTTGTGCCGCGTCAAGTATTTCAACTACTTTTTGGGTCATTTTTTGTAGTTTAACTATTCAATTTACAACCTACAATTTTGGCCAATAACATGAAATATATTTTTTAAATAAAAAAACCTAGCCCTATATAATATAAATTTTATTTCTATCTGATTATCATTATTTTATCTGATTGGCTTGCCCTGGCAGCACTCAGATGCTTCACAGAGTGGGTGGGTCTTTGTGCCGAGGAAGGCGGTGCTCATATGGCACAAGCACGTCACGGACAACCCTCCCGCTACCCCCGATGCGCCCCCGGACGCGCCAGCCCAACCGTGGCCATACCTGAGCATGTACATGTTGGAACCGGCTGTCTGATAAAGACTTTGAGAGACTGCTCATGTGTCGTGTCAACAAGCGATCCTGCCCCGGCATCTAGTTCTAGTGCCCAAGTGTTAGTGCCTGTGATGTTGACCAAAAATGTCAGCTTTTGTTCTTTAAGAAATAAAACTTGAGCTGAGAGGCATATTTCTGCTGGCATGTGATTTTTTTGTAGGCTATTATATTTTGTTTCATAAACACCATATGTTGATTTATTTAACGCTGAGTTAAATGAGCATAATGAGTATAAGTAGTTGCCAAAGCTACATTTTTAGCAGTAGTTTGAACAAACTACATTTCTCCAGGGGTAGAAATGTAGTTTGTTCAAACTACTGCCAGGCTGAACTACATGGAGTTTTACAAGCTATGCTCGCAAAGTAGCTTTCCCAACACTGATTATAGGATAATTAACAGTGCAGTAATGTAGCTTGGCATGCAAAAATATATCCTTATTAGTTTAATTGCATTTTCTGGCGACAGTCGGACCCTGCAAATCAACCACGTGTCTGAAGCTGTCAGATAAATGTAGTGGAGTTAAAAAGTAAAAGATTTGCCTCCAAAATGTATTTGAGTGGAATTAAAAAATGTGGGTAACACTTTATATTAAGGTCCCTGTAGTGAGTGAGTTATTAGGTAATGAGATGTGAAGTCTTTATAATATACACATTAATATTTGGGTCATTCCATGAAATTGGTGCCTTCTCAACTTTGAAAAGTTAAAATTTAAATTATATTTAATTGCTATTTTTTCAGTAGCCAGGAATTAAAGACAGTTTAAAATGACAAGAAATTATATTGTGCCATCTCAGCTATGGAATTTCATATTTTATAACTGTTTTAGTCAAGTCCTGTTACTGGAAAGGTAACAGGGTTGACAGTAACAGGGTTGACCATTTCAAGCTAATTTGCCCATTGCCAGCTAAAACAAATGTTAGCTAAAGCACATGCTATGTACTTTGAAAGGAAATTACATGTACATATTGATTATATTACGAGAAATATATAATTGTTTGGATGGATTTATATGTTAAAAAATGGTAACAGGGTTGACGCTGTATGCTTGTCCCCCCTGGTTCAACCTTGAAAAAACATCAAAAATAGCACATCAGAGATGAGCAAAACTTACTTGTCACTGAGCTGTTAGCATCCTGGTTCAGAGATGATGCAATCTCCTGTAAATCATGTCAAATCTAGAATGTACCGTTATTTTGATAGGGTTTTTTGGTTAGGGTAACAGGGTTGACATAAAATTAGGGGACACCGATAAACTGGTAAATATTTATTACAATTAATATATATTTTTACCAAAAACACTGTTTCACAATAAGATCATACTTAAAATAATATGTAAATGTGAACATTTTAACATTTTGCCAACATTTTACAAATTAAAAGTCCTGCTGACGTACAACAACAACAGTGAGGGACAGGCCAAAAACCTCACCCTCATCAGCTTAAAAATCATTTTTATTATTTAAAATAATATTTAATTGATTTTAATTTGATGTTTTATTGAGGAGAGAAGACATGGTAATGTTATATTTTCAAATTACATCTTTGTTTGTTGTTACTGTAATTTTATGACTGATAATTTCTTGGGGACACAAAAGGCACCGATTTCATCTTTATCTTAATAAAGCGACAAAAAAGTAGATTTCAGTAGGTTTAACGATGACATAATCGGTAGTAATAGGTTTAAACTCAATAAATAGATTTGAAATGCTGTTACAAACAACCGCAAGAAACACAATCTAAATCAGTCTAAAGTGTCAACAAGCTTCTCATAAGAGTCTTTAAATCTAATCTTACAATAGCTTGTTATGCTGTTATAACTGAAATAGTTTAATCAACAATAATCTCATAAGGGCCGTATTACTTATTACATATTGCTTATTCCAAGGACCTAACATAGGTGTGTGTTACCCAGCTCTCCTCTGTAGCTTTAGCTTTATGTTTGTGCTCGTTGTTCCGTGCAAAATAGAATATTTATAGAATAAAATGTGCAGGCTATAAGTCGCCTCTCCAGTGGCAGTTTTCTGGCAGACTGCGGCAGGTTTTTCATTCATGGTTTCCCCCCTTCCAACAGAGCAGGTAGCACAGCCCGGCTTCACGCTGGGACGTGCAGCATGCGCCAAATAAACAGGCAGAAAAGCTGTCAGATCGGGCCACGGGACCGCCCGGACCGACGCCGTCACTGATGACACACCCAGACACACATGAAACATCCTTACTGCTCGCTGTGAAACCCTTGTAACCCCCAAATTGGTAGTTTTTAACCCTACTGAGACACGTTTTTTGTTTAAATACTCCTTTTTTTCCACAGATTCTTGACACATCTTAGGAGGACAAAAGCACACCATTAATATATTTAACAATGGCTGCATTCCATTTAGGTGTGCTGTTCCAGGGTCATGTCATTTTGCATTCATTCTGGCTCACATGAATAGTCCAGTGTGACACTTCATGGAACTTTACTCACACATTTTTGCTTTTTCTGCAATGAAAAATTCAAACGTTTGCTGCCACTGAAAAGCGTTTCACATCGAGGTGTGGCGCCAGCTCGAGCCACTCTCGCCGCTCGACTGCACACGACTACCTCCATTTGCCTTATCATGCCACCTCTAAAAGTTTCAATGATGAAAAAAGGCGAGAATCCTCGCTCATGCAGTCATTCTGCTTCTCCTTTTGTTGTTCAGAAATCAATCTGTGTCCGTTTCAGTCTTCAAAAAAACTAACTTACAGTTAACCAACGCGGTGACTCACAGTCTGACTGGTATTAGTGTGTCAAACAGTTGTTGATTTTTATTCGGAGGAGGTGAGTAAACCCGCTCTCTCGACATCAGCGCGAAACCGTCGGGCAATTCCGCGCCATGTGTTTCTTTCCTCTCCGCTGGGCACGAAACAAGGCCTCGAGCGTTTCATCTCTGCTTCCACTTCTCGAAGGAACCAGGATCTCTCTGGCCACGTGCGGCTCAGTTTTTAGACCGAGAGCGAGCGCAGTGGAGTATTTTTAAACGCAGCCCGAACACCTGAAACATGTGAAACAGGACCGGCGACTTATTTCTGTCCAGTTTTGAAAGAGGTCTCGCACAGTGCACGCTAGTGCCAACCGGAAGGTGAACGGTGTGTTTATATGAATAAATGAAGTGTCTAGGGGTGAAGGCGGGAAGGAGGAGAGCTTAAAGTTTACAAAAGAGGCAATACTGGTCGATGAAAGAGAAACGAAAGGCGCTTTGAGCCTCTTCGAACCACGCACAGGCTTTGTCACTCTGAGATTTTCAGGGGGGGCTCTGCTAGTGCACCTGTTAGAAGAACAGGAAACTCTGGCGTGACGAGTCGCCGAAAGGTGTTAGTTTTGTTTCGCGACAGACTAATTCGTCTCTGTTTTGTGGCATTTAAGACGTTTTAGCTGGAAAAGGCTGCAAACGAGAAGGTCAGGGCGGAGAAAGAGAAGACACTGCGGTCGGTGTTTCCTGCAGATAAGATTACCATCAGGGGATGAATTAATTGCTCTGTACTTTAATAGTTGGATATGATATGACCTGTAGTTGGTTTTTGGTTGGAGAGATTAGGTGCGGTTTGGTTGCATTTGAGTCATTAAAGGAACAACCACCTCCACACCCCCCGATACCAACAAGTGATTCATCTTCGGGATTGATTTCGCAGGGCCACACCTGCACAAGTTGGCAGCAAATAAAGTTCTTCTTCCACTTTTGGTACGTCGGTATGTAAATCGCCCGAGCGCAGCCTTGTGTGAAACACAAAAATCCAGAGGAAAACCAACGAGTTGAATTTGAGGAAGCGCAAATAAAAGTATGACTCGGCTCGATGTTGAGTCACAGCGAAACCTTCACAATTTACATTTGAGTCTAACCGGTGCTGAAATTCTGCAGATACAGAGAGGCCATAGGCATGACTGTATATGCATGAGTATAATTTATTCATATTGTGCTTTTGGTTGATGGATACACAAGAAAAGTAAATTAACAGTGGGCATAGACACATACAACCAGCGTATTTGTGCAGCATTGTTTCTTTCTTGCAAGTCTTGCAGTATAACTTTAATCTCAACTGTTTATCATTCTATCTGGGCAATTTGGACAAAGAATGACCAAAAAAAGACAGATACCTCCTAAAAATCTTCATGGCTGCCAGCAAAAAAGCCATAACGAGAAGGTGGCTCAGCTCAGAACCCCCCACAACTAACCAGTGGAAGGCCATAATTAAAGAGATCCAAATAATGGAATTACTGACTTTTAGTCTTAGACTACAAAGGGACAAAGGTGATGCCCTCTGGGAAAAATGGAGCTCCTATATTACAAGGAGTGGTGACAAGCAATCCTAATGATTTATATATTCTGTTAAAGAACACACTGACTGTAATGCTTCAACTTGTGTGACATGTGACTCGCAACCCCATTGTTTACTCATGTTTTGTTTCTATGAGTGTGTTCATGTGTACGTGTGCAATTGTGTAAGTATGAATATGGTCAGGATTTCGTGGACATATGTGTGTCAGTGTGAATGTGCACATGTGAGCTTCGGTACACAGTCTTATGTTTGCATTTACTTTTAGTTTTTTCATCTTTTCTTTCCCATTATATGTTGTTTTCTGCTTCAATAAGGGCACTATATGGTTAGCATGAGAATTATTCTACCCCATTAGATTGTAACCATATCTGTCTTTGTTTATTACACTGATGCTGCCTTTTTTTTTTTGTACCAAAAACTTGAAAAATAAAGTTAAAAAAAAAAAAAAGCATTGTTTCTTTCTTTCCATATCTGACCCATTTCAATGCAGTGTTTTGTCTCTGAAACCTTGAAAATGTGGCTACAGTTCACTCAAATAAAAAAAAAAATGGCCACACGCATAAAAAACTGACAGGCATGTCAGCTCCAGCCCGGTCTCTGTGGATAAATGTGATGAAGTGTCATAGGCTCTGTGCCGTATTGACATTCCTACCAAACATGTCACATCACATTCACATTACATGTTTATGACCTGACTTTCACACTGGGAGCTGGCGAGGCGAGAGGGCTGCCGAGCCAGTGACCGCAGTCCCGACCTGTGTTTCAACATTAGTGAGTGAAAAAAGGCTTCACATTTCCTTTGACAAGGGGTCCATACATTTGTAAAGCAACACACCACTGGATATCTTTAAGGAAACCATTTCCAGCCACGTTTGTGGCGACAGAACGCCTCCAGCTGAGTCTGTGGAGACCAGAGCAGGTGTTTAAAGCCCAAACATGATCTATTTCCTCTCCCCAACCGAGACCAAGAGCGTCACTGCTTACATCATCGCAAAAACTCCAGAGAAGCTGAATGATCGGAAAAAAATGACAAGAGAAAGGATGGCTTATGCGCGCTCTGGTAACTCACTGTGTTCAGGGATGCAGAAAAAGCATCCGATCAATAGACCTGCGTCTATGTAAATGATTTTTTTAAAAATAGAACGCTATAACGTAAAAGCTTCTGCCTGCTCGTGTATCGTGATATAGTGGAATAGAAGTGAACGGTGTGAACAGATGAGAGGGTAAAGGAGGTCAAGAGGCTGTTTGTGCGCAGCCCGGCTCACACCTCTAACCAAACAGCCACCTTCAGAAACCTGAACACCCAGAATAGACCCAGGTGCAGATGGGTAGTCAAATGAAGAAAAGTAAAAAAAAAGGAAGCCGGTTCACATGAGCGAAAAACAGAACAATGAAAAAAGACCAAATCATGACTACAGCAAACGGTGGTTGAATTTAAAACACGCATTTGCATACGTGCAGAAATATTCACACGGTTAACGCCAAACGGTTCGTTTGTGAGTTTGGGAAATGTTTGTGGGAAACTCCAGAGGACAGAGAGTTCTGTGTGTGATGCTTTTGTGCAGTATCAGTGTATAACCTGAACACAATCAGACTGGAGTACAGCTGTGATGGTAAATTGTATACAACAGCATTATGACTTCATAAACTCCTGACTTGGACCAGTAGATGGCGACAGCCTGCAATATTTGACGAGACAATCTGCTCAGCGCAGGATCAGAAATCCCTTCCAACCTCATGTCAGGTCGACATCAGCGCCCCTTATCCCGCTCTTAAATGATCATTCCGGGAGGCAGGGCAGTGGCACGAACAGCAGAGTTTCTACCTTTGCTGAGGCGGTGAGGTGTGAAAGAGAACTGCTTACAGGTGAAGGGTTCGGAGGGGGTGAAAGCAGCCTCGCTGTGAGATACAGAGAGTATTGGCATGTGTGTGCGCTCGTGTGATCAAGAGATGAGAGGCCACATGCTGCGCCGGCGCTCCCCTGAAATGTCTACTGGACCGGCGAACAGTGCCTCTCCCCACGAGGGGTATCTTTGTTCAATAAAACCCGCCGTGTTAGCTTTCCCCGACGTCACCGTTACTACACTGACAGAATTGTCTACGCTCGGAGAAAGGACTCGAGCAGACGCCGTCCTTTGTTCTGCGCCGGTGGAGGTTGTGAAATGGAGAGACATCTGGTTTCGGCGCTCTCGTCTCGTTCCTCCCGAACGTTCCGACTGCTATCATGCGAAACAGATGGTCGAGACGCATTTATCATTCATGCCATTCTTCGCGCAGTGTAGAGATTCTGTTCTCATGAATAGTGCAGGGGAAACCGACAGATTTCAGCACGAAACGCCGCGGCGGTACCTGTACGTCAACCTGTCACTCGCATTCCTGTCGGCGGTGTTCAACCTGTTCCTGCGACAGTTCGACCTGATCGAGCTCCAAGAAGATGCACCGCTCTGATTTTCAAATTAGGATCTTCAAACCAACAAAAGAGGCAGTGGTTTGACCCTGTCAGTTTAAAAAAATAAATGGAGTTCTCGCCAGGATAGAAGGTTGGCAGTTGACGTTACTGCAAAACCATGACGTTCACATTTGTATGTTTGAGGTTTGGCTATACAGATCAGATCATATAACATTCACATTACATGTTTATGTCCTAACTTTCGTGTGTGAAGAGGATGGCGGTGGAGTCAAAGGCAGCAAGGATGTGTTTTTCAGCCCCATTTCTGGCAACCAAAACAGGTATTTTAGGCGAAAACGTGATCTTTTCCTAACCCTAACCTGGTGGTGTTTGTGCCTAAACTCAACAAGAGCATAGGTGCTGCGTTGTCCAAAGATAAAACAGAACATTAAACTCAAGAAACAAAGTTGCAACGTCAAGAAATGTCGACGTATCAGTGCTTTTGCAGAAACGTTTATCAAGAGAGATTATTTTTTAATGAATTAGAGAAAAAACGGCACGGTATATCTTTAACAGAATACGGTTTGAGTGCTGCATGATGGATATCCAGCCGCTCAGAGCAAATTGAAAAAAAAAAAGAGATTGTCAAGCTTGAAAACAATACCTCTGCTTGACTTGAAGGGGTTTCACCCAAAGCTCAAATATACCCTCAGGAACTTGAGAATGTTTTCACTTTCAGAACGTCTGTTGTGCTTTCCCATCCTATTCAGTACCGAAACCGTGGTATACTTTTTTTTTTTTTTCATTCGCTGACTCTAGTTTGGCCCACTTGAATTAACTCTGCTCTACTTTGAGCCTGAATTATGCAACAGAACAGAAAGGATTTTCAGGAGTGGTATGACAAATCAGTTTTCCACGTAGACGTCGAAAAAGGTCATACATACAGAGGCCCGATCATCCGCTAGCATAGCTTCGGCACAGCGCTGACCCGTTATGGTAAATCTGTTGCTGACCGCACCGAGGGTTGCATCCGCTGACATTTTTTTTTTTACATTGACATTCAAACTCTCATCTCCCAGAGCTCATGCTCAGCCGGCTGGGGAGCGAACGTTAAGAAGATTCGCTTTCTACTTTGTGCATCTAATCTTGGTCTCCATCCTCTCACCTGCCGCCACCACCAGAATAAAAACATCCCCGAGCGCGACATTAGTTACAGAGCGCATTAGTTGTTTTCACGGCGCAGCTGAATCCTCATTTGCACAGCGTTCCTGGTCGTGAGTCATATGGAGGCAACTCAGGCGGGGGAGAAAATGAGAGGTGTATGGGGGAATTTGTTGCAAGAAGGCTCTCACACGGAGGGCATTTAATTGAGCCTCATCCACTTTGACGTTTCAGGGGACGTCTGACTAAGTCCACATTAAACCAGAGAAAACATGCTTTTAGGGACGTCTGACTAAGTCCACATTAAACCAGAGAAAACATGCTTTTAATGTCATTTTGTCTCGAAGGGCCTCGTGTGAGATGATTTAGAGTTTCGGCTACAACTTCATACGAAATGATACAACTGTGAAGGCTTTGCAGACATTAAAGATGCTGGTAATTAGCTTATGTTAGTGGACTCCATTTCTTAACTTAAGTTAGCTTCTGTCACTCAGCTAACGGGGAGCGACAGAAGCTAACTTAAGTTAAGAAATGGAGTCCACTAACATAACTTAAGTTAGCTTCTGTCACTCAGCTAACGGGGAGCGACAGAAGCTAACTTAAGTTAAGAAATGGAGTCCATTTCTTAACTTAAGTTAGCTTCTGTCGCTCCCCGTTAGCTGAGTGGAGACGCACAAAAACAAGGCACTCGAGAACGTGCACGAAGTCGAAAATCTGACCTGAGTGAGTTGTACAGATTTGGGGTACCACAACCATTTTCTCTGAGTACGACAGAAAATAAACTCAGGAAGTAGCCACCTGGATTAGCTTTTTAAAGCTATGGTATGGCATGGTAACTAGCTAGCTAACCAGCTCCCTCTTCCTTCATCTGCGCAGCCCAGTTTATGTACCTGTGTCAGGCTGTGGGAGGATTTAGCAAGTGTTTCAAGTGTAAACGTTTGTATGCTACCATGATAATTATGCTAATATTAGGTTGTACTTACCGTGGTCGCCATCTTAGATTGGTATATCTGCATGCTAACATTTCGTTAATTAGCGCTCAACGGAAAGTCAAGCCACGGCTGATGATGCAAAGAATAATAATGGGATTAGAAAGGTTATTAAAATTCACCCTGTGGGAAACCATGTTGGGGCAGCACAGCGGTGCAGTGGTTAGCAAGAAGGACCTGGGTTCGAGACTGGGAAGGGCCTTTCTGAGTCTGCATGTTCTCCCTGTGCCAGCACGGTTTCTCCCACAATCCAAAGACATGCAAGACTTAGGTTAACTGGTTACTCTACACTGCTGTTGGTGTTATTGTGAGCGTGGATGGTTGTTTGTCCCTATATGTCAGCCCTGCGATGAACTGGCGACTTAGGGTGCACCCAGCCGTCGCCAAATGTCAGCTGGGATCGGCTCCCTGAGACCCAGCCCCCTCCCCTGTGCACAGGATAAGCGGTTTCAGATGATGGATGGATGGAAACCACGTTGCGCACAATTTCATAGCAAACCATCTATCTACATTGTTCAGTTTCGGAGCGAAGCAGCTGTCAACCCGCCGAATGTTCTGTTTCTGGAGTCGCGTCGCTGGCATAGCTGAAAAAAAAGGGTTACATTTGGTTGGTAAGGTAAAGTTAGACCAGGTTTTGCTGAATAACTGTGGTGTAAACAGCACTGATATTAGTATGTTTCAATGTGTGAAGTTAATGATTGAATACAGACATTGAAGTGCTGCTAAAACGATGTTGTATGTTCCCTAATTCGTCTAAATTACTTTCACTCTTCAACCAAATTTAGCCTGGTCTTTAACCTGCACATCAACACAGCTTTTAATTTGCACATCACCAACTCTACTCTTACAAGATGAGTTAAGTCTTTTAAGTCATTCCAGGGTATTAAATGGGATGATCACGTATGAAAAGGGCTCCTTGACCAACGCCCGCAGATGTCCGGGAGGCTCAGCTCATCTGGACTGAATGTCTAATTATCCGACGCGCATCTCCTCTCGTCCCCGTTTCAACCCAATTAATTTTCATCTCAAAAACACACGTTAATCAACATTACTGTCGACGTGCCAGCGTTTCCCAGATGGATCATTTTCGACCGCAAGTCGAGATAACGACAGCAAGAGCAGCAAAATAAGCATTCTCGAGCAGTGCACAAACCATGCAGGGCAACAGGAAACAGCCAAACATTCATACAATAATGCAGCAACAGTGTTCACTATTCAGCACACCATGCAAGTAAACAACACGGGGCAGCAAAACACAAAGATTTTTGAAAAATCACCATTTTCTGACACAAGCAGGGCAGCAACAAGTGATAGGACACTAGTAAATTGAATGTTGATCTTGATAAAATGTTAAATGAAGTTTCAAATGAGTTAAATTCATAGACACACCTGTAGAAGATCACACCACACTGTTAAACAAGTGTTTATAAATGTGCCATACAAACGGTACCCAAGCCATCAATCTTCCGTCCCTCGATCTTTTTTTGTTTAATTTCTCTTGTGGTTGAGTTAAATAATCTCGCGTGTGGTCTCGCTTCCTTGTTTAACCTTGAGACATGTTGTGACCGATAAATGATGAGACCTAACTGTTTGGCAGTTCACTTCGCGGCCCCTCGAGAAATGTTGGAACCCAGTGACTTACTCCCACACTGGATACCATCTGTATACAACATTGTGTATTCTGAGTGATGTGTTCAGGGATCAAGGAACAAAACTTGGAATTCCTCCAAGTAATGTATTTTCTGGGGGAAGTACACAGTAGAAGGGGACGTCCAAGTTGAAATTCCAGGAAACCTGAGACGCATGAAGTGTTCATCATACATCGTGCGCATTCAAACAACAAGTCCATACAAGCACACACTGACGCACAGGCTACATATGCACATCCGATCACAAAGAAATACACAAGTTCTTCCATGAGAGCAGAAACTGGCCTGCGTTTAATTGCAGAGACGAGGACAGTGGCTTTGTCCGTTACAATCAATGATCACATTATTTTCTATGCAACAGTAAAGAGTCACAAATAAACATCTGCGTCTGACACCATATCACACAAACATAAGCTATGTAAGCTGGGGAGTACTAAAAAATGGAATACAACACGTCTGTGTTACGTTTGGTTACCCACATGTCTGTACAGTACAAAGGCCTTTGGTTGTTTGGCTTTCGGGAGAAACAGGTGAAAAGTGTTGTTTTTGCTGTACATGGGCGCGATCACATGATTTCATATTAAGTTCCAAGGCACATAGATAAAGTTACTGCACAGAAAAAGTACATATCCATGGCTGTACACTGTCAGAAACGAGCATGTTTTGTAACTTACAACCCGCTCGGCTAGATTTCATCCCTGTGGCCTGACTAACACCTCTGCAGTTTACGTTTCTGCGGACCACAGATGCGTTGAATGTGTACATTTCATACCTATCATAGCGACATCGCACAGTACATGTCACATCATGTTCACGTTACATGTATATGAGCTGACCGTCATGTCAGAGGGAGGAGGAGGGGCGCTGACGCGACAGCTGTGACTGCTCGGAAGCCGGACACCACCGTTCAGGACTACGTTTGAACTCTTCGAGCACGAAACCGCTGGATTTTTTTTTTTTTTTAAAGCGACGTTGGTACATTTTCCATCCGCGATGGTGGCAACAAAACAACAACACGTCAAGACAATTTCCAGCAGTGTTTGTGGCGACGGAAACATGTGAAATATGACCTTTTTCTGACCCTAACCGGACCATATGCACAGCGTTGTCACAACATAAAACTGAAAGAAAGAAATGTTAACATGGTTAACAGAAACGTACACTGCCAACATTTATTCTGGCAGTTGGGTTGCTAAATTTGGCTTAGCCAGGATTATATCGCAGAAAAACCCACATCTGATTTTATTTCTCTCACCAAAAGTACGGTATTTGCTTCTGATCATAACTCAAAAAGCTGTATCTAGCGAATAAAAGGTTCCACCCAGTATACGTGTCAACCGGTTTTGGCTACTGACGTGACATAGGCGGTGGGATATGCACCCCTTCCCCTCCCACCCCATGCAGGAACAAGCAGAGGATACCACAAACACAGAGTTAATTAATATTGAACGATGCATCCTCGGGAGTGCACGCTCTAGCCCTTCGCAATTCAACTTATGTTTTTTCGGAAAAAAAAAAGAAAGAGAGCAGGCAGAGGTTTTCCCATTCCGCCGCTTCTGCCTCTCATCTGTACACTATACAGTGGCGGGAACAAGGAACGAGCCAAGCTCCGTGTCAGCCCAGACGAGCACATCTTCTTCAGAACGTGACCTAGTTACAGAGAAACATTTAGGTCTCCGTTCCACAAAGTGACAGAGGAAGCGGCGACCGCCGGCGCCGTTTCAATGCCTCAGCCGTCCTCTTGGCGCTACATTTACACTGGTTTTGGCACAAACCATCTTATCAACATCTATTAAACATCAGAATGATCCATTAAGTACATTAAGCCCATTAAGTATGTCCAAATAGCCTGCAGCGGTGGCGAGGCATAGTGCGTTGCCTTCAGTGTGGTTCAGCGGATTCCGGCTCAGTTCGTTTGGGTGGGAGTAAACTGTATGTCAGCTCAAATTGTTCTTTGCCAGCTGCGCACATGTACGAGAGACGGAAAGGGCACAGATAGTAAGACAAAGAGGGAGACGGAGTAAAAGTAATTAGCCGTGGATGATGACAGCACGGTGCTTGCACTTCAGGCTCGAAGGCGCTAAATACCTTCACTGTAACAGTTGGGATTGTGAGATGAGTTTCTCACTGTGGCACGCACACACACACACACACACACACACACGCACACACTCGGCACCGAGAGCAGAAGAATAAAGATATTGCATGTCTCGGGATGATTCACAGGTTTTCTCCGTAACGCTAATCGAATCACACTCCAAACAACAAAAAAACTCCGGCTGTGGTTATCGCTCCCGTGAAGCCTTTGGTCTCGTGCTGTGTCGCACACACATGCACACGCGACTGTCAGTATGACGAAGAGTCGGTCACCCTTGCCGCCCTCTCTGTATTACTCAGACAAGAGTGCGAGGAGCTTATGTCTGAGTGACACATGGTGTAAATGGTTTTTTTGCGTTTTCTACGCTTTATGTACATCATATGGAACTGAGCCGCGCCTCAACGCGTGCCTATAAATGTGCGCCAACATGAGCGTGTCTACTCTGACCTGCGAGTGAAGATGGGACTGACAGTGCTACACGTGCTACTGCTACTATAGCGACAGCCCAGAGCCCAATGTCATGACAAATTATACGCTGTGTGGTCAACTACCTGTGTGTGTGTGTGTGTGGCTACAGGTCATTATTTTCTACAGTAGCCTCTCAGGGCGAGCCCTGTCCGGCTCCTCATCTCTTCTGACTGCACTGATTGATGGCTCCTAACTTGACTGACGCACTGGGACCGAGTGAGTCCGACACTGCAGCATATGGCGGGTGACCATATTACCATGGAGGCTCTGCAGCTGTTTGACAAATCTCCCAGCAACCAGGTGTGGCTCCATCATGGAGGTCCGTTTGGAAAAAAAGTCGCTGTGCGCAGACAGCCTGATAGCTAAACGGAAATAAATGTCTACCCCGGACGTGGGCTCATTCAGTCAGCATTAATGGAGTGATAAGCTTTCCAGATTGAAAGGTCTCTTTGGCTCATACTTACCAAGGAAGCTGGAGCTAAGTGGAGTCAGCCCAATTATCTGCTATCTCTAACTGGTATTGTTTTAGAGAGCAAATAAACCAGCAAGCCAGTTTATAAAAGTTGAAAATGATGTCACGTGGGGTATTTTGTGTTACCGTACGTATCATCAATGAAGCGGTCCTAGTATGGATAATATCTAACAATGAATAAATGTTCCGATTCACAGCAATAGACCATTGCCATAGGTCGATTTCCTCCAACGTTGGACTCAGGGTGGGAAGCTCAAATGCTTGGGATAATGTTATGCTGCTATGTTCCGGGTTGCAAGTTGTATAGAGGGAAATCATTGAATCATTATCATTTCACCTCCTGATTGATCAGCGACTGCAGACTATTCATATTGAAAATCCATGAGGACATCAGGCAACACTTTAAAGTGAAACTACGTATCTGTGAACGTTAGTTCAGATAAAACTACACGTATCGTTAGCATTCAACCTCCCTAGCGAGCATTACAGTTTGATCACATCCAGTGCGTTTGACTTCCATGTTCATTGTACTCTATGTGTCCAAGATGTATGTTAATATTTTAGAATTAATTTCTGCTTTTCTTATCATATTGTGTAACACTATTATACAGTAATGTTAGCTAGGAAGTGGTTGAATGCTAACGTTAGCTGGTGTCTCATGGAAGCTTACAGGTAATGAAATATGTAGTTATGTCTTGAAATAGAGACCAATGTCCCTTGGTCCTCTGGGTTTTCACTATCACTTGTCCTCAGTTGCTAATCAGTCAGGCGATAGTGAAACAATTTGTCACAGCAGTGGCAACATTTGAGCTAGCCACCTTGAGCGTGATGTCTATGACTGATAGCTGCTGGCAGCGCTTTGGCTGAACTTGAGCTCAATGCTAACATACACATAAAGCATTCAGACATTTAGAAGGTAGGCTATGTTTACTGTGTGCACCGTCTTTACTTTAAGTTGTTAGCGTGCTAACATCTTCTTACGAGCACCGAACACAAAGTACAGCTGAAGCTAGCAACGATTTGAGGCATCATTCTCATCCCTTTGTATATCTGCATTTAACTGTTCGGGAAACTCTACAGGTAACAACAACAACACAACAACGCTAACTCCAAGCTAGCAAGCTAGCCTGCAGGCTGAAAATGATAAGACACCCAAAAATGGGCGTTAACGTTATGCACTCTTTTTTTTTTTAGCAGCTTTTACCAATTTTTTTGCAAGGATTTAGCAATTTTAATGTCAGTATGCACTATTTTGCAGGGGCACTGTCATCGCATCCAGAGGTCAGCACCACCCAAGAAGGTTGTGGTTGCTTTAAAGCTGGAGCGTTTTATTCCCCCCCTAGACCAGAACAAAAATTGGTGCAGTCAGACCTTTCTCCAGTGCTGACATGGTGCGCCTACAGAACATCAGTAGTTTCGCAGGTAGTCGATTTACCAAAAAAGCAGTAAAAGCAAAACATCACAAAATATTAAACAGGGTCAAAAATCTGACCTCGTGGATGGAAAGTTAAGCGATCAGTTATTACAGCTCCTTCTGTGGAGACCATGAATATGGCCAAAACAACAAACATGTGAACGATATTCCACTGACTGACTTTTTCAGTAATCCATATGGTTTTGACGTTACCATTAATCACAAGGAATTCAACTCACAGGGTTATGGGAAGTACAGGGTCATTGTGAACTGTATACACTTAACTCTAGCTGCCTGGTTGTTTTACACTATTCATCCGATGTGTTGAATGCCACTAAGAGAAGCGAGAAGCGAGATGAGAGTACATTTATGTGAGAGTACGATTCATCAACAATAAGCGGCCTTGGTGGGAATGTTATCCAGCCCGATATAGCTAGATACGCAATAGCTGTCACATTTCTGTGTCCTTCATTCTCCAATGTACAGCACGCCATGACGTTCAGTACAATATAGAGCAATTTATATTATTTTTTGAGTGTGTGTAGGGGTCAGTTCAAGCTCAATTGTGGTATTCATTTTGCTCTTTAAAGGGGTACTCCACCGATTTTACACATATGGTTCAGTTGACTCGTCATGAGGCCCTCTATTCAGCCCCAAAACAAGCCAGTTGAATTTTATTGTCTGTTGCTCTGGGAGGCGCGCTCTGATGTCTGATGAAATAACCTCTGGTGATGCTTCGAGACAACAATTGTATAACAGGAGGTCTGTGTTAACCAGCTAAGAGATGGGAGCGTCTGTTGGAGAGTGTAGGATCCATTGTTTTTGGAGATTTACCCACGCTCCGTTCTCAAATTTGGGATTTCTCGGCTCCCGTTGCTTCGATTTTGACCGAATAACAGTCCGTTACTCGTGAATCCCCCGAATGTATCAAAGTACAAAAAGGAAATCTCTGGAGTACACTTGCCTACTACAATCTCTCAAGTTTTGTATTCGTGTGTTGTTTTCTCTTAGATGCAATGCATACACAAGCATTAGTTTGTTGAATCTCCTCTCTGTGTCTCCCTATCCCCCCTCTCTCCCCCTCTCTTTGACGACGCGACACATTTTCCTGCCTCCTGCGAAAGCTAGGCGTTTTTTTTTGCAAGCGCGCGCTGGCCGAACTAAACGTGAACACGAACTCGGGAGGTAATCTTACATCGGCAAAACACAACACTTTACATGTAGAAACGGGCTCCTTACAATGGCACTGCTGGCACAGGGAGCGACTATTAAGACCCAGAATACAACGAAGTGTAAAGTACACATGATGGTTTCTACAAACATGATTAAAGAGCCGTCTTCGATGCGTCACAACGATAACAGTTTTTACAGCAGGGGTTGCCTTTGAAATCCCATTCAGTCATTCATTTTTGAACACGGAGTCGTCCACGTGCCAAACTTTTCCCTCCCGGAGATTGACAGAATACCAGTGTGTATTTACAAAGTCAAGCTGTTTCGAAGCGAGCGAGGTCAGAGCGGCCGCAGAGAGGTTTCCCTATCCTTCCACTCGATCAATAATCCAGGATGTTAAAACCAGAACGTATGCATCGGTGCGCCTCCTCTCGCCGAGATGCCAGCTCGAGAGTGAAAAGGGCACCCTTCCTTTCGCCTGTAAATAAGACGTCATGTCAGGAGGGCATCGCCTTTTTGTTGCCCTGCTGATTATGTAAGAGCAGACCAATCAGCCGGCGTGAATAAAACATGACCGCCGAACAATTCAGGGTTGCGGTTTGTTGATTTCTTTTCTCTCTGCAGACTCACAGCGTTGGCTGTTTTTTTCCGCTGACATGTTCGGGCGGTTTCTTCAGCAGTATTTCCACATTCAGAAAAAAAAAATCCATGGACGAGCTCTCCCTGATATTCTCCGGTGGGTCCGAGGCAATTCGCTCTCCGAACCCCTCGCCTTGGTTTTGATTTTGGATCAGTCCGACAGTGCTTCAGAAACCTCAAGCTGGCAAGCGTGAACAGCTTATTTGAGTTTGATTTCGACATCACTTGTCTCGACGGCGTTGGAAATGGCTCCAGTCGAGACACAGGTTTGCGCCGCCTCGGGGCAAACCAGCTTTAGTTGCCTCATTAACCCACATATCAGGAGTTTGGCACTGGAGTCAGTGTACTTTCCCTGACCTCTGGAAACCCTTAGGACACTGTTTATTTTTCACTTAGACTTTGTTCGTGTGTTGACGTCCATGAGCAGCGTTCATTACATCATCCTCCTGCCCCCGCATCTCTGAGCAGGGGTCGCTAGCGGCGCACTGGCGATCCATTAGTCTGAAGGCCTCCTGTGCGCCGCCGGATGCGACTGCCGCCCTTCTTTCCCGCTCTCAGATGCTCGTCTGCAGCTCGCCGTTGAGCAGGGCGGCGTTGTGAGTCTCCAGGTTGGCGTTGATGATGGCGGCGTCGTTGGCCATCCTGCTCCTGTCCGCCCTGCTGTCGCTGCGCTCCATCTCGTCCAGGCCCGCCACCTTCTTCAGGCACAGGACGTTCTGGAAGCTCTTCTTGAAGTTGTCCGACAGGAAGGCGTACAGGATGGGGTTGGCGCAGCTGTTGGCGTAGCCGAGCACCACCACGAAGTCGAAGGTGCTCTTCACGGCGGAGGTGGGGTTGATGGAGCCGGTGACGGAGGTGACGTTGAAGATGTAGAAGGGCAGCCAGCAGAGGACGAACACCGCCACCACGATGGACACCATGCGCGTCACCTTGCGCTCGGAGCGCTTGCGCTTGGTGGAGCCCACTCGTATGCCAGACGATTTGACCTGGGAAAGGAATGAACTGTCAGTGGTGTAAAATCTGACCTCAGGCACACATACTGCTCTATAGTTAAGGGAACATCTATGTATTTATTTTCTTTCTTCTTCTTAAATGATTGATACCACTCTAATATCTGCCTTATAATATGAAGCTAAAACAGAGAGTTGTCTTTACTTAGCATACCGTATTTCACCAATTAATCGCCGGGCCGCAAATAGCCGCCTGGTTCTTTTAAACGCCTGGGGTCAGCACCCTTTTTGCGTATTAAACGCCCACCCGAATAACCGCCGGGGCGATTATTTGCATCATTTTTGCAGAAGTAAACAGTTGGCACTTCCGTTTTCTGTCAAAATACAGAGACGTAGCTAACGTTCAGAAAAGGGTGTACCGTAATCTTAGATGACCGACTAACTCTTATTTTGACAAAACAACGGAAATGTCAGAGAGAACGATTCGCAGCGAGCGAGCATAACGCCCCACCTTCACACACCGGAGGACAGGTCAACATGGAGGACAGGTCAACACGGAGGAGAATAGACCGCAAATGGACATAAATGATAACGTAAGAAGGAAGAAAAATAAAAAGTATGACGCTACGTTTAAGCTTGGAGTTGTGAAATACAGCTGTCATCACAATAACGGCCTGGTGCAGGTCTGTGTAAAAACGAATAAAGGCCTGCAGCCAATAGCTGCCTGGTTCTTTTAAACGCCTGGAGTCAAAGTGGATTTTGCGTATTGAATGCCCGGGCTATTAATTGGTGAAATACGGTAGTCTGAAACAGCTGGCTCTGTCAAAAGGTAAAAAAAAACAAAAAAAAAATATGTTGATTAGTGAGCATCAGACATGCTGATGCTGAGCTTAGCTGAACAGCCGCTGGCTATAGCCTTAAAGAGGACAGGTGCTGTATACTCATCGAAGTCTTGGCAAGGAAGCAAATCAGTGTGTTTCCCAAAGCGTCAAACCACAGATTTCCCCACACAGACTTTTATTTTTTCATCCGTCCGTGAGAACAAGGCCATCAGCGATCGATTAACAAGTGGACAATCTGCCTCGACTTCCCCCTCCCGTCTACTGACATTCACACATGCTGCACAGAAAGAGATGTTCTCTGGGATTACATCCCTTCTACACACACTGATTGTGATGTGAACTCCTTTATCGAATCCAGGCCCACTAATGCCGTTGTTTTTTTATGAGCTTCTTCTGTTTTTTGCGGTGTCATTCGGAACACTGTCGCCGTCGATAGACTACATAATTGCCGACAATCTTTCTCCCCACGGCGGAAAAAAAAAAATCGATTCTCGAATCAATCTGTGGGAAACGCTGAACTATCCCTTTACGAACCAAGGGCGCAGATTTAAAAATGTTTTTTTTTTTATTAACGTGCTTTTAAAGCTCGAGTGTCATCACTGGAACCCATCATTAAATGCCAGCTGGCTAATAGCCTTGTTTCAGAGTCAGAGGGAGTAAAAACATCTCAGTCAGTCGGGAATTTAAAAAGAGTCACAAAAGGAAGGTTTGCTTTAAAATCGTATATGTGTGCCAGCACCGAATGAATGAATGCATTAAGCTGCAATAATACATCAGGCATTATTATTTACACTTCCATCTAGCTCTTAGTTATGGATAATAGCTTAATTGAGCTAACATAATCAACACAGCCAATATGATGAATCCGAACAAAATGGTTAAAAGGCATCTTTCCCTTTTCTTTTATTTCTGGGCTGGTTTTCTACTTTCATAAATGCTTGTTTGTTAGTTTTTCTGGACAAAATGATCCCTGCAGGATCCGCTGTCTCTAAAACAATGGGTTTTTTTGTTTGTAGAGCAACTTGCCAACCCTCCAGATTCTCCTGAGCCTCCTACTTTTCATTGCCCCCTTCTCCGCCATCCACCCGACTCCATATATCTGCCACAAAATCACTCCGTAAATTCACCAGAATGCAGGAGAACAGTCTGTGAAATTAACAATTTTCGTCGGGAAGATCTGCAGATACCCCGAGTAGGTCTGGTCTCCCGATTTAGGATAGCGATGATCGACCATACAAATGAATCACCGACCGCGGTTATTGATTTGGCTTTTCCGCTGTGAATGCTTTAACGTGGGGAAATTGGCTGCTGAAAATTCCTGAGGGATTGAGAAGTGATTACCCCGACCCCCGAAGTGGGTAATGTGACAGACGGCCGACTCGTAAGATGCAGCGACTTCACAGACACTGACTGACATGCTGTCAGCCCCAGCAGAGGCAGGCTCTTACCTTGACTATAATGAGCAGGTAGCAAAGACATATGACTGCCAGCGGCAGGAAGAATCCAATGAAGAAGGTGTAGAATATGAAAGCCTTGTAATAGACGTCCTGGGGCTCCGGCCACACGATCCCGCACACCGGAACCTTGTCCAGGCCGCTGAAGATCATAGTGGGGAGGATGACCAGCAGCGACACGCCCCACACCGTCAGGTTAATGAGCTTGGCGATGCGGGGCTTCCGCCATCTCGTGGATTTAATAGGGTGGACGACGGCCAGGTATCGATCGATGCTCATCACCATCAGGCAGAAGATGCTGGTGAACTGATTGAGGGAGTCTGGGGGGAGGCAGAGGAGAGAGAGCGGAGGGACGGAGAAGGTGAGGTGAGGCGAGGATGGCTATCAGGCAGCAGTAAAAGTAAATGTGTGCGTCCTTCATTAAAACAGGAGACACATTAAGAGTAGTAAAGGCTGCCAGTGAGACAGCGAGGATGACAAACGCTGTTCAGAGACACAGCCCAGGAGACGGTTAGCTTAGCTCAGCAGAAAGAGTGGAAACATGGTGAAACGTCCAAGGTAAAAAAAAAATAAAAAATCCACAACAAACAAACCACAACTTTTGACAACAATTTGTTAATAAATCTTAATGTCAATTCATACAAAGTGCTGGTAGATGGATTTTACCTTTGAACTGAAGAGCTAGGCTAGCATGTCCCACTGCTCCCAGTCTTTTCCAGAGATACGTTTATGTATCTCTGCATTATATCTAATGGGCAAATAAAATCCTCTATCTAACTTTTGGCACAAAAAGCGAAAAATATATCCATCTATCTCAAACTATTCCTTGAAGACAAATACGTTTCCAAGATGTTGAAAAAAAAAAGCATTTTAATTCGAGAAAGAAAAGTTCACCTAAAAATGAAAATTCAGTGATTATCTACTCGGCCCCATTAAGATGGAAACACAGGTCAAGTTTCGTAGTCCACAAAACATCTCTGGAGCTTCACGGCCAAACGGCGTCGCAGCGTTCTCCTAAACAGATAGGGACTTCATACAGCTCGTCCTGTGTAATCCAAGTCTCTGGAAGCCCAGAGATCCCAAAATGATTTGAACAGAAGTTATATACACCCAAAATTTTGAAGCTCAAAAGTGTTAGCAAGCACCCCTTTGGAGGTGGGTGCCCAGCTGCCCTGTATGGAGCCATTTTAGGGTTTTTTTGTGTGAAGCTCCAGGAGTGTTTCTTGGATTACACAACTTCAACTTTCCATCAAGATAGGGGTGAAGAGACGACAAATAAACATAGACTTTTGGGAACTTTACCTTTAACATT
Source organism: Lagodon rhomboides (assembly GCA_039737535.1). NCBI lineage: Eukaryota > Metazoa > Chordata > Actinopteri > Spariformes > Sparidae > Lagodon > Lagodon rhomboides. The sequence goes on along the minus strand of CM077804.1, from coordinate 7,714,623 downwards.
TCAAGTCAAGCGTTTGATTTAGGTTTTTTCTTTTAAATCCCAACTATAGCAGACAATAATTTCCTTTAGAGGAACCCAGAAGTGTTTCTTTGCCCAGTGAAACTCAATGCACCACTAGGCCTATGCTCGACACTCACCGACAGTCATGATCACCCTGCAGAGCACCTCTCCAAAGGGCCAGTGCACCAGCGACAGCTGCAGGGCGATGAACGGCAGGCTCATCATGCACAGGACGTCCGCCACCGCCAGGTTCAGGATGTAGATGTTGGTCACCGTCTTCATTTTGGCGTAGCGGAGGATCACGTATATGACCAGGGTGTTGCCGCAGAGCCCCACGGCGCACACCATGAAGTAGATGAAGGTGATGACCACCGAGCTGGTCTTGTCCTGGTGGGGCTCCCTGGACTCCGTGACGTTCAGGTCCAGGTCCGACTCGTTGCCCTGGATGTAGCTGTCGTACAGGAGGGGCTCGGGGATGGAGATGTTGGGGGAGGTGGGGAGAAAGGGCCACTGGTCCAACGCCATGATTGCTGAGAGAGAAGATGAGGGAACCTAAAGTGTCTGAAGAGTACGAGGTGGTAAGTTCTAAAAATAACCTTGGGGTTCCGGGAATGGGAGACTTTGGGGTATTGGGGTCAGGGCTCCTGGGGGTTGGGATGACAGGGGATTTTTCATCAACGGGGATCCTCAAGAATCACATCCCAGCGTGAGAGAAGCGGCAAAAGAGCAAGATAGATCTGCAGAACGAGACAAGAGAGTGAAAGAACTGTGAGTTTGGCTTTGGAACAGTATATCCTTTGGCAAATAATAAGATTAGTCTGTCAAGATCCATGGCAACAGTTACAAGGTTATATTACATCACCGCTTTCACACCTTCAGTCCGAGCAACACGTCAAATATTGTCTCGAAACAATAACCAGATATTTTCCTCTCCTTGATTATCCTCAACACCTCATTCCCCTCACAGCGAGCGTCTGGCACGGAAATACAGGAGATGTCCAAATCCAGCCGAGTCCGAGTTTTGCATGACGCGCGGCTGTCTAAAAATAACTTTAGATCATTATCTCCTTCACTCGAGGAACACAGCAGAGAGAGACACAAGAGCCGAGAGGGTCACAGGTGAGACGCAAACCCCAAATGATTTGGTTTTTTGGTTTGTTCCTCAGCCGGCAACCGCAAGGGGATCAGACAATACTCAACCCGAACACACAAAACTGACACTGATTTTCTCAAGGAAATTGAATCGAACGCAACTGGATTTGGTCACAAGGCCACTGATGTCTATGGGTCGTATGTGCTCCATTATTGCCAACAACAGTCGTTAGTATGGTCGTTGGGGATGGTGGAAAGTTGGTTTCGACTTCGTTAGTGCTCTATTGTGTTGTAACGACAGTCGTTGGAGTCACATGAGGCCCTTTGTGCACATACCCTGATGAAGCCTCTTGGATGAGAGGTGAAACGTCTTCAAAGACAAAAACCAAATCCAGTTGCGTTCGATTCAATTTCCTTGAGATAACTATGACCTGGATGAATCAGAATATTCACAGGCTTCTGACACTGATTTTGCACTTTTGCGTGGAGGAAGGTATCTATATAAAACTCTATATAACCCTAACCCTGTGCAGATGTGGGTGACTCAAACACTCATCACAACATCCAATACGGAGCTGTATTTAGATACAATCTCATAATCCTAGCTGGAACTCATCTGGTTTTATTACTGGTTTAGTAACGTTGGAAACACGCAGGCCAATTGAGAGGCTCTAACATGCCACATTCACAAACACAACAGCACAGACATCTGCGAGATGTTGATACGCGCAAGTGTCGTTGATGACATATGTCACGCGACGATAGAATGAAATCGTTCCTTTCCACATCGTTTATTTCGTCGTGTCACAAATCGTACTCTTTACAGAAAACTTTTAAAAAACTTGTGTTCTTGGCGACGCAAATAAAACATAGTGGACGGTGAACGTGAAGCAGAAAGGGGCGATTCCAGGAGATGGACACCAACCATGCCTAAGCGAGTGGCTTCTTCTGTCACGTAGATCTACTTCGGGTACGAAAGGTTGACATGCGATCTTGGTCCAGGATACGACTACACCCAGCCGTCCAGGTCAGGAGTGTGCACATGTAAGCGCCTCCCCCCCTCCTCGTATGCATACATGTAAAAAGGTACGCCTGAGCGAGAGAACGACGAGGGCACTGTGCTGCCGGAGACAAATGTTTATTCAATTGATCTCGGGGACAAACAGCTCCGACGCTCTGTGGCGGGATCACTCACTCCACCACCAACAGCGCTGCAGCAGCAGCCGGGGACAATAGTCCAGGTCCTGCTTTCATAATTCACCTGAGTCGCATGTGATTGTGACATAGGGACGATACACTCGTGTGTGTGTGTGTGTGTGTGTGTGTGTGTGGTGAACGTGTTTGACTACTGAGGATTCTTGTCATTTTTTACTAGTGTTTTTCCTTGATGAATTCATTATTTCATAAAATGTTAAAAAACCAGCCCCAGTGCCCACCAGTCATTACCAGAGCCGACAGGGATGCCTTCAAACTATTCTGTCTCCCTGTCAGACTCAAAAACCCCCAAAGCTTTTTGAGTTTTTAAGACAAAAAACAATCTTGCTGTCACCAGTAACTGCCACCGATTGGATTCGTTCCCCGGCTTCAGCCGTGTCGCTCCGACAAGTCTCGCCAACGCCATCGAGGCCAATCGCCTCTAAAACACCGGAGGTTCATCTGCTGTCACGTGGCTGCACACGCCGACCGTCAGTTTGTTCCGCTATTGAGCGCTTGACTCAGACGGCTGCGGTGGAGGCAGTCGCTCATATCTGCAGTGGAACTCTGCCAGCCTAAAACATCTAGGATTTTAAAGGGCTTGTCTACCGGCTGTTTCTCAACCGCGTGAGAGGAATTAACACGGCAGGCAATTAAGGGAATGCGGCGGCATTCCCTTAATTGTCATCAATCTTAATAACACTGCGTGCGAACGTGGTCAAATTAAGAAAAGTATCATCCTTTAGATGGCTGGCTGATTTGGCAGAATCTGTGGTATGAGCAGGAATGGCGGACCCTGCCACTGAAAAATGTAAAACTATATAAACTGAATCAAATCGAATCAAACATCGAACGATTCATTCTGAAAAAAAAGTTGACTCTAAATATTGTGATGTGATTTGATAAAAAAATCTTAAGGACTGATACTTTAAGCTCCGTTGAGGACATGCATGCTTGTGTGTGTGTGTGTGTGTGCGTGACTGAGAGCGCTGCGGGGAAAAGTGTGCAGAAGAGCAATCTGCTCTAATAATACATCCACTAATGAAAGGATTTACATTGTTATTGTCTCGCAGGAGGCGTCGACTAATGACCGTATTAGATTCAGTGCTGTTTGGTGTCTTGTAGTTAAATTATAGAGCGGGGTAATTGTATTAATAAGTGCAGACTGGGGAGGGGGGTTTATTGGTCTATTCAAACTCTCACAAAGGAGAAGAAAAATCTAACAGGCTCCTTTGGGACCTACAGAACAATACAAACTGGATGTCTTGAGCTGCACGTGTCCGGCTCAACAGGAGGCTGCTTTAATTCACAGAGAGGTGGACATTCTCACCCAGCAGCAGCAGGTTGGGTTATCTTTTCTTCTCAAGGGCACTGAGACATAAGATGGCTGCGAACCTTTGACCTCTTAATTGAAAGACAGGACCCCGTGACATCCCCTCTGGCAGAATCCTTCCCGTTGACTCATATAATTGCACATTTCTCCAGTGGAGATGCACCTGTTACAGTTTTTTCTTCCCTTTGCTGAGCTGATGGACCAACCGTCCACCGTCCTCTGGAGCCAAGAGACAGAGACTGATCTTAGAATGCGCGTAAAAGCGCTTTTTTTTATGGTGACATTCCATGCGCCAAACCGCTGCGCCACGATTTCATCACATATTTGATAAAGAAATGTAACTTTTAACAGACAGGTAGAGCTGTATATTTAAGGATTTCCCCACAGCGCGCAGAAATACCCACGGATGAAGACGAATTGAATAAGTTCCACTAAAAAATCAGCACTAAAATCTTTCTTTCTCAATATTCCCCCCCCCCCAAAAGCGTCACTTACTTTTAATCAGAAAAACTTCGCCCCTCACATCAAGTCCATCGTGACGAGGTGTCCGTCAGCGCAGAACGCGGAGTCCGGCCGCTCCGGAGCGGCGCTGACCTGCCGGACAGCTGCATCCCGCCAGCCTCTCCATCCACCTGCTCTCTTCCCAGGGTTACGCACGACGCTGGCGATCAAGCGCCCCCGACGTCTCTCAGGTCATTTCTTTTTATCTTTTCTTTTCTTATTTCATTTAATTTTTATTTAACCTCCGAGAAATATTCCGTAAGTTTGGCAGAGCGCGTCTTTACAAACGCCGTAGCGCGCTCACAGTGCGCTGCATCCAGCCGGTCTTGGCACCGAAGCCTGCGCGACAAGTCGGTCAGAGCGGCCAGGACGCACGACTGCACCGGAGAGAGGGAGAGAGAGAGAGAGAGAGAGAGAGAGAGAGAGAGAGAGAGAGAGAGAGAGAGAGATGCGCGTCACCTTGTGTGCGTCGGTGTCCTGCAGATTGCTGATTTTGAGTCACGTATAGCAGTTGGCTCTCTGGCATCACAGTGATTACAGTGTTCCACGTCATTCAGTTTTATCAAGATAAAAAAAACCCAAAAAAACAAGTGCACGTAGAATATTCAGTGTTGCACGTACCTGAACTTATCAGTGACACATTGTTTTTTTTCCATTGGACCTCCAGATGCATCAGAGAAAAACATTGAGATTCTTGCAGAGAGAAAAAAAAAAGGAAACATCAACCCAAAGCTGCGATGAGAAATGACTCCGCAATCAGGCCGTCTCTGTCCAAATCCATCAGCTTCCACCACTGCAATTATTTCAAGTGGTAACCGGGCCTTTCCACGAGCCGCTCTCAATCAATGGCGCTGATTCTCCTCGGCGACAGTGATGGCACTCAGCTCTGGAGCGCGAGGCCGATCCACCCGTCCCCTCTTCCGTCCTTTATAAAGGAGGGGTTATCAAGCACGTGCAGATGGCAGGGTATCTTCCGTGACCTCTCTCAGCGGAGAGCTTCGTGAGAAAATGTCCCGCCGCTTTTACTCAACTTGGCAACCCAAAAGTGCTGCTATTATTACTGTGGATGTTGTGGTTCTATCAAAGATTAATAGCTCTATTTACAGTGCGTCCAGAAATCATCGGGGGGACGGAAGTTGCTCAGAAAAGGCAAGCCCAGTAAACAGGAAGTTTTCTGGAAGCCTCGTGTCTTCACTTATTCCGTGTGGAAATCCGAATCCATGCGGTTTGCGGTCAGGTGTGTGTTTGCCGTGCAGCGGTTTCAGGGTCAACAAGTTCTCTGGGTGAGTTCACTTGAGTGTGTGTGTCACCGAGGCACACGGTCAAACTGGAGGCCTTTCATTTTTAAATGACTGGCAAGGTCACAGCGGGTAGAGACGGAACTGTAGCTTTGCAGCATTTTGTCATTATTAAAGGATAAGTTTGAAATTTTGGGAATGTTTGCGCTCTTGCTAAATCCTGCTCATATATGTGCACTGAATATGAGACTAACTGTACAGCCAACCGCTGATAACAACAAGAAATGGGGAAACCATCCATCCAAATGGTGATAAAAACCTTCATGGGTGTGTTCAGACGTAAAACAATGCAAGTCTTCGCCCTTGAATTCGACCGCTAGACCAACGGGTCGAGCAACTATACGGCTAAAACGAATGTCTGGTACAGATAATGTAGATTTACGAGTATGGATATCAACCAAGTGAAATGTATCTCCATCTCATGGGGCTGCTGCCTGAAGTTAATTGAAAGTTTTGAATGCTTCTCTTGCTCTTGTGATCGAGACCATTGACCTGAAGCTCAATCCTGAGGCTGTTCTGTAGATTGTGTTCGGACAAATAAGGAATAAAGCAACCTCTGTTCAGCCTAATTTCCCGTTAGCCCCGCCCACTTCCGGTTTAAACACCTCCAATTCTGAGTAGGGATACAGACAAAAAAAAACAACCATTAGGTTAACAGAGGTTAAGATGAGGTCAGTCAGAACGGAGCTCGTTCATTCAACGTTTGAGCCTGTGCATTGCTGTATGGAGTTTAGCCTACGTACGTGACCCAGGTGATGTATGTTACGTAGCTGCGCAGTTAATGTTGTGAAAAGGTCGCAGTTTGGTTAGGTTTAGCCACCAAAACCACTTGGTTAGGTTGAGGAAAAGATAGTGGTTCGGGTTGAAATAAGTCTTTTAATTACGTTACCATGTAAGTTAGGTCACACACGGTAGGCTAAAGAGGAACGTAGCATTAAAAATGACAAAGTCCGTGTACAGAGGACGTCAGGGTGGACGGGCGATTCAATGGATTCCTCCTCATTTCTGCCGTTCTCAAATTATTCCATAGTCAGAGAAAATGTCAAAATGAACCTACCCTGTAGGCAATCACGTAAGAAGGTTACAAGTTATTGCCTCGGAGCATGGCCGCAACAATAGCCCGACTGAAGTCGACCTCGCAGGCGCTCAGGTTCTTTCTGTAATTTCCCTCCAGTCTCTGTCCTTTGTCCTGTCGTCTCTGTACATTTTATAAAGTGGGCTCACCAAGTCTCACGACAGGCACAATTTTCTACTTCAAGCTGAAACAGCCTCAACTTTGGACAGTGTCTCCACTTTGGTCAGTTCGGATCACCTGGACACAAATCGGTGCTTCAGGCAGCTAGAAAAGTCTCAGAGAAGTTACTGCCAAGAAATAGTGCTGCCTCCAACTTTCTGTTACCGTTACAATTTGTTATTTTTACACTTAGGTTTTTTGTGGGGATTGAAAACAAAGATATAACAGGTTAGTTTGTTAGTGTTGGAGGAGCTTGTGGGTTGATTTTGCTATTTTTGAGCAAAGGTGCGCTAGCTGTTTCTTTATGCTACGCCAGGCTAACCTCCTGTTGACTGTGGCCTCAGAATTTCCTGTTTCATTTATATTTATCATTTCTGGTAAAGAACAAATAGGTCATTTTCTAAATCGTGCCACTCCCAACAACCATCAGTGAATGTGCCACGATGGCTTCAATGGTTGAATGCCTATGTGGGAAATGTGATCCGGGTTTCTTAGAAACATCAGCACTGAGAGCAACACAATGGTTTTTATCATTAGTCTCATATGTTAATGGAGTTTATTTCATGCTGTTGAAATCATTTTGTCAACTTCCCACCAATGAAGTCAGTCAGTATGTGTGTTCAGCAGAGCAGTGGTCATCCCAACGAAACGCCAGCTTTCAAAAATTGATTTTACCGTTCAATACCACCAACCACTGAATATACTGCTGAAAGAAAATCAACAAAGTAAATGAAAATAGTCAGCGCTGGAACAGTCGGTACTATTAGTTAGGCCGTGATCACTTTCGGCTGCATGGATGTTTGAAACGCAGCAGATGGGGCTTTTAACCAGCCGACACGCGGGATAATGAATCTCAGACTTTCTCTTTGCTCTCCACTCAACAAAAAAACACAGGCATTAACCTTGAATGTCACTGGTCAACAGCTCTCCTCTTGGCCTTCAACTGTGACACGCGTCTAAGTCAATATGAAGCCTAGCTTGGAGGCTAAAGGTCCATTCGAGATAAGGCTTAAAGATCAAAAACTGAGATCAGTCAGTTTCTCGCCTCCTTGTCTTTTCTCACCCCTCACCTACGCAGAAAAAAAAGCTATCCGTCAGCAGCACGAAGCTGATGAGGAGCTTTATTTCTCATTTATGTCGGCGATTGTGTACTTTGGGCCGTGTGGTCAATCGGATCTGTTTGAACAGATCCAGGACAGACACTGGCAGAGGACGGCAGCTGCTGATGTTGTGCTCCTGACGTATTGTTTTTTGCTGCGTAGATAAGGTGTTTCTGGAAGAGTCAAGCAGCTTAAGAAGTGTCAACCCCAATATGTCTCTCTTTTTTTTTTACTTATATGCAGCCCAACGCCTGTTATCCTGTCATGAGCTATTCTTTTTGCCTTCTCCTAAGCCGACTTTCCATACATTTCATGGCCCCCGGCACAATAACCACGCAAACGCTTGCTCCAAAGTGTGACTGATTCCGAAGCTGCTGCTGCTGCAAAAAAACGCAGTGCCTTGATGCCGTGCTCGTTGTGAAACTCTTCCAGAGGGGCGGCAAGCATTCGCGGTGACATGACTTATCTGCTGTTTATCACCTTGACTCCCGGTGACGGCGCGGCGCCCCGGCACATGATATCACACCCGCCGTTTGATGCTCATGGCGCTGAGAGCGATGGCGAAAGTGCTGCACGTCAAAAGGGTCACACGGCACGGACAAACCAAAACATTCCGGCCGGTCCTAAAGGTCACGAAGCTTTGAATATCTTTTCCACCTGAATTATTTTCCAACTACCGGCGGAACTACCGCTGCTCGGCTTCGGACAAAGTTAATGTATGAACGTTTTATTCATGTATTCAGTGTTCAGTCACGTTCATTCACTTCCTTCTTCACTCTCTGACCCTCTTTCCGCAAGTCAAAGTGACCAAGTTGGAACTCATCGTTACCGCGAATAAAATCACGAATCTCTCCGGGTTTGAAAATTGTTGGAAACATTCGGGATAAGTAATCGGCACAAGAAAATACAGAACAAAGATCTCAGTGTTTTCAGTCATTTTTAATGTGGAAGTGTCACGCGTTGTATCTTTAATTTCTTTAATCTCTTCGCGGTCAGTTTTCATCGCTCCTCACAAGCATAAATCAGAAAACAATTGACAGGCAGCAAATTGTACACGGCAGCTAGACTCCACATCAAACAGGGGAAACGAACATGTCAGCCTCTTTCTGAGGTCCTCAGAATTGATTTTTAAGATCCCACTCATTACCTTTTGAAGCACTCGGCTTGGCCCCAGATAACACCGCTCTCTCTCTATCAACTCCCTCCTTATCAACCCGCACACAGTCCGAGGTATTCCGAGAGGATGTGGAGATTTCGCTTTTAGATGACCCCAGCTGTCAAATGACCTGCCGGAACGAACTCTCCAGCACGCTCAGTACGTCTTTCTAATGGAACAGATACCCAATAGTTCAATAAATTGTCTTTATTTGCTTCAGTCTTATTCCATGAATTCACTACTGGTTGGATCTAAAGCATTAACCAAAATGGTAACCTCATTAGACCAGACTGACACCGACTACCGTGGTTACTGTACAGGACATAAATGGACAAAAACAAAATAAAAGTCACAATTTAACGCAGGTTAAAATGTCTTAAAATGTCTGTGTGATATGTCATAAGCATTATCTAGTCAAGTATTAAAGTCATAAGGTTTTTTTTTTTTTGTTTTAGTTTTTCAGATACAGTAAGTCTTGCTCCATATCAGAAAACCAACATTTTGTTGGTATTTGGTATTTTTGAGTTTGTAACTTCCTGGAAACACAATAATGAAATGAAATGCAATGTAGTGGAAAATAATATATAATTGAGAAAAACAAGTTATCATGCCAAAGCAAATAGCACTTGATTAGCCGTTTCATGGGGTCATTTTCTAAACTCACCAGCCCGTTCAACTTGATCGAATACCAAGTCACGACAGTATATCCACATGACCGATGGTTAGTTCTCAAAAATCTCACTGTGCTTATATTTTGTGAAAGTACCAATAGTCAACCCTGCAATATTGCCACCGCATTAATATCATGGCATTCATCAAGTGTGTTTGAGGAGATTTCAGAGTGTAGAGATATACAGAATATTGTGTGTGCATGTGCATATATTTGTATTTATATAGAGCTGTTTCATTCGTTTAATTTCCATAGTTTACTTGATTTTTCTTTAAAGGTTTGCCTTTGTAAAGTACTGTGTGTGTGTTTCTGACACTGCTCTTTGTGTTTCACCTGATGAACAGGTGTCACTCGAGAAGGATATTTAAAGGTGAAAGAATGTGTCATGCTATCTGTTCTTTCAGATTCTCAGATCTCAAGTAGATTCAGCCATTGTACAAATCCCAAGTTAAGAGATGCCAGACTTTGAGACAACAATTTCCAGAAGAATGCTTGAATTTGTTGTAGAAAAAAAAAAAAAATGTCTTTCTCTTCTCTAGTGTGTTGTGTTGGTTCGTAATTGTAGTGTGAAAATGTGGGTTTTCAGCTGAGTAGGAGGCAGGGACTGTCTTGCCGTCTTGTTTTCAGTGGGGAGTTCAGACCATCCAGAACAGAGGAGAGCCTTGGGCAAGATCAGCGACCACACGGATCTTGGCGCGGTGCGACGACCAATCGCCTTAAGGCAAACAAGTGCGATGGTCGCCGGAGTGTAGGGTTTGCCAATGTCTTGGAGGCACGAGTCCCTGTATTATAATGATAATCATGAAAAAATCAGCAGAAAACTAAAAGTGAACCAAACAGAAAACACAACATGAAATCATGTCTTTAAACTCGTCTCCTGAGAAAAAAACCCTCGAGGCCCGGTCAGTGAAACAAGACAATCCGTATGTCCTCACAAAATAGGCTGTGCTATGAACTTATAACTTGAAACAACAGTTCTTGAAAACTTTTACAGAGGAACGATAGAAAGCATCCCGACTGGAAAAAGGCCAAATTTGACATCGTTTCACACAAAACTCAAAAATTGGGTCGGACAAAATCATTGGCACCCTCACTTTAATATCTGGTTGCACACCCTTTGGAGAAAATAACTGAAACCAATCGCTTCCTATAACCATCAACAAGTTTCCTACACCTCTCGACTGGAATTTTGGACCACTCTTCTTTTGCAAACTGCTCCAGGTCTCTCAGATTTGAAGGGTGCCTTCTCGCAACATCAATTTTGAGATCTTTCCATAAGTGTTCTATGGGATTTAGATCCAGGCTCATTGCTGGCCACTTCAGAATTCTCCAGCATTTTGTCTCCAACCATTTCTGGGTCCTTGTGAGGTATGTTTTGGGTCATTGTCCTGCTGGAACACCCATGACCTCTGACGCAGACCCAGCTTTCTGACACTAGGCCCTATATTACAGGCCAAAATCTCTTGATAGTCTCCAGATTTCATGATTCCTTGCACACAATCAATGCACCCAGTGCCAGAGGCAGCAAAACAACCCCAAAACATCTTTGAACCTCCACCGTATTTGACTGTAGGTACAGTGTTCTTTTCTTTGTAGGCCTCATTCCGTTTTCTGTAAACAGTAGAATGATGTGCCTTGCTAAAAAGCTCTACCTTTGTCTCATCTGTCCACAAAACATTCTCACAGAAGGATTGAGGCTCACTCTGGTATGTTCTTGCAAACGGCAGTCTGGCTTTTTTATGCCTCTGTGTCAGAAGTGGGGTTCTCCTCGGTCTCCTGCCATAGCGCTTCATCTCATTCAGATGGCGACGTATGGTTCGAGCTGACACCGTTGCACCCTGAGTCTACAGGACGGCCTGAATTTGCGTGGAAGTTGACTGAGGTTGTTTATCCACCATTCGAACTATCCTGCGTTGCATTCTTTCATCAATTTTTCTCTTCCGTCCACGTCCAGGGAGATTTGCCACAGTTCCATGGGTTCTAAACTTCTTTATTATATTGCACACAGTTGACAAAGGAACTTTAAGATCTCTGGAGATTGACTTGTAACCTTGAGATTGTTGATATTTTTCCACAATTTTGCTTCTTGAGTCCTCAGACAATTCTCGGCTGTTCTTTCTCTTCTCCGTGCTTGGTGTGGCGCACACAACACAAAGGTTGAGTCAACTCTTATGCACTCTAACTGGCTTCAGTTTCGATTTCCATATTTGCCGGCACCTGTTACTTGCCACAGGTGAGTTTAAACGAAGATCACATGCTTGAAATGAAATGATTTACCCACAGTTTTAATAGGGTGCCAGTGATTTTGTATAAAATGATGTCAAATTTGGCTTTTTTGTGTTGTCCCAATGCATTTAAAGGAAATAAACATGTGTATACCAAAACATTTGTGATCGCAACACTTTTCTGGGAGAAATGGCGCATTTTCTGGAAAAGCTCCAGTGGTGCCAATGCTTTCATCCACGACTGCATGTGATCAGCAACCCATCAGCAGCTCCCATAACGTGCGCAAACCTACGGTAAACATCACATCAACGATCACCAAGTCATGACATCACTTACGTAAGCATGTACGCACACCATACTGAGGGACAAAAGACTGGCTGTGTGGCAGAAGATCCGCTATATAGGGGATGACAGGGGGTTTGATTATCGTTTGAACAGCATTTCTATATACAATTCTGTGTTGTCGAATGATAAATGACTTTATTCAGATACAAGGCACTTGAGCTGTCAAGTGTAAATGGGACCTTACACAGAAAGGAGGTAAATGCTTGACATTGCCAGAATCAGGGGTCGTACTCGACTGATGTCTGCATAAAGATCGTGATCGTTTCAGCGTGTAACATTGAGATCAGTGAGATACGAATATGAGCTGGAATTATTCATAACAAAAGTTCTGTTCTGTACAGATATGAGTAAATGCCAGCCGCCTGAATGAATCTTTAAACGTCCTCGTCCCCGCGCTCCATGAGCTGGTTGTGATCTTACGTAAGACATCTCCGCTCATCCAGACAACACATGATGATATCATGACCGCTGAAATATGTGTCAGGCACGAACCTCCGAGGCTCCGCGGAAAACGTTTGTCGGCACGTGAATCACCCCGAGATGACAAGTGTAGAGCATGCCACCGTGTCGTGATCGGAGCGCGAGCCGAATGTTTAGGCAGACGCCATGATTTCAGGCCCTTCATGGTTGGTGCGTTGATACAAAGTACCATTTGGATGAGCAATAAGTATATGTTGTTGATTTGATGGAGCGCGTTCACGATGTAAAACCGGAACCCGGCGAACAACCGTGATAATCTGCTTTATCGTCAGTGAAAAGGTGAAGTGACAATCTGTGTGGAAATTATAGACATTTTCTGCCATCGGGGTGTTATTGGCATGGTCTTTTATTTTGGTTTGATTTCAGTCCCCCCCCCCCCAGCAGAACAGTTCATCAACGTGGCATTGTGGACTAAGGGCACAGAGGCAAAACATACAATTTCCCGTCTCCGGCTGTGGGGAATAATATAAACTGAACGGTTACGAGGCAGTGGTGATCTCTCTTTTTGAATTGATTCACACAGGGAAAAAAAAAAATCGATGACAAGTTTTGATCACGCCACTAGTGATGTTGTATGTGACAGAGCGCTGACAGTCCTCTTCCCACAGGGAGGTCTGATGGATGTTTTAATTCCTCGGCAAGCCTGAGCATCACTGAGAGTTCTGGGGTGCCTTCTGACTGAAATCGCCACTTATGTCATGTAGTTATGTGTAATTCTGTCTTTTCAGTGATGTGTTTACACGTACGTCACCAGGGCTGTCTCCTTTTTATATAAAATACTTAGAAGTAGACAAAAGAAGAACAAAGAAAAACGACCTGGTATTCACACTCCGCATAACGGGCCCAAACACAGTTTCCTGAGAGAAAGTTGAAATAAATAGCAGAACAAAGATTTTTTTTTTTGAACAGGAATTACTGATTAATAATGGGTTCTGATTTTGACAAAACAACTCCCCCAGGCACTGAGTGAGGCACGCACATTAGAACACACTTGACAAAATCAAAAATGACTTGTCGCTCCCAATCACTCTATTTGCAATTTAGCTGTCTGATTTTGTTTTTCCTTTGTGAAGGTTGGGTGATGAGCCGTTTGAGGGCTCGAAGAATGAAATGTGGGAATTAGACTTGCCTTGGGATTGGTCAGTCTCGGCTTGGGCCTTGACCTGAGACAGATTGGCCTTGATTTGGGACTTGTCACCTGGGACATGTTATTGATGGTCATGACCTCGGAGGTGTTGATGTGGGACTTGTTGGTGTTGACTTGCGAACTTGTTTCTCTTGACCTAACCCATTTTCTCGGGGCCTGACTTGAACTACTGACTCAAAGAAAGGCTGCAGACGTTGCTTCTGACCAGACAACCATCTCTGCGTGGCTGCAGCTGACCTTTTTCAGAAGGATCCACGTCACTAATACGTGTAAGGTCTCAAGATAGATCCAGGAACATGACAGTCTCTTTAGCTCGGTCCCTGGATCATGGAGACCTTTGTGATGACGGACGGAAAATATCGGCAGGAAGCCACTGACGTTATCAAGACCGTCACGGATCATCGCCCGGTGAGACATTAATGGCACCTTGTTCTATTCAAAAGCTTCAAAAGAAGATTGACAGCTCTCAGTCAGGGTCAAAATCAGTACTTACCGCACCTATACTGCAGAGGATAAAACAGGAGGAAGAGACAGAAAGATGACGAAAGGCACAGAAAGAGTGGGAGGATTAACAGAACAAGCGACTTTTCAAAAGCAGGCAAAAGCCGACTTTGCTCCAAACCGATGATACTCTTTCTACTGCAAAAGATGGTCTGTAAGACGAAACCTAGGCATTCACCGGTGATCTAGAAAAAACTACACTAATGAAGGTATAACTGATCAATCTTACAAAAACAATAACTCAGAAATCAAATAATTATATGCAAATATAAATGGGCTATAACCTCCACGGAACATTTAGTCAAGGCTGTGAATGAAGTGAGAAACAGCAACCATCATCCAGCGCAGTTGATACCCAGATTATGATCGAATCTCAAAACCACGCATCTCTGATGGTTAACAACGTGGTCATTTAGTCGGGAGGAAGTTTGTTTTTTTCCATTCACTAAAAAAGGACAGCACACACACGCGGCAACATAATACTCAGAGGCGAACAAAGCAGCCAGTAATATATACAGTTTCTACTCGGATCATAAACCTCTCCAATCCACTGGGCTCAAGTGGCATCGCTTCAAAGAGCTGAATGGAAATACATGATGTACGGGGCTGGATCAATGAGTCCAGGTTAGAGCGAGGACAGAAAGTCCCCGAATCTCCAAACAAATATGATCTGTAACTTACTAAACTACAAAGTGAAATGAAACTTTGGTAAAAAAAAATTCAAATAAAGATAACAAACAAGTAAAACCCCCCAAGATATATTGGAAATTAAGAACAAACAGAGCAAATTGAAAACCCATACTAGACATAAACAACCATGGTTTAATTAGCACTAGACTTCTGTTGACCCCCAGAGTCCAACAGAGATTTACGACTGCAAAAACTGAGAAATCATTGACAGTGTATTGATCGGCGGACTCAGACAGAACCAGGGACGCGCAGAAAACCTTGTCGGAGCCAGGTGCTCGAATTACAAAAAGGGGCACATGGAACAGGATTCTAAAACACCGTACAGAAACACAGTTTACAGTATAACTTACAACCTACATTCAAAGAGTATGTGACATGGAATCAAAACAATCAGAACGGCAGGAAGATTATTAAAAGGTGCACTATGTAGTTTTGGGAAAGAGATTTTAAATCAGAGGAGAAGGATCTGCAATGACTGATTTTTTTTAATTTATGCCTAAACAAAGCATATTTGGCGGACCCTGCCACCTGTCTGGCTTCAAACAGTGTTCTGGGGACCTTATTTTCTTTTGAGAACAGCTTGTTTATTATGTAAAAAAACAATATTTCTGAGTTTGTATTATCACCTCATTAATATTGTTGATGTAGGTTCGCAAGTCATGGTAATTCTAAGTGCTATATCGCAGACAACTGGACCGAAACGCATCCACGTGTAGCGCTTAGAACTCATTAATATTGTCAATATTAAAATTCTGAGTTTGAATTTCTACACTGTGTCCCTTTAAACTTCCACTGGATGATTGATGCACCATTTGAAGGCGATGTTGCGTAATGCTATTACCAGTACTCAGGCACGTGATTGGAAAAGGCCTACAAAAGCAGGAAGGTATACAGAGTGTACTCCCCTCCTCCCACGACACAGTGAAATTTCACACTACTAGGACCAAAAAATCTACTAGGACCACATGTTTGGTCCATCGTGCTGATCCAGAATCTGTTCTAAATGTATTTCTTGTGCTATCATTATATAAAGTAGGCCGAATCATTGTTGAATGTTTATTTTTACATCCAGTTTGTTATATAATTAGTTAATGTCTCAAGTGAAGAATTACAGTTGTCCTAAGGCTTGCATTAATACCACTTGAAAGTAAATTGTGCATTTTTCTAAAATGGCAGATTGGAATACAATCCCCCCCATGACCAGCTAACTGAGACACACAGTCTCAGAACCCCTGCTCAGCTAATACTTTCTTCGGTAGCACAGCTGTGTCATAAGCTGGCGGGTAACTGTGAGAAATTACATAGTTTGTAAATTCAGTAATCGATGTGCTTTAAAGAGCAGGATCAGGATGTGAGAGGAGGAGGGGAGAATGCCTTTTGGTAAGGTGTCAGAAAGCCACGTGTGGAGCAATTCTCTACAGGAAGGCAGATAAGATGACATTTACTGTCCTAATAAAGCATCAAAGGGTCACTGTCCTGGGAAAGGCACGATCGATTCAAACCTCAGGGAGTCACCGTTTTGGGAAGAGATGTTTTACGACTGTTGTAAATGAAGGTATCTTCCTCTCTGTTCCGTGTTTAAGGCAGTAACATTTGGAGAGCTGCAGGGAACGTCCTGACCTTCCTTCCACGAGGCGTGTTATTAAAGAGATCCGATTCATACGCTGTCTACGCAGTCTAAAGTTCTTTGGAGACTTAGCGACTCTCAACCTCACAAAGGAGAATTTTTCCACTACATGACGGCTTCATACAAATAACCCTCACACAAGACTCCCGTTCACTTCCATTCTGTGATTCGTGCATTCGATGGGGAAGCAAGCAGCAAACTTCCCCTTGCATGGAGTTCAACTTTGGCTCACTTAGACCGACGAATTTCAGGGTTAAACCATTATATAATGTTATTTTAACTGACTGGGGGCCAGGTTATTTAATTAATAGCTAAATTATTAATTATAATATGTTTCTTTTGATAACAAAAGAAACATATTTTGTCCCCCCCCATCTAAAAACATGAGGGGCAGGTGCCACCCTCAGCTCCCTCTTTTGTACGTCCCTGGACAATGACAGTGTTCATTTTGTAAATTACAACCTTTATAGATACCATGACATTTATTCTGATGAAATCATCTTCCCCACCTTCAGCAGTAACTTAAGCTTGTTTGAGTTCACTCTAAATAACTAGTCTGACTCATTTGTTGTCGTTTTTTTCCTATGGCGAGTTTAAATGTTTAAATGTCACACTCACAATGAAGTGCAGCTTCAGGGTCAGCCAAGTTGGACTGAGGCGGCAGAAAGGAACAGGTGGGAGTTTTGGTCAGCATCAAACCAAACATGGCAGTGTTTTGTTGTTGCTGCAATTTTTAACGGTCCGATCAATATTTGATAGTACTTTCCCCTTGCTCTCTAGAAGCCCCCAGCATGTATTGATTCTGAACAAATGTTGAGATAATGGCCTGAGCCAGCGTGTAATACACATGTAGATACCATGCCGAAATGAAAGATGAGAATATTGGCAACCTGTAGCTTATTGTTTTGTTTTTTTTGTTTCTCTCTGCAACTGTCTAAATTCTATCTTTGTTTCAGCTGATGTTGAAAATTGATACCTCCGTGTCTAAAAGGAAGCAGTCACAGAAGACACACAGGCTCACAGTCTATTTGGTGCATTTTAGGACATTTTGTGCTCACATGGTGCTTGATCTGTTTTATTATGAAAGAAAGTGAGAGGAGATCTGGAAAATGCAGACAATATGTCCAGCTGTTCTGCAGCAAAGGTCAGTTTGATATCACAGCAGTCTGAAGACAATAGTTTTAGAAACAACTAGTAAGATTCTATTCTAATTCGATCAAAACAAACTTACTTTTCACAAAGGTGATGTGCGAAGTCGGCCCACACGGCTGCTCAAACTACAAAAGAGCTGACTGAAACGTCTGACGAGCCAGGAAACCGTCTTAATGTCGGCCATTTCGCTGCTCATTCAGGTGATAAATCAGGCATCGTGACTCCCCCTCAAACTGCACTTCAAATTACAGCCATCTGGCAGAAATCGGGCAAAGCAGTGTAATTCCATCGCCTTTGAGATCTTGGAGAAATTGGCGTAGGCCATGTGTTCTTCTCTGTTCATTCATCTCAGAGCTCCTGGTTTTTGTGTTACCACATTTCAAAGGGCATAAACAAGCTGCACTTAGTGGGGTTACTTATATTTGAAAAGTAGTATGAAAAAAAAAGATAGAGTTCTTTCCCTCACTCTTTAAGGCAAAGTAATGATAGCTTTACATTAGCCAAACTTGGGAGCTTTTTAAATTTCCAGTCCAGTGGAACTTAAACAAAACTGAGCTGCAAGGTTTGGAAGGGCTCCAGTTTTGCCGATCAACTCTGGTGTACAGGCTTCAACCAGTTGGATTTTTTAAGCCAGTCAGTGTGAAATTAGGTGAAAAATTAGGCTTTTTTTAAAAAAAAAGGGTCCTATGTCGGTCTGCTACTTTTTCCACCATTACTGAAAAATTCCATGGCAAATAGGCCTATGTAGGCCTACGGGCTAACCCTAACCCTAACCCTCCCTAACCCTAACCCTACCCTAGGACCCTTTTCCAGAAAAAGGGTCCTATGCTCCCTGGTATGTATTGCTGCAGGGGAACATAGGTCCCTTTTTGGGAAAAACGGGGAACATAAGGACCCGGGGAACATAGGGATGACCCTGCAGGGGCCGGCTGATTAGCACAGCCCCTCAGGTGGTGAAGTGCTTATGTCTTGTTTTGTCGTACTAGAGCTGGGTTCATAGTGCCATTGTGCTACTCAAACCGACATCCACAAGAGGGAACTCTCATCAGTAAAAAGTTGGTGCAGGTTATGCTGCATAATGACATAACATGTTAGCACTTAAGTGGATGGAAAGGCTCGAGACAGAAATGTGTCGTGAAACACGGGTTGACTTGCGTGTTGTTGCACATGGGCTACCTGAATGGCTGCTTCTATCATCCCGTCTCCAGCTTCACCATGCTGATGTCTTATTTTATTTAGCTTTTTGTCACACTTTTGTTGTGAGAAAATTAAAAGCACAATGTCTCACAGCTGACATGATTGACTGCAGGCTGCAGTTACTGGTCAGGTCTTAATTAGCCTCGTACCAAACCCCACTGACCTCAGGCCATCTGTGTGCCACTTATGCACCTTATGCTGCTTTTCCAAAAAATAAGTGGTCTACATATGTTAATTAAACGTGGGTACACACGCTAAAAATCTTGTTTTGACCCCATTCCCACTTCTCACTGGTTGATTTTCATCTGAAAGGTGGTTCGAATGCGCCGTAAACAGTTGTAACAGAGGAGAAAACGATAGGCCTTCTGCGTCACAACCCCAATGAAATTACCCCTGTCACTATCGTAATTTGAGCCATTCGGTCCATTACATTTGGAAAGTCGATAAGAGCCGCATGATTAAATTATTTTATCCCCACCACGCTGCATACCTCCCAACAATACGGCACTCAGCTTCAAGCTTGCAAAACGACCTCAAGCAAACCAGACTAATAGGCTACACAAACAATGTAGAGCAAGACGGCAGCAGCGAGTAGATCGACCTACAAGAAGAACACAAAAAAAGTATGAACCCCCATCTAAAATAACATTTTTAAACACACACTCACCACCATCAGTATGGGAAGTCGTATTGGATCACTCAAAGATGGGCAGGGGAGCTTTTAACACACCAGGATAAACCAATGTGCCACACAGGAAAAGGCTAGAAGAGAAGGAAATGAACGTACAGAAAGGATGAACTATGCATGTTAATTACCTGTTCCACACATCTGCAACACCACCATACCAGCAGAAAAGAGTTCACAAGGGCCAACAGGTGACCTATTTAACCTGTTCCTGATTAGGGGGTTGGTGGAGGATCTGTGGCTGTGTTCACAAACACTACACAACAGTGAACCACACGCACATAATAATGCACTCACCTACCTCCACCACACACGTACCTTACAACGCACACATAATGCCGCGTCTTATTTACATGTCGTCTGCAGGGATCAGCTATTGAGGACGCTGACCTTCGCCTGGGACTTGTAGCTACAGCCTCATTCTTTTAGCGTTATATCATGATATACGTGGGCAGCATACCGATGACCCTTTTAAAGCAAACCCATTATGCCTTTTTGTGTTTTTTTTCCCTTTCCTTCAGTGTGTAATATAGATTCTTGTGCGTGTTAAAAGCTCTTGAGGAGCAAAGTTCACGCTGACGGGAGCTCCTCTCTCCCGCAGAAAAACACTGCTCCTGAAGTGCCTGAAACACCTCGTCAGTAGTCCCGCCTGTATCGCCATGACCTCGTGACATCACACAATGCCACACATTTGCATAAATTATGCCTATATTGATGGTAGAAAGTGAAGCTGACATGGTGAGCTGTGCTGGCTCAGGCTTGTGTGAGACGACCAATCACAGCAGAGTGGGTATTATTGAGTATACCGGAACCATTAAAAGTTAACTGGACTCGCAAAGTTTAGCTAGGTGCAGTCAACGAAGCTAGCGGCAGTCTTTTCAGCTAACGAAATCCAATGGTCATCGGAGGCCTGCCCGAGTTTAAATGAACCCCACCAACAACCACCCCACCCCGCCGACATTCACGGAGGAAGTTATGATATATTTGTTCAAAGCGAAATGAGTTTGACCCTCATGGGCACCAGCTCTGGATTATTGAGACTAATGTTGCTAAACTCAAGACTCTGGCACAGCTCAGAGGCATTAGTCTAACTTCATCAGTACAGGATGAATTGGAACCACCTGCAGATTCCCCCTCCCCATAGTGTTCTATTCCTTGGTCTGCACCACTGCCCCGTGTCTGGTTTATAGCCAGCCCCCCTTCGTCGCACTGTTCCACTCCACAATCTATAACACACCAACCGGACTCATCTTTATGCTCGAAATTTCTTTTAGGAGGCGACATGTTACCAGCTAGTAAATGACCACTATGACACAGGGAGGGGGACCAAACCATTTTGTGAATCGAGCTTACAAACTTGTGAAGTAGCCAGATTAGGATGTCTTGGGTCTCAAATTTAAAAAAAAAAAGTTTTTTGGGCAACCTTAAACTTTGTTACACCGTTTTAACACAGCGATTTTTTTCACTCCTATATCTTTCAAGATCTTTTTTAAACTGTCTTAATTCTCCAATTTCCCTTTTTACTATGATGTCCAAGAGGTCAAATCTATCATTCACCAGGTTACACACCCCATCTAGTCTACGGTTCTCAATTTATGGTTGTTCTGTAGCCCAAAAATGACTGATGTCTAAACAGAACCCATAAATTTCACTGAAATCGGTTCCAAATCTAGGAAACCTAGCTGCTCTGATGAGGTCTCCTCCTGTCTAATATGAGTGACTTTCTGATTTTCTATCTCATCAGGTAAAACCAGTGAATCACCATGCTGCTGGCATGCCACAGGTGCGCTTGTCCCCGTTGTACTGGTCGTCGAATAGCACTGATTGTTGTGCATCGTGCAGCCGAACAGATATGTTTTTGCAGCTTATTCTTTATTTAGCGTAGACTGAAGTCCCGGAGGTCAAGCTAAACAAAACTCTGTACCTTATCACTGTGAGAGTCGGCCCATCGCTGGATCCCCATAGTACCCAAAAACAGCCCTATTGATAAACCTCATTTGGTCGGATGTACCCTTTGCACACTCCTGGACAATTTCCAATGGGAATCGTTCATGCAGTTTCCTTCCTGAGGGGCATTTTAATTGAGATGGATGGTCTCAGATGCAGAATGAAGTGGAAAGTTGTGTTTTTAGATTCTTAAAATGTAAAAAAAAAGAACCCTCAGACGATCTCTGACACACAGATCTCTGACACACAGAATGGTCTCGCTGCTGTACTCTGTTGATTTGGTCTCGGTTTTGAATATTTCCTGTCCTCATCAGTGGCATTGTCTGGGTCCACGTTTGAATTTAAAAAACGCCACAGTTGAAAGGAGAGCAGACTCAATTTGCGACCCAGTCTGAAAATAACTTTTTAAAAGGATCGCTCAGGCTCAGATTCAGTCAGCCTTTGTAAAACTATCCCAATTATATCCCTTTTTGCACAGATCCGGGCAAAATAATATATTACGATCGTGTAAAAAGCACAAGAGGCCCCCAGTTCAACTTGTTCTCACATTCGGGGGTGAAAAAAAATCAGACATGTGCAAATGCAGCTTTAATCTGAATGAACAAATCAAATTTGTGCCAGAAGTCACTGCAGGTTACAGGACCCCAAACCTGTCAGCCTCACAATGAATCGTGATGTCTGTCTCGTCTGCGGTTTTGAGTGTAAACCTATTGAAATTCAAGAGCAGTTATTGTTTTGAGACGGTAATCAGTTTCGTACGATTTCTTATCCGTCAACAGTACATTTATACGCATTGAGAAAATCAGGTTTAGGTTCACGAAGATGGCTTTGAAAGTGAAGACGTGTAATCATACTCCCCCCCCCATCACAAACAGATTATGTGCTTCAGCTTTAAGGCCGATACACCGGGCCCACTTCTGTTTTAGTATTTCTCTGATCCATTCTCTCTATGTGATCTACAACTCTCTTTGTTCTCCTCGAGGCTCATCTCACATCTTATATTAAACACAAGGTTGTTTACTCGACAGCGATGGAGCCGCGGCGACCTCGACCCCTTAGCGTACATACATACATGACCATGATACGCGCTTTATATCTGGTGGGCAGCTGTCCGTCTGCACATATCTGAGTGAGATAAGAAGGGAAAGGGAAATTGGTTTTGGTCACCCGTGCGCAGCGTCAGAAAACAAAACAGACACGGATCACACAGGTGACGGCAAAGAACATATGAAGGGCATGCGACCACGCTGAAGCGCAGGCAGAGCGATATGACAGGAGCGGGGGGGGATCTCGAGGCATCTCGAGGGGCCGTCGCTCCGAAAGGGAAAAAGGAGAAAAACAATATCAATGCAATAAACAGAGCTCGAGTGAACTTTATGCAGCGAAAGAAGAGATGAACTCAGGCGAACTGAAAACTAAAGGAGCAGCTCGGCCAAAAATGAAAATTCAAATCATTATCTACTCAGCCCGACGCCGATGGCAACAATGGAAGAGGCTGGGGACTTGTTTTACAATGTATAAAAAGCACCCTTGAAAAAAAACCCAAAAAACAAAACGTTTAAAACATGAAAAGCTTGTCCCACATTTGGCGAGTTTTCAGAAGCCCAGAGCTCCCAAATTGATTTGAAAAGACATCATTCAGAGCCTGGACGCACCGCCAAGCCCACTTAGAATTGGGGACGCGCTAACGCTTCTAGCTAAGCAGCTACAGTGAAGAGCTGCGCTTTACAATGGGTGTAAATAATGTCTTCTCAAATCTCTGGGCTTGGATTAGGCCAAACGAGCTGTATGGAGCCACTTCATGTTTTGTCCTTTTTTTCAGTTGTTCTTTTTACAGTTATAAACGTCTCCATCTCCTTAAGCTGTTAAGAAGAATGCTGCAACGCTGCTTTTGCCCTGAAGCTCTGGAAATGTTTGGTGGATTAGGAAACTTCACCCGACTTTTTCCATCACCATGAGGGTGAGCGGATAAAGACTGAGAGTTTCTCAGATCTGGCTGAACTGTTCCTTTAATTCTCAGTGAGCAACTGAGCTCGTCCTCGCTTCTAACGGACATGTTGCCAAAAGTCCACTGCCCGGCAAAAACACACTCTGGCTTTTGGGCGTGAAGCTAACTGATGTGTGTGCCAACTAATTTACATCCCCGTTGCCTTGACAAAAAGCAAACAAAAGAGGTGTACTTGTAAGGTGATTGCAATCTTGTCAGCATGATGGTCCGTCACGAAGCTTGGCGCAGCGTTCAAACTTTGAGGACACATTTTTGAGACCGTAAAAGGGAATGCCACAATATTCAAATGTTAAGATTCAAACTCAGATCACTGTGGACTGATCGGTAATAAAATATTCTTCAGTGTACCATCCCAAACCAAGTATCACACCCTTAAGGTATTGGAACACTGAGCTGTGAGATGAAGAACAGATACCATCCTGTTCTCAGGTAACAGCATTTCTTACATTGTGTCCTGCTGTTGATTGGGAAACCCAGGTAAAAGACAGGTTTTGCCAAGTTAATCCCAGACCCCTTTAACCGGATCTCTACCAAAAGTGTAATGGGGTCTACTCCATGTCGAGACCCAATCTCCGTCCAAGTTTCATGGAAATCTAGTCGTTTTTGCGTAATTCTGCTGAGAAACCAACCAACCAGCAAACAACCCAACGGACACAGGTGAAGACAGGCATTACCTTTCTCTGTGGAGGTGTTGAAAAGTCTTTTCTTCCAATATATTGCTGTTCACCTCACCGACTCTGTGTCCGAGCCACAGAACCATCTTCATGCACTCAGTCGACTCCTCTTGCATTAAAACTACAGATGATACTATTATTTCCAGATTATTGTCATTAGTGAGTCATGAACAAATTAGTGCACCATAAGACATGACTTTGGCATCGCACAGCGATTAACTGCCAGATTCCCGAATCTTCATTTCTCCTACTACTGTTTATTGAACAGTGGAACTGGAGACAAGTGTAGCTCTGTGCAATAAAACAGAGCAGCATCTGTACACGTGCTGCGTAAAACGTTTACCAGGGCTGGAAAGCCTTTTCCACGCGCAGATGTCAAAGTACTTTATAAATTTGCAAAACAGTTTCATGGCAGGAGACGTGAAGACAGTTTAGATTTCACATTTTTGGCGCTTTCCATGAACACAGCAAAGCGGCAAGACTTCCTGTCTGCGTCTGTCCTCAGGACTGTTCATTTTTGTCATAAACATGTAAATATCGGCCCATTGTCCGTCCTGTTGCAAAATCAGAATTGAATGGGAAGTGGTGAAGTTAATTATATAAAAAAAGATGATTTCATTGTTGGGAAATGAGGTGAGGGAATGACAGGAATGATGGAGGAGGCGGAGGAAACCGACAAAAAGACACGAGGAAGAAATGACAAAATGCGTGACAGCCAGTGGACGGTGTAAATTGCCTAATTGACCTTTATTGATCTGTTCCTCTGATCACGGCGTGGACAAACACACACATTCGCACGCACAAATGTGCACACACACACACTCAGTCTCGGGGGTCCCATCAATATTCTTTACTGAGAAACCTCTCAGGCAGTTTGCATCTGGTCTTAATCACACCGAGCGGGTGAAGGTTGGATCAGTCAGACCAGAGAGGACCCAATGAAAATAACTGTCTGCCAGCGCTTTAATTAGGACCAACACACACATACAGTACGGCACACACTTGAGGCACACATTTGATTACTCTGACCTTATGGGCCGTGGCTTATCAATTAATTGTAAACTGAAATTTGATTAAGTAATGGTTGATTGATCACAGATTTTTCGAATGACTTGAAATCCTGTGGTTTTTAGCTGGCGTTTCCTGTTTTCGTCACCACATCTGGTTGTTTTTATGACAACAAAAAGCTGATTTTGTTGGTTTTTTTTTGTCATACAGCGTCATCCTGTTGAAATAACACTAAACGAGCCAAGAAGAATCCAACCGTACCAATCATAGGTTTGAAATCAGTCTAGCTGTTGAGTTAGATTGATTCACTTTCAAATATGTGTGTAATTCTACAGCCAGTTGCTTCAAGTTAAAGTGGAAACGGACAACTTTTCAACTTTCTTTCTGTTTCTTTTCTATCTCTCCAAGGGGTTTCCCTGTGGTATTAGTGTTGGCGCTGCTGTTGTAAAGCCAGCATTAGCAACACGGCTAGTGCTAGCAGCCTGACTTACTGTCCAAAGCAAAAAACAACAATGGGTGTACTAACTGAGATATACATATTTTTTAAATGCTCAAATACGTTTCATGCCGTTTTTCTGTCATAGCCCAAAGAAAAAAAAAAAAAGCTTCATTATTCTTTTAAGTACTACATCTTTTAGCCACCAATAACAAAGCTAGCATCTAGTGGCAAACAAAGAAGTGCATGTTAAGGCTCTTCTTTGGGTTCAAAACAGAGCTGTGGGCCAGCCAACGGGTTTGTAACACAAACTCATGTAGGCATGTTAAACTTGAGATGACACCAGATGTCATCCATTCCTGCAAATTAATTAATTTGGCCGTATGATATCATGTCAGAACTGTCTGAATGTGATTCTATTTTAGCCGTGCAATAACATCCGTGTGTGAGTGCTTTGCGCTTCTGGGCTGACGTTGAACTCGGCCTCCCCTTACTGTCCATATGAAATTATTCTTTGCCGCTGGCGATCGAGCGTCTTTAAAACTTGATGTGGCAGGGGTTCATCATTTTTAAAAAAAACAAGCCGGCAGGCACTTGTAAGGACACTTGACATTCACATCACCAGGTTTTTTTGCAGTTCGCAGAAAACCCACTGGGGTGAATATCGACGCAGATCAAGAAGACAATCTGCTTGTTCATCTTACTGCGGAAGACCGTGGTGTCTTGAGCCTAGTCCACAAGTGCAGGGGAATTTTTTAAAAGGCGATCTTCAAACATGAAAGGTCTCCGTCTAGACGGAAAATGCATATTATATCACCATTCATGTACACTGGGTATGCTCATGCCGTATTAGACAGGAACTGTGGTTGGTTGCTTAGTTACAGAAAATACAAAGAAGAAGAAGTTCTGCTACACAAATCTGTATTCATTTTGGGGTTTTTCTCTTTTTTACCTCTTTGAACCCAATAATGTTATTTTGCTGAAACCGTCTTTTAAGTTTAAAGGGTAATACATCCATTGGTGGAACTGCAAACATCTTATCTGAAAAGTGACAGGTGTTCTCGAGTAGGGGTCACAAGCTGGGAAGGTTTGAAACTTCTGGTTTAACAATTGAAACACACATTACATTTGTAAATTTACTTTCCACCGTGCTATGTTTTTAATCTTAATCTGAAAAATAAACTGTAACTATTGTCACTATAATCCAAGAAATGTGAAAGGGCAACATCTCCCTCTACAATGTATCGGAATAGAAGCATAGTTAACACTTTGTAGTAATCATTATCATTATATGGTGTGTGTATAGTTAATTAACCTTTAGTTAATAGTTAGTTAACTGTTAACAAAGAATTAAGTTCTTCATAAACCATTTATTAGCAATTGTACAGGTTTTATCAACATCAGCTGCAAATGTTCATAGCTGAACTATACTGTATTTATTAACCACTTACTAAGTATTAAAGGGGCACTATGTAGTTTTGGAGAAGAATTTCAAACTCAGAATTACAATACAAACTCAGAAATTTTATTTTTTCCATACCTGAATAAAAAAAAACTGTTCTCGGAGGAAAATAAGGTGTTTGAAGCTAGAAAGGTGGCAGGGTCCGCCGAATATAAACAGCAAAGAGTAAAGTAAAACAGAATGAAATTGTGTTGTCTTTTAAGGTCAGTTTGTTTATTCAGTTTATTCCGTCGTGCAAACAGAGAGGGTTTGTTTATTTAGTTGGTCTTGGCAGAAGATCTTTCCTCCCCGAAACTACACAGCGCACCTTTAAAAACATCTGGTCCTAGTGTTACAATAAACAGCTGCGTCATGAATGCTTCATGTAGCCTTTCATTTTCAGTCAAACAACTACTAACTTAAGTTTAACAAACGATAGATTTATCAGTTTCTAATAAAGGTTGTGTTACCACAGAATACTTTAAAGTACAAGTCCTCAGATCATGTACCAGTACCCCGGAATTGTGATTAAAGCGAGTGAGGCATTGCAATAAATGTTTACTCTCCACTTCTGCCGGGAATTCAGGAATGTTGTCAGAAACTCCATGTGAGATTGCTTGTACGCCTCAAAGGATGCACTCTGTTTATGAGTCCTTTACACGATGTTGGAAAAAAAAAAAAAGGAAACAGAGTACGTGACACAGCCGGAGTTCATTTCTCTGCACTGAAACACGACGACAGGAATGTGGATATAACACAAGCAACTTTATTTATTTACAGTCAATAATAGCATCTGATACATGCTCATATATACAGTATATATAGAGGGAGTGACTATAGGAGTTCCATGTCTTGATTAGCGGCCTCATGAATGAAACTCATTACATAACTGGCTTTACAAGACATGTGTTAAATGTGAGACGTTGACAACAAGTTTTGAAACGAGGCACCTATGTCTCTGGTACATACTCTGACATCGGATGCTTTGTTTCAACATACAGACTTATACAGACTTCATTTTCTCATGTATACATATTGACAGACAACATCTGCTCTGAAGTATGAACCGCCTTCTGTTCGGATTTTCTTGCATCTGTGTTTCGTTAAATGCCAATTTGTTCTCAGGGGGCTTTATACCTGTTTTTTTTTAATGTGTTTTTGTCCACAGTTTTAACCCCAATCACCCAGGGCGGATGTCAATTCCACGGAGAAAAGGGGGTCTTCAATCCGAAGCAGTGTCTCTAAGAGGCATGTCGCTGCTCTTACACGAAAATCCCCGCTCGCGTTCAGGTGATTTTCAGGTTTTTCGCTGACATTTTTTTGGGGTGACGTGCCGCTGTGTGACTTCGCGCCGAGGCATTTTTCCATCACGACTTCAAATTGCATTTCCATCAAGCTAAACCCACACTGCTTTCACATCTCTCAGCTGGTGACATTTCAGGGATTTGCAGCTACAAGAAAAAAGGAAAAAAAAAAGCTGGAGTGCCATAATCCATTTTGGAGCAATTTAGGAAAAAAAAGATTATGACGCCCGCTGTAACACAAAATAAGTGCTGGTAGGTGTTTCACTCACTTCATACTGTCGGAATAACCGCGGTGAATGAAGTGAATGTTCACCTTGTATCTTCTGGAAATCCTCTTAAGTGAATCAGGATCAAGCAGAATACCACAGTAAGCCCGCGGCGCGCGAGGTTCCCAGCATGCACGGGTACAGGTGCGTGGCCACCCAGGCACGAACACACACACCCGACACGTCTACGCACAGGGAGGCGCCGGGACGTAATCCAGCTGTGGCAGTGGAGGAGCTGCCTGTGTGTGTGTGTGTGTGTGTGTGTTTGTGTTCGGCCACAGGCATGCGATCCACGTTATTCTGTTTACACTCCACCTGTCCACACCTCATCCCTCCTGTGCCTCATTTCGTTAGTTCTGCTGAAACGCAGGACGCAGAGAGACGCAGCAGAGCGGGTCGCCTCGGTCGCCGAGGTCGTTAGAAGACAAACTGTACGACGAGTTTGAGAGAGCAGGAGGTGGGTCTGGGTCTTTGTCCGAAAATGTGGGTGTTATGGAAAGTCAAATTGGATTACACTGTTGGATGAGCATTTTTTTTCTCTAGTAATAAAACTCTTTAGCCTTTTTCATTTCCACAGGGACAAAGGGGTTTTCTTTTCAGCCGCGTGGCCAGAAAGACTCGCAAACTCTGTACTCCAACTGTGAAATGTTTGATCACACAAGTGTCTTGGAAACCCCTGATCCCCTGCATTTGAGAAAGTGATGGTGACAGTACATGCCTTGTAAACACACTACCCAGTGTCCGTGATCTGATATCATCGTGTTGGTGTTGTTCCCGGACCATCAGTACAGCTGACCAATCACATTTCTTTGTAATGTCAAAGCTTTGCGACTCAGTATTTAAACCCAGACCATGAGTTGAACCACCTTTTCTAAACCTAACAAAGTTATTTTGTTGCCTAAACCTTTCAAAGTATTTTCGTTGCCTAAACTTAACAAGGTGTTTTTGTTGCCTGAGCTCATCGAAACTGTGACAGAAAACTGAAAAAAAGACAGAAATAAGGAATGAACTCATTGTAAAAGTAAAAAGTGCACTCTGAATGTGGACTTTGTAACATTTATCATGATGTTCCACCAACACCAGTCACAAAGCTATGACATCAACACATTAGATTGTTTAACCCTAACCCTAACAGACCGAACCACACAATGTACAGTCAGAACGACAGCATATCTGATCAGCGTGGACAAGAAAATCAACCAAAAATATGTCCAACTTTGCTCTTGGAGGCATATAATGTCCCCTCAATACATTCCAAGTCAAGTGGAGAAATAAAACCACATACCACATATCTACAAACCGTCAAAAGAGTAAATAAGTATCATGCAGTGCATCACGGAGTAATGGAAATGGAGTAAAAATGGCGAGACAGTTTTTCATCTTCTCTCTACGCCAGAAAGGTCACACCCCGCACGCCCGTGTCATTTAAGTCATACCGTTCAGTGTCGCACTGCATGCCGGGAGATGACTTGGCAGCGGGGCAGAGGAGCGTGCGGAAGTGTTTCCTGAAGGTGTCGGAGAGGCAGGCGTAGAGGATGGGGTTGGCGCAGCTCCACGAGTACGACAGCAGGACCACGAACTCGAAGGCTCTGGCGAAGGTCAGGACCAGGCCGCTTTGAAACAGCGAGTAGAAGTTGAAGGTGTAAAACGGCAGCCAGCAGACCCCGAACACCACCACCACCGCGACCACCATTTTGGTGACCTGCCTCTCCAGCCGGTGGCTCTCGTGGTTCGGCGTCGTCGCCCTGAGCCGCTGGGACCTCAGAGTGACCAGCAGCGCCGTGTAGGAGGCCGTCATGACGGTGAAGGGCAGGGCAAAGCCCATGACGAAGGTGTACGTCAAGACACCGAGCCACCAGGCGTCCGAAACAATGTTCGGTATGCACAGGCCTTGATCGGCCGAGAAGTGAAGCGCCATGGGGAGGATGGTGAGGAGCGAGAACAGCCACAGGAAAGCCGACACGATCTTGGCGCAGCGCGGCGTCCTCCAGCGGGCGAACTGGAGCGGGTTGGCCAGCGCCATGTACCGGTCGACGCTCATCACCGTCAGGCAGAAGACGCTCGTGAACTGGTTGATGCCGTCCAGCACCATGACCGCTTTGCACGCCGCGTCGCCGAACACCCAGTGGTTCCGGAAGTTCTGGCTCGCTATGAAGGGAAGGCCGACCATGAAGAGCCCGTCGGCCAGGGCCAGGTTGAAGATGTACACCGTCGTGGAGGAGGACATCTTGTCCAGTTTCACGATGGCGACGATGACGAGGGAGTTGCCGGCCAGTCCCAGGATGCAAACCACCAAGTAGAGAACGACCATGGTGATGCCGAAGCCATCAATATGGTCCTCCAAGTACAAATGCTCGTCCACAAAGGTCTGATTGTAGTCTATCTCTGATAAAAGTGCGGTGTCCATCCTGTCTCGGCGCATCAACTGACAGATCAAAACAGAGAAGAAAAAAACGACTAAATCGTTACCGCTTTTGTTGGAACGTCTCTGCGAGCGGTTCTCGAGACACCTCTTGACTCCCCCGTGGTGGAAGTAGAAAAAAAAAAAAGCACTCAAGAGGTAGAGGAGTAAACAACTCAACCTGAAAAAAAAACCTGAAAATCAAACACCGTTTTCAGGGGTTCGAGAACAGACGGGCTTCAGCGAAAATCTTCCAAACTCCCGCCTTCCAGTCAATCATTGCTTCCTTTTTATCTTTGGGAGGAAAAACAAAAAAAAAGAACCTGCCAGACTTTATTCCTCTGTGGTGTAGACAGCGCTCATCTCAGATACCCATGTGCACCTTCTCTCTAACACACACACACGCACGCACACTCGGGTGAACACACTCAGTGACGCGCAGCAGTGGAAACGAGCAGCACGGCCGCTCGGACGCTCGCCTGGCCGCTCTTTCTCCCTGGGAGCCCTTTTTATATCTCTTCCCCCCACAGTGTGCAAGGAGTGTGTCTGCTGCTGCTGCTGCTGCTGCTGCTGTGTGAGTGCCGCCTGTGACCCCCCCACCTCCCTCCCATTTCCACCAGTCTCCAGAGATTGTGATAAACTCCAGTTTGGCTCATGCCCCTCCTCGGTCCCCCCCCCACAGTCCCAGTGCCGTAACGCTGTTTCCAAGGTAAATCCTGGCCCCATCTGCTACAATACTTTTGTTTTCATAACTTTTTTTTCCTCCCCTGCTCTTTCTCCTCTCCCTTCTTCTCTCTTGTCTTTGCTTCTGTTTACTTCAACCCCCCCCCACCCTCCTCCTCCTCCACCTCCTCCTCCTCCCTGCCATCCATTTTGTGCTCCTCCGCAGTTCAGCGGGGGGTCACGCAAACACACACACGCAGATAATAAGACAATCTCGCCGCTTTGGCCACCCACCTTTACGACCCCGGGACAAGGGTAAATCTGCCGCCGGGAGAGCGAGGCGCTCTGTCTGTTTTCTCAGGGCTTTTTTGTTTTTTGACATTTGACATCGGGGACGCGTGTTTTTGTCTCTTCGCCTCCTCCCGTCCTCCTCCTCCTTTCCCACCTTGTTTTTCTTACCCCCCGTCCGTCACGAGGAGGAGGTGAGGGAGGAAAAAAGCGAAAGGTGAAAAAGGGAGACGAGCGAGCGGAGATGAACGGAGACAGCGAAGGGAGACGGGTAGATTGGAAAGGAGAGGGAGTGAAGATTAAAGACCCTGGATGAGCGATGACCTCCGTCCTGTTGCCACTCTGACACGCATAGCTCGAATACCCCGGGAACATCCCCCCAGAAAAACCCCCCAGTGTGTTCCGCCGTCCGCCGCCAACGCTGCCCGCTGAGCTCGATCAAAACTGGTCAACCCTTCGCATCGATTCAGCCTTCATCCAGAAATGTTTGTCTAATTTCAAACACCACCTCATCTGAGAGCTCACTCATCGGATGCAACAGATTTCCTCTGAGATTTTTCTAGGGACATACCTTCGCCCTGGTTCCAATTACCAAGCAAGAAATGCCTTTGTAGTCTAAACTCCTGATTAGGTAGCAGCTTAACCTCCCCCCAGGGACTGGCACTTCATACGACCAAAAGCACCTCTCCAACCCCGACTCCAGCCCCCCTGTAAAAACATCACTGGAAACACTTTGTTTCATGGTGCTAAATTCGGAGACGCTTGACAGCCTCGTATTTCACAGGCAGTATTTCACTGACAGACATCCTGGCATCCGCACCCACGTGCTGCAGAGCTGTCTGCAGCCATGTGGAATCCAACAGATGACATCTTTCGCAATGCCCAACTCGGGGCTAACAGCTACTTTGCTTTTTTAGAAGAAAACAAGCTTCGGTTAGTTCTGTTTCAGGTCCTATTTTTCTCCTATCTCGCGATCGTTGAGTTTTATTTCCACTGTCAGACAGCTAAGGCTTTGAGGTCCATTCTAGTGTCCACTTGTCGCAGTGATACCTTGAAATAGGAGATATTTTTTTGTCCTTAGGTCAGATGAGTTTGAGAAGACGACCACCCGAAACTCAAAATGTAAATGTTGACCTTACGTTCTTTAATGCTCAGCTCTGTCAGGCTGTGTTTAACATTGTGCTTTGAGCTAATTGCTAACATCAGACAACGCTAACATGATGATGCGTACCAGGTATGAAGTTTACCACGTTTACCATCTTATTTCTGGACATTCTGTTAATGTAACTGACATTCTGTTAATGTATCTGACATTCTGTTAATGTAACTTGTTATCTCTGATTGTTGCTCTTTTCTGTACACGCAACATCTATTGCACGTCTGTCCGTCCTGGAAGACGGATCCCTCCTCTGTGGCTCTTCCTGAGGTTTCTTCCATTGTTTTTTTTTTACCCTGTTTTTTTCCATCAACATGGCAAGTTTTTCCTCACTCGATCGAGGGTCTAAGGACAGAGGATGTCGTTCACTGTACAGATTGTAAAGCCCATCGAGGCTATGTGATTGTGATTTTGGGCTATATAAATAAAATTGATTTGATTTGATTTGATTTAGTTAGCTCGCTAAAATGTATTAATTACAACTTAAAGGGGTAATATCTAACATTTCAGCATTAAAATGTTTAAAAACGATCAGAACTTTGGTGTATATTTTGTTCAGGTTTGTACTTAAATTATCCCAAATGTTTCCAACAATGTACAAAAAGGAATCTGTACTTTCGTAACGTAATGTGAATAAAACTTTATACATTACCTTGTCCGTGATCGTTTCTGTGATATTCACATCAGGTAGATGTGTGACAATGAAAAGAAGAACTGATGCTGATAGTAATGTCATTTTTATTTTTTCCAGGTATCTGGTCATAAACCAAAATATTGGACAAATCCAAATTGTAACCTGATGATGGTGCTACATGAAAAGTCAGGAAATTTCATGGCAAGTCACCCACAAATGAATGAGATGTGTCTTTCAGAACCAAAAAAGTAACCTCACACTGGTGTAAAATGAAGTTGGGGTGTCACCAAAGTCACCCGGACATGTCCTCAGGGGACAACGAATACATGTAGCAAATTTAATGGCAACGCATCCAATAGCTGTGAAGACGCAAATTGAACCACAAGCATAAAACGGGCTCTGGCGCTAAAAGGGAGATTGCCTACATCTGTAGGTTGCATCCTCAGGGAATCATGACGAATTTGATTTCACAGCAATCCGTACAATAATGATGTAATGGATATTTCCGCCGGGTCAACATGAAGCTGCGCCTCATAAAAGCCTCAAATCAAACACAGAAAGCATCTGCAGCTTGCAAAACAATAATGTAATCATTCCAGCTAAATTTGAATCAGAGGCTGTTATTGCAGCTTCCACGGAATGGAGTTTCGTAAGAGGGCACTGCCAGTAAGAGATGAAACACACGGAACGGCACGCTGCACCAAATGCTTTCAGTGCACTTGGAAGCGAGAGGAAGCCACGGCAGAGAAAAAATCTGCAAACTCCACATGTCTTATTATCTTGTTTATTGTTTCTGGGTATCGGTTTATTTTCAGCACTTCGTTTCCCGGCAACACTGACTACGGACCCAGCGACGCTCATGAGTAATACAAATTAGCCCCTTGCAATGTGAACACAGAAATGTAAAATATTTATAAGGAATGTTGTCAGAACAACAACTACAACTGTGACTCTGACATCTGCGTTCTGGCATTTTAGCTATTGTGTTCCCCAATGATTGGCGATTCCAGTAATTATTTTTGCGCAAGGCACGTAGCGGAAAACAACAAGACTCCATAAGGCCGTAGCCCGGCGCCACTGTTGGTGCTTTGGTCTTTGATGGTGTACTCCTGTTGTTATCATGATAAGCCACCCCCCCCACCCCTCCAAAAAAAAATTGGGCTTGATCTAAAGTCGGGATTTTTCCAGTGCTGATGTTTTGAAGTTGCATTAGCATAAAACGGCAGGGGTGTAACACATCAGACGTACGCGCCAGTATTATTTAATGTCGGTTTCCTCGGAATCAAAGCGCGAGGGCTTCTTTCTTGAGCCGCCAGCGTGCAGAAACACTCAATTATCCTGCAGGACAGAAATCCACTGAGGGAGGCAAGAGAGGCCAGTTCATCCTCCGAGATGAAAATGTATGTGTGTCGTCTCGACGCGTCAATAATTATGATATCATGATGTGATGGATACTATTTGAGTCACGAACGTGGTCTTACAAATGTGAGGGAGTGCACTACTTTGATCTTCGACAACGCTTATGTGTAGCCTAATGAATGAATAATAATGGTCATGGTAATAATGGCGTAATAGCATAATGTATTTCTGCCTTTCTACTCACAAAAATTACACAGTAGATCACAAGTGACTGGAGAAAATGACCGTATTATTGCAAGCTGTGATGGGCCAAAAGTCGATGGTGTGGTACAATAACACTCACAACAGCATTTTATTTAATTGTGCTCAGTGTTTGGATGGTGAATTGCCTTGATGATACAAATATTTAGTCACATAACCATCAGTGGAATGAAATCATGGCTAAAGTGCTTTTACAGGAAATTTCAAGTCTGGGAATTATGCAACAACTTCGAGTAAAAAAAGTGTTGGAAACAGAAAATGCAGCGCTTAGCGGACGAATTGAATCAATCACTGACGACTCGTCTATGAGCCAAAAGGTCAACATGCCCTGGAGTTACCACTGAGAGGTGAATGAGAGCCGCAATCCAGGAAATTTCCACTTGGAAGAGAAGATATTCCCCGGCAACATCCCCCAGAATGTGGTTCCAGTCAAAACCCAGCCAAGAGTCCACACATGCACACACATGTGCGCCCAAAAACAACCCCCTGAATATTTTACTGAGTGCTCTCACAAGGGAAGCCAGTGCTGCTACAGTATAAAAATACCCCCAGACAAAAGTAAGTATTAACAACAACAAGCACTCAAAGCATCAAAGTACTCAATGCAGAAAAAATGCCAATGTTTGTTACAGTTTCATATCGTATTAAGATATTACTGATCACAATTAGGCCAATACTGATTCATAGTGTTGTCACAATAGTAACGTCAATACCTTGCAAAATATTGATATTCAATACCATATTGGATATCAGAGAGAAAAACTGCCGCAACATTGGGGGCATAAGTTTGCTAAGGCTTGTGTACTGTGTGTTAAGCACAATGGCATCTAAGTTAATCTGATTCCTGGAGGAGGTGGGACTGTGTAGGCAGCAACGTGTGAACTTTCTGTCGGAGGCGAAGAACACTGAACAACAACCTCAAGTATCTATCCTGCAAAAAATGATCAGTGAAACCGTTTCAGATATTCAGTATAGATATGTATCAATACTTTGAGACATCACAAATGAGACATTAGCATTTAAACATAATTGTTATATAATAATTAATAATCTTATATCTTATCTACAGTCCTGTGGGATAGTTCATTTAGAAGAATTAAGAACATATTTTATAAACTGATCACATATTTTGTATTTTGAATCTTAATATACTGGAGAAAAAGTACTCTACAATATTATCCTCTTAACTGTAGTGGCATATGGAAATACTCAAGTAAAGTAAAAGTATCTCAAATTTGACTTAAAGTGATGAGGAGGAACTTTCAGTTTTTGCTGATTCTAGCGCCCCCTTTAGACAAAAGCGGTACGCTGATGTAAAGATCTTGAGTGACCGAAGGATGCAGGATAGATTGCGATGAGGTAATGTATTTATACGTGATTCTGTATGATATATGTGATTGGACCTGAGCACAGGCATTAATAATATAATATATATAAAAATAGCAGTCTTTGCGCTGATGGTCTTGTTTGCTGTTACAGGTCATTTATAACCATCAGAGGAATCACAAGACTGTTTCACAAACACTTAAAAGTTCCTCATAGTCACTTTTAGCACAGTATTTTAAAATGTATGAAGTTACATTCCACCACTGCCAAAAAAACATAAAAGAAAAGTAACTAAGTACATTTTTGCAAGCACTGTACTATTTTGAGGTACTTTTACTTTACTTGAGTATTTCCATTTTCTCCTACTTTATACTTATAGTCGACAATTCAGGGGCAAATATTGAACTTTTAACTCGAATACATTTATTTAAGTACTAGTTTGCAGATTTAGTCTAATAATACAAAATAATCAACTAATAAATCATGATGCAATATTGTAAATTAAGATATAAATGTATTGATCCCCACAGGTAAATTTACAAAATACCCAGCAGATGAACTTTATAAAGTATAGAGTAGTTAAACCACCGTTACCAGCTTCAGCATGAAAGTGATGAACGCAATATTGCATCAATGGTATAATCCAATAATATAATAATGAAATATACCATTGTGCACAATGAATACTTTTACTTTTGGTATTTAGATGCTAATCTAATTTTACTTCAAAATGGATTTCTGCGCTGTGGTATTGCTTCTTTTACTTAAGTACAAAGTCTGAGTACTACTTCCACCTCTGCACATGCACCATTCTCCAAACATGTCTCTGAGGAGAGTGGTACATGTGTTTGCATTCATAAATGTATATATATATATATATATATATATATATATATATATATATATATATATATATATATATATATATATATATATATATATATATATATATAGTATAAAAAAAACTGCTTGAGGTACTATTTTGTTTGCCATCTTTGATTTGTATGAGATCCTCACAGATTACAAAATGAGCTGAGATATCTATGATGAGACAATGAAATGTTCTTGCAATCTAAAATATTCCAGTGTTCCATTTATATCAAAAGTCCTGTACTTTCCCAGCTCTCCTAACTCCTGTGGCGAAGTCACCTCTGCTGCTGCCGCCGTTGCTGCTATAGTAATTATTGACCAATAGGCTGCGAGGAGAGGCGGGGCTTATACTGTCATAGACACGTGTACCGGGAAGTAGGAAGTAAATACACAGGAGGCGAGGTGCCACTGGAAAGAAGTGAGTACACCTGAAACTAATTCCCAAAATTATCTACAGCACAAACTTATGGCAAAAATAGACTTAGCCGAATGAATGCACGTCATTTCGTAATGCCGCCAACAGCGTTGGAGTGAAAAACAACAGCGTACTTTTGTAATACAAAGCGAGCAAACGTTTAAAGTTAGCCGGCTGACTTTCATTTATAGATTTGTGGCGTCAGTTACCTGCAGACATGACGTACTGTACGTCTGTGCTGGTGCCTGTAACTTTGCTAAACGACGAGCACTTCTACCACGCATCATAGTGTCAATGCAGCCACATTAAAGCAGTTTGTGCAGCGAACTTTGACAACATTAAATACAAGTGATAACATTTATTTCAGGTGATTCCGCGTTTATGAGATGAAAATGAGATTTAAAGCCATAATGACGACATGAAGTTGCCAGTCGTCAGCGCATTATCGGTGCAGCTGTGTGGTAGATATTACCATTGCATATTCATTTATTATTTTATTCATGTATTCAATATTTCCAGGAGTCACAACACATATATATTGCAAGTGAATGGGAAAGGTTGCCAGTTTAAGCTGCTTTAAAGTGACACCATGTAACCTGTGACAGAAGAAATCACACAAGCTGAATTCATCCTCCGTCATTTCAGGACTCGCAGGTGTTTGTGGCTGCAGTCTCACCGACCAGAAGCTCCTGGTTAACCTAATCCTGTTAACTAATTTTAGTCAACTTTAGGGAGACTATAACGGACATGACCCAGTCGGTTTTGCTGACTCTTGTGATTTTGTGCTACTCTTACATGATGTAATAATCAATTGTCGTCCCAGTGTCCACTTTTCAAGTGATTTAGACTTGCCTTGAAGCAAACTCGTACATGATGGCTCCCAAAATAAAAAAAAATGTGGGGGCCAAGTTAATTAACATGAATGTGTCACCTAAATAATAATTTTTTTAAATTTATTTGTTTAAATGTTTTTCAGTATGAATGAAAAAGTGACAAAGCATTCACATTTGTAAACATCCAGTATTTTTAGGCTGTGTTATGTACTTATGCACATGGCACAGTACAGGATTTTCAACTCCTGAGCAAACAGGATTCAGCTCTTATTTGTTTTGTCGTGTGCTGAAACGAGCACAGCGGGTGCATGTCAGACTGGTAATGTGAGGGCTTAAAGGCACACCGTTTGACTAAACAAGAATCAGCTTAAGTTAATTTACCTCAGTTTTGGATCTGTTGTTTGTTCTGATGTCATTCTTGTCTATACCTGGGAATCAAACCTCTAAGCTTGTTACTGTTTTGTTGCCATGTCAAATTTATTTTACCAGCTTCTAGAAAGGGGACAGTTTTTGGAAAGAAAAGAACAATATACTGTGCCACATCTTCCAATATGAAATAATATGAATGTGCTGTGGGTTAAGTTGGGGTGCATGTATGTTTTTTGCAGGTCTGGCACCATGCTGGAAGGCTACAGCCCTATGACCCAGGCCCTGCTGGGGACTCTGTTCACCTGGGGCCTGACTGCTGCCGGAGCAGCTCTGGTGTTTGTTTTCTCCAGCCGACAGGTATTTTATGAACCAAGTGCTCAGACGAAGCCTGAATAAATGCTTTTTGGCATTTTGGTACACACGCTTACCCACTGTCTTTGCAAGAGTTAGATGAGAGGAGACCGCTCCCACATCTGTATGTTAAAGATTTAACTGGAGCCAGCAGCTGGCTAGTGTGGCTTAGCGATCAGTCTTGAAGATAAGATGCCATAATCCTTTATTAGACCCACAAAGGGGACGTTACCAAACAGGTGAAAACAGCTAGCCTGGCTCTGTCAAAAAAAAAAGAAAAACCAGTACACCTATTGGACCAGCGCCTCTAATTAACACAAATCAGACTCAAAATCACTGCCAACTTACTTTTTAAAAAACATGGATTTAACACCACTAGAGATGCCGGTAGGTCAGTTTTGTTACTTTTTGACTGAGCTAGGCTAGCTGTTTCGTCCTGCTTCCAATCTTTTTGCGAAGCAAAGCTAACCATTTCCACGCTAAAACTTAAGATTTAATGGAGAGACATGACTCACCTCACTCTTGGCAAGAAATCAAACAAGCCGATCTCCCAAAGTGTCTGACTTTTTCTTTCTATGTTGTTTATGTTATATAATGTCTACACAGCCCACGTAGTGAAAGCTGTCTGTCCACACAGTGTCCAGGCACAGTATTAAAGTCGCCTGCGTTTTGACAGCACTCAGAGCCCATCACTGTAGTTATGTGCGTAAAACAGAAAAATGGAGTTGAAATGTAAAAATACACCTTGGGCTGTTTCATGGCCTGCCTGTGTGGACAGCTGGCCAGACACGCATCGATGGACAACTGACAAATGTGGCTGAAACACATCATGTGTGGACAAGCTATTACAGCACAGCTGCAAGTGAAACATTACACAGTGATAAGATAATCCGTTACTGGATGATCAATCATATGGTATTTATATCAGGACAACACATTTTAAATGCTGTCAGCCATACAGCTGAAGAGCTGAGGATTGCCGAAATAACTGCTTGGGCAACCCAATTGGCAGAATAAATGTTGGCAATGTACATTTCTGCAAAGCACAGATATGTTTTATGTTGCAACTTTACATTTCTTTTGGTTAAATTTTCAATCTTATGTCATGACATCACTGAGCTTATGCTCTAGTTAGGTTTAGGCCCCAAACCCCCTTGGTTAGGGTTAGGAAAATAATTAGTTTTTGCTTAAAATATCATTTTTTTCACCATAAACACAGCAGGAAATTGTTCAAGGTCTCCTTAAAAAAACTATCCAGTGGTGTCAAGCTTACAAATGTTGAAACACTGGCTTGGCAGCCTTGTTGCCTACATGTAATTCC
Organism: Lagodon rhomboides; assembly: GCA_039737535.1. Lineage (NCBI taxonomy): Eukaryota > Metazoa > Chordata > Actinopteri > Spariformes > Sparidae > Lagodon > Lagodon rhomboides. The sequence goes on along the minus strand of CM077804.1, from coordinate 7,673,664 downwards.
ACTACCGTCCCCTTCACCTCCCTGAAATGAAAGTCACTTCATGCACATGTAAAGATGTCATACATACTGTAGAAATGTATACATTCTACACATGACACATACAAATTTGAAGGTATTGGTGCTCTGCAGACCACTAACAACCATGGTCATATAAAATAGGACATTGCACATTACAATCTAGAAAGCATACATGCATGCATGTGTAGACGTGCATAGAAGTAGCAATTTATTAATTATCAAGTGACCAAATATAAATGATATTCCTGCTGAAACCATCTATAGCACTAGAGCAAATAGAACAAATACTAAAAATGGCGCTGCTGCCACTACTGTCGCAATAAAGCTAGAGAGGGATCACTGGAGTTTGTTCCAGTACATCACATGAAGCCTGTCTGTTGATTGAATGGTGTTACTTTTTTGTTGCAACTCACTGGTCTTATTGCCTTTTTGCCACTCATGTCAACAGTAAGAGGTCTGACAGTCTCTCTTGTCTGGTCTGCTCTTTTCAGAAGCGCATCTTGGATGGAAGTTTAGGCTTTGCAGCTGGGGTGAGTTATAACTAAACCACACAGACACACACACACGTACAGTACAGGTAGGAGGATGCTGCAATGTTAGGGTTTTTTGGATGTTTCACTGCGGCAGGCTGAGGTTCTCCCAGACACCGTCAAAGCCTGACACTTCCAGATGCCACAGTAATTCATAAGAATTTGAGATAAGTGTTCCCCAGAAGGAATTCTTGGCCCTATCATGTCTAAAGAGGTATTATGCTGTGATGGAAAATGCACCTAAACCCCACTATCTGACTGTTACAGTTATCTTTTTTGATTTCCTAAGGGGGCAACAGTTCACAGCCAATATTTATCAAGTGTCTCAGACTGAGAAGTCAGAAGCAAATCTAAAGCCATAGCCAGAAGTGTGAAGTAATGCCTGTTACAGTAGTAAAATAGCTCTTTAAGCTTTTAAACCCATGAAAGTTATCTTGCAGTATATCTCTAGTGGGAGCGACATGGCTGTTTTAACTTATTACAAGTTCACAGAAGAGGGAAGTAAATCGACAAACATTGACACATATTTTGTTAGGTGAAAGGGGACAGAGGGTTGAACTTTACTCATTAGATTATAGATAACAATAAACCTCTTTAAACTGCAATAATTGTTTTTTTTTTTACCCCAGCATAACAAGCTGCAAACAGAATATTGACATGGAGCAACATCAGCATTCATATGGAGTTGTGTTTCTGGCCAGCTAGCAAATTCATGTCCAATACTCATCCTCCTTTTTAGCTCTGTTTTGGTCTCCACCAACTCCCAAGAAAAAATATCTGCCTGGCTCTAATATCTGCTAAATGTTCTTTATGTTCACCAGCTAGTCACAAACTTTTTTTCTGCCTGCAGTGTAAGGACAGGAATTTATTTGGTTTTATAGATACCAATGCCTTTTTTTTGACTGTTCTTATCCGTCCAAGTGTCTGCAGTATCCAAAAACATTGTTTTTCAGAACAGTAAGAGTAAACCAAAACAATGAGCTGAAAGACACTTAAAGGCTCCATAGAGCTGACATGAACTGTAGAGTCAGATAAAAGTTGTTTGTGTGATTGTGTGAGTATGTTGCTACAAGCAAAACCTTTCATAGTACGTGTAGTCATTTGATCCATTGTTACTATAAATTATTGATCAGGGCTGCACCTAATGCTAATTTTATGATCGATTAATCGATTATTTTTGGGATTAATCTGTTATTTTTTTATTACTCAATTAATATAACAAGGAATTTACCCAAAATAAAGATTTTAAACTTGTCATTTATATTTCAATATTTTATTCAATCATTTTCAGTCGTCAAGAAAGAAATATGAAAAAGTGTGCACTGCAGGGCATTATTCCCCACAAAAAATTGCCCAGTCTTAAGTGGTAATCTGTGTAATCCTAATATATTATGTTTAGGCAGGGACAAAAAGTAAACAATTTAATGTTGGAGAAACGCAGCCTGGTGTCATGTTGTGGTGGCCAATCACATAAACCGGCGATCAAGAGGGCATGTTATTTAGCATGGATAAATACTGCAGAGGGAACACAACAAGACATTTTTATGTCGCGTTAAGTTTTTGGTTTTGGTTCGGTCTTGTCCTCCAGTTTGAATCACAGCAATGATCATCCCCAGTCACTAGTCGGACCAGTATGCCAGTAGAATAACAACATAGCTGCTTCGTCTTGCGGCAAAATGATCAGTGGGGGTCCCCAACACGTCACACCCAAGGACCATGGAGTGACACTCCCACACTGTCACACTAACCTGCAGCGTTTTGCCACACCGCCAGATTCCATATAAATCCAGCCACCCCAGATGCTTCTGCTTCAAGTGCTTGAGCATGGTAGTAGTACTGCTTACAGCCTGCGCCTCGACGCACGTTACGTAAATCAACGTATTTATCAATTTATCGATTATGTTGATTATGTGGAAGCATCACACCACCCCTAATATTGATTAATGCAGCTTTGAAGTTCACATAAAATTATTGCTTCATGTGTATTAGCAGAGGATACACCAATAAGGCCAAGGCTTACTTATATCATAGTGAACTTCTTATTTAAGTATTCCAGCTAAAAAGTGTTGTGCTGTTGTAAGCCCTTTAAAGACTGAGAGAAGTGCCTTGTCTATACAGGTAACTTTAACATTTTTTTTTAAATAAAATATATCTTTTTTTTTCTTTGTTTGATTAACCTGCACTTTTTTTACTTCAAGATATATAGTAGATGTGCCCTTTGGTCACTCTTAAGAAATCTACAAAACATTCTCATTAATTAGATTTTACAGTTCAGACCTTTACTTGCATGCAGACAGCTTCATAAGTAACCTTGTGAAATGGATGTATTTTGTTATCCCATTCAAACTGTAAATGCGATTCCTCATAGTGATTCTGAGTTTGTCTATAACTGCCGGCGCAGTTGATAAGACTAATGCCACATGATGAGCGATTGTCCACACTTCTAAAGTGAGAGAATGGCAGAAAAGATAGTTCTAATCTCAATCAGCGTCTATCTCACTCATCTCTGTTTTGACCTTAACAGCTTTACAGTGGCGTCCTACGCTGTGCTGATGCTCTTAAACATTCAAAGGAGCTTAGGGTTGCTTTGGTCAAACATTTGCTGCACTTATTTCTAATTTTGTGAGACACATATCTTTTCAAAATATATTTTTTATGAACTCAACATGAATACTATGAATTTTTTATACAATCTGGCAGAGTCTCTCCAATTTTACAGACGCTTGTTGGCATAATATGCTTTTCCAGGAATTTATTTTAATAAGAAACTAAATTTTTCATACTGTTCCCTGCATGTTATATGTTATGGTTATGTTATATATAAGGTTATGTCCCTGATGGTCCTGCAGATATTACTACAGTGATGACTGTAGCTGGTGGCATAGCAGAATGCACAAATGTAGGACTGTTACAAGAACCCTTCTGACTTCATTTTTGATGAATAATCTCTCTACCTTGGTTTCAGTTTGGTTTGTATGTAAATGTAATTGCTTATTTTTTTTACCCAGTTAATGGAAAGAAACATGAGAAACTGTTGTAGTGATATTACAGGGTATATGGATGGAGAAATATTATGTGCCGCTGCTGAAAGTAGCCAACTTTGTGCTCGTTGAACATTGAATCCACACTCACTGATGGATCTGAGACCTGGCTGTGCCAAGTGGCAAGATTGCTGCTCCATGTGGCTTTTATATTGGACAAAATTTAACTTTTCAGCTGTATCAGTTTCTGAGAAAAAAAAATACCTTTGGGGATTGACTGGAGATGGAAAGAGGAGGGGGGCAGATCGGTTCTCCTTTTATGCCATTTTCAAAGAATGTCCTGACCAGCCTTGGGATTACTCCTTGGCTGCAGATGGACAGTTAAACAAGGTCAAACGGATAGCAGGAGCCAGTTTGAAGAACGGAGGCAGATACTGAGGAAGGGAATGTTACACATTATGAAGTGATAGTGATATTTTCAGTCCTAGACAAGGCTCAGCGGAAGCAAGAATTCCTTAAATCATTCTTTGAACCACTTTTTCCTGTCCTTTTACCCTCAAATGACCTTATTTTAATGGTGCAAAGCAGAGCCATTACACACAGTTCGGTCTGACAAGCTTTTGCCTTAGTCTGAAATCTCAAGGAGTGTCACCTGATGAGTCGCTGCAAGATAGAAGTTCGATAGTGTGCCTTTAGTAATTCTGTTGCTGGTCCTCAATGTGTAATCGAATCAATGTATTGGATAATTTGACAATACTGTTCATGTTTTAGCACCTCCAAAAAATCTGTTAGTTTGGTATGGCGGATGGGTCTAGCTTAAATACTAAAATGCCATTAGCCTTGGCTTTCCATTGGTTTGCATGTAATGCATACACGTGAAACTATCTAAAATTTGTATTGCCCTTTTCTTTTGTCATGTCTATCGCCGATACATATCGCTATCGTTTTATCACCCAGGCCTATTTACAAGAACCTAATAAGCTCCTCAAAATGTTGGACAAACAAGTAATTTTACTACATTTCTAACAATTTTAAATCAAAACTCTGACTTGTCATCACAAATTAAACATGTTACATTCAAGGTAATTTCAATTTAACACAGTGAAAAATGTATTATGGCACTGACTATATTACTGACATCTGTTCATAAATTATTTTTGATGACATTTGTATCTATGCATTAGAGATGTACTAAGTTGGCTAAGTCAGTTGAAATGACAGATTGGAAAGAGGGGGCTTCATCAGTCAGTTGTTACGGCGGGTAAAAATGTTGGGGTGATTAATGAAGGAGGGAGTTAAAAGGGAGAGGAACCGCTCAACAGAAATAAAGTATCTCTGACAAAACAACTTGCCTCGTCGATTTCAATTAAGCATAAATTGAAAACAGTGCTAAGTGTTGAGTGACACTCAATAAATCTATAAATCTTGTATAATGATCCCTACTGTTCTCCATATGGTCCATTGGCAAGATCAGAATTTGGTACCACCTAAAGTGGCAAAATCTCTTTGGTACCAATTAGTTTGTAGGCTCTATAGCTGATGACACAAGCAGGAGGGCAGCTGTCAGGAAAGGAACTGAGATCATTACCACAAGTACTGCTACAGGGTCTATAAAAGGATCGAAATACAGAACAATTCCCTTAAGAAGTGATGGAAAGAATAGCACATGTTGTTGCATACATTGGGCATTGTACAGTGGTACCATTCCCAGACCTGACCACTATGCTGGTAATGAAAATGGCTGAATGTGGAACATACACACAACAGTGACACCTTCTACAAAAATAAAAACACATAGTTTACACTAAGTTTGGTGGATCTCTACATATCATACCAATGGAAAGTTATTGGTATTCCCTGACAGTTTGACAGTGGTTGCCTGGAATGCAGACATTGATGGTGGAGATCTCCAGACACTCCTTATACAGTATAGAAGTCATGACCCATCCTAGAGGTTCACAGCTTCAGAGGTTCACAGCTTCATTCAGCCCAAGACCTAGTTCATGCTTTTACTAGTAACAAAGTCAAGCCCACAAAACAATTTTGTGTTGCCCTTGGCTGTCAAGTCCCTCCCTGGAATTGTAGAACTGATACAGATACTGAACATTCTTTGCCATGATGTTTCATATTTTAAGGTAGAAGAAACTGACACAACCCTTCACTTTCAAAAGCAAGCAGCAGGTGGAGATGCCATCCCACCACTACAGAACATCAGACCTGGCCTCTTCACAACATTGGCATGAGGCAAGCGTACCCATTAACTGATATGCCAAAGAACTAATGCAGTAGACTTCCAGTTCTTTACCCTCCCACTGATTTTCGACTGCCCCCGTGTCCCTTAAAACAGAGTCACAATGGGTAGTGTTTGAAATAGGACAACACTTCAAGACTCTCATACGTAATTCCCCATCGAAATACGTCAAATGTGATACTTTCATACAAAAATCAGAAATAACAATGTAACGTTAGCCAGCTAGCTAGTTAGCTACGGTGACATCTGCAAACTAGGAGCGATTGTTTTTATGGGTGTTACAGAGAAAAGGACCACAAATCATCCCTTGTTTTGCCCCTGACAGACATCTGTTTGCGGGGGCCATGTACCCCTTACACTTTGCCCTACCCCTAGGCGTGAAAGCGCAAAATGGCAAGTGGTAGGGGCAAGGGGTGTCGTGGGATTGTGCATCAGTCACAGCTCATCTTGGAGACACGGCTGGTGTGATGAAATTGTGAGAACTTCAGCCCCAAAACTCTTATTCCCTGCAGGATAGCCACAGTCAGGTCCTGCCCAATACTTCTAAGTCTTACATGAAAGATAAATGGCGTGTGTAAGTGTGTGTGTGTGTGTGTGTGTCTGTCTCTGGGTGGATGTTCCATGACATGCATGTGTCATGCCTGTCGCTTCTCATGTGATTCAGATGCCATTCTGTTCTCGTGCTTTACATCTGCTCCCCCCCCTCAACTCACATGCACTGAATCTAACAACAATTACACACACACACACACACACACACAGATTCAGACACAGATGGACAGCACACACTGACATGCTGTAGAGCCTTTGTAACAGCAGAAAAATCACCTCATGCTGTTCCCGAACAGAACGACTCTCAGCTGTGACTCCAGGCAGAGAATAATAGCTCATGATAATGTATTTTATTCTATCTTACTTCTTTCCTTCTTTCCATTCAGTCCTACTTCTATTGGCATTTTTTAGGCAGTGGCGCTGTTTATACTTGGACGGAATTGTTAGAGAAAGCAGTTACCGGGAATGACGCTAATGGGCAACATTTAAGCCCGGCCCTCTGTTTCTTTAAGTTATTATTTTGGGTCATTTTTCAGGGCTCACTTGATGCAACATGACAGTTATTCCTCCACATACAGTTTATGAAGCCGACTCCAGCTGTTTTTTTTACGCATTACAAACATGTACAAGCAATTTTCATTGGCGAATAAGTTTAACTGCTGTGTAATAACGTCACACTACCCGCCGCGCTGGAACAAACTGTTGCCAGCGAACGTAGTCTGGCCAGTAATATGTTTTCTTTAAAAAGTGGTAGCCAATACAAATGAGTTGTATTACTGTAGGTGTTTCTGCTCCTTGTGATTGGAAGAAATAGCAGTACACTGTGTTTTGCTTAGTAAGAGATCAGTGATTATTTGATTCTTCAGCAGACAAGGAGCACGCCTCCCAGAATTTAATCTCCAGATAAGACAAGTTCCAAAGTTCATGGTTCCTCACTGGCTCCGAAGAGTTGCATATTTGCTCTTTTCACATGTATTACGACCCTAGAATAGGAATTATCCTATACTATTCCAGTATACAGCATAGCATTAGTCTACCCACAAAAACACTGTAAAAAAATTAGCTTTTACAATTATGCTTAATATGCATTGAGAAGTAAATCTTGCTGAAACACTGGGATGACACAACTGTGTGTTTACTGCCCATCAGAGATCTAATACCACACATAATCAGTTATTTACTGCCACGGAATTGAAAAAAAATGTGTGGCTTCTGGCTTCCCTGTCAGTGTCTTAAACTTAATAAAACCACTGGTCCGAGCATAAATGAAAACACTAAATTAATTAATAGCACAGTGTCAACACATGTAAGTGGTTATGCATGCATGATTCTTGATGTTCCCGCTGTATGGCCCGAGTCCACATGACGCACAGATGAGCATAGACTATGAGAGTAGAACGACTGCAGAGCCAAAGCGTCACATAAATGCACATTACCCCAGTAAAAGATGCTGCGCTGTAATGAGCTAGTGGAAGCCGAATGAATAAGTAGGATGTTATTTGTATAAAGATGTTTTTTTATCAGTTAGGCTTGAAAGCTCTCATGGCTGTTTCATAAAATAATTCAAATCACAAGGTGCCCCTACTTATTTCTTTTCTTTTCAGCCACATCTTTCGCCTTTGTGCTCAGTTGTAGAGGAAATGGGTTAGTTGTCATCTCTTGACCAAAGTATGAAGTGTGATAACATAAGTCATATAGACTGAATCACTGTGACGTCGGGATAACAACAGTTACATGCTAATAGAAAACTGATTGATTTGCATTGTGGTGAAATTGGCAAACCTGTTTAATAGTGTTGTCATTTCCAGCTGTAACTAAAATACACAGAGTAATACGATGATATTGGCATTTCTGCTGTGCTTACTTCATATTTTGCTTTGCTATCTTCTTTGATATCTACACAACAGCATGAAATCCTGCACTAACTGTTGGTTTGGGGTAAACTAAAGCTTTTGTCTGTGGCCCAACAGGTAAATTAGGTTTCCAAACAAACGTTCGTAACAGTGTCGTTATTAATGAGATATAAAAGCACCAAATGTATTTTAGATGAATTAGATGTATACACTTTGAAACAACATCATGAAAAATGACAATTAAATGTGTGGTCTGGGGGTTTTCTACCCAGAGGTTAAACAGTCATTGTGATTCGGCCTATATGGGAGGAGACTGTAACAGTGGTCAGTGGTGACAAAATATGTTCAGCTTTATGCCGTACTTATTATTGATGGTCTGATTGCAGTTTTCTTTGCCTGTGTTGATTTTAATTTTTTTAAAAGTCTGATTCAGATTTTTGCCAATGACTATTTCTTTCTTGGAGCTATAATTAACAGCATACACAAACATTTCTGTTGCCTTTTTGAATGGAAAATTCAATTGTATGTTCACTGACTATTGTATAACTAACTAAAATAATACGTTATAAGCTATTTTAAAGAGTTATTACTTAAATGTTTATCTGGAACTCTTATTGTGAAAAGTTAAAAAAAGTTAAAAAAAAAGTTTGCTGCTCTGGTTCAGACAATAGGTCCTTATCTTCAAAGTAAATGCACAGCTCATAACCTTCCGCCACAAGTTTTACTTTCCCAAAAGAAAAACAGGTGAAGCAGATCACAACACACCCTGTTGCCGACTCAGGTGATGTCTCTGCTCGGCTCCATGTCTGAGTGTCTGAGGCACACAGGCAGCTGAGAGCAGAGGAGAGAGGCACTGGAAAGCGTGCACAAATTTTGGATAGATAACATAAAATATTCAGTTTCTGTCTTTCAACCCGGCCTGGCGGTCCACTGGAGGGAGGACAGCATGTGTGCAAATAGAATGAACACCCTCACCCTCACTGTGCTCTACGCTCCTCTCAACACAAAAGAAGCTGCTCCGTTTGTAGGAATACAAGACTAATTCTAAGGTAAAGAAAAGACAACATTTCTCGGTTTCATTCGATTATGAACAAATAAAGACGTAATTGTAAATGTTATATTTAATGTCAGCCCCTAAATCCCACTTAATCCTACACACTGGACCTTCAAAGTCAAAATTCAAATCCAATTGTGGATTCTTAACACCCCTATAATCTACTGTTTGAATCATATGTTGCACTCTTACCATTGTAATCCCACAAACACTTTGTAGACTTTCTGTTTTGTTCTGCAAAAACATCAGTCCAAAATCTTTTGATCTAAAAATCAAACGGCAGGTAATGTAGAGCTCTCTCAGCCAGAAACAAGGCAATCACTCAAACAGTGGCGACTGATTGGCTCTGTTACCTGTGGCTGCCTTTTAAAAAAAAATTTAGCCTGGCCCTTTTGATGGAAGGAGAATCGATGAGGAATCTGAATAGGCAGCCTAATTACTCCGAGAAACTTAGTCACTCCAGAACTTTATTGAACGCATGTCATTTTCTGGATCCAGATGGTCGCCTGCCCACCCATATGGGTGACGGCAAGATTTGCGTAACGTAATTCGTGTGCTAAAACAGAAACAAATGGCCTGTGTGTCACATGCTTGTAACCCAGTGTGAAGTCGAGGGGATTTGCCAATAAGCTACATTTTATGTTATTAAACCATGTGGGATTTTCTTAAGGTGTTATCTTTTCGTCATTCCGTGCGGAGAGGTTTAAAGCGAGCCTGAAGAAGCTGTACTGTAGAAGCGGTGTCGGCATTTGTCCATGTGGGCATCAGTTCTGTTGCCACGAGGCATTCCTGAGGCGTAGATGGTAGCTATCAGGAATACCTAACAAGAGTGCTGTCTGGTTGTCTCTCAGTTATGAAGACTGAAGTGCAATCAGAGCATAAATATTTGCATGTACAGGGAAAGAATAGATCATTTATTTTAATGGTATTTCAATTAGTTGTTTCTATTTTGCAAAGCAGCAAGACCATAACAGTGATGTTTACAGTATTTTATCCACACATGCATGTGTATTTTCAGAGCATACGGACACCACAGATGCTCCCACTGTGTATTTATATTCTGTTGTGTGGACCAGTGAGGCTTGCTCATGTTCCTCTAATAATAGTCTCCTCCAATGCCTTAATTATCAAGGTTCTGCTCATCCTCTCTGGATACATATGAGATATAGAATTACGAATTAACATTTTTTTCCCAAGCCTTCCTTCCTTCCTCCACCTTTCCATCACAAGTGTCTCTCTGACTGCATTCGGAATTCACTAGTCAGTATCAGACAGCAGCGTCGAGTGGCTATGGAGCCATGTGTATAAGTGGAGAAGCTGTGATTGAATGAGGCGTGAGGGGGAAGACGGAATGCAGGAAGCAGCTACGGGGCCATGTTTGAATGTGCACAGCACTGTTTATTCTTGATGTGCTGGAGGTGTTGCGTGCTTCGCGTGGCATGTAAATGATGTGGGCTAGAGATGCTTATTATCCTCTCAGCTAGTCATTACTTGCTAATGACTTTGATGGCTTGCTCTTTTTTTCTGTACTTCTTGGAAAAAGTAGATTCTCTACAAGACCTAACTCAGCATGGAATGATTTATTATTATGATTTATTAACAGTTCTTTCTCAAACTTTGGTTTCATTTGTTCATGAAAATAGAAGGAATCCTGTAACTTTCCCTAAATTTCTCTTTCACAAACAGCGCATGGTGTTATAGTACCGAAAAAGATAATGATGTGTTAGAATATTACTTTGGTATAAAGTCACCCATACAAATAGTACTTGAGTAAAAGTCTTGAAGTATCTGATATTAAACATACTTAAGTATCAAAAGTAATTTTCTGGCAAGACAAGTTTTCAAAAATAAAATCAAAATAGAGCTTGCTAAAAAACATTTCACATATTATAACATAATCTGACTTTTTGGCCGTTATTAACATTGTGAAACATTCATAGCTGGTTCAGGCACATAAACTACTTGGTTAGGTTTATGAAAACATCCCACTTTGTGTTAAAATAATGTACAGTCACACCACTTACTGGATGTGTATCCCAGTCTTTGGGGTAAAGAACTTTGTATGACCCAGCTAACCAACCCTACCACCCCCCATCTCAGAACTCGCCATTCTTGATACTACTGCACTAGAGGGGCACTTTCAGAAATAGCCCATCCTAATCAGAAAAAGGATCACATGGGGCAACTTTGAAAGAAGCTCATTACGACCTGTGTTGATGTTTTTCTAAGAAAAGTTGGGCAAAGTAGTATAAAGTAAATAATGAGTTATTTTAGTTTACTTACGTAGTGATGTCACGTCATGTACTTAATTCAACAGAAGTTACAGTAGTAGTAGTAGTAGTAGTAGTAGTAGTAGTAGTAGTAGTAGTTATAGTAACCCAAGCCACGATGTTTTCCTAAACTTAACCAAGAATTTTGAAGCCTAGACGTAACCAAACAATGAAGGTCTGGTACGCCTGTCACTGGTGTGCTGCAACAGTCAGCATACCAGTTTGGGAACGATTATATAGGTTGTTTTGGGTGTGACTAGCAGTTGACCTATTTAGTTGCTTAGGTATGAGGATGTGTTTTCCAAAAGTGACGATAGAGGGGTAACTACAGCGTCAAACCTAAATGCATGGGGCAAATGATCTGGGTGCTGTAATTGAAGGCTGTATATCTACATATACCTATTTACATGCACACATATAGTCGGTGACCTGATTGTCAGATGCGATATTCAGCATTTTTCTGATTGTCAGAATTGGTGTTTTTGTTTTTTTAGTAATTGATCTTTGAAAAAATATTTTTTAAAAGGAGAATGCAATCTACACAGTAACAAGTACCTACATCTATTAAATTAATGGAGTGAAGTAAGTGCAAGAAATATTAGCAAGAATAATATGGAAATATCACAAAATTGTACTCAAGTACAGTACTTGAATAAGTGTGCTTAGTTACATTCCATCGCTGACAGTGCAGTATTAGTCCAGTAATCGTCATGTAACACTGCAGATTTCTACAGCTGTGCATACAATGTCCTTATCCTTTCTACATGAATAAACACGGTTATTGTATTGCTTTGTGTGGCTAATGGCTAATGAGTGCAAATCAAACTATATGAATCATGGTCATTCACTGTAAGATCCAGCATGAGGAAAAAAAACAAAAGTGGAAAATTAATTATTTAATGTAAACTGTCATCACGCTCACATATTGCTCTCCTCGCTGCTTGAAGTCAGTTGTGAGACATGACTTTATCCTGGGACGATGGAGAGCTGCAAGCTGTATGCCTCTTACAGCATACTTGAACCAGCCCAGGGCATTACATGGTGCAACTGGAAAATTGACCGAATGTCACTGATCACATTAGTATTTACAGAAACTGTATATCATGTTTAATTGTAATTCATATCCCCGCAAGCATGAGCGTAGTGCTGTGAATAGGGCAGGGAAGCTTCTGGTTAGCTACTCCTCTTCCCATGACATTTGCTCGGTAGTCTCTGTTAAATTCTTTCCTCTTAGGCACCTTAATAGCAGCCTAAAGGTCAGAGAGGTGAGTTTGTGGGGAAGGTCTTTGAACCAGTGATTGCCAGAGAAAATCTTGACGAGAAAAAAGACTGAGAGACCATCTCCTTCCGCTAGTAAGACCTCTGGACATGCCCTTTTAGAGAAGCTTTTAATCCGGAGTTGCACCAGGGGAGATGTTTCGTTGCCAGCAGGATTACGTTTGAAAACTGTGAATGTGAGAAAGTGTAGTAACAGTCAGCTGGGCAATGCCTTGAGTGTGATCTTTTTAAGGAGAGAAGACTGTTTAAAGAAGTGGCAAGACAAAAGTTGATTAATTGATTAATCAATCAATAAAAATAAATTTATGATGAGCAATTTTCCCATTTTTTGGCATTTAAAAGACGGAACAAGTCATCAACTAATCCAGAAAATAGTCTACAGATCAATTGGAAATGTAAAATATCATTATTTTCAGCCTCTAGTTAATTTTAGATATTGACACAAGTATTATATTGACAAACCTCATTTGTACCTCTTGAATCAGTTTTAGTGTCTTCCCCGCTGCTGTAAAACAGCTAGATTGGCAATGCATTCAGCTGCCTCAACATTAAAGACATTGATAAAACAGTATAGTAGATGAAAGAATGATTAATTTGTTGGAAGAACATGAAAAAGGAAACTATAACAAGCACATTGTGGCTTTCTGATTCTGGAAGTTCAAAGCTTCTCTGCTGTTGCTTTCTGAAGTGCTGCGGGATGCTTATTAGCTCAGTGCTTAGAATGCAAATGCTTTCGACCTCCAAGTACTTTCGTCTAACCTTTACAGGAAAAGACATTGTGTGTGCTAGCTGGGAAGCCTAAGATTGGAAACACAAAACATGCACTAGCATAATGTGTTTTCTCTGGTGGCAAGTGACAGGACACTTACCTTGTTTCTGTAGTGAAGTATTCGTTTTGGACCTGCATGTCTGAAACTTGTGTCGCTGCATCTTAGAGACTGTGTGTGTGTCATCGTGGCAAAATGTGGTCCTGGTGGTACCTTCTGTGGTGGGAACTAAAGCAGAAGCAGTTTAGAGTATTTTGACTCAACTTTGATGACACTCACAGCACATTGAAGTCTGAACGTCATGCTGCTCTCCATTTCTGTCACCTTTCTAAGCTTCCATTCCGTCTGTTTTGTAAATGTTGATCATTTTGAGACTGTAAGCTTTACAGCCTGCCAATGCTGTTCGCTCCCGCATCGCTCTAAAAAACAAAAGTGCATTGATTCATCAGACGAAACATTTGTCGACTCAAGGTCTTCTCAAGTGATGATTCAAATCATTGAAGCCCTCTTAATTTTGCTGCCAATTTAACCGTAATTGCCGCGCCTGTACAGGGAGGGGGTGTCTCACCGTGTCTGTCACTGATGAGTTCTTTTGTCTGTTGTCTTCCTGTTTACCGTGCTTCACTTTAGTTTCTCCTGCTTAATCTGATAAACAGTGTCTCTGATTTGTCACCTGCCTTTCCTAGATGTCAAGACACAGTTTTCTGCATTGATAAGTCAGGCGCAGAGTCAGTTTGTATGAACTTCTCTTTTATATTGCACCTTTAAACAGGAATGCCTCAAAGTCCATAATGTATGAGCCTGAACATGTAATTGACAGTGGTTTTACATTTCCTCCAATCTCTAAGCATCTTGGTGCGTGGCCCTTTAGTAAATAAGGACAAATACAGTTTGAATCCTTGACACTTAAAAAAAGGGCTTCAATTATCACCAAAACCATTCATTACTTGATGAATGACAACTTCATCCACTCAGTCCGGTTGGAAAATAACATATGAATAATGCATGTCACATCTTCAGGATCTCCTTCCAGGCAATTCGGATACGGTTAACGTCTGTCAAGCTGCTCTTTCCTTTTGGTCTTCAAATCGCTTTAGACTAATCTCTCTGTCCCCTGTGCAATCAGAACAATGAAGAAGCAAAGTAGAAACAAGGTCGAATGTCCTCTAAGGTATGCATGAAGTCAGTGCGATGTGGGCCTTCACTTTAAGAATGGTCCTTTGATCAATAAAGGAACATGGATGTTCAATTCCAGGGATGCACGCACGTGGCATTTATGTATTTTAAGATATGCAGAGCTGTCAAAAGCTTAACATATAATTAAGTCAAGCTTTGCATATGCTTGTATGTCTTACTGCTATAATGCACCATTCAAGGGTTTGATCTCCATGGTTCAGACTGCAGATGACCCCTTCTGAGCGTACTCAACATTAATTGATTCAATGTCACACTGGTTATTGACTGGATATGTTTCCAGCCATGCTTTTGGCTTGGCCTGAGGGAGGGACACCACTTTGGTCGACACTTAAACAGCTATTGGATTGTGTACAATGGCATTTTCTGAGGATGGAGCCTGATGACTTTGTTGATCTCCCGACTGTTCTTCTAGTGCCACCGCCATGTCAGCACTTTCAGTTATCCTTTAACCGTCATCCGTTAAAACTGTCATTGTGAGCATGTTAGCAAGCTGATGTTAGCATTTAGCTCAAAGCACAGCTAGCATGGCTAGAGATTCTTAGTCGTACCTGCCAACACTTCCAGTTTTTGCAGGAGTCTCGCTATTTTTAACCCTTTCTCCCGCCGTGCTCCCAATTGGTGATATCTCCCAGTAATCTACTGGATTTAGTGAAAACAAATCAAATGTCTCTTAGTTTCATTGTGGAATGTGTCATTGTACATAGAAAGCAAACCCAGAGGTAGAGGTGAGCCCACATCTCTGTTCAGTCTTGAATGAAAATGTATGAAAAGGGTCTCAAGAAGAGGAAACGCGCTTCCAAATTTCACTCAACTTCACTTGACTTTTGCCTCCTGTTTCATTTGATCATCCAGGTGCCTCCACTCTCCACTCTGCCTCCAGTCCTGCATCTTTTTATCCTTCCTTGTATTCTTTTTGAGGATATACCTGACAATGATGGCTCTGCACCACACACACACACACACTCTCACGATGTCTTTTTTACTGTGAGGTTTGAATTTAAGACTAATGAAAAGTGATTTTACTTTCACTTCCTTGTATTTAATTTTAATATTTAAAATAAATATCTCGTATTTACGGTTTACAAAAACATTTCTAAAATTATTTTTGAAGTGACCAGTTTTTCCTGTTCGTTTATGACGTATTTTTTCAAATTCAGTACTGACTTGGATTTTCAGGTTGGAGTTTTGGTATTTCAATCTCAGAATTCTTTATTTGAGTCTGTTTAAAGGAATCACCAAATACATGTAGTTTTTTGTAGAGATTCATGGCCATTGTTTACGCAGCCACCCTTTTGGAAAACATTCACACTATTCCCCCAGCCAAGCAAAACAATAGACAGCACTGTTGAATTTTCCCTTGACGATTGAGGAAGACCTGCAGCGAGACAAGAAATTGAGGATGCTCAGATCGAATGACGTCGATGATTGAAGTGTAGGGTGAGAGATCGATTAAGCTCCGAGGTGAAGTGCGCGAAAGTGGATGGCTTTGGACGTTCTAGGCTAGACGTTGGATGGATGATGATACGTGATGGATGGAGTAGAACATCTGTCAGAAAGGAAGATGAATTGATGGGAGAGGGAAAATGTATGGAAGCATCTTCTCCTTAGTGGGAGATGCTGCACTGACAGGGGGAATGCAAGGAGAAAAAAAAGGCCAAAAGGAGCGATGCAATTGGCAGCACACGCATGTTGAGAGGATAATCTAAGCAGAGCCACCTTGAGGCTCAATTTTGCCTAATCTTTATCTGAAAAGCAAGTGGGATAAGGACAGAGAAACGGTTTAGATGGTGAACTGAATATATGTGTGATATAGTTTGCCATTCTCCCTTAATGAAAGTATTATTTGACACGCATGCAAAGGACTTCACAGAGCCAATTAATGATCGTTTGAAGTCGAACCTCTGTGTGGAGCAGTACTCAAGTCGTGTTAGTCCTGTCTTTATCCTGGCAATCAATCAAACTCTCTGTACAGTGTATTTTGCCACAGGCTGTGATTAGATGATAGAAGCACTAACTCCGCTGGCAAAAAAAAAAAAATCTGCAGTTATTTTAGAAACTGGAAGAACTCAAGCAATCAAAAGGCATTGAATCCCCCACAGGACAGACTACAGCTCCTTATTTGTTTTTGCTTTGCACAGCGAAGGGAAAGAACTCAGCAGCACCAACGTCAAGCTTATCTTCAATTGGTGAGCTTCCTTTAAATAAATTTAATTTAATTGTACTTTATGCCAGACTGCAATGTCAACACATTATAAAAACATTTGCACACCTCAAACAAAAAGCATGCCAGACACATAGATCGGAGCTTTCATATCTCCAAAGTGTATTGTCTGCCCTTTCATCCACTCATTCAGTTCAGCTAATAATTATTTGGACAATTTGGTTGATGATCTAGCACATTTTATTTGAAATCAACCAATGAATGCAAATAGTGTTTTTTCAGCTTTTTGTGTCTACATCCAAAGCTTGCCTCCCAGTCTCGTTATGAAGTGTGCATTGCCAAACAGGTTTACAGAAGGTATGTAGTCCGTCATCGCCATCTTCTAATAAATCTTTATTTAAATGCAGGGACTATGAGCATCACATGTCCAGACCACTTTATACAAAACTATATGGTTAAGAGACCATAAAATGGCTCAGAGGGGGTTTCTGATGTTAATGTTCATTACTTACATTAAACACTCAGCATTGCAATCACTAATTACAGGATTGATTATTATGCACATGCTTTTTGATGATTGCTCTCAAGCAATGTAAAAGGGGAGCACCCTATGGTGTCTAGAAAGGAGTCTTTAATGAAAACAGCATTTTGAGATACTGTGTTGAGAGTAGTTTGATTTGGCTGTTAGTCTTCCTGTCGAAACTTAGACAAGAATAATTAAAGCCTGTTTCAGGCTCCAATGATGGTTAGACTCCATCAGAAAAGTCCTTCTTCATTATAAATTAATGGAATTAATGGCCAATACCATTCATCAATGAAAACGAGGTTTCTTTACCTCAATTGTTATACCTGGACAGTTGATGGTGGCCTAGTAATAGCACCATTAAATGTTAAGGAAATCACTTATTTTATTTATTTTAAACAATTCAAAGAAATTTGAAAGGAAATGAAAACTTTTCGGAAAGAGAGAATATAGTGTCATAGTCGCAGTTCTCTCAGTCTTTGTGCCCTGAAGTCACTGCTGCACTGCCTGGTCACTGCTTGTATCTGGTTCGTTTCATCTTTACAGAAGTTTGGTCAAATGTTAACTGATGTAAGGTATCTGTTACACCAAATTCAAAGCTCTTCAACCTCCAAACTGTACTCAGTTGATGTACATTTTTTACCTTACACTGGTTGTGTTATCACATTAAACTGTAGTTCAGTGTTTACTTGTATCTCTCAGGCCTGCTGTGTGTTTAATTCTGCTGTAAGCTATTAGCTATTAGCTGTAAGCACTCCAAGCTGATTTCGATACATATTTTCAGTGCCCTCTTGGTTTAATCTGCATTATATATTTGCAAGGTCCTGCCAGCGAGCCCATCGGGGATAAATGAAACTGTACCAAGGTATAATTTCAGAATCTTCATATCTGCCTTAGGTCTGATAGTCATTTGCCGAGCAATAGTCTGTTCATCCCCTACTGCCCTGCACTACGCTAGGGGGCTGGGGTGGCTGTGGCTGAGGGGTAGAGCCAGTGTCTTGTTATCAGAAGGTCCAAAACATCAGCCAATAATTATCAGTGGCCAATCAGTTTGGGCATCATTACTATTCAGATTGTCCAAATTTAATTATCAACCTGAATCTCAAAGAATAGACTAAATAGGCAAAACAGTACATAATTTTGACCTGATGATAAGTATGAGCCATGTCCCTAACAAACAAAAATGGTAGTTCTGGATAAAAAAGACAAGAAAACTGAATGTTTGGACATAAGTTCATGACAACAACAGTTTGAAGAAGAACCAAAATGCAGGACCAATTGACACAGACATTCATGCTGCGAGTGTGGCTAAAAATGACTTTGTCCATTACCTTGGCTGTCATCCCTGTTGTATGTTTCAGAAATGTACAGTACAAAACAAATTCAGGCTAATTAGGATCATGTGTGTTGCTGTGTATGCTTCCTTGCATATTATTTATGGTCAGACCGACCTGTGCAAGTGCAACTAAATGAGAGCGTAATAGACGCCGTTCACACAGGCAATATAGGTCAGATTATCTAAATAGGAGGTAATGATGATGACTACGTTTATTTCTGATTGCAGTTTTGCACAATCCTTCTATGTATTCCTATGCTAATGCAAGCATACGGTATGCAGATTAATTCAAGGACTGGCGCTTGTTCATATTAAATTATATCTGAGGCAGAATGCTCCACATGTATATGTAAAACGAGTTCCATAAGGCTTAACATTGGCCCTGAATGAGCTAACAAAGCGGTAATTGGGTGCTGGCATCACTGTTAGACAGGTGTTTCAATAGCCTTGAGGCTGTGTTAAATTCACACTTAATGAGTGAGACTAGAGATTGTTAAATGGACTGGAAATGAGGAGGAAAACTGAATACTGGTAGTAAATTAACATAAAAAGTAGGGAGATGGAAAAAAAGTAGGTTGCATTCTCGACTAATGTGTCTCAGGTGATTTAAGTAAGATTTACTTATTGACCTTGAAATCCTTCAGATAGTCCGGTATCAGCATCTGCAACCATCCTTACATAATTTAATTTTGAATAGCAGCCAGCGAGAGCTGCGTTCAGAGAGAGTTGTGCTCAGCAAAACTAGATTCTTTGTATCTCTTTGCCCTCAGATCAGCCAAGGTGATAAGAGTTTTCTGCGTGGAGTTAAGTGATGTCATGTTCTAACAGCATTCCTTGGTATTAAAGTTCTTATGTTTCAAACTGTCCTCCCTCATTGCTGTTTGGAGCTGCCAGCATGTTAAATTGACTATTCCAGCTGTGAGCCCTATAAACCACAGAGTCACTTATTTCTGTTTCAATCATGTTGTTATTGGCAAACGAATGATTTTGTCCTCGGAGTAAAATCCGTTTTAAGTAGAAGGTCTACAAGCATGCTCCACATTTTTGGACTGTGAATAATTTAGAACGAGGCTGCACAAACCCTCACAGACCCTCACGTATCCAAAGTGGTGACAGCAGCCATGAGAGCTTGCGGTACAATTTGGGCCTTTCTTCTTAGAAGTTACATTGAGAGGCTTCTGAGCTAATTTTTCATGTCACAATCAACCAAAAAGTGTATTTTGAGAGCATAAATCAGTTTCACGGAAGCAAAATTAATTGTCTTTAATTATAGTAATCAACATTTTCTTGTTAGATAATTAATTGCATTTTTGGCACTTCCCAGAATCAGGACAATAAATGTAAGAAATGTAATTACTACAGGATATGGATAATCAAACTTTGTTGTATTGTTTTGTTTTCTTGTACCATTAAATTACAACTGGATTGTGAGTTGGTTTTGCTTGGCTTTAGACCATCAAAGGAATAGTTTTTGGAAAATACAAATAGACTTTTTTTTTCTGAGACCAAAACCATCCACTACCATCCATCACTTATCATCATCCTTCCAACGAATAGCTTAGAACGTCCAAAGCCGTTTTTCATCTTACACTTCAATCATCACCATCATTTGATTTAAACATTCTCAATTTCTTACCTCTCTGTAGGTCTCCCTCAGTCGTCAAGGGAAAATTCAACTGTGCAATCCATTTTTTTTGTTAGGCTGGAGGAGTGGAATGAACAATTTATGTTTACAGTTTTTTTAGGCATGTTTTTCAAAAGGGTGGCTGCGTAATCAATGGCCATGAATCTGGCCATGGTGATTCGCTTAAACAGACTGATAAAGAATTCTGAGAATTAAATACCAAAACTCCACCCTGAAATTCCAAGTCCATACTGAATTGAAAAAAAAAGACGCAACAGAAGAACTGGGAAAACTGCCACTTCAAAAATATTTAAAGGAATAGTTTTGGAAAATAGAAATACTAATTCTCTTTTTCTTTTGCTGAAACTAGTGATTGGATTGATACGATACATGCTCATATCCATCCACAAAATATGAAGCTACAGCCAGCAGCCCTGGGCTTAGCATCAAGGCTTGCAAACTTGGGGAACAGCTAGCCTCAATTAACAATTAAGTAGACTGTTTGGAAGGTAATAAAATAGAACACCTATAAGCTTTTTTTATTTTGTTCGTTTAATCTCTGCATCAACAAGAACTAGTCCCTATAGCTAACATGATTCTGACTGTAGTGTCATATTCACAATGGAGAAAAGTGTCATTGAAACAAAGCACAATTTACTTATATCACTCTTACTTAAATTGTAAAATCCTTTGTCATATGCTTTGAAAAATGTGTTCTCCATGATTACATTTGACTTTTGGCTTGATGTCAAACTCATTATCATTTACATCAATCATCGAAAACACACAAATTGCATGTGTCCCGCTTCCCAATAGTAGTAATAGTAATCCTGGAATTTAATTGCTATAATCCTGTAAAATACCCTAAACGTGCATTCCTGAACGTGACAGACATGCAACTACCAACGTTAACGTTTGTGCCTTCACCTCAGTCTGTCTTGTGCACCTTTTAGGCTTGGTAACTGTATCAGCAGTGTGTCGAACTGCTAAACTTATGTGCGCTCTGGATTGTTCCTAATTAACATGTATATGGTTCCCCACCTTGTCTCAGTTGGAACAGAAGTACATGGTGTTTTTCCACGGATTACAGAATCACATCTGTGATTGGTAGACGATGGCAAGTTATAATGAACAGAGCTGGTGTGGAAGATAAAAATAATCCCCCCGAAGAGTGCTTCTTCTCATGATTATGGGTTATGCTGCTGGTGCGGTAAGGTATAAGGAAAGGTGAGGTCTCTCACAAGTTTGCAAGTTAATGCAGATGCATGTATAGAAATTTATCATGGGAATCTAAAGTCGGGTTGCTGTATTTGGTCAACCATGGCTCCCTTTTGACTTGGTGAACAACTGAGACAGATTGCTGTGTCTATCATGCATCTCCCAAGGTGTCCAGCTTTGTGTAAAGATTTTGTCACTGCCTGTCAATTAGCACTGTGCACAGTTATTACGTCAGTTATTGCTCCTATCTTTGTCTTGAACATTGGCGATATGTCACCAAATAAATGGTCATGTCCTGTATTGATGATGTGTTATCCTGTTATGTCCCGGACGCATCAGATACATTGGCGTCTGCACAACAAAGCAGATGTGGTTAAATGTGTCCCAGACCACCACGGTTAGTGGTTTGAGTGATCATATTTTAAAACCAAGTGTAAACAGGCTCTATATTGCTGTGATAAAATGACCTGATTTAATTGGAGAATAAGTGAAGTGGAACAGCCTGGGAAGCAAACCATCTTCTAATCAGACTTCTCCTGTTTAAGAATCATAATTAGGCCTGTAAAACCAGTACAGCAATTAAGTCAGAGTCCAGCATTGTACATTAAAGATGATGTTAAGACTTAATTTCAACCAAAGGCAGCAGTCATCAGTCATTTCAATGACAAAACTTTTCCTCTCTGGTTACCAATACAAAAATCACTTGATGCACCGATTAATTGGCTTTAAATTGTATTTAAATTTTATTCAGTACATGGTACAAGACTGAGCCATGCTTTTCCAGGCTGCATGTAAATGGTCTTCAGCAGAGAGAGAGTTCAAGTGCTTGTTTCTTTTATACTTGTACAAACACGGACATTTTTCTCATCTACAACCAGCCTCACAACCGAAAGTTAGAACAACCTGTCAGCTTATGTAACGCTCAGGGCCACACAACGTGTTGTTTAGATGATTTAGGTTGGGAAACGTGTGCGCCTGCTCCTTTTGCAAATCTTTGCAACCTAATGTAACCCGTGACATTCAACATAGATGTGTATCTTTACAGAACTCCAGTCCAGCCTTAGAGGCAACACTGACTAATTCAGTCACAAAAAATATGCTCTAGGGTTTGGTTCCCTTGTCTCAGATTAATTACTTAGTTTGGATGGTATGTAGGGGTTTTTACAGGGTTGGGCCACACCATTAGTGATAATACTGGTATAAATCATATTGTGAAAAAAATGTATATATTAATGTATACTTCCTGGCCATGGAATAAGGTATACTTTACTATACAGTCTCATGTAATCCAATACATAGCTCTTCTTTATCTCTACCTTTGTGAAACTAAGTGCATTTTTTTTTCAAGGATTTGATTTAAAAGAAGGAGCAACTTCTCTAGCATGGAAAAGGTTTGATATCATGAACTTTAAGAAAAAAAGAGTAGATGTGTTATCACACAACAAAGTCTATATATGCCAACACCCATTATCTCAATTGACTGTGAGATGAGACACGTTGAGCTCAGGCGAAAATAATTGATCGGCCATTACATTGCACTTTGCTTTGCATTAATTCATCAGGGCAGGACATTACAACATTGTGTAAATGAAAGAAAACCTGATTTGTTTTAGAGGAAACTATACAGTCAGTCACAGTAAGGTGGGGATGTGTGGGGGAAACCTCACTGTACAAGCAGAGCAGAGCAGTCGAATACCAGGCTGAGGTCTGTTTCATAATCATGGACATTTTTTTACCAAAATTCTGTCTACATTGAGTTGAGGTGAGTGAGTTTGGTATTGATCAGTTGAACTCCGTGAGTATCAGTACAGCAGGTCTGTTTGCACCAACGACTGTGATCAGAGGGTTTTAAAGAAAGCATTGTTACAAGAAAAATATCTTGCAATATTGTGATATTATTTGAAGGTGATATGGGCCACCCGTCAACTTTTGAGTTTACACTCTTTCTGGCTTCCTTTTGAACTGTTTTGCCCTTTATTTTCAAATAAATAGTTTATGTTCTACATAGTATATATTTTGAATCTCAGCTTTCTGCTTCTACCTGTTTAACTCTGTTCCCTTTTCTTGCCAATTGTCTTGTACATCGAACCAGGGATTTAGTTAGAAAGTGGATACGCTGAACATGAAAGGGGCATGAGCCCTCACTGGGATCAAGAAATGCTGTTTGGAAGCATTATGACAGGTTACATGGTAGAGGAAAAACAGGATGGGATCAGTCCTCTGCCATCATGGTGGGAATTTGATTGCAGAATGCGTGAATAAGACTAGGGTGAAACTGTCGAGTTTACCATAATTCATAAGTTTTCAGCGTACAATTTCCATTTTGAACCAAACAAAATGAGGTACAATCACCTTTGGCATTGCTATACATGGTGTGATTGAAAAAGCTAATCACGCGTGTTGCCAGCGGTATATTGCTTTTGAGTGCAGGAGCTGACTGCAACCTAACAGTACGCTTCCATTATTTTTGATTGGCAGGGCTGAGCGCAGACCCGTGTAGCACATTTCCAGGAGTGAATGAATGTCAGGACGCAGCTATGAGAGTAGCTGCAAGAACTCAAACAGAATAAAAAATGGCTTGAGGCAACCTGCAGTGATAAACAACAGAAGCCGCGGATACTTTGTGTACATATATGAAGAACGAAAGGACACACAAGTTTGTTCAGAGATACAGAACCTCCCCTTCCTATTTGGACTTTGAAAGCTGATTAAAACAGACGAGGCTGTGGAGTAAAAGATACTTTCTGGGCAGATAACCTATAAGGACCCTTTTCATGGTAGACATTTTAACTTGTCAAAGAAGGTAAACAACAGGTATGACCAAAAATGATGACTCCATTGTGTTGAGAGTCCCAGTAAGTCAGTGAGTGACATGCATAAATACCAGAGCCCTGGAACCAGCTCACCTAAATGGAATGCAGCCATCATTAATACTATAAATTCCACTTGTGCTTATCCTGCTTTGACAAGTCAAAATGAAAGGGGTCTGTACACTCGCACAGTCAAGTTTTTTTTTTTTGACTCACCTTTCTAAGATTGAGTCGACTTACTTTCAGCTCAGGACACTGCTCACTTGCAGTTAAATCTAAGAAACAATGGGCCTAATGCAACAAGACCTTTTGTATTCTTATCCTAAAACTACAATGTTCTTGGAGCTTTGCTCAAATGAGTCTTCCAAGTGAGAGTCACCTACTCAAGTAATTTGATCATAATTGACATAGCTGATACCTTCAAATTTCTGCTTGTCCTAGTTAATGGAGTCTATTCTAGGCCGAGATCCATCCTCCAGCCAAGTTTAATGGAAATCTGTTCTATAGTTTTTGTATAATCCTGCTGATAAACCAACCAACCAGCCAGCCAACACACAAACAAATGGACACAGGTGACAACATTACTTCCTTGGCGGAGATAATAAATTCAGATTACGGCTTCATAATTCTTATTTTGAAAATAAGAAAACGTCACCTTCAAATGTCTTCATTCACACCATTTAGTTTTAAAGTGACTGTTCACAGTTAACATTTCTTGTTATCTTTATGCACCTTAAAATGGTAATCGTAAAGAGGTCACCATAGATGACATATAGATATTTCTGTATTTTAGGGCACATGAGACAAGGCTGCTATGATACAGCAGGTCTGTATGTGAATTGTCACCTTACTC
Source organism: Lagodon rhomboides (assembly GCA_039737535.1). NCBI lineage: Eukaryota > Metazoa > Chordata > Actinopteri > Spariformes > Sparidae > Lagodon > Lagodon rhomboides. The sequence continues at coordinate 7,648,388 of CM077804.1, read as the reverse complement.
CCCAGTCTAAATCTCATTTGTCATGCATAGCCTTTCAGGATGTAAGGAATCTTGGTTTTAAAAAGTTTTTCTCCTCCCTGTTCTCGCCTCTCTTAGGTAATGTTGGCTGCCTCCTATTGGTCATTGTTGGCCCCGGCGATTGACATGGCAGAGGATTCTGGGAATTATGGTTCCTTCGCTTTCGTGCCAGTTGCTGTGGGTTTCACACTTGGAGCGGCATTTGTTTACTTTGCTGACCTTGCGATGCCCCTGCTGGTAAGACCCTGATGTGATTCTCACACATACAGTATATTCTACTGAAGTATGTAAGAATATTGTTTTTAGTGGTATGTGAACTGAATGTAGCAAATGCATGTGGTGTAAGTTGGGATATACATTCAATGGCTACAATACAAAGAACATGTTTAATGTTCAAAATTATTTACTTCATTTTTCTTTGTAAATATACCCCCTTTCTGATTTCGATGAAGTTGGGGCAGGGGCAAGAAAAGACTCAGAAAGTTGTGGAATGCTCCATAAGCACATGTTTGACCTGATCCATTTCACAGGTAAACAGGTTCAGGTGATAGTATCACGATTGGGTATCAAAGGAGCATCCTCTCCAGCCTCAGTCCTTCACAAGCAAGGGTGGGACGAGGTTCACCACTTTGGGAAATACCAATATAACATTTTAAGAACAGTGATTTTCAATGTACTATTGCGAGGAATACAGGGATTTCACCATCTTCAAGTCAGAGAATAACGAGGTTGAAAACCAACAATGAATGCCTATAACCTTTAATCCCACAGGCAGCGTGTGCACATACAATGACATGATTGCATAAAGTCAAAGGGCTCAGAATCACTTTGGAAAACCATGTCGGGAAACACAGTTCCTCTCTGTATAGATCAACAACATTCAGAAACATTGCATACTTCTCTGGACCCTCATCTGAAAGGGGGTGGACACATAGTCAAAAGGTGTTTTGTGGTCTGACGAGTCCACATTTGATTCTGTTTTTTGAAAAAAATGGATGTTGTGTCCTCTAGGTTAAAGAAGAAAATGGCAGTCCAGATCGCAACCTGCTCAAAATTACAAACAGCATCATCTGTAAGGGCATGGGGAAGTGTTAATGCCCATGGCATGGGTAACTTGCAACTTGTAACTTGTTATAACAGTGGAGCTTCAAAGCTGTGCCTTTTCTCAGGTTTTTGCTGTGATTAGTATGTAATTACTTGGTCCTTTGTAGGAAACTTCCTCAGAAATTACTTTCCAGGGAATATATTAGGGAACCAGGGATCCACACACCTAACTATTGCTTGAAATGGTAACAATTGCTGTCTTGGTGAATCATAGTCTCCTGTGTGTGACTGTCACAATGACTTCTACATGATAGAATGGGTTAGTCAGTCTTTGAAGGAGATAACAGCTTGAGACAAAGTACTTGACTTGAGTTCTTGAGAAGAGATGAACTTTATACAGGCTCTTGATATTAAGATGCCAGCAGTGCTGTAGTACTCATGTTTTGTCATGGTCCCAAGTCTTTTCTCCACATCATTGTTTTACCCAATATCGGACTCTGGGGTGTTTTGACACTGACTGTTGTCTTGCCTTTTAAGTCTGTGGTTTTCGCTGAGTTCAGTTGACTTTTCCTTTTCTCTGTATCTGTGTTATTTTGCCTCCTGTGTGTGTGTGTGTTTGTGTTGTCTTGTTAAGGATACACTGTATGATCCTTGTTTTTTATTACTCTCGCGATCACGTCGTCTCATTGGCACTTTTGCCTGTGTATTTGTGTGTACGAGTGCTTATGTGAGCAGGAATGCTGATGATGGCTCCAAACACCACTGTGTCATTGTGCTTTCTCAGAGTTGTCAACATGGTAATTGACTCTTAGTCTTGTTTTGCTTTGTATTTGTTTGGTTGTGACTTTGTCCTGCAGCTACTTGGATTTACCTTAGACTCAACCTGATTGGTTTTGACTACAGCTGGATTCTTCAAAATCACTCATCACTTAACTTTGAAAAGTGAAGCGAGGTCATTATTATTTTAACACGATTATATGTGCAACGCAGCTTCATATGTAATGTAAATTGAATGGGAAAGTTAACTAGTGGTACTGATATATACTATATATCAGTATTTAAAGACGTGTACGAACCTTGAATTAAAATAGGATGAACCCCTGAAGATTCCATAATTGTCATTGTCATCATCATGATTTTGCATATGTGAACTTTATCTAATGATTAAAAATGAGCCTTTGTCTGAGCTGTGTGTAAGAGAACAGGAACGGGTAGAGACGGGACTGATAGAGACAGAAATGCGATGCAGCAACTACAGCGGGAACAGCAGAGAACAGCTGTTGCCTTAAGCTCCTGCAGTCACACCAGGACAGCAGCACTGATGCGAATTACATATGAAGGAGCGGCTGACACATCACCGTCATGCACCCTCATACAAGATGACACACACTCGTACAAACACAACGCACATACACACACGGACGCACAGTCTATTGAGGATAATGGAGAGAGAGGAAGGGGCGTTGATTCATCCCATCTATATGTAGACGTGAATTAGCCACACATGGAGTAAGCTATTTGAGCTTTCATATAGTTTCAGTCTTTTAGTAAATCACTCCTTTGGAGAGTTTCAACTCGTAGTGTCTGACACGCCAGTGCCACAGTTGGCTGATGGGCCAGATGAGCAACTGGCCCTAGTTGTTGCGGTCTGACTTTGTCTGCGGCTTTTCAGTCCAGTGAGCCAACTTACGACATCTGTGGCATTGTGCTGTGTGATAAAACTGAACATTTTAGAGTGGCCTTTTATTGTGGCCATTCTAAGGCACACCTGTGCAATAATCATGCCGTCTAATCAGCGTCTTGATATGCCACACCTGTGATCTCGGCAAAGGAGAAGTGCTCACTAACACAGATTTAGACAGATTTGTGAACAGTATTTGAGGTAAATGGTCTTTTTTTGTATATAGAAAATGTTTTAGATCTTTGAGTTCAGCTCATGAAAAATGGGAGCAAAAACAAAAGTGTTGCGTTTATATTTTTGTTCAGTGTATATCCACATAAAGATAGTAGCTTGATATATGGTAACTTTTTGCAATTTTTCTCAGTGATGTTTCACTGGAAAAACTCATCTTACCAAGTATATTGGTCTTTTTTCAGGATTTTTTCTGTCTTTTTAAGTCAAAATATATATGTATATATATATACATATATATATATATATATATATAAAGTATAAGACACAATCACCTACGGTAACAAATAGCATTTTAGTGAGATAAAGGGATCTGTTTTTAGACAGCATATTTTCACTTGTTCCGTTGGCAGATGGTTTACTCATAACAAGCAGAAAATAGCTTGCGTTCATTCTTTTTTCAACTTATTTTTGAAGTGCCTTTTTTCCAGTGTTGTTTAAATTTTTTTTTGCCACCCTTTGTTGCAACTTGTTTCTTGCACCACTTCCAGAATAGCAAGCACCCAACTTGTAATCACTGATGCAATAAAATGTTTGTGACTAAAGACATTATGATGAAAATGTCTCTTGTTTTGAACCAGAAAAGAAGCAATAGCTGACCAAGGTTAACAATTTGAGACTCACTTATAACTGCACTGAAAGTCTACCTTATAGGAAGCCATTAAGGTCCAACCCAGTCATTTTGTGCCTCTCCACTCAACTCAGCAGGGGTTAATTGGGCAACTGACCTTCCTGGCCTAAAAGCACCCATGCTGCAGTTCAGTAACTGCATCCAATTGGTAAACTGAGGCAGAGAAAATGCCCTGAAAAGAAAACCGTATCAGTGGTAATGGGCGAACAACCATTCTTGAAGTATATAGGTTTTCTAGCCAATTGTGTCGAATGGGTTTCATTTCTCAGGGCTTAAAGCTTTCACCATGGGAACATACTGTACTGTTCAAAAGAATTTACAGCAGGCGAGTAATTTGTTGCACTTTGTACAATAGTTGGGTCAATTATGTCTTTTAAATTAAACTGGGGATGAATACATACATATAAATGAATCCTTTGAAATCAATGCTTATTCTTAGAAAGACAATTGACCTAAATTGAATACATGGCAAATGGGAGAAATTTCATGTCTGACTTATGGTAAGTAGTTACCATGTTCCCACTGCTTTCTGTAGATTGGTAGCACAACCTTAAAAACTGATGGTCCTGAAATCAAAATGTTGAAACTAGCGTCTGATATACTGCTGCAATATAATATGTTGAAGAGTATTTTCTTTTTTATTGTGTTTTTGTTGGTATAGTAAAATGTGGAGAAATAGTGCTTTTGTAACTGCTCAGAGGGGACTGTGCAATGGAAGGCTGTCAACCTTGTGGGAGGTTGTATTGTATTATTATTGTCTTCCTCAATCTCTTTCTTTTGATTGTTGTCTGAGTTGGATTCCCATGAATTTTCTCATCTCTTCTTCCATTAAATGGCTTGTTTCAGCCTGCCGTGTGTCTATGAGGAGATAATAGCATAATTTAATGCTCCAGATTGCTCTGTAAGGGTGTATATTCCCCTCTATTTGTGTGTAAGTTTCATATAAATGTTACCCAAGAGTGAAAAACAGCTCTGCACTATGAAATTAGCCGACAACAAAAACAAACACATTAAGCAGTGTCTGCTAAACAATTAGCTTATAAAATGAATCCAGCTACTGCTTATGATGTAATCATAGTAGCAAGTTTATTTTACGTGTGTATTCTTTATTTAGTTGAATTCTGTAAGTCAAATCTTGTGAAGAAACTGGTAGACCATGCACATGACTCAAACGACAGGCCTGGACTACTTGTGAATTCAGTTATACCCAATAGGCTGCCTTCAATCACTCTTTAACAACATGGAATTTGTAAGTGGTTACTGCATGAGGCACATTATCCTGGCCTACATATACATATAGGTTGTAAGTTGTTGTGTTCCTGGTGAATTCATCAAACTTTTCACACAACCTTTTCTGTAACAGTCACAAAAGATGGTAAGAAACAAGTCTTCAAAAACAATGGTGATGGAGTCTTTTTATACCTTGCTGCGAGGTATAGCCATGACCAGAGGCGCTATGTTTTTAGGTTGTCTGTCCATCCGTCCCATTCTTTTTGAGGTGATATGTCAAAAACACCTGGGATTGTCTTTGAATTTTTGGCACAAACGTCCACTTGAACTGAAAGATGGACTGATGAGATTTTGGTGATCAAAGGTCAAGGTCATTACGATTTTTTAGGCCATGTTCCACACCCTGATATTTAGTATTCCACACAAATGCAAAAACACCGTTATGGCTATTATTCAACACCATAGCTCAGGAACTGAAGGGACATTGTGCCCATATTTTACATTTGGTAAGATACTGAATTGGTGACCTTTTGTTTGTCTATCTCGGTTGCTCCAAATCGCTGACAGCCTTCGACATACTGAGCCCTGCACCATTGGAACATATTGATTTAACACCCTCCGACCAGAGAGCGCGAGAAAGTAGTGTATTCTGTCTGAGTTGCCATAAGGCAGGGGTTTGTGACATGTGGGAGAGAAAATGAAAAGTTTGATACTACTCAGTGCACTAATGTTACATCTCCATGTGCCTTTTATTATTTTCTTATTAAACCTGCCCAGTTTGGCAAATTCAAGATGCTTGGTAACACTGGTGGCAGCAGTGTGTTTGTTCTGCGGGCTGCTCTTATTGTGTTTCATTCAATGAGTTTTTCTTCGCTAAGCTTCCTCAGTGCAGCTAGCCAGCTGACTTTGTTTCAAGCTTCTGAGGCTGAAGACAGCTAAGATACAGAATGTGTGGGGATGAAGATCCCTTTACACCTGGCACGTGGACGAATGTCAAATGCTCTCCAGGTAGGGATGTGAGAGTTGATCTGGAACAGTTTTCTCTGCTGTCACTCTCAAAAGAATTTATTCCAAAATATCTTGGTGTACTTGACCTTACTTTGCCATGACTGGATGTTCTTTTTTATTTTTGCACTAAAGCAAGAAAAAAACCCAGCAGTGTTAGTTGAGATGTACAGGTCTGCAGAAAATGTACAAAAAGCTATGAGAATATATTATCTTCTTTATTTTTCACCATTTCATTGGCAGTTATATTTTGCTAGCTGACTGTCTCCTGTTTTTGTCTTTGAATGATGTAATCTAACATCAGTTTGTCCTTCATTCCCCAAATCAATTCCACATCATGCCTTTTGAAATACTGCATCACCCTTTTCCACCTTTATGTCTGCTTCGTTCCTTTATCTTCTAGTTCCTCCACAGCCGCCTGCAGCCCTCTCCACGTATTCCACCTCTCCTCTGTCTTCCTTCTTCTTCTGCCCTTACTTTCCTTGGTGCCATGGTGACAGTGGTGGAAACGTCAGGCTGTGATAATAGCTAGCACGAAATCAACAGGGAACATAGCGGATCTTATACACACACGCACACAGCGGGGGGCCATCAGTGTTTGGACAGCTGCTGGTGCCACTTTTACTGGCTCCTTAGTAAACACTGGAACTGAATGGGAAGAGCGATTGAGGAAGGGCAAGATGGACAGAGAGGGAGAGCTAAGGTTGACACGGAGAGAGGGATGGGAGCGATAACGGACTTGTGGGAGGATGAGAGAGCGAGAGAGATTGGCAGAGAGCAGGAAGGAACTAAGGGAGCTTGGTGATGAAAACAGGTTACCAAGACGCTGTATAACGGTTCCAGTAAGACATTTTATCACCACCCCTATTCCCCTCTTTCCTTTCACACATCTCTGTTTTTCTACCTCTCACACTAAGATGGTCTAAAGGGCATGTTAAAATACCACAAATTGAGTTTTTGTTTTGTAAAAATGTAATGCAGGTCGTGCTCTTATCTTGAAACTATGGTAGCTGGATTAGTTTTTGTTCCAAAACAAAAGTATGAGCTGGGATATTGAAAGTCATAAATATTCACACCTGGCATTGCAATTCTTGAGTCATTAGACATTGGTAATTAGACAACAGAGCAGGAGTTGCTACAATGCACCGAACAATTTGTTCGCAGCGTGTCTGCCTTCATTGATTTTGCACACAGTATTTTAACATGGCAATCATGGTACCAGCCCAATGCTCCAGGTAAAATGTGCCCATTTAATGAGGGCAAACCAAAAGCACAGCAATTATATTTGTTTTGTACAGAAAGTTTAGGATGCGGAATGTAAATTCGAGAGGGGTGTTTTAATTCATTATTAGGCACTTTTCATCTCAACACCAGTGCTGGTCGCAGAGATACTAAAAATGGCTTTTTATGGAGAGTAAAGTCAGGCTTGCTTTATCAAGTAGGAAAACACCACAAACATACCGCCACTGCTGTTTGTATGTAGGGGAAACACTGATATGTTAATGCTGGATTTACAACTTGTTTCTATTCCCCCAAGTACCACAACTATATCTTTGTTATGTATTTGTTGAGTACTGTTCTTACAGTATCAGAAATGTTTCCAACTATGTTGAAACCCAGTGACATTTACTCAAGGTTACGATGGGTTCCATTTGGTTCCACCCATTGCTACTTCCAGGATAGGGATGTCTGCAAACAAGAGTAAACTTTATACTTGAACAAACTTTATAAAATGACCTCGTCTGTGAATAATTCTGCTTGAGTCATGCCAGATAGATTTTTTTCCTCAACACTGATGGTTGTTTCATGAGTTATTAACGTTCAGCAAAAAGACTGAGAGGAGAATCATTGTTAATTCATGTGACTCGACGATTAGCTCTTCTGCCATCTGATCAGAGCAAGATCCAATGTGACTCTAGGTATCTACTCCTCCAGAAGGTCTGGCTCCGCACCTTACTCCTTCAGAGCTACTGCCCGGCACTCCTCACACACAGCACTCTGCCAATGCCAAATTTAATAACATACTATGTAGTTGAAATGATCTGTTATACACTTAATTCAGTTAATATTGGATGTAGTTATCAGTTACTTAGTTTTCTGAAATGGTTTGACGGAAGGCGGAAGATAAGGCAGTGACAATTTCACAGCAAAGAAGAATGGTGGAAGAGTCAATTTCATGCATCTATGAATTCTCTGAGCTCTGTAACCCCACTGCTGGGTCCTCCCAGGACTTGAGTCTCAAGCATGATAGAAAAGTGCAGGGTGCCAGCTGGGAAAATTGATAGTGATTACATTGTATGTGTTTCAATGTAGTCCATGGAGTCCTAGTTAGCTGCTCATTCTGTCGTGCTTGACATTATTTGCTCTACCATTCGCAAACGATTTGCTCTGGTCGTTCGGTCTGAAAACAATGGAAAAGGAGAAGGTTGTGCACATTTTCACAAATGTGTCTTTTTGCACCAACACACAAAAAGCACGACCACAGCCATTATCATAAGGAAATTGTCTGTTTTTGCTGTATTTATTTCTTCGTATGGTTGAATCAGTCCAGATAGAAAGATAGAAATAATAGGCTATAAAGGGGTCCTGAATTCGTATTTCTTTAAACCCTTGTAATTCCATTTTCTGGCTTTCATTTGTCCCTGGGTTGAAGTCATGGAGAGGACAGTTGATAACTGGCCAAGCTGTTGCAGGATTGAGTGGTTTGCGGAAGCAAGAGTACTGTACCTTGGAAGAATAGAGTGTGAAAGGGATGGTAGAGAGAGAGACAGAGAGGGAGTGAAGAAAGGAACACATAGTTTCCTCTATTTTCACGTATTCTTTTCAAACTCTCACTATACTCCAGATAATATGTGTGAAGACAAAGTGCTTGTATGTATTTGCAGAGACGGAGAGAGATGTGTCTGCTGAGACTTGAATGAAATACAGTGCTACTTTCTCACATTATTATCTTCTCTCTCCCGCCCTATTTGCCATCACCATAACAACAAATAATGATCGGGGGCAAAGGAAGAGCCTGGGAGCATTGCATCTTGGTTTACAGTATATCACCAGATCTGGGTTTTCCTGTCCAACAATATACAGGAGGCACTTAGCCGAATGGACAGCAGTAACAATGGCCACAGCACAGCAAACACATGACATCTTTACTGTTTACTGTGTCTGGGGAATGGCTGTCTTACTGGTGGGACTGACGGGGGGATGTTTAGTCATGGTTACCCAGTCTGAAAGCCTTAACCATTAGCTGTCTGTAACTGTACAACTGTAAAGTAACACCGAGCTTGTTTTTAGCAGTCTCTGTAAACTCTGTAACCTTTGCTTTATCAGTTTGCTTTTGGTACCAGCCAAACTGGGACTACTGAAATCTGTTAAGGTCCAAAGGGGGGGGAGAACACGGCAAAACCCCTTGAAAGATGACATAGCTGGCTTATCTGTAGGCTGTAGCTGCACTTTCAGACACCTTTCCATTGTGCACAAAGACAAACAACCGACTGGCAGGAGATGTTTTAGAGATCCTTTGTTGATTTGTTTGATTAGAGTTTATCTGGGACATGTTTGGAAAAGCTGAACTTCGTGAATTGTTGTTATCGTTGATTGGCATAAAACCTTTGTCTCCTGTCTCGCTCCTCTAACATCAGGATACTTACCTCCCTTCACCTGCTCAATGAAGCTGTCAGCAGGACTCCCGAGTCGTGATCAGGGTCCTGGCTGTGTTGCGAATTTGTAGTCCAGAGAACACTAACAGGTTCAGAGGGTAACTCTGGTGATGATGTTCTGCTGGTCAAAGTACAACTCATTGTGAGAATTCAAAGTTTGGGCATTGTTTATCTGCCAGACGTGTAGGACCTTGACCATTATTTGCTCATCTTGATGGTTTAGAATGTTTGCGGTTATACAGCAGATGCTTACAGAATTGGTTAGCATTTTCATTTCACTTTTATATTCTTAGTTGAGGCATGCTGGAGCCATACACATAGGGCTTAGCTCTCAGGAAGGAGTTTTTGTTTTTTTGCATTACATTACAGCCATCTGACAAGCCTGCTTTAATGAACATACACAAACTCTTTGTCTCGTCGTTCTCTCTCAGACACAAATTGGAGCAGAGTGCTGAACAGACATGACCTCGTTACTTTTCCTCCCACGGCTGCTGTCAAACAGGTTCCCTCTGTCTCAGGGGTTCCCGATCCTATTCTTGTTTTGACAGTACAGTTGTCTTTACACCTCTACACAGAAGAGCTTAGACGACTTCATTACGTTATTTGGCATACATAATGAGATATAATGGAAATCAGCCTTCTGCTTGTTCACTGTGCACTTGTGTAACTATGTAATGAAGGAAACTGTTGGGAATTTTAAAATTCCAGTCTTGTTTTTTAGAAGCCCTATTGTTGTGGCTGACATTGATTCACTGAGCTTTGATTAGTAGTGATAGTTTGAGACAAACAGAGGCTCTTCTATTCAGCATCTTAATTTTAAGTTTATTCTTTTGGTACTTCTGTTTGTTGCTCCATTTGTCTCATTTATGTCAGAGCATGATTTGAGGGAATGTCTTACTATCTTGGGTTTGATACCTAGCAGAACATGATTAAATAAGGCACCAAACAATACACAAATAAAAAGAAGAAGAATTTTCTTTTGCAAAAAAAAAAAAAAAAAAAGTTTAAGGGAACTTGAGGGAGTTTAGTTTTGCAAAAATTTAGGGGCCTTACAGAAAAAGATTAAAAGGCATAAACACCCTGACTTTAGTTCCAGATATAGATCCCAAAATGCGACTTAATAGCATCTTTCAATAAGGCCTGATAATTGTATTTTAGGGTGCTATCATACCTAACTTCTTAGGTTTGGTTGAAACCATAGACACAAAAAAATATGGACAACACTTCTGTTGTCAAGCCAATGCGCAAATGCTTTAAACCTGCATTCTGCAAGGTGGCAAACCACTTAACGTTCACGTTTGTTCATGTCATAGGTAACATACCATATTGACAAGCCTACAATACGTGTCATATAATGTCCACATTATGTGTTTATGACCTGACTTTTTTATGTGGAGTTGGAAGGGATATTGGTGAAGTTTAAACATGAGAAGACTGCCAAGCCAGTGATGGTAGTTCAAGACTGCGTTCAGCAATTGTTGAACTGGATATTTGTAATGAGAGCTTGGGACATCTCCAACAGTGTTTGTGACAATTACAACATGTATTTTAAGCCAAAATATGATCATTTCCTCACCCTAACCAAGTTGTTTTTGTGTCTTACCCTAACTAGGCGATAAGCATAGTGTTCTCCGAACATTAAATAATCAAAACTGAAAGAATTGAACCAACATAAAGAAATGTAAAAGTTTCGACATATCTGTGGTTTGCAGAAATGTACATTGCCAACATTTATTCTGAGGATTTGTTTTGCAAATTTTCACCTTATGAAATGTAACTGCTGGATTGACTGATAGTGATTGTGTGTGGCTGTGTAGACTGTCTGGGCTTGATTGGCCCGTCTGGTCTCAATGTTCCAACTGTACGGACACTTTACACATATATGTGGTGACCTGACTGATCTCAACATTCTCTGTGGTGGACCGTGCCAGTGCCTAAATGAAACTTCCCCCATGAGGAGAATGTCCACCTTATCTCAGTTTCCATGGATGGGAGCACCACTTTGGAATCTGGATTGAAAAGACCCATACTAAAAGAACCTTAGTCAGACTAGCGTCAGGAAAAACTGATAAAGGCAACATTGAACTCAAGTTAATCCACACAAGTCTGACAACCCTGTGACCTGAAGGGAGTAATCTACTAACACTTATCACTTGTAGACTCCATTGAGCCCTCCTGTCTCACATTATGCTGTCAGACGGCTGACTCTGGGAGTCATGCAGCATGATAGATAAGTCTGCTTAGAGACACTGCTGTCGGCTGAATGGCTGATGTGTCTGGCTTGCTATTTAACCAAACGGTGCTTTGATAATGTGACATATGCAATTTAATGAGCCTTGTTCTCCATACAGCCTTGCGGTATTATGAGTGTATGCATATTTAATGAGCGGCTCCAGTGGGAATGAAACTTGTAATCCCTGCAGCATTAGTGCCATCCTCTACACACTGAGCGGCACGGAGCCGTTTTCAGCACCTGCATCCTTGCGTTTGTGTGTGAGAGAGATTCAGACCATCGAAGTTATACGGCAGCCAGGATCATAATATGAATGAGGGAATGTTTATATAACTGCATAAAGCAAAAGAATTGGACACAGCTGCATTGTCCTATTTTTTTGCTGAGTTTGATGACTCATGTTTGGCTGCTGTCTTTTCAGCAAACAAATAAAGTTGATTCTGCTTGGTACAAAATCAAAGGGACTGAACTCAATAATTCATAGCAATAGTCTTCCTGTTTGTTTTCCTTTTTATGTTTGTTTGGCATGTAGAGATTGATATTAAGTTAGGTCACTGTGGGACATTGAATATTATTCTCTCAACAGAAATAACCATCAGTCAGTCAGCAAATGCCCCACAACTGACTTTTATTTACCTTCCACTGACTCCAGCAGTAGTAGGAATTCTGATTCTTGTCCATCTAGAGCAAAACGTGTATTTTCTTTATAAAGCCACAAAGTCCGTAGAAGAACGAGTTCAGGCTGGTTGGATGGGTTAACAAACATTGGAATTTAAGATGGTAAACCTCTCCAACCTTCCTTTTGTACTATTGACAGTCAGTGTTGACCATGATCTATTGAGTGTACTCCCTCGAATAGGATTGCACTCATATCATATCACCTGACTCAATAATGGAAAAGTATCAAAATAGCAAAACCAGAGATATGGTCTTTTTTATTCCACACATTCTTCTTCCTTGTCAAAACCTACACCTATATTACATGAGGTATATATAAAGTATATAAGATATACAGTAACATTCTGAATTTGCACCATTAAAAGTACAGCAAAGATAGTTCTCTTTTGGCACAAGCAACTTACCTGCCATGCTGCTAGCTCTAACTCAGGTTGCATTGTTCACAACATGTCAGCCACGGAAGAGCAACTTGAAGTAATCTGTCCAAAAAGCAAAGCCATCTAGTTGGCTACATCATTTAACTGGTTTGTCCTCGTAGCTGGAACTGCTTGTCAGTGACTTGCGTGATATTTGGAAACAGAAGTAACAGGAACTTAAATAACATGATAACGGAGATGGATTACAATCTAACCTCTCCCTAACCCTCAACTAGCCCCTAGAACTCTTAACCATATCTGTTTCCTGTGATCAGAAAAGCAGTTTTATTTTTGCAACAGTGATCTGTTTTTCTCTCAAGTTTGGAAGGCAGTGACAAATTATGTTGTCTAATACACATGTAACATTCAGAACCACTTAAATGTTCTGGATGGCAATTATAAATGAGTTTTTGGTCATTTCATTTGGAGGATTTGTTGGACATGCTGGTATTGTTTTGTGGAAATTAAAAAAGGCCTTTGTTGATTCCAGGAAATTGCCCTCATCTGTATTGTCTATCCTCATGCTTACACACTCCCATGCGCAGGTGCACACATGCACATTTGCGTAATGCCATTAGTCAGATTAATTCATGTGGACAGTTTCTAACCAAGAGGAATGGCACCGATAGTGAACCTCAGAGTGCACCTGTCACAAACCTGCTACCAATAACATTCTAATTCATCACTCTTATGTTTAAGGCTCAGATACACATATAGAGTCACACTGAAAAGCCCCTCTGTACTCTTATTTTCCTTTGTATGACATATACTCCTGTTATTGATTGGCTGAGGAGGCTTTCATCTTTTTTCTGTGTATGTTGATCCATTCAGTTCCACTGTCTCTGGCCCTTGACTCAATCCTCCACTTTCCTTTTTGAAGCAGGGCCAACATAATTCAATCTGTGATCTATCATTACTCTCTTCTGCTTCTCGGTACCCCACCAGTGTCCCACCTTGCAGAATTGTGCACAGTTGGGCCTAGTTACAGATTAATGAGTACACCTGGCCTCTCTCTGCCTGTCTGGTTTGTGTTTTACTCAGTGGAGATTTATGTTAGCTTGTGAATAAGGGATGTCTCCCTTATCTGAGGCGTCTGGCCGGGCTGTAGGGCTTCTCTCTGCGTGTGTTTAATGAATGATGCTGGTGAAACACTGATATGCTCGTCAGTGTTAAGAGTAGAATGGAGACGTGAGGATGCTGACTGTTCTCCTGAGGCATTTTAAAGCATCAGAAAACACAGAAGGAGGTTTGAAGGAGTATCATTCTGGCTACATTTCCATCAGGAAAATTGATTGTTGCTGATCATTGCTTTCATCTCTCAGTAAAAAGGATAATATGGATAAATAGAAAAACACAAGTAATTTCAAAGCAACCCAGAGAGCCCTGCCACAACAGGACTTTGCTTTTATGCTGTTTAGAACCGGTGGCTTTAAGAGAGGTGTTCAGCTTAGAGAGGCTGGAGACTTGAGGCTAAGAGAGTTGCCTTTGTGTCTGATTCTGATCTTTAACGGTCATTTTTAATGAAAAACAAGTTTCAGAGCAAAGTATAAATTACAAGCTGCATCGCCGCACTGATCACATTTTTCTCAAATGTCGGTTCAGCCCAGTCTTAGCCAAAGCATGTAATATACAAGCCAATCCATTAGAGGTCAGCGTGTGAGGATGACCGGAACATTGGACGAATATAATTCAAATAGAAAGAGATTCTGCATCGGAAGGAGGTACGGGATGGTAGAACGGTTTGTACCTAGGACTTTCACCCAGGGTTTGAGTCCTGTGTGAGGCACACAGACAGTCGTCACTATTTTGAGGAAGTAGTTAATTTGAGGGAAACACAATCTTTTCCTGAACCTAACCGGGTTGTGCTGATTGTTTTAAGGTAAGTGTTTATTTTAAGTGAAAACCTTGAGGTTTACCTAAACCGAGAAGAGTACTTTTGGTGCCTAAATCAAACAAGTTGTTTTGGTCCCTTTATTTTGAACATGTGAATGGACTGAGAATTTTAGTTATAGCTAATCTGACCATGGTAGAGGCCGTGTTGTTTTCATGAAAAGGCAAGGCCAAACAGGACAGTGACATGGTGGACCGGCAGGGCTGTTACACGGTTTGGGCAGCGCCAGATATGGTCTCTATGACTTAGTAGTCAGAGCAGATTGTCCACTATTTGCAGGGTTAGCAATTCAATACAGAGTTTCTGTTTTTTTACATTTCAAGGTGTGCAAGTGCAAGACACTGGCCACCAGTTGGCCTTGATGGTGTGACCTGTGCTTAGCATGGCAGCCTGCAGACATAGCTGGGTTCCTTTCCTTTTCTTGGCTGTAAATCCGAGCACAACCATCTTGGACCCCCTCACTCCTCTGTCACTTATTTGGGAGAGAGAAATAACAAGATTTTGTGTTTGAGGTATAGGTAGGTTTCGGTATAGTTACAGGATTATATCGTGATTCTGGGTGGGGCAATAGACCTATCTATCCCTACTCTAGTGGCTTTTACATGCAACACAAAGATGCATACATATTTACGTTCAAACTCTGTAGCCACAATCTATACATGCTCAGTATGGTATTTGGATAAACGATACACAGCCTATATATGCATGCCATTTTTTTATTTATCTATTTACAAGAAAATAAAAGAATGTTTCTAGTTTGGTGCAACAGAACATGTATTCTGCTCTTAGACAGAATACAATTACGTAACTATAAGCGTATGTTGTTTTTTTATACTATTCCCAGGGACTAACAAGAGAGTGCCTGATTGAAATAGCACAGGGGGTATTCCACAGTCATGCATTGACTACCTGCCTGGTCATGTTGAGCTAATCCATTTATTATTGGAGTGTGTGCGCGCCTGTCTACTGAGTGCTTGCGTGACCTGCCGTTATTCCCTGTTGCTGTGTCTCCATCGATCAGGCAGGCCACCTCGAGCCCTTCCTGTCCGATGTTCTATTCTAGTCTTATTGTTTTCCCCACACCCCCCTCTCCTCATCTCAGCTCCTCCACATTTTGCACACCCAGGCGCTATATGTAGCATTTGAACAAATATATCATTTAATTGTTATGGTATTTTCAAAATATTTGTGTGATTTCACCAACAAGACTAAAATTTTAGATGTGACATTACACATATGACTTTGTATCACCTGGATAGAGAGATTTTTATCAAGCAATTTTACTTCATTGAAACAATGTTAGCGAGGTCTAAAAGTGCCATGAAAGCTCCCCTGTGTAGTCATGCAGCATTTATTTATGGCTATAAACTTATTTGCATGAGCAGAGGGGATTGATTTTGTCAGATGAAGCATTTTAAAACTTTCCCTCAGTTGCAAGCGGTGTTGCTGCACACACCACAAATCGACACAGAACTTACACAGTGCCTTTGAACAGCCCTAGTTAGAGGTGTGAGGCTGGAAATTGGAAAAGGTGTCATCCATCAATGTCTACTCCATCCTTGTCAGTACCTGCGCTCACGTTGCAGCTTCATCACTGACAGCTCAGCTGCGATTTGGGTGTGTTTATGTGTTGTAGTGATTTATTTTCCTTCCTTTGATCAGCCTCGAATATCTTTGATAAATGGCCACCAGCAGGCTCTTCGTAACCAAAGACTGAGACAGAGAAGAACAACACCCTACTTTGTCTTTTCAAAGTAGTTTATTCTCTTAAAGGGTTTGGATTCAGAATGTAAGACAGCGATACATCTCCCGGCATCTATTTTTAAAACCTTCCATCTTACGTTCTTTCACTTTGGCTGAGATGTATCTGATTGGTTATGAATTAAACACATTGTCAGTTGCCAATACTCTTTTACTCACTTGAAAGCCCTTCTACACAGAGAAACTTTCCAATGCAGTCAAAGGACGCAGGCTGTAGATACATTGAGAAACAGAACACAAAGAAGAAACCCAACTTCACTGTGTCTTCTCTGTAATAAAAAGCCCTTGTTAACCATCTTCCCTGGGCTCTGAACAGCCAAATGAGCGTGATTCGCACCAAGGTTCATGTTGCCTCTCTGATCACAATATAACAGTGTTTCCTTTGATTAACATGAAGTCATCTTGGTTCTGCAAATAATGTGGTTGCATTGACAAAATAATCTTTAAAGTAGATCATATAAGCCAAATATAATTGCCTTCAACAAATACTAGTACCAGCCATAATAGCCTGAAACTTAATCCAGAAGTGAGGGATTTGAAAACATGCTATCCCAAAAATCGAACTAAATGCCATACATTGTAATTCACAGAGTCAGTTTTCTTTTCTTTTATTTGGTCAGGAATTATTTTTAAAAAATCACTGGGTTGGTTACCTTTGCGTTCATTCTACACGTCGCACCTTAAAGATGGTTCATTTACCAGAGGCCTTCACATTACCATGTCTTTGTGCACCTGTGCCTGCCTTTGTGTGTGTGCTCAACTTCACACACACCTGCGGAACTTGGGTGCAAGAAAACGATGCTCCTTTTTATTCAGTTTGCCCTCAGCCTGCATATAATTAGCATCTGATTTACTATGGCAGCAGCTAATTATGCAATCAGTGACTGGGACTGCCTGTACCGCGGGCTGATTACTGAGCCTTAAAGATGCAGCTCGGTCACAGCTGTCAGCCCGCTCAGAGCAGCCTTGATTTGCCCGTTGCGAGACAACATTTAGGTTGTCACATGTTGGGTGCAAAGACCAACTGGCCACACTGGCGTGAGCACCGTCAACTCATTTGAATTCAACAAACTTTATCTAGGTAATATGTGGTGCTCCAAAAGCATGTCTCTGTCGTAAGTTTTAAAGGTGACTGGTAAAATGTGACATTTTCACCCCAAAGAAAACTGCCATTTATGTCCCTAACATAAATGGTTTTCATAGCAGCAACAAGGAGTCAAATGTCCAAAGAAGGTTTTTAAAGCAATTAAACATCATAATCAAGTCCAATTCAGTCACTTTGTGCGCTCAGGATGTCAAGATGTACTGTCATATGTTAACTGTCGTGAAGTGAAGCTGAACTCAAATAAAATTTTCTTTGTTGCTTCGAGAACTATGAACAGAAACTGATTTTTCCTTGAAAAGATTTTTTTCATATTTGTGCAAGCTGAGTGTATCAAGTCATTTCAATTTCAAAGAAGGTCATCAATCATTGATGTTTGGAAAAAAGTTTTGCTCTTTTTTATTTGTGTGTAAAGTTAAAGTAGAGCCGAAACAACCAGCAAATCAATGAGCTATTCCATCAAAGAAAATAATCTTTTAAAAAAAAGAAAAACTACTTTCGATAATCTTTCAGTTATTTTTCAAGACACAATGCTAAACATTTTAACCCAACCATGTTGGTAATGGATGCGTCTGCAAACCATGGGTATGCTGAAACCTACATTTTTTCATTTATTTATAGCCATCACACAAGGGTTAGGAAAAGACTCTGATTTTACTTACCTGGTTCTGTCACCAAAAACACTGGAAACTGTCCCAGCAACCAGTCAATAATATTTGATTTTGTTGCCACTAACACAGCAGATAAAAGGCCCAATTAAGAATAGTGGTTAGGCACTAACGAATGTTGAAATGCTGTTTCGAACAGTTGGCTCTCGCTTGGCAGCTGTTCGCCTCTCTCCGTCACTGTCCCGTCCTCCTAATGACATGAAAGTCAGGTCATATACTTGTGATCTGAAAGGGATATGAAAAGTATTGCAAAAATGTTTATATGATACTTATGAAACAAACTATTTAGGGTGCTCTCACACCTAACCTGTTTGGTCCTGTTAAAACAGACCCTGGTGCTTTTTCTTGGTTAGTGCGGTTCTTTTGTGCTAGTGTGAAAGCTGTCAATCGAACCCAAGTTTGGACCAAACAAACCGACCGAGACAGCTTGAACTGGTGTGTGTCCGATCGCTTCCAAGCTGTTTGTGGTGTGAAAGCCAATGGACCAGCCATGGGATTTACGATAATACATAAAAAAGTATTTAAAAAAGTACCCTACTCCATGTACTGTTGACAGAGTCCATTAAAAGGTGTGGGACAGCGATCCCACAGCAATAAAAAGCCCTGAATCGTTAATGTGCTGGATGCAAGATAATTCCTTGTGACTTCTATCTGTCACCAAAGAACATAAATAAACATCTGAAGCATTAAAGGGCTTCATAAACTGCTGTGACATTTGATTTCCCCACCTGGGTCATGATGATGCAGTCCCATCAACTGTCCAATCAATGAGTTACCTTTCAGTCTGAATGACTTCATGTTTAATGTTCTCGGTTCGTTTGTACAATGTCAGTGAGAATAGGAACCAGACCAGAGCTAAAATTCAACAATGTTTGATATTTTTTCAGTTGGTCCGGACGAAATAACCCGAATTACAGGTCTCAAAACACCCTGAATTTATCTGTGGTCTGCAGGAACATACAATACATAACATTTTACTCATTTTGGTGACTGGGCAGTGCATTTGTTGGTTCCAGCATCTCAAAGTGAGGAACCTGTGGTTTTCCTCTGTCCAGTGCAGCTCAGTTGAATCTTTTATAGTGTGTTCTGGGTTTGTCTGCTGCCAGTTAAATTTCTGGTGACTAAGAGGAAACGAAAGTTTAATTTCAACACTTTTCAATACACTTGCATCAGTTGCGCCATCCTTTTGGAGACAGAAATTCTCATGCAAATCTGAACCTCACAATTTGTGCGAACCCTGATTATCCTGCCCAATGTGTTTGTGCGATCCTTTCTTGAATGCATAATAACACGGTGACAGAAGACAGGTGAATAGTGCTTCCAGGTGCGTGGGCCCGTCTGAGACGAGACACAGAAAGCTCATTGAAATGTGTCCTGCCGCCGTCAGGGTGACGGGGTGCGTCAGCAGAGGGATGATGCTTGTCGATGCATTAGTAATGGCCCTTTGCCTCACATCAAGACCACCTCTCAGTGCGCTCACGTCATTACACAGCGCCTCTATTCTCTGTGTGCCTGAGCGAGTGAGAGATGGAGTGACAGAGAACAAAAAAAAAAGGGATTGATGGAGAGGAAGACGGCATGGTGACTAATGTCAGGTAATTGCGTCTAAATGCAATTGAATTGCACCTTTTCACTTCTCGGTTTCACTGGCCACCTTGGAGGATGCCGGTAAAGACAACAAGTTATCATTACAAATTAATCTTATAAAGATCAGGTTTCCCATTTTGGTGCAACTCAGTCATCTTATGAATAGCATATATTGTATTAATTGGTTAAAGTATTTAAAAAAAGACTTCCTAAGCGGCTCACAAATGCTATTAAAAAACTGCCAATACAATAAATTACTGGGCCACATAATTATATTGAGATAATCAAGAGACATTGCTCCCTTTAAATACACTCTGTGCTTGTTAATGGGATAATATATCATCATGAAATATTTAAACTATTGAAGCTGTATTGAATGAATGTGTGCTTTGTCATTGCTTGTGTAAAGACACACAACAGGAAGCAGCCACCTGCAGTGTTGTGTTATGTGAAGCTTATCTCATTATAATATTTGATAGATGAGGTCAGAATCTCTCGGCTCAGCTGTAAAATGGGATTTCATCTGATGTCAAACAGTGGCTGAGAAAGATTATTTGTGTGTACACGTGTGGGTGTGTGGAAGTGAGACGTGCAATTACACTGGAATAATTGTCCTATAATGACGTGCTTCACCCCAACTTGTGTCGACCATAAATTAACATCTATTTCCATTTGAAGGAAAGACAAATGTGACTTGAGGTACGAGCCTGTGGCTCCTGTTTGGCACTCGGTTGGCGCTGCCATATGGCGTGGATGGTTTATCATGTTTGTCATTGTAGCATCTGAACTATTTGCTGCTTCCTTTTGAATGAATCCATCATTCCGTGACTAGCTCCCGCTGGATGACATGATAAAAAGTGACCCGGTCAAAGCAAGATTTAGGCTCTCATGTCAAAACACACGCCAACACAGATTGGACGATATGCTCGTGCATTTGTGGTCATGAAAAATGTATGAAGGTTGTTCCTGCTTACATCATCTGGAAATATGTCTAGGCTGAGGTTGCCATTTGTAATACAAGTCTGATAATTAAGTAAAAACGAGATGAGTTGAAACCAGTTGACAAACTGTATAAAAAGTTCTTCACACTGTTTATGAATTGACTTGACTTTTTAATGCCTCATTTACAGCCGTGACATTATAGTTAAATAAATGACTACAGCAGTCACCATTATTTGTCATCATTCTGGGCAACATGAATTTAGGCCCAATCCCATTTCCAATAACACCCTTACTCCTAACCCATTTTCATGTTCCCCCCTACCCCTCAGAACAGAGTTCCAAGGCACAGTGGTAGAAATCTCCAACTATGAAATGGGACAACCCTTCATGACCCTCGTACATGATCACTTACCATCGATAAACAGAAGCTATTGGATATTTCCAATGCGCGTTTTCAGCGGTGATGATTTCTTTTGCTTTACTGTGGCAACCCTGGTTCATAATGTCACCTTTTATCTGATAGAGATAAAAAAAAAAAAACATCGACACCTTCAAATTGCTCACGCTATCAGTCAAGTCATCAAATTAAAAAAGAACACTGCTACATTGCATTTGTGCTCCTACCCTGACATTAGAGGAGCGATAGTGAGTGCAGGAATTTAGTTAAACTTCGGACATCGTATGCCATCAAATGGGGGGAATACAACATTAAGATATGTTAAAGTGCGGGACTGTCCTGCACAAATTGGCAATAACAATTGAACGATAGCTAGCTGGCTAGAAAGATGGCTGTGGAGACATCAGCAAACTAGTCTAAACTAATCTGCTACTGTCGACCTTAATGGTCCAACTTGTTGGGTGACATGTGAATAGTGTGCTGTTTGAAGTCAGTGGCAAGAGTTAATCATCAATAGTTAAACTGATCAATCTCAGATGAATTTCTCATTACCTCACTCTCCTACATGCAGATGAGCAGACGTGTCAGCTATCCAGAGCATTCTTCAACCTTGCAACTAAAGCAACCTTCGCTGATTATACAGAAGGTGGATGAATTGCCCCCGATGGGTGATGGTGGTTATGCCTGATGGCTGCATTGAATGTGTCTTGCTGTGTGTGTGTGTACTGAAGCAGTAGTGTTTTCCCAGTGGTTAGACCCTGACAGGCTTGCAGGTAGCAACGGTCTGGCAATTCCCCATGATTCATGCAGCCAACAGCGGTTCTCCACCTCATTTATTCACCACATGGATACAGAGCTCATGCTCCATGCTGAATATCACATGACAGGAGGCACACCAGCCACGGTGTTTGTATGTGTGTGTGTGTGCGCGCGTATGTGTGTATTTTTCCTACTGCGCTGGCTGCCGTCCGGATTACCTATGAATAATCAGTCCCCTTTGAAATGTCATCTTCCAAACTCAGTGGCCCCAAGCGGATCACAGTGGAGGGGCCTGTGGCGACTGTGTGTGTATGTGTGTGTGCATGTATGAGAGGGGGAGAGAGAGAGAGAGAGAGAGAGAGAGAGAGGGGAGGAGAAAGACCTATGCCGGAAGAAACAGTGATAAAGGAAGAGAAGGCTCTAAGCTGAAAACACTTGAGACTGAGATATAAAAACGAGACAGGCTTCTTGAGGGTATGTGTGTGCATGTGTGTGTGTGTTTAATGTGTGCGTGTCAGGTGGTAGCATCTCCACAACCCTTGTTGCAATCTCTGTATTCTCACTCGTGCCTCTGAGGGGACCACGTCGCCATGGAAACGTAATTTAAAGACCATAGTCCTCCTTTGGTGTTGGACTATTGTGCTGCAAATTGCTTGAACATGGGAGGGGGGGTCCAACACTCCGGTGGCATGCAATAACACCCGGTATTCACAACACACATACGCACTCATTTATAATCAGACATGTACCTGGTGAGATATTGCTAGACTCGAGCTCTGTGAGCTTAAAAATGTCCATTTCAGCGGACATAAAAGTAACCATGGCACCTGTTTCACTGAATGTCGCAGCACATTATCTCAAGTTTCTTAAAAGTTGCTCGGACAGTTTTTGTTCTTTTTCTCCTCCACCAAGTTCGATCAGATGACAAAATCTATAGTTCCTGACCCCGACTGAGCACTCTGGTGCCCAGACAGAGTGGGGGAACACTGTGTGCACTTCTTTTCCTCTCTTTCAGTAAACTAGTCAATCGTCAAATTGTTTTGGAG
Source organism: Lagodon rhomboides (assembly GCA_039737535.1). Taxonomy (NCBI): domain Eukaryota; kingdom Metazoa; phylum Chordata; class Actinopteri; order Spariformes; family Sparidae; genus Lagodon; species Lagodon rhomboides. The sequence goes on along the minus strand of CM077804.1, from coordinate 7,625,412 downwards.
AAGAACTTCAAAATGTTAATATTTACAATATTAATGAGGTCATAATACAAACTCAGAAATATGTATCTTTTCCATAACTGAAGAAAATGCTGTCCTCAGAGGAAAATAAGGTCCTCAGAACACTGTTTGAAGCTAGAAAGGTGGCAGGGTCCGCCGTCAAGTATAAACAAAGTAAAACAGTATGAAAGTGTGTTGTCCTTTAAGGTACCTTTGTTTATTCAGTTCAAACACTCAGGGAGACGAAGAGAGTTTGTTTATTTCGTTTGTTTAGGCATGAAATATCAGTCTATGAAAATCTTTCTCTTCTGATTAAATTTTTTCCCCCAAATTACATAGTTCACCTGAAATGAAAGAGTGTTAATTTGTTGAAATTCTATTAACATTATGAACACTCCTGTAAGCAATGCTCTCAGATTCAACATCTTATTATAATATCTATATTTGAAATGATTTGTTATTGTTTTAGATATTGATTAATCTACTTGCGGTAATGTTTTCTATAAAGTCACCTTGTTTTCTTGTTTTCTTTGTTCTTGTATGAAGCTATAGTTAATAGGTGTTAAGACAATATTAGTGTTAACAATAGCATCATAAACGTGTTTCTCGCCATTTTCTTGATTTAATACATTGATCATTTAGTCGATAAAATGTCAGAAAATGCTGAAAATTGCCCAATGCAGTGGGCCAAAGGTGACAAATCAAGTGTCTTATTTTGTCTGCCTAAGAGTCCAAAAGTCCGATATTCAGTTTACAGCAAATCTTCACAATTGTGAAGCTGAAAAACAAATTCATTTTTGTCATGTTTTTTGCAATGATCAACAAAAAAAATAATTTAACTGAGTAATATACAAGACACACATTTGTACCTCATTTTCCAGCCCAAATACACCACCACCATGAAGAACACGTAGAAAAAATACATCTACTTAATGCCTCGTATTAGTAACAAATGTGAATTCCATGCAGGATGAGAAAACAAACGGCACCATTTTAAAAAAAACTAACATAGCCCCACTCAATTTCTGCTACCCTTTTCATGTCATTCTTCCAAATAACAGAGAATGTGGTCCTTGTATGTAATGAAGGTATTAATTGCCATGAAGTCATTTCATGAAAAGATTGAAAAGTCATGTAGTGCATGATTACATGAGAGCTCTATACTTAAATACATTTCATTGAAACCCAGCTGTGACACACTCTTCAAGGACAAAACCCTTTTACAGTCATTACACCACCCATCACTGTAATTGTAGAGCTCACCAAATCTGGCCATTTCAATAAAAAACGTTTACTTGCCGGCAGGTACTTTTAGGATTCAAATTGTGTTGGGTGTAATGTTCCCTTTCTGCCTATTGGGGAGGATGAAATTTTATAATATGTTGGAAAATTGGACACATTTCTGCAAGAATACTGTAGCTTCTTACCTAACAAGACGAAAAAGAGGCAGTGTTGGAGAGATCTGAGTATCACAAAATGTTCCAAAAATGAGGATTTAGTCTGTTTCGTCACCCCTATGCCGATGGGAAGTTGGATAAAGTTTTGAAGGCCACAAAGCATTTGAAGCATATCATAGCAAACAGGGTTGCAGCATTCTCCTCAACAAATTAAGTGGATGGTTGGAGAAAACAACTGAGGAAAAAACGTTAAAGCTCCATACAGCTCGTGTGACGTTATCGAAGTCTCTGAAAGCCTCAAGATCCCAAATTGAATTGAAAAGATGTTATTTACACTCTTCTTTTAATGACTGTGACCACGAAGGTCCACTAGCCTGTGTGCATTATGAAATGACAATTACGCGTCATGATTTGAAAAGTTTAAAATCTGATATCTACCTGGGGTTGGCAGGTGTGGGGGGAAGACTGGTGTACGAACGCAACTCTACATCGAGATTAGTCTTCAACCTTGTTCCGACTGTGGTGGTGTCCCTTGGAGTCAAACAACTGGCAGCCCTCTTGTCTGTGGGTTGCACTGAGCACCTTAAAGTGCTTCATTAGTTTCGAGGTGTTGACAGTCTTGACAGTTATTTCCCCGTCACAAACATTGCACCCAGCCCCGTTGCTTTCAATTAGATACGCTGTTTATGCAAAACTGTTTGCTTCCAGACGGCAGGGAGATTAAGGCGTAGTGACGTCCGGACGGGATTGTTTTTCTCGCCTGTAGCATGGAGCGACTTAACTTGAGACGTACCATTCGGTGTAAAAATTTTGCGCCCAGTACGTGTCTTCACATAGCAAAGGAGTTGGCTCTACCAGTGTGACTCAACAGTTCTGTAATCCAGTTTGCATGCTTTTGAGACTTCTCCACACACCACCGCCGGACAGAGGTTCCCCGAGGTCGACAGTGTTTCTCTTTGACCAGAAAGGGAGCCTTTCAGCCCACACGGATGCTCTTAGTGGACGCTCTCAGCAGTGCTTTGATGGTATTGTATGATCAGATCAAGGCTATCCTCAAGGCCCCTTCGCTCAGAGAATGCTTGCCCCACGCCCCTTCTTTTGGAACTTGTTATCTTTAATCAGACAAGATGGCCGGCAGGTTGCCGAGTGGCTCAGTCAAGCCACCAAAGAGACTCCCTGAGTGCAGGGCTGACAAGACGCCACGTGTGAGCCGGATTTACAAGGCAGCGTGCGACACCTGATAAGCTCGAAGACACTCTGAGCCACAGGGTGTACTGTGTAGGTCGGATTGCAGACACAGGAGCTCGGCCATATACATACTAATGCTCCTTTCTCAAGGTGTTAATTTCAATCTGCGACTCCTGTGGCGCCAAAGATTTTCATAAGCCGACCGCATTACCGCCAAGGCTGAATAATTTAGCGCCGCAGTTTTTCAATTTAGAGGAGGATTTACCAACTCTGGAGATGCAAATGAGCCGACGTTGAGTTCATTTTATCGGACCGTTGCTAAACCAGACCTGGCGCCAAAGCTATTTAAGGCCCGTTTTACACATTTCTGAAATTCAATGCAAAAGAAAACGATCGAATACGTTTGTTACACTGGCGGAGGAGACGGCGCTTGAAATCTTCTCGCAAGACGGAAGGCTGTATGTGGCAAAATATTAGTTTCACAGCAGAATAATCTGTGATGGAAATAAGGAGGTTCGTGCTGAGTTATGAATAATCAATGTGGATGAGTTTTGGCGGTTTGTAAAGTGAGGAATGGTGTTATTTCTTCAGTGAATCTTCTGTGATACTGATGATTTGGGTTAACATTGCTGGTCATTCAAAATTTGGGGGGCAGCAAACACTCCTCCAGCTGTGACTTTTTTGGTAACAGGCAAACAAACTTCAACTGTTTTAATAAAAGGAGCCAGTCGACAATTGGCCTTTTTTTTTGCATCAGGGAATGGTTTGTTACCTCGCTGACATCTAACAGCAGCTTGTGGCTAATCCTTCTGGTTCCATCACGGCAATTTAAAACTCATCTGCTGTCTCTCAATTGATTTATGATTGTTTTGAAGACACATTTCGTATTAATGATCGCTGTCTGCACTGAATATCTTCATTTTGGCTTCGTTGTTCCCGATAAAAGCCGCGTAAAGTTTTGCTCATTGAAGTGTTTAAATGTGAATCAGCTGCGGTAGCGTTTTCTCTTTGCAGCGGATTGAAAGAACACAATTAGATTAAATTGTGAAGAGCGTGAATGCCACACCGATCATTGTTATTAAGTCCAAATTGATGTAGCGTTATAATGACATCAATGGAGCATTCTTTGACAAAAGGGAAGATTCTGAAGTTGGCAATTACCTGGACTACATATGATGTTGGCTTTTACGATGCATTCAATTAAACAATTAAACAAATGTGATTAATGATTCATGTATTGCAAATTGTATCCAAACACAATTTTGGAACTTGAAGAGAGGACCAGAAATCCTCACTAAATATCCTCCCATTGGCTTTTCACTTTTTCGCCTTAACCCACAGCAGTCTACCTCATCCACGACAGCCATTCCCGAGAAGACATGACACGAGCTTCCTATCCATTTATCGATCTATGTATTGATCCATGTGATGACCATTTAAATAGATGGAATGAGGTTGGAGGGCAGAGAGCAACTAATACAGAGAGGTGGGATAGACTCTATGAGCGAATATATCAGGATGTTAGCATTTTTTTTTCCCCAAGGTACGATGAGGAGGATGAAAAGGTCAATCAGCTTGCTCTGATGATGCATGGTCTGTCTGAACAGCTCGTGATAGCGACCTGAAAAGGCCAGTCGTCTGCTCTGAAGTTGGTGCTCCAGTTGGGCCAACTTCTTTCCTCTTGAAAGCTCATTTTCTCATCTTCATTTTCTCCACAGACAGCTGGCTTTGCTGCCTTGTATAATTTATTTTACATCTCTTACTTTATCCAGCACTTACGGAAGAACGGGCCTTTCAAGATGGAACGAGGCCGCAACTAAACAAGATGATGCAACGATTTAAAATACAAGGAAATAAGACAGAGAGCTGGATAAACCTGTTATTTGTACTGTACTTGTATTTTTTAGCATACGATTCTGACTTTATGAAATCTTTTCTTATGTAAGCAGCAGCACACCATCTGTTTAATCATTTATTAATAGGATTTTATGGCCACTCAGAACTAAGTTCAATTGGCTCTCACATGTTTCAAGTTAAATTATGTTGTTAAAACTTTCCTTGTCATAGATAGTAAAATACAGATGAAGAAGATGAGATATTGACAAAGACAGGACGGGAATTGTAGAGCTGACAGAATGGGATCGACTTAGAAAAGAACTATCCGTCACGTCTTTGTCTCTTCCCCAAAATAAACATCCATTTTACTCGACGTGTGGTTGGGAGGGAGCGCCAATCATACCGGGTACCAAGTTGGTTTTTAATGCGAATAAACAAACTTTCTTTAAGTGTTTTACAGGCAGTAATTGGCTGCGGCTCTCCTCAGGCTCTTTGTATCCAAGCACGTCTCTGCTGTCGCTAAGAGCAACGATTCCCATTTTTTTGGCAGGACTTCCAACTTGTAATGAACGTACTGTGTGTTGTGTTGGTACAAATGACAGAGTGCAGGAAATGTCAAACAAAAAAAGAAAGCAAATGCGTACGGGTGAAAACCTTTATGCGTCGCATTAAGGTGCAACATTGTCTCTCGTGTTGTTCAAACCTCTCAACGAGATGACACATTTTCTTTCCAGAGTGAGAGGTGCTGTGAGTGCGCGCTCAAGGATGTTTTTCTATCCGTGCCTTCGGATCAAAAGATGTAAAAACGGCAGCCATGTATCAGGACTGTGTAATAGGCCGGGGCAAAAATAGAAACTGCTAAAAGTACCGTTCACACTTGAATCATCTCTAAAGCCGTCTCCGACTGGAGGTACGCCGCTGCTCAAAGATTTTGGGTCACATTCACACAAGATCCCTTTTTACTTGTACAAATCTCCCACAGTTTCCAGCACCAAAGCCCCCCCAGAACGTCACATTTCTTCCTGGTGTCATGGACTCCATCTGCATCTTTTCAGTTGTTCTGTATCTCACCAATTCTTTTGCCTATGTCTTTTTATTTTATTCATCTCAGATACGGCTTTTTCGTTACTACACTGCCTAGGCCAGCATCCTTGAGCCGCCATTTCACTATAAACCTTGAGACTGGTGTTTTGTGGGTACTATTTAACGAGCACCTGTGAGGCGTCTGTTTGTCAGAATAGAGACTGTGATCTACTTGTCCTCTCGCTCAGTTGCGCACCAGGGCCTCCCGCTTCACTTTCTTCCCCGTTAAGAGACACGTCAGATGTTTCAGATACTCAGTTAGCCTCAGGAAGGTCAGTTGTATGGCCTCTTTAATCAGTAATGTATAACATAATTAGGTTAAGGGTTTTCTACGATACACGATAAACTTGGATCAGTTAACACAATGTGGCATATATATATATATATAGATGTATGTCTGTGATTTATTCTTTCCTTAGTCTGAGTCTCCATTGATGTATTCCCAGATGTTCGATTCCCAGATGCATCGCCGCAGTGACAGTTGTAAAGTAACATTGCACATCGCTCACTTGCGTTGAGATGTGGGCAGACATCGGGCTCACGTCTTTTCTGTCAGGAGATATCGAGGTGATATCGGGGAGGGAGGCAGGGATCAGCAGTGAGTGGTTGAAAATACACCCAGTATTTTGAAAGCAGAAATATGGACACAGTGGGAGAATTGAGGATGCCATACATTGAGATGCATCTAGAATTGTTGTGTGCATTATATATTATATATTGCTTATTGAGTAGCAAGCCTAAAAGAAAATGATTACTTTATCATTTGTGAAAGGTGTCCTTTCAGCAACATTGAGTTTTCATACTGCAAGCACAAATATTATAGAATAAAAGATATATATCATATCTTCTTAGATATATTTTTAATATAAGATATATCTTATTTTCTAACTTCTGCCCTTGTATCCTCAAGTCTGCCTCAGAGAACTGATGCTGGTTTCAAAGTAAATCTGCCCAGACATGAAGATCTTGTTGACAGTCTATTAATTTCTCAGCACTGTAAACTCCTGCTGGGAGGATGTGTAACAGAGACGTGGCCTGTGTATTTGGAGTCATGAACAAACAAGTCGAGATGCTCTGTTTTTTTTGTTTTTTTTGTCGCGCTGTCATGTTTGTTTTGCTGTTCGGCACCGCTGATGTGCTTCTGTCTGTTCAAATATCAGTGGCCATTTTTTTGTGCTCCCCATCAAAAGAGTAGGGCAGCAGTTGTTGTGACAGATGGACTTTGCGTTGGTGGTTCAAATCCAGAGCGCAGGGAATATTTCGGTTGAGCCAGGGACCCACGCTGAACATCAACAAACAGCAAAAATCACATAAGGCTCATGTGTCCTTACAAAACAGTTGGTGCAGCCAAGCACATCTGATAAGTGAATGATGCAATTTAAAAAAACAGTCTTTCTTCTTCTTATTATTATTATTATACTTTTTATTATTATTATGAATATTCATATCTCAATTAGTAAAGCTGATGCTCTGGCTCATGTATCCCCCCCCTTCTATCCCACAGCTTCTCCCCCTCTCGCCTTTTTTGGGAGACTGCTCCACGTTCCATATTTCCAGCTGACAGTCAGCGTTGTTTTTTTAAACCTATTCTATGATTGTTCACTAACCCTTATCATGTTTTTATAACTATATGACCGTGATGAAAAAGGTCCCCTTACCTCATTATGTGCCTAAAGTTTTACAAAAGCGTTGTCACATCACAAAAGAGATTTATTTTTCAATGGAAAAGGTGAAAAGGTGATGTTATCAATTATTGATTATGTTTATCTTGGATGACTTTAAAATGTACGTATCGCAAAATAATGGAGTAGCTCCCATTTGCAAATATAATTAGTTAGATAGGAGCGAAGAGTGAATGGCAACGCCTTCGGACCAGCATCCTCTCCACAGATCAGCTCTCCTGTGTCATGATGGCACTGAAGAAATCCCCATCAGTTTCCTAAGGGATCAGTGTTTATTAAAACTTTTGAGCTATTTTGCAAAATGGCACAGTTTTGCAAACCTGCCAAGCGCCTGCAAAGCTCAGCATCGCAACTGATCACCAACCGCTATTAACTCCAAATCAACTCGTTTAACTCTTCATCACTAGTAGGCTAAATGGATACGCTCAGAGCTGCTGGAGAAAACTGTAGTGGTACACAACTAAAACTACATAAATGTTACAAGTAAAATATAAAGATAAATAAATAAAAACACAGTTTAATGCCATTATTTGTAGAATACAGACCAGGAAACACCATTTAGTGTAATTCTATTTATTCTGTTTGATAAATAAGGAGATATCACATTATTTGGATACTACAGCATCCTATTTTTGCCAATATTACCTGTATAGTTTGCAGAATTGCATCCAGTTTTCAAATCAATTCCGGCAGTCAGCTGTCAGTGTTGGTTCACCGTCAGTCACATTTTACAATATAAATCAAATCAGTCAACACAGAGACCTTGATAAGTGCTTTATAAAAGCATAAACCCCATGTGTGCTCCCTGGGGCTCCCCTCTGTCTCAGTTCCTTGATCTCTCTTTGTCTCTGGAGCCTTTTTGCATCTCGCTGTGTTTTTATCTCATTCTCTGTGTTTGTGTGTGAAAACACTCCTCCGGGGTTGCATTGCAGACACATCCCCACTCATCCCTACTCATCCCGTCTTATCTTCACTATTATATTATGGGCTAGGACCTGATGGCAAAAAGGGATTTCAGAAGGAGATTTCTGGTAGCTTCTCGAGGATTATCAAATTACTATCTTAACTCAAAGTTATGACCAGGCATTTTAAAAACAACCCCTTGTTTCCCATGGCATGATGGACTTCTGCTGACTTCCTGTGCCTGGATCCTGAGGTTTATTGGTGGCTCACACGGATTGGACAAAAGTATTTTTTTCTGCAATAACTTGTCTTTTAAATTGTGATTTTGATCATATTTTGTTTGATTATGCGGCAGTAATCAATATCCTTATTGATTCTTGAACAGTTTTTGGTCTGGGCAAAGGAAGGGCTACACAAGGCTACACTTCAAAAAAAACTTCTGCTAAGTATGCATGATGCAGATGTTATTACAGGATACATACCCTCTGTAACAGATGTCCTGCTTGGTTTGGGAACAGTAGCACTTAAATACACAGCATTCCTGTCAGTTAAGTGCATGTTGTGTTAGGGGGGTTAATAAATCTGTTCACATAAGAATTGAGATCTTATCTCCTACGCTTCAGAATCTTTTCACAACTGTCAAAAATCGATTTAGATATTAAATCAGATTGCTAATTAGCAGTGTGATATTGACAGCACGAATTAGGCGGAACTAAACTGTGAGGGTAGCGCAGCGCCTGGACAATTCACAGCATTATATTTATATTTATTGACTTCATAACTTCCTTTGCAAGACGAACATTAGGCAGGCCACATGTTGCAGACAGTTTTTATGCCGTCATGCTGGCGTTTTTGTATTTCAGTTGGTTAAGGAGACCAGTGAATAGTTTAGCACACAATTAACTGGAGCAAAAGACTGAAAATGATGCCCCTTTTCTATTTATTCAATCTCTAATCGATTTTGAATGGAGAATCGATTAGAATTGAAAATCCACTCTGAATCGAAATGGACACCCAAAAGTCGAAATCAAATCGTGAGTTTGGCAAAGTTTTACAACTCCACGTTGCGTAGAACGATGTTTCAGCATCTTGCTGCTGACAGCCTGACTTGACTCCACCATAACTTGTTCTTGTCGCAGGTTTCCAGCATTGTAGATGCATGAGTTTGGTGTCGTCAGTCGATAAGCTCAGAGCATCTGATTCCAATGGATCAGACAGTCTGGAACCACTTCTCGATTCCTATCCCTCGTATGGCCAAGTGCACAAGGACTGAAATATAAAAGATTATAACTCAAGTTTCCTGTTGGCAAGATAGAAATACGGATGCTTTGGTTTCCCAACTCATCAAATACTCAGGCTTTGGGATTGATGTTCGCCACCTGAGAGCATCAGTATTTGATGAGTTGGGAATAAAACTCAAAAATGTACAATCTTACCAACAGGGGCTTCAAACCAATAGTATTGCAGTGGAGCTCGAAAACCAGTCAATATTATTGATTTTAGAACAAATACATTTCAATAATTTCGTCTGTAAATGGTACTGACAATCATTCAAATGAGAGAGAAAGTCATTGGACACTCTGATGATATTGTAGACTTGTTTCTGAGTGAGTGTGTAATAAAGTCTGATCACCCTGGGCCAAGTCCCTCCGTCGCTCACACCGTGTTTCACACAGAAACACAGAGCACATGTCAAGTAGGCATTTAAGTAGGTTGGTTATCAGTACCCCCCAAATTTGTTGCCACATGCTCTCATTAAGCCCACTAATTATTCCTGCCGGCATTCCACTAATTACCCTTGTCAACCTGGTTCCCGGTGTGTGCGTTTCTGGTTCATTTAATTTGTGTGTGTTTGTTTAAAGGCTGTACTTCCTCTGATTTCATTGTTCACATCCCTCTTCAACTTTCTCGTCACAATAATTAAAGCTTCAAATGGTGGATCGAAGAGATATTTAACTGCTCAACAGCAGAAAATGTTCAAGAGAATGTCATACCTCCTTTCCATGGCCGTGTTTTTTCTCTTTTTTAGCCACTTTGTATTCTTCATTTTCTTCATTTAAACCTTCATTGTCTTTTACCACCACCTTTCTTCATAAAACCAACACCAAACTTATGTAATTAACCATGAATCGCTACTTGGTAGTACTGACGTAATTTGGTCGGTACCGTTTGTCTCCATCCATAAAGAAAGGGTTAGATTCACACACTAACCTGTGTCATGGATGGTACTAAAAAAAAATCACCAACAGATTCCTTAGTTTTAGATTTATTAAATACATTTGAACTATTTTGCAAAATGGCACAGTTTTGCCAAGCACTGGCAAAGCTCAGCATCACAACTGACCACCATCTGCTATTAACTTCAGATCAGTATAACTCTTCCTCACCAGTCGGCTAGTTAGATATGCTCAGAGCTGCTGAAGATAACTGTAGTGGTCCATAACTAAAACTAAATAAATGTTAAAACTAGAATATAAAGATAGATTAAAAAAAAAAAAAAAAAACAGTTAAATGTCATTATTTGTAGATTACAGACTACAAACCCCCATAAGTCATTAAACATGCACAACTTGCTCAGCTGCAGTGCTGTAAAAATAAGGGCTCTGAGTTTTCTTAGAAGTTTAAGGTGTTCTTGTGCTTTTGTTCCTTTTTGTATTTTTTTCATACGTATTTTAAAAGATAGAACAAAACTGTGAACTCAAAATCGGACGGAAACAGAATGGCTAAAGTGAAAATTGAAGCGGAAATTGAATGGACTTCCATTCGGACAAGCCGCTTCCATTTTTGGTTGAAGCAGAATAAGGTTTTTTCACCCTTTGCAATCGAGTAGCTTTGAATCTGAAAACTTTGTTCCCATTGTTGGTCATTTAAAGTTTGAGTATGCCACAAGGACACAGCTATGGATGGGGTTTTCTTTCGGTTTGATAATCACCATGTCTCATTTCAGCAAAGACGTCCTGTTGGCACTTCTTAAGTTATTAACCTTAAGTATTAGCGACAGGTGCATGGCCTCATGGGAGGACTGAATGGTCACAGGTGCATGGCCTGATGGGAGGACTGAATGGTTACAGGTACATGGCCTGATGGGAGGACTGAATGGTTACAGGTACATGGCCTGATGGGAGGACTGAATGGTTACAGGTACATGGCCTGATGGGAGGACTGAATGGTTACAGGTACATGGCCTGATGGGAGGACTGAATGGTTACAGGTACATGGCCTCATGGGAGGACTGAATGGTTACAGGTACATGGCCTGATGGGAGGACTGAATGGTTTGAGGTCCAGTCACTGCTGCCACTGTAGATTCCTGCCACCATCATTTATCCACAGGATATCAATCACTTATACAGAAGCAGCTTCTATAATACCCGCAGGCATTCCCCCATGCACCCTTAAGTTTGATTGCTGCGCATTTTCCTGTCTAAAAATGGCACATTGATTTTTTATAATTCCAACAAAACAAGAAAATTGTGGTTGGGGTAAAATGGAATTGAGCCTCAGCTCGGCACCAATTTTGTCTCACGGAAACTGTGCTTAAACTCAGTTTTAGGATGAGTGCAGGCAAAAGTTCCCCCTTCAGCAGATGAATGCTCCCGGTGTCAAACTCTGCACTTTGATGCAATAAGCAAAACACATAGTTAAAGGAAACGTATTCCTTAAAAGTATCCCCGAATGAATAGCTTGACTTTTGGGGAAATACACATATTTGCTGTCTAGCTGAGAGGTAAATGAGAAGGTTGTCACCACTCTTGTGCGTGTATGCTAAATAGGAAGCTAGAGCCAGCGGCAGGTTAACTTATCACAAAGGCTGGAAGCGAGGGAAACGGCTAACCTGGCTCTGTTCAAAGGTAATAAGATGTAATGATAATGTTGGTGTTTTTGTTGTTGTTTCTTTTCTTTTTTTTTACTTTGGACAGAGACAAAGTTAGCTGTTCCTCCCTGTTTCCAGTCTTTTTTCTAGGCAAAGCGTATCGACATGAATCTTCTCATCTAGCTTCCAAGAACTATTCCTCGACTGTAAGAACCTCTCCCAAAATCTTTAGGAATACACCTCTGAAAATCTGTTAGCCTGTCCCTCTCGGTCTGTCCGTCATTCAGTTTGGATTCACAGTTCAAATCGATGCTGATGTTTTTGGTTAATATCTCTTTAATTTCGGGAGAAGTGGGTCCATCGGTCTCCAGGTTCACAGGAAGTCAGTTTGACATCATAATCATCATTATCGCCATACCCACTCAGACGTCAACAGGATCCACACCTTATTACACACACGCCGATGTGTGTGTGTGTGCTTGTGAGCGTGTGTGTGCTGGCCGTTGTTAATGTCAAAATGGTACTTGAGTCTTCACCAGGCTAATAACTCATTAATTAAGAGCTGGGTGCCAGACCAGGAGACATCATTCTTTCTGGCAGGATGTCAGCCCACATGCACACACACACACACACAAACACGCACAGTATACACACACTTTCATGTCATCCTTGGTTAGGGAGGCATATGTGTTGATCTATAATGACATGTTTACTTTTCAGAAGAGTTGCTTCCGTGTGGTCATGTCAAGGTAACTTAAGGTAACTTAAGGTAATTAACTGTAGGAGGAGGAAGAAACAGTGTACAGCAGAAGTTTGACAGCTGCCATCCCTATATGCATATATTTAATATGAAAATACATTTTTTATAGCATGTGTGATGTACATCCATGTATCCTGTAGATTGAGAGGCAACAACACCGTAGTGTGTGTTCCCATCTCTGTGTGTGCTCCGTTGATTAGTCTTTCATGTGGCAGTAATTAATCCCGTTGCCAATGAATGCAGATTGGCTTTGAGTCGCCTCATTTCCTGCCAGTCCGTGCCGTATAGATTCTGATCCCTCAAACCTTTTTGATTAATATATAATCATCGCACGTACACACACCATACAGAGATGCAATTGCTGGGTCAAAGTGGAATGGGTGGAAATGTTACATTGCTGTGCTGATTATGCACCTAGGTTAATTAGGGTGGTCTATGATGCACTTGAACATGAACATGGTGCCACTTATGCTTTTAAGTGCAGTATTGATAATCAGCAGTACGTGTCACTTGTTTGCTGAACCCTGACCTTAGCGCATTGCCAACATGAGCTGTATTTATTTCAAACCAACTCTATTTCTAAACTACAGCATTTTAACACAGCGAATGTCAAGAACGCTAATGCCATGTGATGGTTTCTTGCACATCTAAAAAAACAGAATTCACTTAAGCCCAAGATAAAGTACTAAATATAATCCGGACAGAATAACAGAATAGCTACAGAAAATGGAATAACTGTAATTAACTCACAGTAATTCACCATTACAAATTGAGAAACATAAGGACTCTTGTTTTGTGTGCATTGGAGTGTGCACCATGACAGTGATAAATGCCAGTGCAGATTTAAAAAAAAAAAAACCTTTGAGGAAAACACCTCCAGCATCCTGAAGACAAATGTGTTTTTATCAGCTAGTGAGGAGTGTTTAACAGGAGAATCACTGCATTATTAATTTGTTTACGCTCACAGCAGTGCACTCTGTTAATTAACCAAAGTATTTGCAGGAATAAATTGCCGAACGTTACATATCCATTTTCAAGGTCTCAAGCAGACCTTTTCAACATGAAAGAAAGAAGAAAGAACGAAGTGTATGTAACTCAATGTTGCACATTACTGTTAAGTTCCAGTCAGTAAAGAGCCAGCATACAAAATCGACAAAATTCACGATTCCCTGCAAAGTTTCCAAGCATCAAAGCATACAAGCATTTAACAACATGTTACAAATACAAAGCTTCTTATGCTATCATTTTATTCCTTTGTAAGCTGATCATTACTGCCAAAATCACTGCCATAGACCACAAATATTACCTTAACAATGTTTGGGTTATGCAAGCGGAAAAAAAATACAGTACCCACTTCACCAAAATGTAAACAAATATAGGGCTCATGTTGAAGCTTGGAAATTGAATCTATGGCGGCATGATACTTCCCAAAGCTGGTTCAGTCAAGACTTGTGTCTTTTCAGTATAAAAGCTACAGGGAAATACAGTTCATGTTTTTATATTTAGTTAAGGCTAACTGAGGCTATGTTATTTTGTCTTGCTCAACTGTTTCGCTGGGTGATTCTCTGTGCAACAACAGGTTTAAGAGTACCCTGTTAGGGTGCAGTTCCTTTGATTTGGCTTGGTTGTTAGACTAATTGTTTTAGGACTGTACAGAGAAATAGACCAAATACAGAAATAGACCAAATGCATAGTTAATGGGTTTGGGCTTTCTAGGCCTTGGGGCCTCATTTTTATTTTAAAAAAAGAAACATTTCTTGGATTTATACATAAACTGAATCTTAACATAATTTCTGATGCTTACTTTCAATTCATCAAACACCCCTACATCAAACGTAAGATTTAAAGTGATTGAAGTCCAGTTTTAGGCCTCATTATGTGCAGCTGTATGACTTTGCCACTAAATTCTTTCATCTCCCTCGATTTGTTTATCTGTCAAGTTCCACCAAGGCAATTGCAATGGTAATTATTACTTCTTTATCATGCTGTTCAGCGCCGATACCGGTTAAAATCATGCCAGGCCCTGAATGACCAAGGCTTTTCAAATCTTGAAAATGTAAAGTTAGACCCTGGGTAGAGCGATTGTGTTTATGCGTGAACACCACTGATGCACATAAATAGAGGCAGATGAAATAGATGTTGATCAGCAGAAGGTCTGACTTTGTGACTGCTGTGTCCGGCCACTTTTTCAGCATTCTAGTGATCAATCAAGGGAGACGCACTGAGTCATCTGAGCACTGAGCTGCAGAGGAGAGTCATTTATCCTCCTTGCTTGGTTGCCAACCGCTCTGTCTTTGTCTTAACGATAGTTTAAGCTGTCCTGAAAGGGCTCACTTCTCAATTTCTAGCACTACTGAACCATCTTTGCCATTGGGGGTGATCATTGTAGGAGTGAAAGTCGATGGGGCGATATATAACTGACCATAGATATGTTATGGAGCTGAGTTTTTTAGTTTCCTGAAACAGTCTGAAATGAGCATTATGTGTGCTCTTGCCAGTATCACATTTGCGTATTAATGGGCCAACTGCTACCCAAGGTATAATAGGGTGTTGTGGAAAAAAGGCCTGCTGTTTAATTGCATCCCTTCCATGATTTTTTTTTTCTAAATGTCAGATGTTAAGTCAGAGTAGAAAATGCCATTGAACTGTCATGCCTCTATGGCCAACATCATTGGCTAAAATGTCCATCAGTGAAGAGGGTGATGGAATGACTGGTAATTTGCTAGGAAGAACAAAACACTGTTAAACATTTATTTAGATGCAAATGAATTAATTAAAAAGGCAATTGAAAGAGGGAAATGCATTAGCACTCTTTGCTATTAATACTCGTGTGATACTGGGTGCATTTATTTTAATAGCTAAATGAATGACGAGTTGAATTTCAACAGTGATTACAGTGTCTGGGGCTCCTCTAATTACAGTCCTGGTGACCTGTCTGTCAGCTGAAAGGTGGGAATGTGCATCGGAAGTGCTTTCTTTATGCAATTGTTCAGATTCAGAACAAAGGTTGGTTTGAAAAGAGCAATGGCACACTGAGCTGTTGAAAATTTAATTGCTGTATAACTGAAAATGAAATTCCACTGAAAAGTAACCAGACGTGCCATTTCCAAAAATGAGAATTATTAAACAAATGGCTAATCAAATAGCTCCAAGGTTTGGGGTCACATTGCATTTTTGTTTTCTATTTTCTTTTTGAAAGAAAGGCAAAAAAAGAAAAAAAAAACTTTGACTTAATTGAAAATATTTGTGCCTCTCAATTAAATTGATCAGAGATACAGTCTATACACATTATTGTGGTAAATGACTAAGTGAAAATGGCAGATTTTAATGGAATATCTACATAGAAGACCATTTTCAGCAGTCGTCACTCCTGTGGTCCAATGGGATATCATGCTAGCTAGACCAAACTCGTCTATTCTTGTTCTGAGAAATGAAGGCCATTCCATGTGAGGAATTGCAAAGAAATTGAACATCTCATACAAGGCTGGGTACTGCTTCCTTTGAGACCAGTGGATACTGGACTTTCCCAGAATTAGAAAGAGAAGTCAGAGGCCCTGGTGCATAACTGAGCAAGACGGCAAGTACATCAGTGTCTAGTTTGAGAAACAGACGCCTCACAGATCATCAGCTGGCAGATAACTTCAGGCCTTCCAACCAGAGTAGCAAAGAAAAAGCCATATCTGAGACTGGCCAGTAAAATAAAAGATTTAGATAGGCAGAGGAACATTGATGTTGGACTGAAAAAAAAAAGAAAGAAGAAGAACATTTGGGAGACACATAACAAATAAAAACTAGAGGAGTGCTTGATGCCATCTGTCAAGAAGTCATGGAAAACATAAAAAATGTTTGGGTAACCCCAAACTTTAGAACGAAAGTGTACATCCTGCTTTCCAAATGTCCTGCAATGCCAATTATTTGACAAAATTGTATGTACTTTGTGAGCTCGGCAAATGGGAGATGTGGCAATGTGAGGCTGCAGACTATCGTTGCTTCTATTGGAAGTCCTCTGATGAGAACAGGTGATTACGTTCCAGCTAAAAATACAAGTAGGCAAATTACACGTTATCAGATGTAGTTTCTCTGCACCTGTTTTCAGATGTTCATGTTTCGTGTCCACCACCTGCAAAGCACCTATGAAAATGTTCCTTTTCAAAAATAGCATCATTATCGGGAAGCCGACCATGGCAATTCCAGTTGCCAGAATACACATCTTTGTTCACAGGTCACAGTACGGATGAGTGTTGAGAGCTAAGCTTGCTAGCGTTGATCTCCTGGTGCCAGAACAAATGATCTTGACCGTCACATGGCACTCGTGGTGACATTCATAAGATGCAGGTAGCAGATTGTCTTGTCACATGTGGATGTAATTTTCCGAGGCAACTATGTACTCAATTTTGTTTTGAATTGACCATGAGTAGAAATTTTAAATAATGATCAAGGATGATGATCAAAACTATGACACTCAGTTGCTGTTGAGAAAGAGATAATGGATGAGGTTGGTGAGATACTTCTCTTGTGTTTAACAAATCCAAGTGGAAAACTTCACTCAGTTTTTTCACATGCAAGGAATAGGACTGTATAAATTGCTTCCTCTGGTGTGATAGAAATCTCTCTGCCAGAAAATAATCTGTTCTCCTCGAGGACTTTAAAAGTTTTTCGCTTGATGTGTGAACACCAGTTAGGTTTAGCTCTACTAGAGAAAAGTTGGTCTCCATGATCAAATAGACTGAGCCTGGTCAACAGTCTGAAGTGGAGATAGCAGGAGTGTATAAATCAGCACATAAGTAATCGAGAAACTGTCAGTGTGTGTGTGTGTGTGTGTGTGTGTGTGTGTGAACCCTGTGCGTGTGAGGGTGGGGAAATGTGCGACAGTGTGTGGTTTTTGACAGAAGGGGGACAGTTGCCACTTTGACTTTTTTTCTCTTCTTTCTGCCTTCCTCATCAAACTGTAACAAGTCCTCGGAGAGTCCTCTCTCCTGCTGCAGCTTTCACACAGAATGAATCACATAAACATCAGATAGCTGAAGTCCTTTCATATAGAGTCCTGCTACAGCACGCGGAGATCTGTACTACAGACATCAGCAGGTTCGTCTTGCTTTGGGAAGGAGTGGGTTGATACACAGAGCAGCTGGCAAGTGATTTAGTAAACCGCACTTAAATCCTATGAATGTGTAAATTTACACAGGTTATTTCCAATTTCACCTAAAAAAAACTGTGTTTTTATTTTATTTTTTTTATCAGCCAGCCAACTAGTGCATATCCTCAGTAGGAATACCAACTTCTCTCACTCCAGGTAGGAAAAAATCAACACAATTCATTCAAAAAAAAAACCCTACACTTTGTAATTGTTCAGAGAGCTGCCAATGAAAATGCTCTGATTTTGAGCCATTGACCCTCCACTACTACCACCTCCAGCTGGAGTTGTGTCCAAAGCTCTGATCTGGTTAAAAGAGTTAGTGGTTTGCTGCCAGTGAGCTGAAAGGTCAGGAGAAAGGCTTCTGTACTGTTTCTATAGGTTTGATTATTGTTCACAAAACTTCTTATTAATGTTATATTTAAAAAATAGTGAGCTGACTACATATTTTTTTTTAACTTTACATATATTTTACATTATAAGCATACAAGTGGGAATTTTTAGTGGCAGTTGGGAGTCAATATTTCATGATAAACACAATGAAACGTTCTCACTGTTATTAAGAAAAATGTCACAAACGTCTAAACAAAAACTAAGACACATTGTTTATTTCTTTTATTTGTATTGATGCCTACACATGAAAACAATATTTGCTCAATGGCAGTGGTCTAGAAGGTAACCATCTGTATCACTGTCACACGAAATCCCAAAAGTTAAGCTTTGTTTAATTTATTAATATTTTTAATGTTAACTTTGACATTATATAAAACATTCATGAAAACATTTGACTAAAATGTTATACAGTATTTTCTGTAATATCTTAATATGAAGGTACTGTATCAGGAAGTCTGTTTCTGGCAGGTCATCGTCGGGCCTTGTATAATCTGTGTGTCACTTTATGCTGAAAGATATTTAGAAAGACTTATTACTTTTTGAGGAACCTAGGAATTTTGTCTGCGTTGTGACTCGAGGAGTGACTAAATTTACATCTCGTATGTTTGTTAATTGGTTGCTGATTGGTCAAATGAAGAGTGACTGATAGCGTTCGTGTACAGCTTCATCCACATAACAAGGCAGGAATGGGTGGCACTAGTGTCAATATTGAGACAGGGGACAAACACAAGTAAAGGAGATAATACTTTATATTACTATTATACTTAATTTGTCAATAGTTTCATTGCAGTTAGTTGGAGGTCTAAAGCAGAAATAAATAAAATGTGCATTGCTGTGTCTGACTCTTGTTTATGAACGCCTCATTCCTTTTTTCCTGCGCCTCATGTTCTTCAGATTGGGTGGAAATACAATCAGGAAAGTTTAGATCCTGTGTGGTTTCTGAAACTGTTTGGTCCAAAAAGAAAAAGTAAAATATAAGGTTGGCAAATTGGTCATTTGCGATTTGCCGATTGCAAGCTTGATTCATGTCTCTCCAGGTTTATTTTAATTGGAAATTTAAATCAGTGGGAAGCAATTACTGCCTGGAACTCGAAAACCTAAATAGACACTTAAGCATTATCGTGGAATACGGGTAGTTTATTCGGAATTGCATTGCGTTCCCATCACCCTTGCATGGTGTGATATTTTGCACACTTCCATTTTATTCATTCTTCGTCACATGGAGGGGCTTGAAGTGAGTAATGAGCATCATTCCTCTTGGTAATATTCATAAATAGCCACATTGCTTCGTGTCACATCAAGTGGTTTCATCAAACATATTCCTATGGTAGCCTGCCAGTTGCACCTGCAGGGTTTGAAGGCAGGTGATAAAACGGTTCGGATCTGAATGCAGTAGAAAATAGAAGGAAAAAGAGAGAGACGGGGCGAAGTGGGGTGACTTTCAGTGATCACCAGAGCCAGGCGGCTGCTGGAATGGTTTTAATAGTGAGCCAGGACCTGCTGATGAGATTGTATCATGGGTCGTCACAAAAGGCCTTTGTGGGTTAATAATGTCCTTCGAGATGGTATATGATCTGTCCCCTCACACCACACACACACACTTTCAGCTGAATCCACACTTGCCCTCACACATATCAGCACATAGTTATTATGTATTTTGCTCCCTATAACAGATGCATGCAAAACAGAATGGATGGAACCATATTAAATGTTGATGTCTTTAAACGATGAAGTCTCTTGTAAGACTCATGTCTTACTTACTTACTTACTCTTACTTACTCAGTCTCATGTAATATTCAGAACAGATTAATCAGCTTAATTCATAAAAAGTTTGTGTAAAATCTGCATTTTCATGCATTTTTATGGATACACATTCTGACTATTCAGCCTAACAATGACGCCACAGCATCACCAAATGTCATTTGTTCATGCCCGAGAAAACTTCTTCCTTATTTTCTTATATTCTGTGCAGGCTGTGTGCTGGGATGCATCCTTCTCATACGCTTCATTGCCACTGGCGTGAGTAATAACCAAAGAGCAAGAGTGACAAATACAGACTGAAACAAATTCATGGCTCAGAGACGCCGAGAGTGCCAGAACCAGAGCAGTAGTTTCTTTTTGTTTCCAGCATTGTTCCCCACGCTTATTAAAAAAAAACTTTCTACAACATTGTGTTCTATTTCACACCCAGTGCTCAAATATATGGCGTGTACATTGCTTATGAAGTGTTCAACACCCTTCTTGGTCATTGTCTCACAGCACTGAGTCAAACTATTTTTAATGAAAAAACATCTCTCGCTGCATTGTCACCACTTAAATCATCACTGGTGCACCCAGTTGGTTTCAAAATTCACATAAACGAAGATGTGTTAGTCAAAGGTGTTTCATTTGGTTTGGGAGCCAACAAGAAGCCTATGTAAAAACTCTGGAGGGAATTTCAGATTGGAGAAGACTCTTCATACAAGCAGTTGGCCAGCGGCTGTTAGGAGTCGCAGATTTATGGGAGAGTGAGAAAGAGAGAGATCTCATATGACATCTCCGCTTTGATTTTTTGGAAGCTGAAGTGAGCTGGAAGATGCTTCTCTGGTCCAACAAAAACAGAATTTTGGCCACAAGACTAAAGCACATGTTACACTGCACTTCGTCATAAACACACCATCCCCCACCGTGAGGTTTGGTGGTGGTGGTGTTGGTGAAGGAAAACCTCATGCAATCTGCAAGAAACCAGTGACCAGGCACCATGCTGAGTCCAAACGTGAAGCCGAAGCTACACAGGAACGGCTTCAAAACGAGAACATCAATGTCCTGGTTTGCAGCGGCGCTTCAGAAAGGTTAGCAACTCACCACTGAGGCAGCACGCTTTAAGCACATTTGCAAAGAGGAAAGATTGTAGTGTCCAGATGCACAAAGCTCATAGAGACCTGTCAACACTGCCTCAAGGCTGCAACTCCTTCTTCATTGGTGCCAAAGGTGCATATAGTAAAGTATATTCATTTATTAATAGTAATTTATTCATACAGCAGTAGTAAATGGAAATATTTGCATTGAACTTGCACTCAGTTTAATGGAAAGTGGTTAAGATCTGAATACTTTTTATTCACTATACATGTTGATTGTGATGCATTTTTCTGGGAAAGAAGAGGCTTCATCAAGGTTTAATGCTATTATAATCATTAAATATCTACAGTATTATTTTGCACAATGCTAACCTGAGATGACAGTGAGTAGAGTTCTACGGGGAAAAAAAACAACAGACCTTTGTCCTCAGATCTCCTTTAGGTTGTTCAAGAGAGTGGCTGTACGTACATAACCTACACAATGAAACCTATGTTGGTTGGTTTCCACTGAAGCTTTTGTTTGTGATTCTCCGCATGTCCTTCTCATTATTCCGAGAGAACACACAAGTGCATGTGGACGCAGGTACAGGCTCTCTTTGTACTTTACCTGCTTTAAAACCAGCTGTGACACAACAGGGGTAGGAGGAACAAACATGTCCCAGTGATGACGGGAGGCAATATAGATCAGAAAGTGCTGTTCAGCCCACATTTTTACACAGAATTAATGTAATAGTCTGCTGATGAATATGTGGGCTCTCTGTTTCATCAAATTGCCCATTCAAACAACAACCCACTTAATTAAATCCACTTCTGTTTGTGATGCTGATTCATTGCTCAGTCGTATGTATTTGTTGGCCTCAGGTGTTATCTGAAATTCATTCATCTGATCTGTTTTTTATTTTTAATGGATTTTGCATTATAGATGGGTCTCTGTTGTGAAATGAGTGGAATTTAATGGCATTATGCAACATGCTCGAACTGATCACAAAGCAGACTTTTTCTTTTTCTGTTGAACAAACTTTTTAAGCGCCTCATTGCACAAAAAAATCGATGAAGTTATCGTTAGTAAAGTGCTTCCATTATTTGTGCAAAGTCATCTCCTCCGGTTTTGTGAAAGTCTTCCTTTCCACACTGTCATTAACTTATAATTAATAATAATTAATTAGTCGCCTCTGTTTTAGAAAAGTAATCATCACGAGAAAACGTCAGCTGCGTTTGTGAACACTGCTGATTTGCTTTGCACAAAGTCACTTCAGTAACCTGGTTATGCGTGTTAACATCCTTTCTCTATCACGGAAACTCAAGAAGCGAAATAACACTGCAGGTAATGAACAACCTGATTAACACAACAGCGCAGATGGCACCATCGGCATTCGTCTTTGTTAGATACCATTCAGTGAAAAAGAATGGGGCTGGCTGAATTATTATTTTCTGCCTCCTCAAGCACTTTCAGTGTGTCTCCGCTTCACACAAGTGTGTGTCAAGTTGCCAGTAATAATGGCAGTATAGTGCATTACTATAACTGTTTTTTTTACTTTTGTTAAAGCTGTTATTTACCCCCTCATTGTGTATTTCCAATAAGGGAACATTTGCATTTATATTCCTTTTAGAGACTTAGAGGCCCAAGTGTTTTGATAAGCCCAGAAAAAACGACCCACGGCATTCGCTTGTCTCATTGTGTTCTGCTAAAGCAATTAATCAGCTGGCTTGAGATTTATCTTGTGTTTTTGGGAGGTTGTGCTCCAGTCGAATTATGTTTCTTCTTCTTGAGTAAACGGAAGTGAGCCTGTCTTGCTCTGACCTGCGAGCAAATCACTCACTGGATTGTCATTGGACAGTAAATTGTTTGGTGGCCGTTGTCAAAAATCTGGGCCTATGCAGTAGAGTATAAAGTTTTAAAGGTTAACTCCAATAATTTGACACATTCATGTGTGTTTACAGGTTTTGAAGAGTACAACTGCATATGTGAAAAAAGTAGTATTAGTGGGTGTGGGTGGTTACCCATTAAGAGTCCAGGGACCCACTTATCCATCTGAACATATCTGCAAGGCTGGATTACCAACGATGCAAACCAAGAAAGTGCCCTGAGGCCTGAGATCCCCTAGAGCATGTCCATTCACTGTGTGGCAATTAATTTGTGTTAATCCTATTAACAGTAATTGTGTATATGGTAAATAAGTCCAAAGCATCATATCAGCAGCCACGATAAGGGACTTAAGTGGGTCCTAATGTATTACCTGATCTTTTTGGCCTGTCTTGAAAACGAAGCGGCCCCTAGACGTTTCACAATGAGGGATTGAAATAAAGGGCTTAAGCAGTTCATTTTGACCAAGGAGCCCTCACAGGCTAGTCTAGTCGTGCATGTCTGACTGGGCTTCCAAACTCATATCTCACAGCTTAAACTCCGAATTCACGAACAGTGTTCTTTTGGGTTAAAGTCCTGCGCATGTTTGACCCAACCATCCAGCCGGCAGTCAACGTAACGGTACATAAGCACCCGACAATGGAGGTCACCTCCGCAGATCACTGCTGAGGTCAGGTTGATAAATGAGAGTGAGGATAAACCCACTCGGTTAACAGCTCCGGCTTATTCTTCAGAAGGTCTCCCCCTGCCCCCATCTCTCTCCTCCAGAGCTGGCCGACTCTCAGCGGCTGCAGTGAGAGTTGACCTAAATTTAAAAACATGCGCACCCTCAACTTTTTTTCATTCAATTTGAAGGTAACTGGGGGACCCATAAAATAAAGAATTACCTGTAGTAAAGATTTTTAGCTTAGATTCTTGACCCTTGACTCTGGTTTTGTCTTTTTCTTTCACCCACAGGGTGTAGGTGCTGACCCCCATGTAGCCTTGGCTCTCCCTCCAGAATCCAAGCTGGCCAAAGAGAAAGCCGAGGAGCCCTCGTTCCCACTCTCGGATGAGGAGATGACCATCAGGATAGGTAGAGCCGGACCTCTCTCAGGCAAGCCTCCCTTCATATACCCACATCGGCGGTTACAATTTGTGTTAGATGTCATCCAAAAAACATGCAAGCCTCTGCAGCTGTAGCCACTGCAGTCCCACTTTACTGTGTTACTGATTTAGGAGGGAAATCACGTTTCAGGCAATGGCGCAGAAAGAAAATGCATGAAGAGGGACTGCACTGGCTACCACTGTCAATTCTCACCTGGAGCTTCTCTGATGGCTTCTTTTCACTGTCCTGATACCTCATCTACCTCATCTGTCCATCTTTACTATGACTTGTTGGTTCTTCTTCTAACTTTGAATGCTGTTTTAATCTGAATAGCTGTTTTCTTGGGTGCGGGATACTAACCTGTCTATATCTACTTCTTACACATTTCACACACTAAGTCACGTACATGCACACTGTAAAATACAGTAGTCACACTGTTTGAGCCGAGTGTTTTAGGACTCGTTGGCTTTGATTTCAATAGACTAGGTTTTAAGTCCGTAAGATTAGAAAATAACTTTGTTCTTGTGACACAGCAAAGCCGAGGAGCATATACACTTTAGAACGAATCAGAGAAAGATGAAAGCATTACGGGTAATTACATGCACTGCGCAAACTGCATAATCATCGAGGTGACAAAAGAGTCACAGTGGAAATGTATCAAACAAATGAATGTAGAAAAATAAGTCAAGTAAATCGGAAACAGGCGACGTAAAGGAACTGCTGTCTGACCGTGTGTGTGTGTGTCTGTGTGTGTGTTAGCACACTGGTGCTTCTTTTTTGTGGCAGATCAGTTAATGTTGTTCCAACACTTCGCTGGCTGGTTATATTTTATGGATCTCAGTGTGCATATTAAATCCAAGTGGCTCTATATCATACACCCTAATGATTTCAAACCACATAATACCCAAGGATTAGCATTCCAAATAGTGAATACTGTGGACCAAACATGTTGAGCAGAGAAAATAATATTTGCCTGGGAAACTGCTGTATTAGAGGACTCTGCATCAGTTCTGACAAACCAACCAAGAGAAGTGAACATGAAGTCAAATGACCGGACTGGGAAACAAATCATTACACAGTGTCTGTAAATCATCATGGATGTGGGGAAATCAAATTCCAGTGGCAGCAGGTGATGCTGCACTCTGCAGGACCTACAAGCTTATTTTTCTTCTCTGGTTTCACAAGAAGTGCATGAAGAAATTAATATAAGTTTGACCATAAAAACTGTTGTCCTCCTAGCGTGTCACCCCACCTGTCTCTCAGTTCAGCTTTTACATTAATGCTAAAATCACATGTTGCAATCACACCCAAGTAAGTAAGTTTATTTTCCAACATATTTCAGTATAACCGTTGTTACTGAAAAGACCTCTAATGATCAAAGATAAAAGCAAGTAAGAGTAAAACTTCAGAAAGTTAACTTGCAAAAACACATAAAAACCATTCTTGAGATAAATAAACCAATATGATTAGTATTCTTCTGAGTGCTCTATAAAACATGATTTAGGAAAAATCCCCCAAATTGACATATCTTATAGAAACAAACTAGCAGCAGTTTTATTGATATTTACTGGGGATCACAAATAAATAACATGATGTGAGAAAAATTAACCAAACAGGGGACATATGTGTGGTTTTTTTTTACAATTTAGCAAAAAAATAACTCAAATGCACCACCGCAGGTAGGTAGATGGTAACAAGAAAGCAAGCTTTGCTAACAAGGTGAATCCAAAAAAAACAAAAGGTATACAATAAAAAAGGCTGGCAACAAAAGCAAGAAACAAAACAAAACAGGAGCAACAAACTTAGTTAAGTTCAAACCACAATGATACATGGAATACAAGCAGCAACGCAGGTGAGACACAAATACCAAAAAACAGAACAGCAAAACAGACATTGTAAGCACAGACAAACCAATAAAGAATGATGGAAAAACACACCTAAATACTCAGGCACCAGTTAACACAGAAAACAGGTGGGAAAAAGACAAAGACAGGAAGTGAGAAAAAGAGACACATTTTCTATGTGTTGTCCTCTTAGGAGATTGGTGTCTCGGGCTGCTTTGGCTAGCCTCTTGTGAGTCTTACGTTGACCCCACTCCCTCTAATTTTAGTTTGTAATGTGCTAGTTTTCTTTGAGAGCACCAATATAACTAAACACATATCTTAACACTACATCTCATAAGAAAATATTCCATTGTTATTACTAAACAGATGTATTTCTGATTCTGACACAATGTTTTGATTTTGAGGGGACGCATGGAAAAAGTCTAGCAGCAGGAAAAAATTGCAAAAATATTTTTTTCTTCAGCTGTGTTGTCTGTAATTATGCGATACACCCATCTTGCCAGCAGATATTTAGACGTGTCACAGTAGGAAAAGCAAGTGGAACTAAACGCATTACCAATGGCTTAGTTCCAATCAAACGTCCACCAAACCACCCCGATGAGCCAGGACACACAATATCACGGCTCGAAATGTGCACACCTAAATTGAAAGATCAGTCTGTTATGAAAAAGGCCTCTGAGTTATTCATGCAGACACAAGCGATGGCGAGGGAGCAACCTGAGCCTTGCCGATTAAACAAAAGATCAAGTTATTTTTTTGTTCCTTAATATAAATCACCTTTGTGAGTGCGTATGCTGTCTGAGTCATTTTACCTGAGTCACTCCTCCTCTTCATTTCCATTATTGTCACAGTGACCTTACATTAATCCAGAGATTTTATAATGATGATAATTACCTTTTTCCATCATTTTAAATCCCAGGGGAGTTAGGCTGACCGCTGATGTGAGGACTGTAGTCAGGTAGAGCTGCTGAATGTCAGATCTGAAGAATAGTTTGTGAAAGGTCTTGAGTTGCCTTGATGTTATTTTCAGGGACATTTCACAGTTAGCAGCCACTAGTGCTCAACTGAAATACAAGACAAAGGAAGAAAGAAACCCTTGAAAACTTGGTAGACTTGAAATAAGCTCGAGTTTGCACTCTGACAGAGGGAGAAGAAGCATGCTCATGGGCAGATACCGTATAATGGCATTGTTCTGATAAGCCACAGTTCAAATAATTGAAAAATAATTTACTTTTTGAGAATGTTATTTTCTGTATCCTCCGACATGGCCAAGAATCCAAGACTTTCCTCATTGTTTACAGAGATGCCACATTTCCTTCAGCTCTGAAGTTCGCATTGAATGCATATTTCAGGCGACGTCTACGGATCTGTTACAAATTCATTGCGTCCCTGTGGCTTGCCTGAGGGCATCCGAGGCGAGTCTGCCAACACAGGAAACGGAAAAGAGCACACATATATATAAATAAGATCAGTTTGATTTTCATGGGCCCCTTGGGGATCACATTTAGTTGTAAGTCACTGCATGTTTGACTGTGCTCTTCCGAGTGAAGAATATCCAATCTGCAGCACACTGAAGTTTCAAATAGGGATCCGTATTTCCTAGTGCCTGTGTAGCTCAGTCTGTTATGCAGTTTTATACATCTGAAAGAGTGAAGAATTTACCTTACAAAGGCTCAGCTGCTATAAAGTAAAACCGTCTTGCAATAAATGGAGCAACTGGGAGGTAATTGCCACTTTGCAAAGCCTACCCCCCCTGCATATCACATTGGGCTCTAAGAAGACATATGGACAAAAAAAAAGAAAGAAAAGAAAAAGGTACTGAAATCAACCAAGTGGACAGCATCACATGTACAAATATAAAAAGGGGTTATGCAAACAATGATAGGAAAATATATAAAAAAGGAAATGTAGAATTAATTAAAGCAGTTGTTTTAATAAACTAGCTCAGCTAATCAGCTAACAGCAGCTAGGTACAGCCAATGGTACACCAATACACTGCCCACTATATTTTTGGAGCTACCATTGAATCCTGCCCATATCTAACAAATTACACCTTTCACAAACTAACACATGGGCTTCGCGTTCATCCATGGCCCAGAGCTGACAGTAACACCAGCAGATGTGCCGCGCCAATTGTTCTTTTTCAAAACAGTTGGTTTATGATTTTAGACGAAGGGAGACAAAACAAGGCTTCCCACTTCTAGCTGATAACCATCAATTTTCCCTTATGCCTACACTCAGACACAATAGCATCCCAGGCCAGCCTTCAAACGTCAGGGGGGGGACAAACAAACCACCTTCCACAATAACCTTTTCCACTCCCTGCCGCCTTACAAAAATGAAGCCAAAATATCCTGCATACGAAGACTGCCACATTGTGCTGGTGACATTTCTGCAGCCAGAGTGTGGGCAGTGGTGATCAGCAGCCCAGTCTTGTGTCACATCACGTTCTGATTACTGGTATATGAGCTTACTTTTCATTTCCGGAGGCAGAGGGATGGTGGTGGAGTTGGACGGCAACAAGGCTGCCAAGCCTGTGACTACAGTTTGTGCGTTTCAACTTCTGTAAGCGTGAAACCATTGGTTACTTTTATGGCGACCTCCAGTCATGCTTGTGACCACCAAAACATGACATGTCTAGCCTGCTTTGTAGCCAGGTATTTTAAGCTGGAAAAAAAAAAAGATCTTGTCCTAACCCTGACCAAGTGCTTTTCGTGCCTAAACTAAAAGTAGATCATAAGCACAGTATTGTCACAACATAGAATAGAAAATTGAACATCAACAAATGTAAGGTTTCAGTGTATCCATGTTTTGCAGTAATGTACATTGACGACATCTATTCTGCCGACTGGGATGTGGACCCACAGAATAGACTTCCCGCTCAATCGCTAGCAGGGCTCAGCTGTGAATTATGACATCACGCCCCCCTTTTATAGACAAACTTGTCAGAGAAGTGAACACTTTAATACACATCAGTGTGATAAAAGCACTCGGAAAATGTATTTAATGTGTTCAGTAGGCTAAAATGAAGGGGACAGGATTTATGGCCCATACTGCTGTGACTGAGATGTTTTGGCTTCACTCTGGAAGAGATGTCATGTCGTCCATCTTTATGTGGGTCTTTGAATAGCAAACATATGTCTTACTACAGTCCCATGTCACCCATTGGGTGATGGATGAGACCAGCCTTCTGAACCTACCCGAAGGTGTCTTAAGCCCCTAGTAACCTTTATCCATAGAGCTTAAAACCACCAGTGACAATCCATTCAGTAGACAGATATCATGCAAATCAGGTGTTGAATGTTGAATTTGCATTAAGTCAACATGTGGAGGAAATTCAACAGGCTCGCTGTGCCTAGTTCCAGTTGCTATACTATAATTGAACAAATGCTTTTGAGGGGAGGTTAACATAACAGTCACACTGGATGTGACTGAACTGAAAGGTGATCCCCTCAATGACAACTCTGACCTCAATTTAATCCCAACATATGCTCATGCGACAAATACTGACTCTTGTTTCCCAGAAAACAAAAAAGAGATCAAAAGCAATAAATGCATTTCAGCCGCGGCTCATCAGCATCGCTGTCAGAGTCCCTGTCATCTTGCGTCGCCCGACAGTGGCCACAGCGGAGAAGCTGATTATAGCCTGAGGGCTCATGCTATCATATTGTTTTAAAACTGAAGGCTGGATTCTCACTAATACACCCTGTGGGGAGAGAGAGAGAGAGAGATAGAGATAGAGAGAGAGAGAGAGGGGAAGAAATGTGAGAAGATGAGATTGGATCACGTTGAGCGCTGCTTCCTGCAGGGTGCTGTAATTGTTTTGAATGGGGCTTACAGTATGCATGAGGCTCTGTGCAAATAGTCAAGGCCTGTATCAGGATGTGAGGTATATTGCAAGTTTATCAGGAGAGGAGATGGGTCGGGGATGAGGGAATTCGATATTCACACACGCACATACTGTCTCTATTTTATTTGGCCAGATTAAACAGATAGGACGTGATTTGAAGTAGGCAGACAATTAACAGTTGTCAACACCTTGATTTGTCTTAGCCAGTGCCCAGTGGATGTACTCCAAGCTTAAGACTGACCTTGCAAGATGTCATCTGCCTGATGTGAAGCATACATACCAGCTCATTGAATATCTATATTGCATTATGTATGGAAACTCATTTGGAATCAGCAATCACATTTTGACATTAGTATTACACACATACATAAACTCGCACGCACTATTCCCTCTCTGTCTTTCAGTGTCCTTCATTGATCTTTTTTTTGGACATGGTTTCTGCTTTTTAAATTATTTATGATTCATGATGATTGGTTGGTGGTTGGTCTCTTTTTTCAATCTGAAGATTCTTGATTAATTTGGGGGCTATTTCCTCTTGTCCTTGACTTCAGCTTATTGGAAATCTGGTATTTTTTTCAACTGCCCTTTTAGTTTCAAAGGCCAAAAAGCAATCACTGCTTTTCAGCCATCACAGAAGATAAACAAACCAAAAATCCCATCCTTTGGATCCTTCAGATGTGTGGTATATGAACGTGGATGGTATGTATTGCCTTTTCTTTTTAATCTTAATTTGATCTGCTAAGCAGGGCATTGGCATCTTAAAACCTTCATTTGCATTTTCAATCTGTTCAAAGTATGAATTGATTTTCTGTTCTGAGAAAAGAGCTGTAAGAAGCCCTCCTCAGCACAATCAATGACAATCAAAGACTAGAAACCATGAGTTGAATTTCCATTACAAAAAAACAGATATGTTGTACATTCCTGAAGTAAAGCAGAAAAAAAATGCTGACTGAAAGTCATTAGATGATTCAGTTTCTAAAGGTTATCCCCTCAAAATAGATTCAATAGTTTTATTCAAGTTTCTATTTCCAATTCCCAAAAAGTTGGGATCTGTGTGAAATAAATGCAATAACCTTCACGAAATGTTATTGAGCATATGTAGTAATATCCTGTATACAATTATGTGTCACTCCATTCTTGCTTGAGAATGTCTGAGCTTTTCGAGGATGCTCCTTTCATACCCAATAATGATACTGTCACCTGTCACATTACCAGTGATCTTGTTTACCTGTGTAATCTTCTAAACAGGTGTTTTTAGAGCTTTCTATAACTTCAAGTAAAAGACTAAATATACTGTCTTTGTGCTCTCATCCATTGAGTGCATGTCAAAAATGATTAACAAAATACTGCATTCTCTTTTACTTAACTTTAAAACAGCATCCCAACATTTTAGGAATCGAAATTGTTTATATAAACATCAATAAATATATCTGATATTTTGAGGAGGTCAAGCTTTAAAAATTGACGGTTGCAAAGGCAGAGTTAGCAACATGGCTGCCGCCAGCAGCCTGGCTACTGTCCAGAGCAAAAAGCAACCATAAGATTCATAATTTGACATAGAAACCCTGATCTCAGCACTATGAAAAACACAGAGTGAAACCCTTGGTTGTATTAATGAGTCAGCAGGTTTTGTCTCATGCTAATCAAGTAGAAAGAATGGTGGTTTTGAACCATCTCAAGTCCTGGTGGTAAGTTGGAAGACATAGCAACAGGGAAACAGACTTTGACACAACACCGGAGCTCTCTGTTTAATGAATGCCCGTAAGGTTTTTATCACTCCCTCTCTTTGTCTTTGCTTTGTTCTTTTACTTTAGCAGTGTAGAGTTTTCACAGTTATCCCAGTTTGCAACCAAGGAAAACAATGCCTCTTCCTGTTTTGGCTGTTTATTTTTGTATATTGTCAGTTTAACATATATACATATACAGTTATGGATTTAACGTTAAATTGTCAATTTGTAATTGAAGCAGAATAAATTTAATTTGTGTGGGGCTCCACTACTGGAATATTGCTCTTACCTATTGAGATTAAGATTTAAAGATGCATAAAAACCATACAAACGTCAAACTTGCATTAAATGCCATGTGACGATACAGCTCCTATCCTGGCGTTGTTGGCCTTCACCAATGTGACACAGGCAGTGAAACTGGACATTTTAGTCTGAACTCAATGTGCATATTGCTGATTCCCCCCAAAATTAGAGTGAGACCAAATCAATAATGCCCCAACAGAACAGAACACACACTGGCAGCGGATGCAACACCAAGTAATAGGGTTATTGACATTAGCAATGCCCGTTGTTTTTTGCCTCAACTTTAGTTTATACTCAACATTTCAACTCAGAAACACATTTTTCTGACTTGATGATTTGAACCCCAGACATTAGAGCTAATAATAGCGAGTCCGCTCAGATTCACTTGGGTATTTGACCTGAGATCCACAGCATTAGACAGAACTTGGATTTAGACCCAGCATGACTTGGGTCACTGTTTGGTCTGAAAGAAGACCTCCCTACGGCCATTGCCATTAACTTGGAGTAGGTGATTTCATAAAATGTTTTATATATGGTGTCACGTAAATATTCACATAGTACATTTAAACAGAAGTTCCACTGAATCAAATGTGTGCTTAATGTACTATTGGAACAAAATATAGTTGGAAAGCTATAAAAAATTAACAGCATCATTTACTTAGATGTGTACTGTGATCTACGATTTCAAGAAACGGCAAGGGAATCGTGTCCCGGAAGGATTTAAATGCGATGCATATGAACAAAAATATTGAATCACTGTGCCATCCCTATTGTCTGTCAGTGGAGCGAGCATTCCGTCTACCAACTTTGGCTGATCCAGGCAATGTCTCTAACTCTACAAGTCATGAGGCATGTTTAATAGATAAGTGCTTTGCCTCCTGCTGCTCTCCAGGTATTTGAAGTGGCAAGAAGCCCCTTGTAAGCATGTACCCACTCAAAGATGCATGAATTCACACGTACACACATGCACGCACAAAACTATTCCAGTTCCCTGTAATACGTAATGCATGGCGTCCTAAATAATTCAGTCAGCATTAGGAGGAATCAAAGTGTGCCTTATGGCGTTCTGTTTATTTACGTCTTCAGACTGAATTTTGCTACGTAGCATAAAATGACAAATGGGATTGGATCTGAATATCTCAGTGCATAGTAAGAAGCAAATGCCATGCACAGTATGAACCTCCATACTGACATTTCTGCGTGCCACCTAACTATATTAAATAATTAAAACATTTTTCATCATAATTCTTTTCCGGCCTAAGGCCGAAAGCTGCAGCCAACTACATGACCTATCTTTTATAATGAGGAAGAGATGATGCCATAGTTGTGATCAGAGGGAAGTCTTAATGCATTTTACCAACCGCATCTTATATCTGTGCAGTAGTTTGTCCGGAAATGCACTAAAAAGATTAAGCGAAAGGTGCTCTTGTTAGTTTCTACCTATGCAATGACATGATTAAAATGAGTGGATATGGCCTTGTACACTAATATACAAAGAGTTAACTCCCGCTCGTTTCAGCCTCAAATAGTTGCAAAAAGTAATGACAACAAAATGAATTCAAACAGCTCATGCAGCAGAATCCCACTGTTTTGAAGCCGAATAATAGCCCTTGCCAACCTGCTTGCACATACACTTTGGCTTGTTTTCACTGACCTAAGGGAATGTTGATAATGAGAATTTTTGCATTTTATTTTAATGGAAAGTGCTGCATGGGGTACTCGTGAAAGACAATCCTGAAACAGTCTAATGGACAATGTTGTATTGCAGCGGGGTAAATTCTCTTCAGAAAGTGATTTTCTGTTACACATGGATAAGGTGAAACATTGGTAACACAGAGTCAAGTGGATCAGGTATCAGCTAGATCTAGATTAAGTGGTTTTGGGGTTTTAGGGTGGGAATTGTGTTTTCATTCAGTTTTTCTCACCAAACTGCATTGTGTGTCTTTTAGGACTAATGTGTTGAAGGCAATCGTTCCCTGGAAAACACTTGCAGAGCAAGTTTTTAGAATTTGAGATCTACCACATCAACGTTTGCTTATTAGCAGTCTGCTTCCTGCCTTTGTTGGAGTGTTGTGCCAACAAAACAGGGGCTTACTCTTAAAAACATCGCCCACTAGTATTACCGCTAGTCAGAACTCCCCAGAATACCTTTAAAGCGTCATGTAATGGCCATCTGGAAGTTGTCCTTAGAAACTGCTACGGGCATTTACTTAAAAATTAAAAAAACTTGGCAAATGATTGCATGAACCATCTGTCCATCACCATCTATCAACGGCTAGCGTCAACCAATCTGATCAGCAGTAGGAGAGCACTATCACCAGCGGAGCCAGTTGGTAAATCAAACTCTTGCTGAAGCCAGTTGAGAGAAGAGCGGAAACATGTTTTCCAACAAGTAAAACGTTACGTGCCGTTCTTTGCTCTTCTTTCACAGCAGAAATACTCTCTCGTTCCAGTATAACTGTGTCTGTGCTCAGGTCTGGATAAAGTAAAGTTCCCACTCAGGTTGATAAAAACAACAAAAGAGAACACTGGCATTAGGCTGGTACCCATAGTTAAGATTTGAGACCAAAAACTGATAACACGAGTGATGTCAGATTTGTTTTACCATGTTTTTGCCATAAATCAGTCGCAGTACTAATGCAGGATGTGGTAATGCATAAAAGTCGAGCCTGTGTAGAAAATTACTGATTCTGATTCACCTTTTATGGTGAGGAGGAATCGATATAATCATGGAAACCATTGTTCTCAACCTTTTTTTTTTTTTACATGTTCACAGTGTCAAATGGATTTGTTATGTCAGTGCAAAAAACAATGTACTTTTGTATCAAAGAAGTAGGGATCATATGTTAAGGTTTGTTCAATACTAAACTCCATGAAGAGTTCTAAGATCTTTCAGACGTAATTGGATTTGATGGTGTTTTGGGGCTTGTTTTCTCTACAGTGAACCTAATTGTTGACCTGACAGTAAACCCCTTTAGGGCTTTTCTAAAATGAGAGACAATGTTTTAAAAAAGTAAGAGGAAAAGTAGGGGTCAGACAGTGACTGTGGGTAAGAAGACACAGTGTCTGAAAAAAAACAAATAATCGGTAATATTAAAAGAAGAAGTGTTTTTGACATATTTGAAAAAACAGCATCAACTCTCTAGTTGGACATTTCCCATGACAGTGCCTCACTTACATCTGCAGGGCGACGGAGGCATGCTGTCAAAGTTTTCACTTTTTCAACAAGGCTATATTGTCCTGGCGTTGTCAGAACAATTTCGCAAATGGGAATTAGTGTGGAACCTTTCAGTTTCTTTTTGAATTCCAAATGGCGTTATCAACAGTCACAGACCAAAATACCTCTGAAGACATCTACAACCAATCAGAGCAACAAACCATGTGGCACACCCTTGAGCTAACATGACAGCAGAACTTGCACGGCTCAAAGCACAGATGAAATGTAAAGTTGTTAACTCCCATTGAATGTTAGTTAGGGGAAGCTTACATTAGTACAAATAACAACATAACAGCCTGCTATTTGCTTGTGCTGGCCTTGTTATAATTTTGTCAATGTAGCATTAAAACTAGTGGTAAAAATAGTAGTAGAACCCTACTACTCGTGCTCATACAGTATGCCATTGGCTGAGAGAAGGCTGTATCAAGTCCTGTCCCTTCTGGTGTGCTACATGGTACCTTATTTCCTTAAAAAAGTTGTCAACGAGGTGAGACAAATAATATTTTTATCCCATTTGCATTGTGTCAGAAATTACACATATGATCTTTGTGATCTTTTCATAAAGATAGTAAAATAGAACTTAGTTTTGTGTAAAACTGCTGAGTGAACTTCATTGTCTCGCTTAGTAATACAGTACATCACCTTCGCCAACATGGCCGTCACCTCATGATAACTCTGGCCATATTGACAAATGAAGTTTTCTGACAGGAGAATCATTCAGTTCTGTGAGCTACCTAATATATAGACTGGTTCTACAAGTGGGGTTTTTTTTAGCGTTAAATGAGACATCACCTATGCAACTATTGGGTGTCTAGTCTTTCTAGTTACGTATTTTCAACAGTTATGTCACAAACTCAGACTTTCTCACATTGAAAATTTATCTTTTAAACTGACAAACGGATGGATGGATGGATGGATGGATGGATGGATGGATGGATGGATGGATAGATGGATGGATAGATAGATAGATAGATAGATAGATAGATAGATAGATAGATAGATAGATAGATAGATAGATAGATAGATAGATAGATAGATAGATAGATAGATGTGATTCACCAAGCACAAACCAGGATGGACAGTGTCTGAATGGGAAGGCGACCAAACGCATCTGCCAGAGCGAATGAACCATGAGCCCACAGATTGATCTTGTCTAAAGTAGTGTCTTTTATCTGGACCATGAGTCGGTAAGAAAGTTTTGAATTAGTGTGGTTTCCAGGCTACGCCCACAGGTTGGCTATCCAACGCTCATCAATTTAGCTGCCTGTCCTTTTAATTTCAGCATTTGGAAGGACTGATGATGCTTTCAAGTTTCTACTCTGCTAAGAAAGTGAAAGCTAGCTGGCTTTCATTTGGAGAGTGGACCAAAGTTAGCCTAGCTTATTGACGTTAGTGTTGATTCACACTAAGATATACCTTTTCTCATGTTGTCAAGACCTTATTGGTCACCTGGTTACTTAATTAAGATACATGATTTAACTTCTAAAGCTAAAAATGGCACCATGTGGTAGCGCTAACAAAAGATTCTCAACTTCTCTTGAGTCTCATTATCAAAGAACTATTCTGATCTTCAAACAAACAACCTTCTGGCAATGACTATGATCCTCTAATCTCTCTGCTGCTGTTGAATTTCCGGCCAGTGTATTTCACCCCAGTTCATTGCCTTTTTTTATGAGGGATACTAGTGCTTCCCTGTCTGCTATTAAGCCTCAGAGGACAGAGGGAGGAAGGTTTGATGAAGGTGATAGAGAAACAGATGTACTCTGTAGACTAGAGTGAGACCAAAGGGGTAAACACTTAAAACTCTCAGTGACTGTGCTTTTCTACAAAAAAGCATCTCTCTTCCTGTTTTATTTATGCCGCTTATTACCCTCATTCTGTCTCTCTTCCTCTATTTATTTCAGTCTCTCTAAGGCAGTCGTTGATTAAAAGAAAGACAGAAAAGCTACCCTCTACGTGTTTTCATACTTGTACTCCTGCTCCTTTTTTGGAGTGTATCACCCTTTAGATTAAGATGGAATGAAAAGCGTAGCAGTTAATTAGTTGAAGAAATCTTTGTGGAATCTCTCCGTGACATTATAGTTCCACAGCTCAGCAGGTTTCTTAGCAGCCACTGAATCAGCAGGTTGTCCATCATGTAAAAGCCTCACTGAGGGGCTAATTGATCCAATCTCTTTTCTCTTTTTTTGAAACTTTCCTCTCACTTTTCCTCATGTAGCTGCACAAATCAAATGCTATTCCAACACTGTGTGGCTTCCTACATTTTCAGATTATAATTAGTCTCTTTGAGTAAACCTGAGGTATTTGGGCAGCCCTGTTGATGGAAAGTAATGAAGGGAGACATAAAGATTGTGTCAAAATCTATTTCCCATTAGCCAGGCCATTTTAATGAATGTTTATAACTAATAGATTGCCATTGAGATTAAATGATTAAAAAAATTCTCTTTTACTATACATGCAGAGTAACCGATATCCATAACATGAATACAGTAAAGATGTATTTATTATGAATAATGTCTACCCGTTTATATATCAGTTTTTATTTTTTTGATGACCTGGCCTGCCTGATCCATGGACTGTGATCCACACATCACTCTTGCACTCACAAAGACACACATTAACAATTTTCCTCCTCCTAAATATCAGTGCATTTGCTCATATGCATGTGGAGATTTTATTAAGAGAAAGTAGAGGCAAAGTGTCACGTAGCAAATGACGATAGCAAAGACGCAGAGAATAATAAGGAGAAATGGGTGAAATGGGCTACATGGGTGAAATCATGGCTCACCAACGAGCCGCTGCTGATTCTACTTCCTCAATCACCCCAAAAGCCACCGACCGAGGACTGTCCGATGTTAACGGTGTGAGACAGAAACTACAGCTATGGACCCACACGACAGCCGAGACTATGTGTCAGGGCCTTTAGCTAACACAAGGGAGTTGGACATTCCCTATGTGCACTTGCGCCATGGACTTCACACCATTTGCCATGGATCATTTATAAAAGCCCGGGGTACAAGGAGACAACCCGGAGTAAAAGTAGACAATAGTGACAAAGTTTTGAAATACATGTCGATTTACCAGGCAGGGAAGGAAAGTTTGCATTGTGATATTTAAAGGATACTGTGTTTTTGGAGTTTGTTTCTTAACTTTCATAAAAGTCAAGATATCTAGACATTCATTTTACCTTTTTTTTTTACTTTACTCTGTCTCTCACAAATCCCAACTCCCAGTATGATATCCTGCTAGAGTACAAATAAAGGAAAAACTCAACCTCTGACATCCAAAAAAAAAAAAGAGGCAATTATTGGACAAATATAGAAGTAGGTGTCTCTCTTCAAGGTTTTTCCACCACAGCTCAGGGGCATTGTTTTAGACCTCCCGTCATATGTACACTGAAAATTCGAAAGGTGTTGCTTTTCTTTTTTCGTATTGACAGTCAAAATCTCCCATGCTGACGCAATGAACTCTGAGCTTTTATTTGGTGGTTTTGAAAGGCATTTTGTAGGATTGTAGGAAAAGAGAGAGAAAGTTCGTACTGCAAACATAAAGGTGGGCACAGTGAACTGATATACAGCATTAGTATCATATTATAAATGTAATCATTAGTCATGGACTGAGAGGGAGTTAGAGGCAAGCTGCATACAGAAAAAGATAGGAACAGAGGGTTAGGTTTAACTTCATATATGTGCCCCATTGGAGCAAAAGACCACCCAGTAGATGTTACAGTCCCCACTTTGGAGATGAAAATGATAGTTAGACGAGCAACCCCTCAGCATCAGTCCCTGGGCTGAATGGTATGCCCTTTTGGCTTTATAAAAATGCTCCAGATGTTGTAGATTTTTATGGTGGTTTATTAGAGTGGTATAGAGGAAGCAGCCTTAACCCTTGGTCTTGGCGAAGGGCAAGAGGATTCTTTTTTCTTCTGGTGAAAGCTTCTGTGGTTTGTAAGTAAATCCCTGTCTGTCTTCTCAATGCAGAATGTAACATTTTCTTCAGTGGTAGAGAGGCAGCGGCGCAGAGGTTGTTGAGTTACCTGCAAAGGAATAAGATACATGATATCTCAGTGCAGAAAGCTGGTCTTGCGTTTTTTATACTGTCTACTGTAGTGTTAGAGTGCTTCAGAGCACCAGTAAGAGCCAAAGGGCAAGTCAGCAAATATTTTCAGGACATTCTGATGTTTCATAACTGCAGTTTACCACAGTGTGGCAGCAGTTGGAGGTTATTATTAGGGAGATATTCTCTTTGAGGGATAAAGCAAGGCCTGTGTGATATAGCCTTAAAGTGATATCCCAATACATTTATCCTATATCACAATACACAATGTGTATCTCTATTCCATTTAAAACACTTCAGAAATGCTAGAGCCAGGAGACAAATATCGAATATCATATTGTTTAACCAAATACCTAACATCAATACTGAGACAGTATTGCGATGATGACTATTGGTACTTGGACAAAATGTTAACCCAGTGAGATTTTTGTTAACCAATCAGTGGGCTAAGTGTATTAGAACAAGTAAAACAGCCTAGTAAGTTCTGAAAATGATATAAGATGGACAAAATCTAAGAGGAGAGCTGCACCAACAGTCTCAGGCAGCATGGCATGTTGTTAGCATAGAATTTTACTTGGCTTCAACATGCTGTTTTGTTGTTTTGTGTAGTTGTTTTGTCTACCCGCAACAAGGCGGGTAATTTAGCACAGCAGGCTCATTAGTTTAACAAGTTGTTTGGTTTATTTGGTGACTCAGTAGGCATGCCAGTTAGCCCAACATGGTGTTGGATAGGAGTTTAATACTTTGTTGTTCGCTAAGATAAGGTAGCTAAGGGTAAATATGTGTCTGTTGATTGGTGGGTTGAGCTGCACGCTGCTGGTGATATGGACTGGCTATTTAGGTACAGTTGTAGTTGGTCAGCATGCTGATAGCTAGTGATATGTGACAAATTCATTTTGATTACTTTATTTAGTGAGACAGGTCAGGGGACATCATTTGAGAAAGGTTTCTGGAACCACAGGATTGCAAACTTGTGACTACTATATAAGATTGAGTGGAACCAGGTGTGCATTAATGGTTGGTGAGCGGATCATGGCATTAAAATGGTACCGCCTATCAAATCAGTGGAGCCAGCCACAGTGAGTAGAAACTAGAGCCAGCTTAATGGTTAGGTCAGGGTTAGAGAATGTTATTACGTGTCATGCACATGATGGAACAGCCTAAAAGCCACTGCAGGGTCTAGACATATAGGTCAAAACATAATTTAAAGAAAATACTGGACTTCCACAGGAATGTTCACCCAACTTTTGATATATTTTATAGTGTACTGATAACAGTAATCTATTTGCCCCTGTTTACGGACTATAAAATAATTCCAATGAATGAGTTCCAGTGCTGCAAGTCCAGCAGTTTTTAGGCTTTTGTTTTCAGCCAGCATCATTAACACAGAAGTTAACACGAGTAATTTATGTGAAAGTCTCCTTCTTTCTTGCCTGCGTTTCTGTGTTCACTCATTTGCATTTTCTAAACCGGATGAAAACACAAGAGTGAGAGATAAAGAGGGGAACATAAATAGATGCAGACGGGAAGCAGGCAGGAATATACTCCAG
This sequence comes from Lagodon rhomboides, assembly GCA_039737535.1. Taxonomy (NCBI): domain Eukaryota; kingdom Metazoa; phylum Chordata; class Actinopteri; order Spariformes; family Sparidae; genus Lagodon; species Lagodon rhomboides. The sequence goes on along the minus strand of CM077804.1, from coordinate 7,584,891 downwards.
ATGAAAATTGTTCTGAAGCACTGTGGGAAAATAAGTCTGATATAAAGACAAAATAAATTGCTTGGAACAAATCGGGTGTTCTTGTTTACTTCAGCGTCGAGAATCTATGGGCCATGAAGTCTGGGGTTCTCTTTGTTTATGTCTTTTCTTTTCTTTTATAAGTCTACAGGTGAAGACAATCTAAGCAAAAAAACAAAGACATGAGAAACTGGCAGTGCACACAAATAGAATAAAACGTTCAAATATTTGCAGCACATGTTCATGAATGTGAACGCTGTGATCCATGATAAGCAAATTAATACTAAATGTATAGGTACTTACTGTATCGGGACTCATACCAGACTGACATTAGACAAAATGTAAATCTTGTGGTCTTCCTTTTTAAAATTCTGCATAAAAACGCACTTTCACTTCCAATTACTGCTCAGCTGTGACCATCCCACACGATTATTACCATCACAAAGTGACCCGGCAACCTTACCCAGAGGACATATTGGAGGTAATGAGGAGAGAAAAAAATACAAATAGAGCTCTACAAAGAAGAGGGGAGGAGAGGAGGGAATAGCCCAGCGACCAAAAGAAATGCCACTGATGGGTACCTTTCAGAAAGGGGAGAGACAGCCCAGGTACTCATTCTGAAGTCTTTGTGATGGGAAACTACTCCAATGGCATGCTGGCTGTCATTTCGCAGGCTGTGCTCCTCCTGCGCTATTAGTTCTCAGAGCATTGAAAAGCATCTGTTTCAGTTAAGGGTTCACGGAAACCTACGCTGAAATCACTCAAATTAAATTGGAACGGTCAACTAAAACCATATCCATGACAATACATGGTCCCTCTCTGATGTAATCCTGAGATTACTCATTGTGTTTGTCATGCACCATTTTACACGGCTGTCTCTATTCAATTATTCAATATTCTAATTTTCAGTGTTGGCACTGAAAAGAAATACCTGAACTGAAAAATCATTTATTTCATCTTCACATTTTGTTGTATTGTGATGGTATTTATATTACAATGTGTAATGTATTTTCTTTTCAATAACAATCCTCAGATCCTATTTTCTTCGTGCCTGTTTTTCATTTTACACTTGTGTCAATAGTGTTCAGTTTCAACTTTCTGTCACTGTTTTGGCGTGTAGAGGAGGGGTTTGAGGGGAAGAGAGTGCAGGACATGTCAGGGCTCAACAATGCAAGCGTTTAACTCACATATGCAATTTGAAATAGATGTGCCAACCAATGAACCAATGATGTCTGTTGAAAAAGTCCCGCGATGTACTCGTCAGCGTGTAGAGTCGAGGCGCAGCGGACGAACAGCCCGAAACACACATTGAGCCCAGAGCTAGAGTCAGGCAGCTAGACAGAAAATGAGTTTGGATCGAACGGACTTTCGTTCACTAAATGACCCACTGAACTAGCACTGTCTACGCTGACTACAATGGAGCCCCCGCTGTTCATGCTCATGCTGTTACATTAGTCATCCCTGTCTCCACAGCGCTGTGTCAATGCTTGTTACAATCACAGTCATTGGCTCACTTGACTTAACATTATGGGAATTGTTCTGCTCTACTGATCCATCCGTCCCATCACTCTCAAATGGCTTGCTGGCAGGACCTCGCAAATATGTTGCGCTGATTGAGCCAAGAGGGCACTAAAGTCAGCAGGAGGACAGCTAGTTAGCCACCGGTTAACAACTAACAGAGCTAATAGCTTACAGCAATGCTAATGTTTAAAAAGACACTGCAGGACATCAGTTTCTCTTCAGAGGAACATGGACTTTAAACTGCTTGAAATAGCAACCTCATTACTTTTATAATAAATCTCTTATTTCAGTGATGACTTTATACAGGCTCAATCAGATTCTTTAACATGCCAAGTGTATGTGTAGACAGGTCACACATTTAGTAACATGAAACTTTTTGTTTTCTGAAAATTGTCATCCTTCTGTTCTGTTATCTCCAAACATAATTAAGTGGTTTACAGCACAATGAGATCTGATTACACAGATGTAAGGTGTTGGAAAGCTTGGAAATGCATTTTGAAAAAAACTTGAAAAGTGCTTGAATTTACTTCTGAAAATGTGAAGGAGCCCAGAGTTCAAAGTATAATTCCCATTTCCATTGTACCCCTGGGTTATTTTATTTTCTTGAAAGAAAGTTGGCGTCAAGCCTTGCAATATAGATATTAGGGAGGCCACTTTTTTGTTTTTGTTCGTCTGAGCTGTCTGTTATACAGTAGGCTTATAAAACACCTTACATTCTGTTGTTCCCAGTTCATGAAATAATTTATTACGGCGCATAGTATTGTGGTAAGAACAAAAAAAGTTAAAGGTCATTTTGGATCTGTGTTGGATGGCCTTGGATCGTCTCCATCTCTTCTTTCGCTCTCTCCCTGCCTACACGATTAGTTGTAACGAAAAAAGATTTTTCTCATGAGGTGCATATGGCGCTTGTGTGTGTGTGTGTGTGTGTGTGCACCTGTGTGTGTGTGCCATGATATTCCCATCACAGTCAGACAGTTGCCTGGCAACAATGGCCAACAGACACAGGAAAGTTTTGCTCTCTGCCGGCTCTTCTCATTTCTCTCTCTCGCGCTCTGCTGCTGACTGTCACTTCTTCTGTTATCGTTCTCGCTCACGTACTGACACTGTCTGTCTCTCACACACCACTTGTCTGTCACACATCCTCTCTGTTGTCACTGGCATAAATTACAAGAAGTACAGCAACTGAATTTTGCATTTATTATTGCCTCACGTACATGCAGTTTTTTGCTATGTACTGTAGATAGTATTCTTCAGCCCTGGTGCTCAGGTCATGCAAATGATCAGATTGCCATCAAGCTCTGCTGAAGCCTGATAACGACTCTTTAATTTGAATTGGGTGTGTTGGGGCTGAGAAACATCTAAAACATGCAGGGCAGGGGCCACAAGGAACAGGACTGTAGGAACAGCTGTAAAAAAGCAGTTAGCAAGTAGCTGGTGCAGCCAATGACTTGAAAACAGAGGCAGAAATAGGAAGTAAGACACCCACTGGGCTGATAATTTTCCTTTGTGTCTGCTGGAGATATAAAAAAAATACAATTTAAAAAGTCAATATTGAAACCATGTTTGCCATAAAAACTTTCTGAAGTGATTACATGTCAGGGCTGTTTATCTGTCATCTTGTGTTTGCTCCAAAGAGTTGCATCCTCCACTGCGTACGAAGCGCTACCAACATTTGCTACTAAACATTCAAATGACAGGTGTTCTGTCATGTTTTCACAACACATTTTCTTGTCCTGTCTTTGTCCTTGTGCTTGAATGCTAACAAAAAGCAGTTTTGCAGTTGCAGTCTTTGTTGAATCTTTCCAGCCGTAGACAGGGTTTAGAAATGAGCGAGGTCCCGAATTTCATCTCCGTTCTTCATATATTCTCTCCCGCACAATTAGCTGTTTTACTGAGAGCTGTCAGATTAACATACAGACAGCGGAGGAAGAGGCGGATCGAGTAGCCAAAAACTGTACTCAAGCATAAGTGCTGGTACTTTGCAAAAACAAGTAGGCCTACACAAGTGGGAGTAGAGGTAGTGATAAAAAAAAAAAAAATACTTAAAGTAAATTTTGTCTTGAATAACCTCAGAAATGAACCAGGAAAAACACCAAGCGCATTACTGTCTTTTATTTGATGCGGCTCTCAATTATCTGATTATTTGAACCACAGATGGTCTCATTTTTTGTAAAGGTAAAGAGGAGAACAGATGTCTGTATTTATTTGTGATGAAATGACAAATTATCATCTCCTGATCAGATAAAATGCCACATATACACCAGGACAATGTTCACAGTTTGTATCTCTCAAGTGTGAACGAAAATATTGCATTATTATCATTATTGTCTACAAAGTCAAAATGATATTGTTTGCTTGTTGTCTCCTATATTGTTTTATGATCTGGAAAATAGATGAGCAAATTGTATGTGCATATGAGACCATGTCCGTTATGCCAAAAAGTGAATATAAAGAGTGTCAACATGTGACAGTGTCCTTAAACTTAATCCTCTAAATCCAGTATCGATGTCCCCAGGCCCAGTGTGAACCCCCACATCTGGTCTGTCCGCTCACATGGTGACAGTAAGATTAGAGATGTGGCCAAATCAGTTATCTTTTTGAAAATGTCTCATATCAGATGACTCATTTGACTTTATGGCTTCCCTTTTACCAGAATCTTAATTATTATCATTGGTAACACCTGTGTGTACCCTACTGTTTAATGTCAAAATGGCTTCCATGAAAAAGATCTATTTGGTCTGTACTTTTCCCTTCATCAGGGTACACTAATGAGTGTGACTAATTACACGCAGACGTTACCAAGAGTATTTCGCTTCGTTACAGCAGAAATCAGGTGCAGTAGTACTTTTGAAGCACGAACAGTGTGTATGTATTAAACTTATATGTTTGAACACAACAGACACTCTGACTTCACAGCTGCAGCCTGCTGAACTGTAAATCGATGTTGTAAATATTAGCGGTCAGCGCGTTTTGAAAGCCATACTCCTGCTGTCGCTTCTGCTTTGAAAAGGAAGCGTGGCTGTGGTGGAATAACAGAGCGCCAGCAGACCTGGAACCAGCTGACAGCCTCTTAAAATTAAGATAATAGATGTATTGAAGTAGTGCTGCCGCATCGACACTTGGCATAAATGATTCACCAGATGTTTCAACTCCTGATTATACAGTTACATACCGCCATTTATTTCTTCTAATTTTATAAAGGCCCTTTACAGAAATATAGGCCTTCTTTTTTTTTTTTTTTTGAGGAAATCATTACCAAGGTCCAGACCTCGTTGACCTCATAGCAGAGTAACTATGGCCATGCCAGCAAGCGCAGTAGAATCAGAGATGCTGGTTATCTCAGAATATTGACAGAAAACCCAAGTATCACTTCACGGATTTCAGTAAGACCAAAACAATGCATTGTTGAATGAATGTGCCAGTAAGTCAAACAAAATGTTCAGCTTCATGGGCTTCAGCTTTCTGTTGATAAGGACCCAAACCAGACACAGCCACACCACAAAAGAACACCTGTATTTCAGTGTTAAGGATTATCTATCTGCTCCCTTGTTTCTGATCTTTTGTGTCTTTTTTGTCTGTGTCCATCAGTCACCATCACAGTGGAAGTGCAGAATGTCCTGTCAGCTCTGTCTATATCTGATCTTCACACTCTCCCCTGTGGTGTCACTATCTGTGTATCTGTTGTTTTGTATTGACAAGTTTCTCTCATTCTCTCTTTGTCTTTGTCCCTTGATCTCTGCACTGCCGACTTGAGGAAAGTTCACATTATACCAGTCTCCATTTGAACGTTTGAACGCTGTTATCCACTTAACATTTTACTCGGTTTACAGTGGAATATTCCATTGCAGAATTCTCAAATTTGTTTACTCACATCAACAATTATTTGTTTTATTGATATATAGGTCTATCCATTCATCAAAACAAACAAAACCATAACCGTTATCATACCAAACACACAAAACCCTAATCCGACAAACCACTTGAAAAAAACAAAACAAAAAAAAAACGCAATGCTTACTCAACTAACCAAGTAACAAGTAAAACTCTAAACCCAATCCTGCAAAAACACTTAAACATTAAACCCACCAATCCCCTCCCAAAAAGAACAAAACTCTAAACCTCACCCCACTAACCAACACTGTAACCCTTTTCCCTCACACCGCTCACCAACAGAGCAGAAATCTAATCCTAGTTCCACCAAACAGCCAGGCAAAACTCTAACCTCAATCCTGCAAACAAAAATCTAATATTAAACCTACAACCCCGCCAAAAGACAAAATAAAGCCCTAACCCTCACCTCACTAACCAACAGAACAAAACTGTAACCATATACCCACCCAAACACCCAACAAGAACTAATAAGTCCACAAACAGAAAATAACTTTAATCCACCAATTCCACCAAACAATCAAGCAAAAACTCTTATTCTGCAACATTAAACCTACAACTACAACCCAAAACACCAAACAAAACTCTAATCCTAACCCCCATCCCACCAACCAACAGAATAACAGAAGCAAACCCCAATCCTGCAAAATAAATTTAAACATTAAACCTACACCTTACACCTTAGGTGTGCCAGTGAGCTTTATCAGTGAGCCAGCAACTGGAGCTGGCACACCTGAATGGAATGCAGCCATGATTAAAATCATTAATCACATCTGTGTTTGCCAAGTGAGCATGCATTTTGTCCAATTACTCCCGTGTGCTGGAGCAAACTAGCAGAATGTCCTTTGCATGGAGGATTTAGTGTTATTTCTTAATGGGATATTGAGTGACATTAGTGCCATCAGGTATTGTGTTTTAATTGCATAAAACCGACTTTGTCATGCCCATACTGAGCCGTGATTTCACAAAATGAGCTCATTAAATTAATTGCTAATTTAGATTGAGAATATGCACTTTTAAATTGAATCTATTGGGTGGAAATTAAATGTGATTGTCGTTGAATTTAATGCTGCCAGAGTTGAACACTAACAGCTGGTCTTAAACCATTCCAAAGGCTAATGACAGACTACGGATTTAAAGCAGTGGTGAAGAAGAGTACTAATTCACAAGCCTCCCTTATACCAGAGTGTTTACTTTGGACACCAAGATGGAGAAAATGCAACACAAAAGACAAGTGAAACATTTGAGTTGGGGACAATACATGACCCCAACGTGAACAAATGGCCCTTCAGCAACTCAACCTTTGTCAAGCTGCTGTTCCCTTCAGTGGATTGATGTGGGAGTGCTCTGTGTTATCAATAATTAAAATATATTCATGCCAGGGAAATGATTTGTTGGCACTAGTTTATTGGCTCTGTCATTGGGCAGTTTATCAGTACAGTCAGTGACTTTGAGGCTCTTTCACATCAAACCTCTCTCTTCAGCTCTTGTTTCCTTCTTTGGCATTTCTCTATGCACAGTCTTGAAGTCTGGAGCCACACAATAGTTTGTTGCGCACACAGTACCATCTTCTTGTTCTCGATTTATTTTCTCCTTCTTTCACCCCTTCGTGTAAATCCATTTTTACGTCATCTTTCCTTCCTCACAGCCAATTTGCTATCCCTTTTCTCTGAACTGTAGTGACGTCTGTGTTAAAATCCATCTGACCCTGTCTGTCTATCATCATTTCTGTTTGACAGAACCTGTAGCTGCACTTTTCAGGCCATGTAAAGGACCATTAGCTCCTCTACTGCTGATAATTTCAGCAATCAGCGCCTGCCACCACCTGACTAATCGCAATAAATGAGGGTTGTCAAGAGCGATTCATTTTGTGGACATCCTTCCTTTTACTTTCATCTTTCTCATGCCAGTCTTTGCAGTGTCTAGTGTTCAGGTATATATTTTGCTTCACTGCTCCATCTTTTGAGATCGCAGATCCAGAAGTGTTGAGAATAATATGAACATTCCACTGGTCTGAACATTGTTAGTGAGGAAACTTGCTGAGAAATGACCTTAAACATGACTCTTGATCCCTACAGCTGCTCAGTGGCTAGCAGTAGACGCTCTGATTATACTGGGCAGCTCCCAGGTAGCTGGTAGTGGGTGGTTGGGGTTACTGGCTGAAAGTGAAGTCATGACTGCAGCTGAAAGAGAGCAAGTGTGCTTCGCCAAGTTGAATAAGCCACAATGTTTCCAAGCAATCAGATATGAGGCAACAAAAAGGCAGAGAAATATGACTGCTTGCATTCAGCTTCTTGTGGGCTGATGATCCAGTGGATTGGTTGACGTAGGGAACACTGAGGGATGCAGCCATGTCTGAAATGTTCAAAGGTAAGAATATGATGTGATCACTTCATGTTCTCAGAAGAAGTCACCGTAATAATGAAACCGAAAAAGAGAGAGGTTCGAATTGTACTCACCTTTGTGATCAGTATGTCATGACCAAACAATACCAAGGCACACTGCTTTGCAAAAATTAAAATAGCCTTTAATAAATGGGCCGACTTTCTGTTTCAACTCAGTCTTCATCAGGGCATATCAAAGCAAGTAGAAGCTCACAGATACAGTATACTTTACATTTAGGGCATTTGGCAGACGCTTTTGTCCAAAGCGACTTACAGTAATGCATACATACATTCATACACTGATGGCGGTGGCTGTCGTGGGTTATCGCACTTTAATTGTCTTAATTAATGCGCATTAGAGAGAAACAAAGAGTCCAGAGTCGTCCTATTGACTCAGAGTGTCTGACACTCAGAGGGAGGAGTTGAACAGTTTGATGGCCACAGGCAGGAATGATCTCCTGTGGCGCTCCGTGGTGCACCTTGGTGGGATCAGTCTAGCACTGAATGTAACTCCTGTGGCTGGCCACCACGTCATGGAGTCGATGGGAGCCATTGTCCAAGATGACATGCCACTTGGACAGCATCCTCCTCTCTGATGCCACCGTCAGAGTCCAGCTCCACTCTCACAACATCACTGGCCTTGCAGATCAGTCTGTTCATTTTTTTGGCATCCGCTACCCTCTGCCTGCCAGCCTGCTGCCCCAGCACACAACAGCATAGAGGATAGCACTGTCCACCAAATTATCCAGAGCATAGTTCGGCAGATGTTGAAGGACCTCAGCCGTCTCAGAAATCCTCTTCAGATGTATGTGGACAGCAGAGTCTTGACCCAAGAAGTTGGATGTACTTGGAGCAGTTTAGTGTCTTTTAGCTCACTGATTTGTTTTTACAGTGTGCACTGCTCTCATTAAGCTCATTTCCATCCGTAGCAAAAGACTCTTGTCAGCAAAAGTTCGATTGTGCAGTGGGCCTTACGCTTAGATCAAAGCCAAACAGAACCGAGGTGATAAAAACCTGTGTCTACTGCAGGGTCAACTGATGAGATGAAACGTCGTCAAGAAACTGAAATAAGTCCAGCTGCCTATGATATAGCACTTACAGTACACTACAGAGTTAATCGACAATTCTCTGTTGGTTTATAACCACAAGCGAATAAAATATGGAGTATTTGCACTTTCAAAGGGATCTATTGTCGATTGAGAACTGAAGTCATAACCATTAATACTGGAGAATTTAATCATCAATGTTGTTAGGAATGGCAATGTCAAGACAAGTTCTAAACCAGATAAAAGGAGAAAAAACATATAAAAGAAAATAAAAAAGGAGTCAGATTGCTATAGAAACAGTGTGAGTTAATCCACCACCATCGTCATACCGCTTTGTTGCCAGGGAGGTCATCTGCACGATTTTCATTTTTTCTGATTCAGTGTTCCTGTGTTTCAGCAAACCCTCTACTTATTTTCAGTGCAACTGCAGCCCGTGTGAATGGCTGGTACATTAGCGAAGGACTCTTTTGTAACTCTTTATTAATAGTAAAAAAAACCCATCACTCACTGTTTTGTTGTTTATTAGCAGAATGACGTCGCAGCGGCTGCTGAGGCGGTTGCTGCTAATGAGTACCCAAGGTGATGAAAGACAACAGGTGGGAATTGAGGCTGTGTGAGAGATGGGTGTTAAGTGGGCATGTGTTAGTGCGAGAGAGCACTTACACACATGTGATGCAGTGCAGGATGGCGGATGAATACGCAGGAACCAGCATTGTTTGTCCTTAATAGCAAAACGGGCAAAATAGTCCAAATGGGTGCAGAATCCGGGAACTGTGTTCTTTTGTAGATAGGAAAGGGAAAAAAGATATATTAGCTACAATTTACCTCTATTAACAGTAAGGAAAATCTTGCACATGATGTAATTTTAAAACCCTGTTCAGCAATTATAAGAAGCATATAAACAATTAGTAAGCAGATATAAGTATGTATTACACCAAATGTGATTGTTGAATGTTACATTAACAGCCTCCAATCCTTTGTGAATCCAGCTTTTCCTTTTTATAACCTGGTGCCTACATAACCCACAAGCCACCGAGTGACAACACTGGAAGTAATTTATCAGATTACATGCAGCTTCCTCTGGAGCCACGAAAGGCTTTCAATTGTTTTTACACATATCCTGTAGTACTGCCCAAGACCTGTAAACACACATTGGAAAATTGATAGACTAACCCTTTAAATATGAAGCTGTTACAAGGAGAATTGGCTCAGAAGCATGGGGAAACAGCTAGCCCAGCTTTGTCTAAAGGTTCAAATAAAACACACTAGCACATGCATGCTAGCAAAGCTCACTTAGGAACACTTATTATCTCCTTTGTTTGTGTAAGTGGGCAAGTTGTGGTTTTACAGGGGAGTAGTGTGCTTTATGTTATCCTTATGCTAAGCTAAGCTACCCATTTCCTGCCTTAGCGTCATGCTAAATGGACAGGCGTGAAAGTTGCTTCGATCTTGTCATCTAACTATTGTCAGGAAAGCTAATGTTTTTCTGTTTTTGTATATATGTATATATGTGTATATGTGTGTGTGTATAGATATGTATATATGTATATATTTTATTTTTATTTATTTTTTAAGTTATTGCATGCAAGAATCTATTTATCGTATCTGTAACTAAGTTTCTTTTCATTCATTTCTGACATTGAAAGTATGACAGTGACTTGAATTATGAGATAAAACAGCATAAAAAATATAAATGTGACCCTCACTATTCCCATTCCTGATGCTGGCATAGGCAGAGCCGCCAAGAGCGAGGAAAGGGCTGTGTAGGTTAACCGTGACACAGATGAAGATGAGCAGGAGAGGGAGGAGGAGGAGCGTGATTGCTGAGGAGCAGCGAAGTGAAAAGAAGAATGATTTAGGGTCAGCAGGCCAGTGCCCACAGAGGGGACGAAGGAGTGTTACTTGGGGGTTCTGGAGGTAGAAATCACAATCAGCACGGACAGACAGAGGGGACGGAGTTGAGGGGAGGACACGGAATTTGATTGCCATGCTAACGGGTAGAACTGAGAGACGGTAAACAGAGCCAGCAAGTGTGTGAAAGAGAGTGTGTGGGTGGAAGACACAGATAAGTGGGTACAGAGAGTGAAGATGGAGGTAGATGTTGGTAACACATTGCCATTAATTTTCTTGTGAAAACAAAGACTGCATATTTATAAATGTACCAACCTGCGAGAAAATTTTTCTAACTAGAAAGTTATACAATGTTCTCTGGAGATGTAGACTGTCACTTTTTGCTGGTTTTCCAAGTGGGTGACTTCCTCTGCAGAATGCTGATCATCACAATGAAGTGTTTCCACCCACCTGTCAGACCAAGTAACAGGCTATTCTGCCAGGTGTTTGGAGGAGACTGAAAAATGCGCTCTAATGAGATGTGCGCATTTGTGTGTGTGTGTGTGTGTGTGTATGTAACGTAGTCTGTACCTCCCAACTTCATTCTACAGTACGTCTGTAAGGCAGTGTAAGGCAGGCAGCTTTGTAAAGGAACAGTTCACCTCAAAATCAAAAAAGGATATTCTTTCCTACCTGTAATGGTGTAAGTTGCCCGGGTTTTGGAAAAGATGACTCTCAGCTTGTGGTGCTCAAAGTGCCAAAAAACTATATTTTGAAAAATGAGCATTGTCCCTTTCCAGAATTTATGACCTGAACTATTTTCTTTTGACCGGACTAAACTGCATCACCGCGCAGAAGGAAGCGTGAAGGAGGGTTCAAGTGCCTGATCATTCACTTGACCAGTCAATATTTTGGCTCACTGATAATCGGATGCACTTCTGGAAGGTCAGAGATTTCGGGCTGGCAGTTCCACCTTCTGATTTCACTAATGACTGCCGTCAGTAGATCTGTTAGTAACTCAAGTGAGCTTGCATTATGATACAGTAATATTTTACATGTTTTGGCTATAACTGTACTCTTGTCCAGTCTGTTTTTCAACCGATTACAACACTGCACATTATAGCACAAATATATAATTTTAGTTTTCAGGTTTTCGATCTTATGTGGGATCTTGCCTTGTATTACCAAGGTAATGTGTGTGTCCTTTTTGTCCTTTCTAAATCTCCTAACTTAGGCAAAAGGGAAATATTGATCAAAAACCCTTCCCTCAAGTAACATGCTCTATAATTTAACGAGGATGCCCAGCTATTGACCAAACAAACTGTATTCTCAGGCCGAAAAAGGTTTTCATCGTAGTGTGCAATCTAAAACATTGTTCCAGAAACTGAGTCCACAGTCTTCACCACTGAAATCTTAGACAGAGCAGAATGTCAGCTATCCTTCCAAGAAGATAAGCTTATCAGAATTATTGTATACAAAGGAGCATCAGCTTCCTGTAGACTCTTACTCAGTGAACCTGCTCTCGGCTGGTTTTCATAAAGACCCCTGCTAAGAATGCATTTAAAAGCACCAGTGTTGGCATCAAGATGGCAAACAAGCCGCTGAGACCAAGTCCTCAAAAAAGTGGTCATTCAAGGACTTACTGACCTAGGCAAGACAACAAAATGCTTGCTGTGTATACTGCACTTACTAACCTTCTCAAGCACACTGACCTTGTGAAGTTAAAGGGATAGTTCGGGTTTTTTGAAGTGGGGTCATATAAAGTACATATCTAAAAGCGGTAAAGCTGTGTGAATTTTCTCTATACAATGTACACTTGAACTTGTATAGATTTTTTTTTAAGTGGGCCTCGTTTTAAGTAGATAAAATTCACTTTGCATCTGGTCTCCGTTCACTGCAGTACAAAGCTGAGCGTCTGGGCTGGAGTGGCTCTCTGCTTCTCTGAACTGAGGCTGTGCTGTTCGGCAACTACGGTAGGGAACAGACCGACTATAGATATGTACTTTATATGACCCCACTTCAAAAAAACAGAATTATCCCTTTAACCATTAGCCATGAACCAACATTCTAACGACAATATACACAACTAGCACTTCAGAAAGGGCTGAAAAATAATCTTTTTTCTCCAGACTGATGTGGACAGTGACCAGCTTTCAGTTCACCAATCTTATCCCACTCTACTTTTCACCCAGTCTGTATATACATACAGACAATATATTATTACGGTACATAAAAGCGGTAACAGTACAGGCAGTCAGCCATCAACAGATGGATCTCTCATGTGCTGTGTGATCTAAAACCATCTACCTTACAGCAAAAAGCAATCTCTCTAGGCTGAGTGGAGAGACCCTTAAGAGAGCAAGGACCTGCAACGGCCATTCATTAATCAGAAATGCTAGTTTCTTTGAAATACAACAGTACACTTAGAAACTGCAGTGCCTGAAGTAAGCAGTTGTGATCGTATACTGTATAGTCCCAAGGCCAAGAAAATATCCCTATACTCTTACTAGCTACAGGGCCATCAGTCTTTGATAACCTGAAAAAAAAACGTATTCAAAGACTTCAGTAAGATGATGTTCAAAGCTACTACAGAAGCTAAAGCACAAGGCCAGTTTTTAAAAAGAATGACAGAACACTGGCAGTGTCTCACAGCTGAGAGAAGATGTACAGCGAGTTTTCAGTAAAAATTGTAACATTTTTTTATTTTGCCACTCCTAATACATTATGGACAGAAATAAGGCACTAGAAAGCCTGAGATAAGTAATGGCTGAACGGAAGAAATCTGGCAAAATATCATTTTTCATTGTCAAATACAAGAGCAAACATAACAATGAGCTGATTCTACCAACAGCTATAGCCTTCGTAGTCAAACCCTAATGTATCTTATTCTTCAATCACCCTTGTGAACAGGTGTCTCACTCGTCCCTCTGAACTCATCAAAAACGGCAGCCTGGTCAGTGGTCTTAATCTTCAAACTATGACACTAGTGTCAGCTTTGCACGTGAAAAGGGCTCTGCAATCAAGTCAAGACTGTCAAAGTCTGGCTGGCTGTCAAACATTTCAGTGACATGCCGGTATCATGATATCAGACTGTTATTACTGTCGTCAGGGTCACAGTTTCGTTGGCACCAAATCTTCTTAGGTTTAGGAAAAGTCCTGCTTTGTTTTAAACTACTGTTCAGTCACTTCACTTTTAAAATGTATTAAATTTAAGCAAGTTAAGTTGCTTATTCAACGAAACTTAAAAACAGTTCAATGATGACCTTTGGTCATGCATGGGTTGCACACCCTGGTCTCCTGTGGTACGAAACTGGATACGACCTTCCCAACTACCCCCATCCCCTTCTGAACCAGACTCGTTTTTGCTCTTTATACTATTGCACTAGAGGGGCATGTCCGAGTACAGCATCGGACTTAGAAGCATATGGCAACTCAACAGGCTGCTGTATTTAATGCATGGAATGAGTAAGGGCTGCGATTGTTGCCCAAAAACTATTGAAAACACATAAATGGGCCACAGCGTTGCACTGGTTGACATCACAATGTATATATCATAGTCCCTAACAAATGCCAATTTCCTGCTCATTGATGAACATGTTCTAAAAACTGTATAAGAGTGAGAAAGAAAGAACAGGCTGTGAACTAATACAATATTGACTTTTCCTAATTAAAGCCACTGACATAATATGATATTAGATTCCTATAAGTGTCACTTCCTCAGCAACATAATTACAGTCCTCCTGGCCTTGGTGTCAACCTAACAGATTGTCTTGTCAGGTGAGTAGCTCCTATCGTGTGTCATTGCACGCACACACACACACGAGCATGTTGCTAAGAGACTGCACTACTTTGTTTCCTCGAAGTGACATATCTGAAATCCCTGCGGCTGTACCTTTGATAGAGAAGGCAAAGTTCCTTTTATTAGCTGTATTCAGTGAAATGGTTTTGAAACATTGCTGTCAATGTAGATGTCGTTGAGATGAAGTTTTTCCTTGATGCTTTTTAAGCCATGCAGGTGGGGTGAGTCTTCGGTCATAATCAGTCGATCACTTAGTCCAACAATTTGTTTCAGACTGAAATATCTCAGCTACAGTATATATATATGTAGTAGTATATATGTTGGATTGCCATTATACTCTGTACAGACATTCAAGGTCCCCCAAAGAATTCATCCCAATAACTCTAGTGAATCTCTGACCTTTCCTTCAACAACTATTGAATGTGTTTTCATGCAATCCGATACACGCATTTATGCCCCCCTCAGGATGAATGACTGTTTTAACAAATAACTTTAGTGATTCCTCAGTCCTTCATCCAGTGCCATGATCAGATCAGAATGAAAAGCAGTGCAACACTTTATGACCAATTTATGACTTAACCTCCTGCAAAACTAATGACATTTCTATGAGCTGTGTTTGATGCTTTAATAGCAAATTTCAGCATGCCGACACGCTTGAGTTGGACAGTGAACATGGAAGACATTTCACCTGCTCAGTATCAATACGTTAGCACTGTCATTATAAGCATATTCGGATGCTGACATTAGCATTTAGCTCGTATCACCGCAGTGCCTCAGTGAATTCTCAGAAACACACCCTGATGCTGCGTTCCAGTCAGAGTTGGAGGTTTGAATTTTGAAGGTGAAATTTCAAACTTGGACCTGCAAGTGTCCCAGGTTCACAATGCCTAAAAAATATAACAAAAAACTTGGCTGAGGACAGCTACATATGAGCTAATAGATGCCACGATACATTTTTATTTAAGGCACTACACTTGGAATTGTGTTTAAGTATTCTATTCACTAGCCCAATACAAATACTGTTGTCTACAAATACACCCTACCCCTCACCATGGGTGCTGCCATTGTTGTGTGACAGCAGACTGCCCTCTCATGAAGTCAAGGTAGAGGAATATGCCCAGAGTTTACGAGCAGGAAATCCGACTTTGAGCAGTATTCGATTGTACCTGTAGGAGGTTGTTCATTTTCAAGTACAGAGTTCTCTAGAATGCAGAGGTCTGGCCCCCTGGATAAGGTAAAACACATCATTTCATACATGAGTTGTTCAGTTTTATCATCAAGATATCTTCTAGCTTAGAGCTTGGTGACAGTTTGGAGTACTTGTGTTTGAGTGTATCACTTGGCAGCAGTAAGTCGCCACTGTCTCGGCTTTTTACGAGCCTATTAACACTGCTGGCTGCAGCTGACTTGAGTTGCTCCCTACCTGGTTGGAAATGCTGGTATCAATCAGATAGACCTACAGAATCCTACTCATGTGGGTGGCTCGTTGACCAAGATATTTACAACTGGCAGGCATTCCAGTAGAGCTCAGCTATTTTGATTGGCTAAATCTCAAGCCAGGGAATGCCGAGCCAGTATGTGCGTCCTTGTGGAGAACGGTGTTTTCGTTGGAGAGTGAATAAAGAAAAATAATCACTCGCAGTTTCACATCTGAAGTTAAATTCTTCACAAACAAGTTTCTTTACATCTACAGTGAGCGGGTAACATTTGGAAATTCTTGTCCCACCTCTGTCCTTGGGTGTTGTTTCATCTATGCATGAATTTTCTATTTTTCTTATCCTTCTTCAGGTTGTTCAGAAGAGACACAGCACAATGTGACAGGTTACCCCTTTAACTGTTGTGATCTGGACTTTGGTGGTAACATTTTAATTTGAATAACATAAGAATGCGTATTGAGAAAGGTCATATTATGTTTTTTCCTCTGTTTTTGGAAGAACTTGGCCAATTGGGCTACATTGCTGGAGCAGTGGATGGATTTCTCGCAAGTTAGAAATTATTGTTCAGCTGTCTGCAGTTTTGGCAGTTGCATGGTCCGATTTCCTTCCTGACAGCTTCCAAGAGATCCATTATAAATTGTTGTGAGCTTATTTTCATTTTACTGGAGTAGTATTTTATACGTTGTGGCTAAAACTATAGTCTTGAGACTGCTGTGACATAAAACTCAACTTCTCTGCACAACAGACAGACATATTGTCTGCATCTTTCACTCATCTGAGGCTCGATATTATTCCTTTTTTCGGTAGTAGAATATACCATAGTCACATGGCTGCCATGTCCTTTGACGTCATGCTCAGGATGTGAAGCACAAATCTGGAAAAAAGTTAAGTCGTATAAACATAGGCAATCCAACAAATGAGTCATCATTTCACCGCCTCCTTCTTAACCACTTCCTAATTAACATTACTGTTTGATTACATCCAGTGTAAGTTCAAGTCCATGTCTAATGAAATATGACCAAGATGTGTGTTGATATTCTAAAATTAGATCATGCATTTCCTATCATATCGTTGAACACTATCAAACATTAATGTTAGCTAGGATGTGGTTCTAACGTTAGCTGTTGTCTGACAGAAGCTCTACTGGGTTATGAAATATTTGTTTTACATTAAAATATTAACCGAGGTCCAACCAAATTTTCACAATCCATTGTCTTTCCATTGGGGGATTAATCAGGGTGAAACGACTTGTCAGATACCCTACGTTTATGTCATGTCACTTTTGAACGTAATTATCATATTTGAATATTAGTGAGTCATGGAGAAAACAAGATATACTGGTGCAAATGTTTGATCCAATGTCTTGGTTTGGTACAATCATGTTGTGTAACCCTACATTGACTATAGATATATACTTGCTGTTTGATTTAGAGAAAATAACTGCTACTGTGTGTTAAATTGACCGACAAGCAGTGTGATAAGTGCCTAAAAAACTCCGTTGTGTGACTCTCTGTGCAGAGTTTGCATGCTTGCATGCGTTTCCTCCGGGTACTCCAGTTTCCCCCACCATCAAAACGTGCACAACTCGGTTGATTCTCCAGTCAGTACCCCTGGGACGGGTTAAATGCAGAGTACCAGTTTCACTTCAACTTCTTGTTGTACATTTAAGCTACACATTGAATTATTAAGAAATTAAAATGATCATTTTGATGAACTGACTTTCCACCCACGCTTATTGCCAATCCTGATTTCAATATAAATAGTATAAAGAACAGGAGACTGAAGGTCAGGCAATTACAACCTTTGAGAAAGATACAGTAATGTGTTCACGTTTTAATGAGAAATGAATGTGTCAGATGGGGGTGATAATTGAAGACTACAGTCGTCATTTCTGAGACTCTAGCTAGGTATTTTCGGCATAATCTGAATCAGAAAAGTAAAAAGAAAAAAAAAGTAAATTACCTGAAACTTGAATCAGTCCTTCTATCAGTCGTATCAAAAAAAGATTATTACAGGCTTCATGCAGACAGTAATTATTGCATCTCTTTTGTGTTGGAAATGCCAGTGTTCATGATATTGTGTCATTTTGAATATGGGCAACATGTTTTTCTCAGTATCATACAGTTCTCTGTCTGTTTTACATGACAAGAGTGTTGTAAACTGTGTTGGCGGCTTGTGGGTGTACATGGGAAACAGATATTGCACTCGCAGCACAAACTGTAGTAGCATAAGTACTCACAGCCTTTTGTGTATGGTTAAATGGTTTGTAAAGTTCAATTAGGCAGGAATGGATTCAGGGTTTTTGGCCTTAGAAAACATCCACTGACTGAGGGTGTAACCATAGCACCCCGAGCAATTGTCCAGATTATTTGACCTTTGCGTGCTGGATAATTCCAATTTACAGCCACTTACATGGCAAAATGAGACACATGGAATGCATTAATAAAGGTCAATTGCTTGTGTTTGAGAATGCATGTGAGAGACAAATAGAAGGAAGGGCTGGAGGGAGGAGAGAAAGATGGAGGCAGAAAATGATTAGGGTGAACAGGTTGCAGGGAGGTACGGGGTAAAGATTGCGGAGTCTGCAGCCACAGGAATTATTAATCAATGATTAATTATGGTCAATTAAGGAAAGGGCACGTTTAAAGCACAGCTAAAACTTTGATTACATTTACATTTAAATAATACTTTAACAATCTCAAAAGTGAAAAGACGAAAAATACCAAAAAGGATCGTTAAATTTGACAACACAGAGACCGCAAACAAGATTTCTTTTTGGGGTTATGATAGCTGTCATGATTCGGCAGTGCACAAGAACATGTAGGAATCATGTAGTTTCAGAGCTCAACCAGTCGGAACTTGTGTTGCTCTATGGGTTGGACCTCATTAAATGTTTACGTAGCAGTGCCCTAGAGTTTTATAGGGACAGAAAGGTGACAGGAAATGGGATGGGGGGGTGGGCGACACGCAGCAAAAGGCCACAGGTTGGACTCCAACCCTGGGCCGCTGCATCGAGGACCAGGCCTCTGTACATGGGATGCCTGCTCTACCAACTGAGCTAACGGGCGCCCCTACTATTTATTTTTTACTATGTTGTTCACAGTTTACAGACAAGGCACGATATTTGCGTCAGGAGTTAGACGAGACAAAAGACAGAGGTGAATGGAGAGTGACCAGAAACACAGAAAATGGATGTTTCTTTGTGTCTGCTTAATGTGGCAACTTTTACGTCAGTGTTGCGATCACAGCCGGTCTCTGCCGCCCCCCAGTGGTCATAAAATCTGCTCTTGTCGGTCTGAATGCAAATTTGATAAGCTGATTTATAATTGATAAATGTGTCAGTTGTGGTTATAATTAATACTGAGTCTATAACCATTTTTCACAGTAAAATTGGAAAAAAAATGGAGAGAAATGGAAAAATATAATGAACTTTATCTCAGGTGTTTTAGTATGTTTGCTGTAAAATGCTGACTTATCACTTAAAAGTGACACACCCATTGAACAGAAACCTCTAACAGAGATTTGATAACCTGTCATACTCTCACACTTAAATGTGTCGATTCAATTCAAAATATTGCTTTTGGCCTTTTCAGTTAATCGATTTTGCCCCTCCTAAACAGCTGCACCTGATTATGCTTGAAATATTTTTTCTGCTGTATTTAGTTCAGCAAATGTTTAGCTGACATATTTTAGGCTTTGTTTGATTGGCATTCCCAATGGCATGAAAAGAACTCATCTCTTCTCGGCGTATTGGCACTCTTTATCCTGCAAGCCTTAACATTAATCATGTTTTTTTGTTATATCACTTTATGTTAAGTAAATGTAATACTGTCTGTGTAACCCATAGCAGAGTTTGTGCTAATTAGATTGCGTCAGGCCATTAACTTTGCTTTCATGGCATTAACAGAGCCAATAATTGGATTGATATTGGGACAAACTGGGGCCGCTTTTTTATTTTGGATGAGAATTGATGCTGCGTGTCTCTCTGGCTTTTAATACAGATATGCTGTTAGACATCTTCATCAGACAAGAGGCATCTGATTTAATCTGTAATAAACCTCATCTGTTATGTTCATCTTTGGATTTGAATATCTTGTGGCTTCAGGCTTCAAAGAACTTTTATTGGATGCACCTCTCGACACATTTGATCCCACACTACCTCCTATCAACTGTAAAGCACGTACAGTAGTTTGTTTGACGTGTTGTCCAACTTCGTCTAAAGGCAAAAGTGGCGCCTGTTCTCAATAGCTACCCTCAAAGGCAGAGCAGAAAGCCTGCTGTTATAGCCCCCTGTCTTCTTCTTCTGCATCTTTTTGCTATTTTGTTGCAGTGAAATGGGGATACTGGTACAGTCTTTCAGACAGGCTCGTTTCAAAGGCATTTGCAATGTTGTACTGGATGGTACACATGAGAAGTGCTGGAAATAGTTTAGTAAAGGCAGACTGAGAGAAGCAGCCTACTTTCACACATCTGCACACCTGTGGGCGTGATTGGTGAATTATCTGTTTCAAAAAAGTAGAAAAAAGACTGCCTGTGTCATTAGCATTAGCTCTCGAAGGTATGAATGCTGAACAATAGTCCCTTTCACACTGCCTTTTGAAGGCAGGGATCTTGTGCCGATATTCAGCCTCGCTGTCTGCGTGAAAGTTACAAAGGCGTAGAGAGGGAGGACAGTTTCGTTCCGCCTGTGATCTGCCACTGAAGGTAGTAGAAAAATACAGAATTTTGCTTTCATCCCGTCCGTCCTACTGACTCTTTGTCACATTTCCAGCTGAAAAACAGCGTCTGTCCCGGGCAGAGAGAGCCCGGCAGCTCCTGCAGTTGACGTTAACTCACCATGCCTTTGTCGCCTTCCACTATTGTGTTGTTGTAGCTAGTGTGTCTGCCGCTTGTGTTGAAAACAGTAATTGTGAAGGTCAGCCCCACGACTGAGAGGTCAGCAAACATCCCCCCTGGAAAACAGCATCCCTCCCCGCGAGTGAGAGCCGGACAGTAATTGACAGTAATTTAGAGCCAAAAAACATAACTTTGTGACTTTCCAGGATGCATGGTGGGTCAGAATCTCAATCACAACACATTATAACAGCATCCATATGATTATAAACAGTCGGCGGAAACATGTTTAGATGAATAGGTGGAAACCGAGGGAAAGACGTACAAAAAACCCACACAGATCTCAAGGTTATGATGTGTACCGTCGCGCCTGTTTTGGTTCCGCAATGCCAGCATGCTGTATGAAATTACACACTGGAGCAGCTTTATGCCGGCGCTGCGTGGTTCAGGATCAACAGACAAAGGAGCCTTCGTTGAGAAGAATCTCTGTGTGAAATTATCGTTTTGTTCTCAACGTGATTCTCTTCTTTCATGCAGATAAAATCGAGAATGGAGATGCGTACCAGAGGAGGAGAGGACCTCATTCGGGCAGCTCCGACGGACAGGAAACAGGAAGCAAACAACAGGAAGAGGTTGCGCACGCAGGAAGCAGCTGGCGACGGATCGTCCTCCTGATCCTCGCCATCACCATCCACAACATCCCAGGTCAGAACGAGACACAGCAGCTGACGGGGGGAGAATTTGTTGTCAATGTCATCGATGTTGTTTCGCCGCTGAAGTTAAATGGAAATTCGTGAAATGCACCCCGGCACTTGTCACTGCTGCTCAGGGGGTGAAAGTCACCTCGCACAGTTGTAAGAGTTACCGCTGAGTTCCAGACTGACAGAGGCGGCGGTTTGCACATGATTATCTTATCCTGAGTAGCTCTATAAACAACATCAGCTGTGACCTTGGAAACGTAAGCTTTCTACACCCAGGTTGTTGATCGTGAGTAGTGGCGGAATTTTAGCAGTCACCTGGCAGCACAGCGTGATGAATACTGAGCTTGTGGCTGCCCTAAAACAGGCAGAGGGGAGAACAGAAGCCTCAACCGCAACAGGAAATTGGACTTAGAATCAGTTCTTCCCTAAAACCTCTGCAGTGGTATCCATGCGATGTACTGTGCAAAACAACAGGAAAAGTATTCAGTGGACAGCGCTTTGACAGGGAAGAAAAGACTAGTAGGTGATTGCTCATCAAACAAACGTGTCACTCAAATCCAAACTCACAAGAGGCCTGCGTTGCTGTTAAGTTTACTTTCAAGATGATCAGAGTGTATTTTGTGTCTACAAACTCGGTCAGCAGTTGGATTTTATTTGCATTTTAAGCCACGCTGGCTCCAGGATTTTGGTGCGACTGTTGGTCCGCCAGTCCACCATTTCGGTTGGCACTGAAATATCTCAACGTGGATTGGATGGATTGCCATTCATGGTCATGTTCCTAGAAGATGAATCCCTTCGTCTTTCCCTCTAATAACAATAAAAGGTTAGCAGTTGTCTTTATGAAGATTGTCTTGATAACTGTTAACTAGAATCCCCTGAAATTCGGTACACACTGGTGAACATAGCGAACATTTTACCTGCTAAACATCAGCATGGTAACTTCAAAGCTTCCATCAAGTCAAAATTGATGTTTAATTGTTACTTTTTTTGCTCCTCTTAAGGTTTCAGGCCTCATTGATTGGTAAACCTTGTATAAAAAAACAACTTTATAACTCTATTCGGTGATATGGGCGAAACTGGATAAAATGTTACGGATAAAATATTCCCCATGTTTTTTTTACGATGTTGTCCTCGGGCTAGTCCGCCTCAACTCTGGACTGATAGCTTTGCTTATTGCTGAAGTAACTGCTAACTCCTGCAAACCAGCAACCTTCCAATCTACACCTCCTGACCTGCTCCGTATGCAAGCAATAATGTACAGCAGTAAAGGTAAAGAAGGTTTCCCACAGAGAGTGTGCATGTTGCAGAGAGCAGGAGAGGCGCATGATAACCTGCCAAGCATGACATGCTGTTACTGTTTCATGAGCTTTAACAGTAAGATATGTATAGATAATGAAAACAGTGTATGTTCACAGTGTATTTAACAAAATACCTGCCAGTGAGTTCCACAGAGGGCCGACAATAAAGTAACCGTGCCACATCCTGCGTTCAATCTTGTTTACTAGCCCTGGGTGTTTTGTATTGAGTCCAAACCAGAAGGCTCACTGAATGTAAATACCGTCTTCTTCCTCCCTTGGAATAAACAATTTGAATATTTATAGAGGAAAAAAACCCAGTTAAATAGACAGGTTCCTCCCGGAATACACCTTACACTTATTGAACACTACACAGAGGCCAGCAGGTTGCCATTCTATCAAACCTAATGATCTAATTAGACTAATGACATGTCAATCACACATCAAAGACAACACCCAGGGAGGAGCAGAGCTCGATATGTGGAGCTTTGTTCTGTCAGCGATGAAACAACAGCTCAAAACGAAACAGTAAATAAAGATGAATCTATTCATGTCAAAAAAAAAAAAAAAGTATTGAAGCAATTAGCAGTCATTGTTGACATTTCTAGAGGCTGACAGGAAGAGCGCCATCAATCACACGGTGTGTTTGATGTAGACTGAAGGTGTATGTAGGGGAATATTTTTCTCGTTATATTTGAGAACTGGCGCTGGTGCTGTTGACTATAACGCCGACCTAGACAGTGTTTACAAAATTGGGAGCACAAATAACCTTTACTTGGTTTGCACTCCCTAAACCTGTTCCCCATGCCGAGCTTCGAAATATTACCCAACCCGCGTTGTTTTTCGCCTCTGTCGAGAATTGTAAGACGCACGTTAAACGCGCAATGTGTGATTTTTACCGCTACGGGTCTTATTTCTCCAAACAAAACGAAGCACATCTGCAGAGTGTTGTGTGTGCAGCCGCTGCAGCTGTTCAGGGTCGGCTGGATACCAGCCGGCTCTGGAGGAGGGGGCCGGGGTGCAGAGGCAGACTTTCCGGAGAAACGAAACACCTAGAGGCAACGAAATTTGCTCTGATCAGACGGGAGGTGAGCTCAGAGATGACTTTTTTTTTACTTCAGGGATTTTAAAGTGGATTTATGGCTAAAGACCTGTTTATCGGCCCGGCTGCAGCAGCGATCCACGGAGGTGACCTCCGTTGTCGGGTGTTTACATAGTGTAATGTGGCCCGCCGACTGGAGCCGGAGGGGACGTGTGCTTTAATACATTAACGTAACATTAGGGGAGAAAGGAGAGAGCAAAAGGGAGTTTCTGGTAATTGCGGAATTAAGTGAGAGAATGACTTGAATTTAAACACACCGACACTCACGTGGTCCATTTGCGCTGTTGCTCGCTAGCTTAATGCATAAAGTAATCTGGTCATTTAGGGCGAATAAACACTCGCGCAAGACAAAGACAAATGATCCCGCAGTCAAACTCGCTTTGCTGGTGGTGAACACACCATTAAACAACTACCACTGCTGATAATTCATAGACGAGGTAACATTTTAGAGGTTGTTTTCACGTTAAATTTAGTCTGGTTCACCAACTTTATTTTCTTGGAAATAACAACGGGTAACCGAATGAAACACACCGTTACCTTAAAGGGACACTGTGGAATTATTTCTCCCATCTAGTGGTTCAATTTTATTTTGCATTCAAGCGAATACTGCTCTCTAGCGTCTCGCGTTTTCAAATGTGCGTTGCAACCTGTTGGAACTATGGCAGGCGGGATGTGTCAAGATTCAAGAAGCTCTGACAACAACATGTCTTCAAACAGCACTTCATCAAGTTTAGTTTCGGGTGATGAGGTACATTATTTCAGACAAACGTCAAACTGCAGGTGACGAGCGCGTCTGGCTAAGCTCCTTCTCCGTTCCACAGTCACGCTGGCTCTGAGCGAAAACGCCTTTAGCCTTATCTGTACCACGTAGAGCTTTTTGTCCCTCTCACCAGTTCATCGTTTTTTATAGAGCGGAAGGACATGGAAGCCTCCGTAGAGCTCGCCCGTCCTATGGAAATACAGAGAAGTGATTCTTCCCTCAGGAGGAGAAGTGAGATTGTTGGCAGAGATCACTTTATATTTATGAATGAAGACGTTGATTTGAGGTAATAAATTACTTAAAACACTACACAGTGGACCTTTAAGAAAACTTGTTGATTTGTGATGTAGTACACAGCTCGACAAAGTATAAAACAAAGGTTTTGTCATTTTTAGACATTAATTCTTACTTATTATACCTTTAATATGTCTCATTGCTCAGGTTTCGTAATGGTTCATTGCGCAAGACTCCTAATCCAAAGACGTACACTAACTTGCAAAATTCATACTTTTAAACACAAATTACAATCCTTACATACAAAGTGCAAAACACTGAATGTTTTCACTTCGAAGAGGGATGTCTCACATCAGCATGATTCAGCGCTTATTACCAGATCACTCAGTGAATCTAGAATAACAGCTGCACTGAGTTAATGTTGGGGAGAAAATGTGCAGCAAAGGTTAACACCATGTTCTTTTGTATAAATTCAATTATTTAATTTTTTGAATATTTAATGTTTTGTAAGGGTGTATTTTGTTTCAAAGCTCTTTAGATATGCACCACATCTCAGTTCTTTCTGCTGTGTCCGTTTGCCTTTTTGACCAGGCGTCTAACGTCAGCACCACTTTCATGAGACATCATACTTTTGACTCACCAGCATTTACTCCACCACATTCGTCCATGGTTTGGTGAATGTGTAAGTTTAGAATGTATCACGAGCAGAACAGTGAGCTTTGGACAATTAACGATTTTCTCATGTCGGATTAGCGAGAAAAAGCCGTTTTTCTTGTCTAGATGATTTTGTAGGTCACGCTCGGTTTGACGCACTTGATTTCCATTCGTTCTAATCAGTAACGGCAACATCGTTTTTAATACCGCGGAGATATTGTTCGCCCGAGGAAGTGTGGATAATTAAGGACACGTGTAGTTTGGAGGGTTGGAGTGAATGGTGCCTGTGTTACAGAGAATATTCTGCTAAATATGATGTTTAATGTGAAAGGCCACTTTAGTAATGAGTAAAATCGTTAAGCGGTCACTACACACACACCTCAGTTCTCTTAACTGTTATGCATGCAGAATGTGCTCCTGTACAGACACACTTGCATGCAGACATCAGACCAACACAGTTGTAGGTGGTGTTCACACCCATAGAGATCTCCTCCGAGGCTCTGAATGAAAAGACCTCCCACAGTCCCAACCAGAAAACCAAAACACACAGATTACATAACTCAGTTGGTCGATAAGACTAAACAACTGAAGGAGATGGGGACTTAAAAAACGTAAACTTAAAAAAAACAGGCGGAACAAACATAGAATTGCTCCAAACAGCTCGTCCGGCGCAGTCCAAGTATCTGGAAGCCCAGAGATCCCAATTTGATTTGAAAAGACGTTGTTAACGCCGTCTATAAGCCTGCTAAGCCAAAAGCATCAGCAGACCCCCCTCTGAAGTAGGTGCTTTGAGCTTGACTGCGTGTCAAGGGTGGAAATAATGTCTTTTCAATTCTATGTGGGATCTTGGGGCTTATGGAGACTTAGATCATGCAGGATGAGCTGTATGGAGCTATTTTATGCTTGGTTTTGTTTTTTGTTGCGGTGGGGGGGGGGTTGCTTTATGTTTTTTTTCTTTTCCCATTTTAAGTCCCCTTCTACTTCACTTGTTAAGGAGAACACTGCAACGTTGTTTTGCTGTGAAGCTCCAGAAATGTTTTGTGGACCTAGAAACTTGACCCCACTATCCACTTAGCATGGGATTTTCCATTTTTTATTTTTGGGGGAACTTGTCCTTTAAGTAAAAGTACAGAAGTAATATTAGCAACATGCACCTAATCCATCAAAAGTAGAAGTATCTGTGAGAATAAAAGCCTTTGAGACTGATATATTATCTTATATGACATTTTATTTAGTTAGCATTAACTTTTGCAGCTGGATAGTTTTAACTGCTTCATAATGCTTTGAGTTCATCAGTTTAGTCCATTGGCTCCCATTTTAGGGGTTATAAGATGAATGTAAGGAGTGAATGGAGTGAAACTATTCTGGTTTACAAATTTGTATCCTTTTTTTCTATTCTCTAATCTTTATTGTGAAATATTGAATGATTCACAAATTGACTACGTTTCTAGAAGGGGTCACAAACCAAATAGTTTAAAAACTAAGCGAAGACAAGTCCCAGTAAAAACAGTCAAAAGCTGATTTTGCTTGCAGAAAAGGATGTAGGTTGTGTACACATAAAGTGTGTAGAGTAAACCTCAGCGCAGATGACCGTAATCTATCGTTTGAGTGTGTGTGTGCTTGTGTTTGTGGATAAACCATGGATGCATCTGAATGCAAGTTTTCAGTTTGCAAGCCACACACCTGTATGTGGTGTTTAAAGGAATACTGCGCTTTTAAAGGTACATTGGAGGATTCAGGAAAAAGGCAGATGACTGTTCAGTCTCATTCCCAGGTCGTCAAATACTGATGCTTTGGGTTGGCAAGAAACCAGATAAAGGTCCGGAACATAGCAAAGTACCAAGAACATAAGAAAATACAGGCAGAGGGCAGGGTCTCTGCTGATACAGACACCGCCACACACACCCAGTGGGTCACAAGTGAGAATTATTTTGATATCTGGTTATCGTCACATAATTGGAGGAAATTTAAGACTCTTTGCACTGTTTTAACCCGTCAGATTGCTAATAAATCCCACGCCCTTCTTTATTTACTACTTCCCTGTTTTGGACATCAGCACAAAGGTGAACATTAAAGTTATTTAGTCTACGTGTCTATCGTAAATCCCTGTTTACATTCAAGGTGTTATTGTATTGCACAATAAGCTTGTAGAGCCCAGAGAATAAAATGATTTATACTGACATGAAATTCAAAGGAACAACGGCAAAACAAACTGTAAGCCGTGCATTCTGAGTGTGTTTTTTTTAATTCCCCAGCCTTTTCATGAGGGCTGCTCTGTATAACTGTTACTGATTTGCATTTACAGAGTTCACAATAAGGATATCAAGGGAGTTCATCTGCATTCAAGCTGAGACAAAAGAGGCTGGGAGATGAAATATTTTAAGCACATGGCAAGTAATCACTATGTTGTGCGAGGTGTATAAATACACCCCAGGGACAGTCTATATTTGAACCTAAAAGGAATAAATTTAAACACCTATGAGTCTATATTTGAATAAAGGCACAATCAAATGATCTCATTCAAATAGTATTGGGATCATTGTAATGCTAAACAGTGCCTTATCTTTTCCTCACACGGGTAGTTTTCTTGAGCAAAAGCAATATATTCATACAACAAACCACTGATACGCTCACATGTGTACATGTCGTATCATATTGACATTTTTACGAAACATGTCGTATCATATTCACACTGCAAGTTTATGGCCCGATTTCTCCAATCTGGAGGTGGCGAAGGCGTGGGAATTACAGGCAAGGTGGGAAGTGTGAAAACACTGGATATTTCTTACTAGCTCAGGTGTTTCAACATTTATGAGCACGATGCTGGACATTTTTAAAAAATGTTTGTCACAACAAGAAAAGAGCTATTGTAACAGGAAGTCATGGTGTGTTTATGGCCCCCATAACAGGTAAGCATAGCGTTGCCACAATATAAAATTAAAAGTGACATCTAAAGACACGTGAAGTTGCAACATAAAGCAATTTAAAATTTCCACATATCCATGTTTTGTGGAAACGCATGTGTCGACATTTGTTTTGGCAATTGGTTGCAGTGCATGTTGTATTTGCACTCGTTGATCCAGATACACACAACATTTTACCACTGATTGAGATTCAGATTCTCTTTATGTTACTTAGAATACCATACAAAAAAAGCAGCAAAATACTGTTTCCTCCAGCTCCAATGTTCATCAGTGCTTTCAGCTGAGCCTTAGCTCTGAATACAGATATTTGGGTATGTGGTTGGATCAGAAACTCACATTTAAATTTCATAGGAACACACTTGTGAGCCAGCTAAGACAAAAAATTGGTTATTTATATGGAAGCAGAACTACTTTCCCCATGTTCTGTAGGAAAGGGATCATTGAAGCTGTCTTTTTATCTGTCCTGGATTATGGGGATGTTATATATAGACATGCCTCTGTCTCCACTCTTACTCCACTAGACTCAGATTCATTACTGGTGAGTGTTATTCCACTCATCATTGCATTCTATATGGAAAAGTTGGATGGGCATCTCTTTAACAGTAAGACGTGACAGCCATTGGTTTCTGTTTCTTTTTAAAACCTTGAAGGGAAACATGCCACCATATATCAGCTCTTTATTAAAGTGGTCACAGAGTCACTATTCGACACGCTCTAGTGATCATATAGTGCTCGAGGGTTCCCCTGGGAAATTTGGGAAAATGGCTTTCAGTTTCAGTGCTCCATACACTTGGAACATTTTACAACGTACATTTAAACTTGATAAAGTTGTACCTATAGGTCAGTTTAAGACTTTTTGATTTCAGACTACTCTCTGCTGTCCTGTATGGTTGTCTGCCGTTTATCTTTTATGCAGCTCTGTTTTATTTGTGTTTGTCGTGTTCTTTTGCTTGCAGTTTCTTAGCATTTTACAGCACTTTTTTCCGTTTTATTTGTATTCTGTCATATTGCTTCTTATCCGGCGTCATTTTTAAGTACCCATACTGTTTACTCACTCTGTTATTATGTTATTTCTGTTTTTTTTTTTCTTTATGCTCTCGAGATCATTGCCATCAATTGCCATCAATTACTTTCTCAAGATTTAGATAAACGTTGAATGAATGAATGAATGAATGAATGAAAGTTGTGTGAATCCAATTTTCTTTGTAGCATGACCGCTTAACTTCCTCTGAGTGACTCTGATTGATAACAGCTAGGGCTTGTTTGATACACCCATTAGACTCAGCCACAAACACTACCATGGAAAAGTCTAAAGAGCTCAGCATTGATCTGAAAGAGCACATTATTGATTGGGACTAGTCACTTGGGGCCATTTCAAAGCAGTGCATGGCACAGTTGTCTCCCTGCTACAATCAGGAAGAACTATCGCCTGCTGCTCAGAGAAAATTGGTCAGGATGGTCAAGAGTCAACCAAAAACCACTAAAAAGTAATTCTGTAATGAATAAGAAGCTGCTAGAAGGCAGGTGACAGTGTCCACAGTGAAGTGTGTTTTGCACGTTTATTGGCTGAGAGGCTGCCATGCAAGAAAGAAGCCCTCACTCCAGACGCGGCACCTTAAGGCTCAACCCAAGTTTGCTGCTGATCACATGGATAAAGGAAAACGTTCTTGAGGAAAGTTTTGTGGTTAGATGAAACAAAAATGAGTTGTTTAGCCACAGTGACCAGCAATATGTTTGGAGAAGTGAAGATGAGGCCTTTAACCCCAAGAACACCATACCTAGTGTCGAACATGGTGCTCGCAGTATTATACTGTGGGGCGGTTTTGCTGTCAGTGGATCTGGTGCCAGAAGATTGGGTCTTCGGTGCAGTTGGGTGTTCCAAAACACACATCAAAATTGGTAAAAGAACGGCTAAATCTGGCTAAATTTGAGGTTTTGGAATGGCCTTCCCAAGTCCTGACTTGAACCCCATCGAGAACATGCAGGCCTTGCCAAGAAGCCAACAAATTTTGTTGAACTTCACGATTCTGTCCAATTTTTTAAAGAGTGGTTAAAAATGTCGTCAAGAGACCTGTGGATGACAATCAAAAGCACTTAAATGTCAAATCAAATATTAGAATTACTGTATGTACAGTCCCCTCCAAAACTATTGGAACAGCGAGGCCAGTTCTTTTATTTTTGCTGTACACTGAAAACATTTGGCTTTGACATCAAAAGATAGAAAAATATGAGACAAGTCAGTATGTCGGCCTCCACTTCAAAGTATTTACATCTAGATCTGTAAAATAAGGTGCACAACATGAAGACCAGTGAGCTGTCTATGGGAGAAAAGCAAGCAATTTTGAGGCTGAGAGAAGATGGAAAATCAATCAGAGACTGTACAAACATTGGCCATAGCCAGTACATCCACTTGGAATGTCCTGAAGAGGGAAGAAGCCACTGGTGTACCAGTTGAAGACGAACCAGTAGGCCGAGGAAAACATCAGAAGATCGTGACAGAAACATTGTGGGAGCTGTTAAGACTCAAACCCTGAAACATCAGTCAGTGACATCACCAACAATCTCCAGAGGGCAGGAGTGATGTTACCACAATCCACCATTCGCAGAAGACTTTGGGAACAAAAGTACAGAAGATACAAACCACTCATTAGCATTAAGAATAGGAAGGCTTAGATTGGAATTTGCCAAAAAGTACAGAGACGAGGCTCAAAAGTTCTGGGACAAGGTTTTATGGACTGATGAGACAAAGATGTACCTTTACCAAAGTGATGGAAAGGCTAATGTGTGGAGAAAGAAAGGATCTGCTCATGACCCCAAACACACAAGCTCATCTGTGGAACAGGGTGGAGGTAATCTCAAGGCTTGGGCTTGCATGGATTCTTCTGGGACGGGCTCATTGATCTTCATTGATTATGTAACACATGATGGCAGCAGCAAAATAAACCCAGAAGTCTACAGAAACATGTTGTGCCAATTTAAAGAGAGATGCAGCCAAACTGACCGGGAGATCCTTCATCATGCAGCAAGACAACAACCCAAAACACACTACCAAAGCAACCAAGGAGTTCATCGGGGTTATTTTGATGTCAAACCCAAATATTTTCAGTGAATTGGCCTCACTGTTTGAGCCAGCAGATGTGCTCACATTTTTAGAGCACCCATGATAAATTCAGTATGTCTTCCACTCATTCCATCACAGAAAAACAAGATTTGTTTAAGTCATTGTAACTGAAGAACGCCCTGATTTACATGTTCTTTACGAGTGTAAATTAACTTTTGACCGCGACTGTATATATATATCAAGCGCCTCAGAATTAGTCCAAGGCCTGAATCTTAATCTTAAACTGAAAATACTCCTACATCACCTCGGGGTAGACGATATGTAATTTACAAAGCCTTATTTTCGTATTTGTGTTTCTAGTGTCTAAACTTTTCTCTACTTATTATGCGTATTTTCCTATAAAGGGAAAATGTTATTCATGCTCATGTCATTGCTATTAAGATAAAAAAAAAAAAAAAAAAAAGTTATCCTTACCATCCTTTTATTCTTTCTGAGTTGTAATGTAATGGAAGCTTTTCAGCTGCATTCTGGTGTTATGTGTAATTATGCAGCCCTAAATCGCTGTAGAAGTGGCCTGTTTGGCTTCTTTGAAGAGCTTCTTCACCCATCAATCATGTAATTTAACATCAGCCACAAACACTGAGGACTTTGCTCCTTTCCTATTAGTGGCTCCTTTCTGTAATAACCCCATTTTGTGATTCGGGCTGATGAAAGAGGACTTTTACATAAAAAAAAACTTAGTTCAGCTTTACTGAAGAGTAATTTACATTTTGTGGGGTTTGAAAAGTCTGCCATTTGGCGAGTGTTTTTTCCGAGGGTGCGGTAAGTGCACTTATTTTTTGACACCTAGGTGAAGCCCTCATACTGGCGGTGTTAGTGCACCACTCTTCCTCTTGAGCAACACAAACAGCCGCTGCACGACAACGTACCGAGCCTCCAAATGCTCCGTGTTACTTGCAGAGAGAGAGCCATGACAGAGGTTTGGCAACGGTCTGTAAAGCTGAACGGGAGATTGATGGCAGTCCTCCCTTCCTAACATTAGGGTTGATCCCTGTTAGTGTGATGGATGGAGCGTTCTTTGACAGCGACTGCTAGCAGTGGGTCTGAGCAGAGCAAGAGAGAAGCAGGAATATCATAATGTTACTAGAAATAAAGTATATTCAGAAATTGGAGAAATGAAGGAAATTGAAGGAAATAGACCATTTTCAAGATTTTGTCCTGCTAAGGTATTCTATTGATTTCTTTTGAAAGGTTACTTTCCTGACTTTACTTTACTGATCCAGTTGGGGACAAATAACAATCAGTGCTGACACACGGTCAGAAACAAAGGCTCTGATTGGTCGACAAGTCAGGAACACAGCCTTTCCTTTGTATCACGGACACAACAAGGAAACTTAAACATTATTAAACTTGTGAGTAATATTAAACATCAGTAACATCATGTTGTCTGCAATTTTGTCTATCCCAGACTTAACATCGTCTTCTATTGTGCCACAGTGTGTCATGTTTTTCTCAGCAGTCCTTTTCAGTGCTTGGCAGTGAGACAGACTCACACACACAGCTCAGCTGGAAAAGCTCTGCTTTTTTTTGATAACGTCACATTAGATATCATATTTATTTTTTGCTTGACGAACACAGTTTATTTGCCCAAGGCCAGCGTTTATGCTGAACACTGAGTGTATCAGTCCACAGGGGAAGTTCTACCCAGCTGCAAGCAGTATGAGGTGTATTATATATATATATATATATATATATATATATATATATATATATATATATATATATATATCAATTAAAATTAGCTCTGCCGTTTCCAACAGCAATATTAAAGCAATGAACACATTAATGCATAATTAACAGTATAATTCCATTAGACAGGCTTAAATATATTACTCTGATACTGCCAATCTGCATAATTAGTCTTTTCACACTTGTTAGATCTTCTTCACGTATATTTTAAGGCTAATGCTTTTCTACTTTGACCAAAGAAACATTTTCAATGCACGACCTTCAGAGTATTTCTACACACAAACATACATAGGAAAGAAAACCATGATGTGTGTCCTTCCTCCTTCAAAGCGTATCAGTTCATCTAAACCAGATCTTACGTTGTTATTGTATGCTAACCTCAAAAGGCGTTCTTTGCGTATTAAAGTCACTCAAATTTCCTAACGGGCAGAAGAACTGCCTGATTTTGGCTGTGGATCATGTCAATTTCTTCACTACTCTAGAGTTTGCAGTTATGGTAACTTACCACTGAACAAATAAACAGCAAATGCACAAGCAATGGTAATGTATTCGTAACTGAGAACAGATTTCTGTGACAAGAGACACTCAGAGCAACCGAGTGGTGAGTATGACTCTTGTACTGATTGAGTGAGTGCTGTGGAATGAGGTCAAGATATGGAGGCTGTTTTAAGTTTGCAAAAAAAAACCTAATTTAATGTACTCAAATGAGTATATCAGATTTAATATAAATTGGGGAACAAATGCAGTTTGTAATATATGCCTGATGATGAGAAATTACATAATGCAAAGTTATGAAAAGTTCATTTTTTCTATCAGGGCCAAAGCACAAACACACTGTGGAATGTTTTTGCAATATATTTTTATTTATTTTTTTTGGAGTGCCTTTAGACATAAGTGATGAGTGACTATATTTCCTGAGATGTTGTAGCATTGCACAGGATTAAATCATGGTTCTCGTCAAGTAATTTGTAGTTTTCTTGATCCAGTAGATTATTGCACATTTTGAAAAGCAACGGCATAAAGAAAGATGAGAGAAGACTTTGATGTGCGTTAAAAGGAACATCTCAGCCAAAAACGGATGAAAAAAAAAAAAAGAGGAGTAAAATTAACCCGAAACGTTGCAGTTCTGCAGTGAGAGGAAAAAAGAGCGGGAGTTGAGAGAGAGGAGGCACAGAAATGGCAGGCTCGACGAAAGCAGTGTGCAGACGGATGAGGAGAGGAGATTAAAGGGAAGCGCGATGGAAATGAGTGGCTGCTGTGACAATGGGCTGTCAGCAGCAGTATCGTCAGACTCGCTTAAAAGAGCATAGAACATGAAGCAGGAATTGGATAAGACTGCCGCGCGCACACACATTGTGTCGAGACTGAGACACATTCACAGGCAAGTACACACTCTTTTGCCCAAAACTAGTCTGAGTTTTCTCTGGGGAGTGGGGGAAAAAAAGCACAAAAAGACATACACAGGTGACAACACAAAACACCTCACGTCCCTGCTGTGACAGAATTGAAGACTCACACTTACATTCTCAGGAATTATCTCAACCTGTCATCACTGTTTGCCATAGACACGAGTACTTTTCTAATGAAGTTTGTTCAGACTATTTTGAAAAACCCTTTGACAGATAAGGTGTTTGGCTTATCCGTCGTTTTGGTGGCTGTTCTTGAATCCCTGACAAACTTTTGGGGTTTTAACAACTCCAGCACGTAATGATCGTAATACAGGTGGGTGAGAAACTGATGGAAAAAGCAGCATAAGGTGTTTGTGTACGTTGCTGGGACTGTTCCTTATAATTGATTCTCTAAATCTGTGACGCTCTACTGAAAGGATTAACTTTAATCTTCTTCAAGTTATTCCCTAATTACTATAAGTGTTCGATGAGGGTGTTGCAAAGCGCTGGCTGAAATAATCTGGTGACTGTGAAGACCATAGCATATGATTCACATGATTTTCATACTCATCAAACCATCCAGTGACCCATTGTTCCCCGTAGATAGGGAAAGGTCATACAATAAATGAGCACTCTCAGAAAAAAAAAAATTGTGTTTATATTGGATTTTCAGTGACCCTTCCCTCTAAGGTGTCACATAGACGCACGTCAGTATTTCTGGGGGTCTACTCAGAGAGTGAGCGTTAAGGGTTACTGTAGTTTTCAGAGGCTGAGTAGTGGATTTATCTCTTGATAGAAAGGCAAGCTTAAAAATAGAAATGAAAAATGAATAACTGGGTGTTGAGACTAAAAAACATGGATTGAAATCCAGAAATGGGTTTCATATCTTTGAATTTGCTTCATAGTCTTTAGTTCTAAAGACTGAAAACACTGCTCAGTCAAATAACTCTGAGACAGAATTTGGGGGGGGTATTGGCTTTGTCGAGCAAAGTCGTGCGCAAAGCCCGGCACACCACTTGCATGCTAACATGCTCACAATGATGAATATGTTGATGTTTAGAAGGTAATGTTTATGGTGTTCACCATCTTAGTTTAGCATAACAATTGCTAATAAGCACTAAACATGTTGGTCACCAGATGGTTTGTTACAGGGAACATCTTGGAAGGCATCGCTATGAATTATTTGGGAAATGGTGGCGGCTTGAAAATTTAAAAAAAAAAGGCAGGTGATTGGACAAACCATCTGTCTATCACCGTATTTAACAACCAGATCAACAGTAGGAGAGCGCTAACACAAGCAGAGCCAGTTGGTAAATCAAACTCTTATCAAAGGCAGTCGAAAGAAGAATGAAAACATTTTCCTCCAGTACATTTTGCTCTCCAGTTCTGATGATGCTATGGCAGCTATACTTACGTCTTGCGGAGCCGCCATTGCTGTATTAAAGCACTAGTTGCTTCTCTTACTGGTCATCACACCTAATCAACACCCAATCCACACCTGTAGCTGACAATTCCGCATAGGACGCTGACTGATTGGACCACTGTGTGTTCAGCCACAAGCGCATGGCTTGAAAACTGGCAAGATGGATTTTCAAATCCAGCTTCGTACGAGGCTGATTGGAATGCCATCAGTTTTGCAGACAATTGGAAATAATCCAAAGTATTGGACAAAATGAAATTTAGACCTGGTGATGGCCTTAGATGAGAAGTCATGGGATCATTATTTATACTGACAGGAACATTAGAGTCTCTATCGAATTTTATAGCAATTTTTCAATCACTGTTCAGATATTTAAAAAAAAAAAAAGAATGTCAACCTCAACCACCAAAGTCAAAAGTCATCCCCTGGGAGCATTTGCTGAATTATTACTGACGGGACTAAAGTGGTTGGACCATCCCAACAACCGGCGTTGCCATCCCTAGAGCCATGCTGCTACAAGGGCTAATGAAAATCTAGGTCACACAGGATAAAACCATATTCCAAATTGATGTAATGTAATGTGATTCAAAGGCATGTAATTCTGCCGAGACTTCCTCCGACCATTCACTCAGTAAGAACAGAAAAGAAACAAAAGAAGGGATTCTGATGTTTTTGGACATTGACAACACTCTGATGTCACAACAAGGTCACGTCAAATGTACTTCTTCGCTGTGGAACCACGGCACTGCCGTCTGATCCGATGCAATGCACTTGCTGCCTGGAGAATATTGTAACAATCCTCAAGATAGTCTTTCAACAGCCCTGAGATGCAGACAAAGACAGGAACATATGAGTCTTGTGAGTAAAACCTCACAGGTATGTGGGCGTTTAGTGCTCCCCTACAAACCCAGGTCTCTGTCTTGGAACAAAAACTTCCAGCTCACATTTCCAGCTGTGAAGCCGTACAATAGGGGAGCCGCTATTGTCAGAACACCATTATTCTTGTTCAAAAAGAGCCGATAATACAATTTTCTTATTGATGCATTAACTTTCCCAGAGGTCCAACAGATAGTGGCATTTCAGACATTAAGAGGATGATGTCAGTAATAGTAAGTGTGTGATACCATTTCCTTACCATTGAAGAAAATTCCTTGTTGTGTTTTTATCTCTTTAAATCAGTTAAGATTTTAAAAAAAGTTTTTTTCTAGGCCTTGTTCTAACTGTCAGACACCAACCACTGAAACTCTCAGCTAATGTTTTATTCAAAAACAGCTGATGGTTTTCCAATGCCAGCAGAGTTTCTACTAGCCCCATGGCATTTCAGACAGTTCCAAAGGATTGAGATGAATAGCAGATGGGACCCACAGTGTAACTCAAGGGTGCTTTCTGCTCATAATGGTACGACAGTAAGTCCCCCTGTAATGGGCTAGAGGGAATTTGATTAGAACCTGTGTGCACTGTTACCAGAGGTAATGACAGGCATTAGATTGTGATGAAGGGGCCACTGGGCTCATGAAGTCTGCAGGGGCACCAGAATACCAATCTCTCTCTCTTTGGTTTCTACTCTTTCTTTTCTCTCTGATTTGCTTCTCTAAGCATGATTATATTTGGTAAGCATGTGTAGCTCCAGCTTTCACTGAGGGTACAATGACCGCACATATATTCCTTTGTCTACCCTTTTCAGTACCAAGGGTGTGCTCGGTCAGTCTAGACGTTATCAAGGTTGTTTTCAGTTGTTGGATCAGTCGCTATTTGGGTTGAGTGGGTTTCCGGTTTTACCAGCCCGGTCCACTTTAAGAGATTCAACTTTTTTGATTTTGTGCCAACCGACTAAACTAGCATTTTTCAAGTAAAACATCATGTGTACAGAACTAGCAGCATGTGGCGAGTTAGAAGGAGCCTGGGATAGCCTGTTAGCTCAGTTCCACAGGTGGTGCTGAGCTTATGTCTTATTATGATGGACTTAAACTGAGAGTGCTACAATATTTCTCAGTCTGAAGTCCACAAGAGAAATGAAGTTAGTGCCAGTGATGCTGAAGCCCGTCAGCATCACTCACTGTTTTTGTAGCCTGCTGTTCGAATCCTCAATTTGACCCGCTGCTCATTTTTGCCCTGTTAAAGTTCCAGCTTTACTCTGTTAATGCAAACTTAAGACCTCCTTTATCTGTTTCAAATTAAAAGCCCTCCAGGGTTTCAGTGGACAGAAACCCTTCATTTCTTCATGTTGTCAAAAATGAATTAACTTGCAAGGTTCGCATACTGCGTGACATATCCTATTCTGTTTTTCACTCAGCTAAAGTCTTATTTTTTTTTTTTTTTTAAAGTATTTTTTTGGCCTTTTATGGCTTTATTGATAGGTAAGCTGAAGATATGACAGGAAATGGGAGGAGAGAGAGGGGGAGTGACATGCAGCAAAGGGTCCCAGGTCGGGAGTCGAACCCGGGTCCGCTGCAGCGAGGACTTAGCCTCTGTACATGGGACGCCTGCTCTACCAAGTGAGCTAAACGGCGCCCCTAAAGTCTTATTTTTAATAATTTTGATGTGATGGACTGTACTGCTGCTGCAACCTCATTCATTTTTCAAACTAAATCACCTGAACATGTGCCTGTTGAAAAAACCAGGAATGGGAGTGGGGAAACACGCCTACCTTCAGTGATGAAGTTAGCAGACTGAAGCTACCCAAGGACCCCAGCAACACAATGCAAATCACGTGACCACATTCGCGTAGGTGAAAATCACCCAATGTTAGTTAAACTATTCCTTTAATCGAAACCTGATTTTCACTGTAGCAACATGTTTGGAGCAACATGTGTTTTACAAGCTAAGACAGTGTTAACAAGTTAGCATTGAGATGCCTGCATAATAATAGGATCATCCAAATATAAAAATGAGCTCTTTGGTCGGATGAATGTTGAGATGATTTGAGGAGAACTGTCAGTGTTTTGAGATTTGATCGGTGGGGTGATCAAATCTCATGTCCAATGCGAAATAGGCTGTAGTTCTGACTGCAAACACACACACACACACACACTTCTCAAACACAATATACACTCATAGACACATCACGCACTGTGACCTTTTCACTTTCAATTAGACTGGTGTTTGCCTTAAGTGTGCACGACAGGCATTTTGAATGAGACAAATGGGACATCAGGGGAGAGGGACGCTGCTCAGAGTGCACAGAGCATGCAAAGAGGGAACTGAAACGTATACAGTGGTCGCAACTGTAGAAATCCCTCTTTGCTGTTGTTGCCGCAGCTGTAGAAGTAGAACCTTGCAATATTAACTCTCAGTTGTGGATCTGTAGTCTACATCCGTAAGGCTTCCTCTGTAGATATGGTAAGGGGAGATGCAGGTTTCAGTAGTAGCATGATTATTGGAGGTAATGACGAATAAAAGAATACAGTGTACTCCTTCGAGTGAAGATCTTTTCTAGGACTGTAGTAGTTTTCTTGTTCTGTATACCCTCTTACGTGTAACAAGTGTTTCAAGGAAGGCAAAAGAAGGAATAATAAACTAACAAGAATCGTTCGTCTGCGTTTTTTATCCGCAGAGGGTCTGGCTGTGGGGGTTGGATTTGGAGCCATCGGGAAGACTTCATCTGCTACTTTTGAAAGTGCCAGGTAAGACTGATATTAAGGCAAGACACATACACAACACATCCTCATTCATCCACAATGTCAACTTTCAACAGCGGCAAGTGAGGACAAAATAGTGTCTACTCGTGTTGTGAAAAAAATATCGTAATATCAAAAAATAGCTAGACTGAATTTTGAAACTGTTTCAATCCTTATTTTCCACAGTATCAATACAGAGACTGGCTGTGCTTTCTCGCTCTCTCTTTTCACTCAAACTTCAAGTTGCACACACACACACACACACACAGCTGCAGTGTTATGACTATGGTCAGGAGTGTATTAACTTAAATGCTGTTGTGCTTAACACACAGAACTCAAGTCTTGTTCTATTTATCATTTCATGCCCTCAGTGTCATTTTTTTTCCCTTGGTATCGAACGTGTTATCGTATAAAGATATTTTTCAAGGTGCAGTTCTGTATCGAAATTAGAGATTCCACACGAGCGGCTACTTCATATGTGTAGTCATTTGTCTGGCAATTCAATCATCTGTTGTTATCAGCCGGACACAAAATGATGAATCCCAGTAGGATCTGTAACTGGTTTTCCATACTTCAATCAAATTGAATTCTTAACATTAAAAAGGGTGTTTTCTTAGTATAAGAGAGTTAAGTTTAGGCATACCATTGATATGGATGGGATTAGGTGAAGGTTTGGTGTGGTTTAGGTCACAATAAGAACATGGTGCTGTTGTTGTGTGCTGCTGACATCTAGTGGTTAAATGACAGTACTGCAGAGAGCAGTGGCAGTTGTTATTCACATACGGAGCTCTGGTCATATCCCATTTTATCAGTCCAGCCTGTTGAACCAGCATCTGATTTGAAAAGGCTTTTCTCACTATAAATCTATTTATTATAAGTGAATATAATTGTCTCTTTGCTGTAACATATGGGTTACAGTACATTTTTTTCTTTTATTTGAAAAAGAAAGTTGGTAACAACACTCAATGATGACCTATAATAAAAAAAAATAAATAAATAGCTTTACTTTCTAGCCCCAAAAAAGAGTTTGACCTTATTGGTTTCTCTGCAACATACCAGCTGTGCCCTTGTTTTTCTCCCCTTTGTCCCCCTAACTCCAGACTATCCACATGCAGATATTTATACATTAGAAACAAAGCACCGGACAAATTTGAATTTGAGCAGATGACGCAACAGCGTGAAAGGTTATGGGTTACCAAAGTCGTCAAGGTTTCATCCTCTGGGCTTCATGGGCATCTGTACCCAATTGCCCAGCAATACATTAACTGGCTTTGACATTTATTTAAAAAGAATAATAATAATGATTTAAAACAAAACCAGTTTCATATTTCTAAGGACTATGAAGGGCCTTATAAAATCAACTAACTGAATGCAATAATTGAGATGTCTCAGTCTGGAGTGTAGTCCCTTTATGATAGACTAGTGTTGAGGATAAGTTCAGGAGTCTCAGCCTGAGGAAAGAAGTTGCTCTCTTGTCTGGTACAGCAGCGGATACTCCTGTATCTTTTGCCAGACAGCAGCAGGACTGAACAGACCGTGGACGTGTTTAAAGGTAGGGTAAGAATTTGGGTTGCGGTTGGATACCTGGCAGAACCCAGCAGCTATCTGGTGTTGAGCTGTGTGCTGCTGACATCTAGTGGTGTCATGATGGTACTGCAGATACCAGGAGGTCCTTGTCCGACTGAAAGACAGGTGTCAGTCTGTTCTTTTCCCATCATGCCTCCCAAATTAATCTGGTGGTATTAGATTATAATGTTTTGTTTTTAATCGTTACTGTCACCTGTGGGTCTTTGTGTCAGTCAGTGTCAAATTAACAAAGTCTGTAAAGTAAGATATGCTGTTCGGGTATGCTGATATGCTGAGCCTCTTTAAGGTCATTGACCATTTGTAAATAGCAGTAGCAAATACCCCGGGATCAAAGTCTTCTTTGATAAAGAAAAAGACAACAGCAAACTTGACGAACAACAAATCTTTTATTTTTTATTGAGCTACAAATTTAGTGTCAGCATTTTCTTGTTTATCACCACACGACCTCTTCTGAAGGTTTCACAAGTACAGGTGGTACACGTCATATTTGAATATGAAAGGCGCCATTTTGGCTCACAAGAGTTGGAATCTGTGCTCTTAAGTCTGTGAAATAAGTCTTTGCCCAAGTGAGCTGAGGTTTAGAAAACATAGTCTCAACTAATTCACTACGACTGAAACAGTAGTTTTCCAGCGCGTCGAAACATTTAACTTGAGAGGAAAAGACAATGATCTCTGTGTAGTGCAGACAACAGTACACACTAATGTAATCATGGTCTGCTGACGCATATATGACAGTTGTTAGGTAGCTTTTGTATTTCTCCAGAAGAAGGTTTAACTGCTGCTGATAAATCCCCGCTGCCTGCGTGGCTCTGGAGCCTCCAGCACCCTCTAGACGCGCCTGATGGATCAACATCTGGGTGTGGAAGGCAGCTCCGTTCACCCACTGCTTGAGAAACCGAGAGTTCATATGTCCATCCCTCAGCATGGAATTCTTAGAAAGAAGAAGGAGATTCACAGCATAATAGAATTAACATATTTCTTCCATAGTTCTGATGATAGAAATTACACGGTTCTTACATTTAAAAGGTATAAACTAAGATTCAGAATTTTAGCTTGACTTCAGTCTTAAAATACTCAGGTCATTGAAGGAAGGATGACCTTTCAAAGAAAGATGAAAGATTTTGACTGCTTTGCACCTTCAGCCGTGTAAGCTGGACGCTAAGATCGGTCTCTATTTGCCTGGTCTCAGCCAGTTGAAGCTGTGGTTTCCCCAAGTTGATCCGCAGACGTTTTAAATACTCGTCCATCAGGTCTCGGACCTCCACAGTCGAGGATTGGAGTGTTGAAATTCATGAAAAGCAAAGTTTGAGTGTCGGTCAATTACGTACATAATTTTTTTTTTCTTTTTGGACAAAAGAAACATTCTTCACAACTTTTGGACACTTTATAGACTGAATGATTAGTCGTGAAATAAATCTGCAGAATCGACAAAAAATGTGATCTTTAGTTGCAGCCTTAGTTTCAACCATAATTACAACGCTCAGTTAAAAAACATGACTACACTGGACACAGGTCCGTTATCCTACGAAAGATCAGGGGTCTCACCTCATTGGCCTTCTCCTGTGCAAACACCCTTTGCAACATTTCAGCTGTGCCCATAGTTTCTTTCCCTAATGCCTTCCCAAATGTCTCCAAGATTATGGAAATGACGAGAGCCCCAAGTCCCACAGCGTTAGGCACCATTGCGAGCCCACCCAGTGCAGAGCCCAGCTTCTCTACAACGGCCGCAGCCTCACTGAATTCTCCACCGTATAAGACTTGATCTCTGTAATCATCCAGCACTTGGGTTGAGTTGAGTCCGGAGTATTTTAACATGGAGCTGAGTGGAGAGATGTATTCATTAGTCTTCGATAGATTTTCTTTCTTTTGATTTGTCTCTAGAGAGCTTAATCAGATTCTAGGATTCTCCACTTCATATGTTATATGATATCTTTAAACCACCTTGAAGTTAGAACGTAGACATGCATTTTCCTTTGTTCAGTGAGTGTGCCTACCTGTCAATTCCAATGCCGTGCCATTGTTCTGAGTTAAACATCGCCTCGGAGTACTTGTCAAGTTCTGCCAGTCGCTCCTCTGGAGACAACGACTGCCCCATTTTCCTTTTTGCTGCTTTTCTGGGAGCAAGAAAAGCAGAAGACTGTTCAATGAAGTGTGTTAACCTTTACTTATTGTCTCCAGGCCCTGTTTTTTTATGAAACCATCCAACATTTACCACCACTTTTACACAACTTTTTACAACTATCTCTGTCAGTTTTGCTATGTACAAGCCGGTGCAACGTTATTAATGACCTGTCTAACAATCTGTGCTGTTATCGCCATATTTATCGCCCAGTGGCGATGACACACTGTCCAAACTAGGTCGCTTCAAGCCTAACCCAATCGTTACATGAGAAGCTTGATACCACCCTCATCCATCTCTTAAAAATGACAGGTACAGGAGACAGTCAGCTTAGTTTATCTTAGCTTGGCTTATTTTAGCGTAAGGACTAGTCTGTGATGTAATCTGCCTACTAGCACCTCTATAGCTCACTTACACATAAGACCTACTGTGTTTAACCCGTACAGTGGTCAGGAAAGAGCCAGGGTAAGGGCAAATTCCCTGTTTCCACTCTATGCACTACACTAACAGTCCCTTATTTAATTCAGTATAGACAGTTAGCTTGTGAAAATTCTTATTCATCCAGGTCATAGTTATCTCAAGGAAATTGAATCGAATGCAACTGGATTTGGTTTTTGTCTTGAAGACGTTTCACCTCTCATCCAAGAGGCTTCATCAGTTATGAACTGATGAACTGATGAAACCTCTTGGATGAGAGGTGAAACGTCTTCAAGACAAAAACCAAATCCAGTTGCATTCGATTCAATTTCCTTGAGATAGTATAGACAGTTACGAGAGACTTCCTGGAATCTCCCTTTGTGGTGCAACAACCTTATGGTGACTGGCTCCAGTCAAGAAATAGGTCCCGTACACAACCTTAAGTAACACCATACATTGTCATTTTTACACTCTTTGTGTAGATTGAACAAACAAGATACAGTATAACTTGTTAATTAGCTAGCTGTTTCCTCCTGTAGCCTTCTTAATGTTAAGCATAATGGCTGCAGACTTCAGCTTCATACTGAATAGACAAGACATGATAGTGGTATAAACTGCATCGTCTGATGCTCAGCAAAGAAG
Organism: Lagodon rhomboides; assembly: GCA_039737535.1. Lineage (NCBI taxonomy): Eukaryota > Metazoa > Chordata > Actinopteri > Spariformes > Sparidae > Lagodon > Lagodon rhomboides. Next base: position 7,540,466 of record CM077804.1, on the reverse strand, counting down.
CCAATCGAGATATTTCCCCAAATGTCAAAGAATTTAAATTTTACAATGCAAATCATTCTAACAAAATGTATCATGGCTGTAAGAGGCACTCATTTACTTTTATGTTAATTATAAATACAAAAATCTAAATTTGCATACTACAACAGGGATAAGACAAAGAAAAGACATTAAATCTGTCAGGAATTTGGTGTGTTTAACTTACTTTTTACCTTTTTTGTTACCCACCGATCTGTCAATGAGATAAACAAACATGGCAATGGTCCCAACTTTCAGAGAATACATACCTCTACCAATGTTGCACTGTCTTCTAAATTTGTTATTTTACAAACTGATTTGATTTAATCATTTTTTTATTTTCCTTATTCACATCTGGATTAAGACCAGCATCAAAACATAATGAAATACAGTGAAACTAAACACATTGTAATCAATAACCATGGGATACATGGTTAGCACAAACTGTTAGAAGTATTAACTCACCTTGTGAGAACAGAGCTGTGAAAAGAATCAAGCAGCAATGAGCCAGAGGTGATTTTCCCCTGCCTGAGAAGGTTTAGATGTTTTTGTCAGCTGTAACACTGGACAAAGTTTAAACAGTGTGATCAAATTTACATTGCATCACTGGGATACATCTTATCTCTTGACATCGAAGAGATAAGAGAGGGCAATAACATCGCACACGCACAAACCGAGTGCGTTGTTTTTTTAATACAGTCCTACTCTGGAAACAGATGCTTGTTCATCTTTCTACACTGTCAAAGTGTGCCAAATAAGAAACGATAAGAAGTTAAGGCAAGGCTGGTCTGCTAGAGCTGCTGCTGAACATCAGCATGTTAACTTCGTCTCTGTGAGCATGTTAACATGCCAAAGTTAGCATTCAGCTCAAAGCATTGCTGAGCTCGGCCTCACAGAGCGGCTAGCATGGCTCAAGAACTTTTGTTTTGTTTTCCCCTTCATTTCAATTCAGTTTATTTTTCGAAGGCTCTGTTTGGTTTTATGCAAAAGCAGACTGCACGACACGACACTACACTACATTAGAGGTATGCTGTTAACATTTATCATACAGAGATATGAGCTGATGTTTTTATGTTTGGTTTGTAAATATTCTCATTCATCCAGGTCATAGTTATCTCAAGGAAATTGAATCGAACGCAACTGGATTTGGTTTTTGTCTTTGAAGACGTTTCACCTCTCATCCAAGAGGCTTCATCAGTTCCTGCTCGCTTGACTAGGCTGAGACTAGTCCAACTAGCCGGTGTGGAGGTCCAGCTATTTAACCTCTTAGGAGGCGGTCACAAGGCCACTGATGCCTATGGGTCGTATGTGCTCCATTATTGCCAACGACAGTCGTTAGTATGGCAGAGCACTAACGAAGTCGAAACCAACTTTCCACCATCCCCAACGACCATACTAACGACTGTCGTTGGCAATAATGGAGCACATACGACCCATAGACATCAGTGGCCTTGTGACCGCCTCCTAAGAGGTTAAATAGCTGGACCTCCACACCGGCTAGTTGGACTAGTCCCAGCCTAGTCAAACGAGCAGGAACTGATGGAAGCCTCTTGGATGAGAGGTGAAACGTCTTCAAGACAAAAACCAAATCCAGTTGCGTTCAATTCAATTTCCTTGAGATATTTATGTTTGGTTGTTTATTGGTTTTGTCCCCTCAGAAATTTGGCCATCGGTATTGGCATCCAGAATTTCCCAGAAGGCTTGGCCGTGAGCCTGCCGCTCCGGGGTTCTGGGGTCTCGACATGGAAAGCCTTTTGGTAAGGAGAAACGTGTGTCCATACACCGTGTCAGAAACAACACTGAGTCATCGTGCTTTAAATTTGATACAATGCAGCTGACTTTCACTGTTTCCCGTCAGGTATGGACAGCTCAGCGGCATGGTCGAGCCTATTGCTGGGCTGCTGGGCGCCTTCGCCGTTGTCGTGGCAGAACCTCTGCTGCCGTATGCGTTGGCGTTTGCCGCCGGGGCGATGGTTTATGTGGTGGTGGATGACATCATCCCTGAAGCTCAAGTCAGGTGAGAAGGAAAAGAAGATACTAAAGTAGATTTGATGCGATTTTGTGTTTCAGCCAGATTCAAGACTTTCAGCATCTTTCTGACTAATGTCCCATTTCTTCGTTCCAACTCGGTGTCAACCAGTGGAAACGGGAAGCTGGCGTCCTGGACCTCCATCCTGGGCTTCGTGGTGATGATGTCACTAGACGTGGGGCTGGGCTGAGGTTGCCGTGACAACTGGCGCCATGTCAGCAGAACCGAGGGACACGATGTCCTCACAGTGCTGCCGAGCTCAGTTTTTAAAAAGGGGACCAAATGAAGTGTTTTATTCTGAAACACTGTTTATCTATTTAGTTTGAATTGTTGCTACTTGAAATTCAGAAATGACAGAAACACAGAACTATTTTGTAAAAGAAGTTATGAGGACGACTGGACTTGAATAGTTTTCTTTTATTTACAGGCTGGCAGTTATTTTGTTTGAGCAGCTGTAACTTTCTACAAATGATATCTCATTTCAGAACGATGCAATGAATATTTTTGAATACTCTCCTGACTCCGGAGCATTTGAATGTTTTTGCTGAGAGGATACAGTTTTGTGGGTTCTTGTTTTCCAAAAAAATGATTTGAAACAAACGTGGTCAGTAATGAAATCTAAATGAATGTCATGTTTTAGTTTACTTCTTCCAGTTTTTATATTTCCTCATGATTGCAATACTTGAAGTCTGGTGTTTGATTTGGACCTCCAACCAATGCTTCCGCAGTGCTTACTTCTATTCTGATCATTGTTGCACCGCAGCAAGGTACAGTGTGATTTTGGTGTGCTGAAACGTGAAATTCCAAATGCGATCCGTCTACACAATTATGACTTTTTCTTCAGATGTCGTTCTGTAACAACCTCCGAACAAATGATACAGTCTCCTTTTTAATCAAATGTAGTGCCTTCATTTATTAAGGGCACAGTCTGCTGTCATCTACAGGTCAGTCTGAAGAATCGTGTTGTGGGCCATGTCTAATTATTTAAATGCTGATGAAGTTAACACTTAATAATGTAATGTATTTATATAATTAAACAACCAAGTGATTCTCAGTTTTCTCCAACTTTTTTTTTTTTTTTTTAACTCACACAGTATGTTTTGTCCAACTGTCTGCTTTTTCTCTGGACATGCATAATGCTATGACATGACATTCATTACTGAAGTGAACACTCCACCTACAGGTTAAGCAGACAAATCCAACGAAACCTAAAATAAGACCCTGAGATTTTTATCTTTCAATCATTCTTTCCTGTATGCAGCTCTGGGCCAGTTTGTATAAAACTATTCTTAGGAATGGTCTTAAACTTTGACTCACAAGTCAACGATTTATTGCTAAAAGTAGGATTCGGACGTCTTGCAGAATTAAACCACGTATACCTTTTAACAAAGTCTGAGTCCGACATAGGTGCTGAGTCCCGTGACTCCCTTAATTGATATGGCCCCACCCAAACACATTCCTCTTGCACTGAATCAACCGATAGCAGGTCCTTAAAGGCTGCGAGCAAACAATGTCATTTTTAAGGCTCCTCAACATAATTTAATGTATCAAGACATTCCCCTGTTGTTATGTTGACAGTATAGACGTAAGATATAGGATCACATTTAAAATTATTTAAAGGCAGGCGTATTAAACCATCATCAGTGCAGGTCCTACCATTTCGGTCCAGACTGAAGGAGCTGAAACGGGAACTTTTGCCGATTTTTAATGCACCCAGAGCCAAATATCCGCCAAATGACGCAAAACACATCATTTGTGAGATTTGAGGGCTGTCCTATCAACTACAGATTGCACTTCCGCATTTTTTTATGCACGCATCCACGGACAGAAAGAGAAAGTCGGACCGAGAACTACTCGAAGACCGAAGAAGACCAAGCAGTCCCGACCGTCATGGACCTTCCTCCACGGTCACCTGACCTCAACACCATTAACATCTGACTATGGTAACATATTTTGCTGTTTTCCATTATCTGAGCTAGAGGAAGCATGTAAATGTGGAATAGTAGAGGCCCCAGAATGGAGCCCTGGGGTACTCCGCTTGTCAATTTCTACGTCACACTCAAACTATTAAGCTTGTATTATCATCTAATGAAAAAAACATTACTATTAAATTATTAGTATTCCATTCAAAACAAATCTAAAATAGAAGTTTTGACTAGTGGTCTTACTTTTTGACCCTACTGTATTTTAGTGTACTGTTTGGCTGTAATACAACACATCATTTGTTACCAGCCAGACGTCTTATTGTTTTCTATATCAAAACGTACAAAGAGCAAAAACAAAGCACCGCCCATCAGTCATTTATGCAGCCAATCACGCAAGTCAGCAAGCGGTCAAACACATTTAATGGACTGGCATTGCACAATCATCACATGATCATTTTTAATTGGGTGAATATGTTGGTTTATGACCGAATAGCTGCAAAACTGATGACATTCCCATCAGCCTCGGCTTTACATTGTGTTCAATGCACAACAGCAAACGTTAGCACGTTAACATGATTATCTAAGATGGTGCAGATGCTCTACCTTCTTTACATCGTTTGCATTTGTCTCAAAGCACCAATTCACAGCCTCGCAGAGCGGTTACCATGTCTTGTTCCAAGAGGTTTACCTAAAACTGAAAAACTGTCTTTCAAACTCACAAAATTCTTTAATGTAACCACTCAACTCATATAATTATTGCACTTTTTTATACAGTATGGACGGGGTTAAAGTGAACATCACTCTTAATTTCAAGAAAAAGAGCGAAGTCATGTTTTTCTTAGAGCTTTTTTTTTTTTTACACATCAACTCTTACTCTTTTTCATAACTTGTGCATGTATTTTAAATGGACCAAGGCAAGTCTGTTATTTTTCACTGAAGCAAACAGCTCTGTTAAAAGAAGTTAACAACTTGTGACAAACATGTGACAAAGACACCAAGAAAGGACCTCCTTCAGAGAGGCTTTCCGATAGCTGCAGGGTGTTAGTGCTAAAAATTCAAACAAAAGTTCAACTTATCCACACATTTAATATTTTCACGTAGGAGTCAGTCTTAAGCGAACAGCACATGAACAGACAGAAGTCATTAAAAAAAAAGATAAAGGTAGCCCACAGTCTACAAACCAAATAAAAACGTGTACGATGTGTCTCCGGCTCTCACAGCTACAGAACAGTGACTGGGACTGGCTTGTGTTGCAGGAAGTTAATGAGACTTGTTGGCATTTCCAGCTGGTCGATGCAGTGGATCCTGTCGATCTTTTTGAGGTAACTTCGGACAGCGAGTCGGCACTGGGAAGTCAAGGCCTTTGGATTTCCTGGAGATGACAAGACGAAAGTTAGGGCTCAGTGGCTTAATCTAACAAGATTTGTCTGAGGCCAAAGGATTATTATAGTCTTTGCTTGTGATGTTTATCTTGCAATTTAAGTGCTGCACCAATAACATGTCCAAATCCTCGACTACTTTCTTAACTTCATCACCATGATGAAGAGTTTAATTCAGTGGTGTCCATTAGCCGCTGGATTAAACGGAAGGAAAGCTCTGCAAGTTTTTTTTTCAAAACTCATGCACACAGAGACTAATATGAAAATCCCTCCCAGATAGTGTACAAGAGGGTTAGAGAGGGACTTAGTGGTTATCAATATCAATTACAGACCAGAAAGAGAAAAAACAAAAGTAACTGACAAGCCACCAAGAAACAACCACGAGTCCTGTGTGTATCCATTTTCTAGAGTAAATACCAAAAACACTTTATTTTACAGGTCTTTGATCACCTTAACATTTCCTAATAATTTTGTAGAAAGTTTCCCAGAAAAAAAAACATCATTTTTGGAAACTTTATTCTCTGTTTATGTAGAATTGTATCTTGCCTGTAGAAAAAGAGCTGCAAACAATGACTCAATTTATCATTTGGTCAATCAAAACAAACAGATTCATGGTTCCAGCTTCTTAGACGTAAGAATTTACTGCTTTTCTTCCTGCAATTTTAAGACGTCTAAGTCCACTCTGGTGAATTGTGGTCAACGTTTTAGAAAAATCTTCCATAATGAAAGTATTCATGAGTTGCAGCTCCACAGTATAGAACGTTTAACATTTTTCATGACAATGAAACACTAGGTTACAATAGCAATTCTACCACTTGAAAACTGTTTCTGCCTCCCTGTAATTGGCACTAAATTAGATTGTCCTTTCCCTAGATTTGAGTCTCAACATTACTGCTCAACTTCAGCAAGCAGTAAAGGGTCTTAAACCTTGCCTGTGAATATTCTCATTCATCCAGGTCATAGTTATCTCAAGGAAACTGAATCAAACGCAACTGGATTTGGTTTTTGTCTTGAAGACGTTTCACCTCTCATCCAAGAGGCTTCATCAGTTCCTGCTCGCTTGACTAGGCTGGGACTAGTCCAACTAGCCGGTGTGGAGGTCCAGCTATTTAACCTCTTAGGAGGCGGTCACAAGGCCACTGATGCCTATGGGTCGTATGTGCTCCATTATTGCCAACGACAGTCGTTAGAGTACCAAATTTCCACCATCCCCAACGACCGTACTCTAACGACTGTCGTTAATAATGGAGCACATAATGGCCTTGTGACCGCCTCCTGAGAGGTTAAATAGCTGGACCTCCACACCGGCTAGTTGGACTAGTCCCAGCCTAGTCAAGCGAGCAGGAACTGATGAAGCCTCTTGGATGAGAGGTGAAACGTCTTCAAGACAAAAACCAAATCCAGTTGCCTTCGATTCAATTTCCTTGAGATGGTCTTAAACCTTACGTGTTGACCCATTGCTCCCTATCATCTAGTTCGAGCTAGAAATCAGGATTGGGGCTCCATCCAGTCAGGTGAAGTGACATGCCACATGTGAATATGTGCAGTTTGACTCAGTACCTCTCTCGTGTAGAAGCAGCTCCACAGCCTCATTCTGCTTGGTGGACTTCTCGATGATCAGCGTGGGGAGGTAGACGTTGGCTCCGAAGTCGATCAGCAGCTGGATGTACTCCACGCCGCAGCCGTGCCTGAGGCACATCTCCAGCACCGTTTTGGGCTGCTTGATAGAACTCAGCAGCTTTGCATCCGTGCAGTTGTAATCCGGGTCCGCCCCGTAGAGGAGCAGCAGTCTGAAACACTCCATGTGACCGTAAACGGCCGCCAGGTACAGCGGCCCGCTGGACACCCTGGCACTGGAAGTCCAGAGCAAGACCTTGGAGCGGGAGTTCACCTCGGCGCCGTGTTTAAGCAGTTCCTTTAAAATCTCCACGTCCCCCTCCCGAGCAGCAGTGAGGACGGGAGAGCAGTTGTTGGACGAGCTGCCGTTGGGGTTGGCCCCGGCTCTGAGGAGCGCTAAGACACAGTCCAGGTATTTCCCACGAACAGCTGCGAACAGAGGCGTCTGAGCCTTGACATCAGCGCAGTCTACCAGGGCGCCGTGGGCTAGCAGAACCTGCAGACAGCTGAGGTGGCCTTTGGACACCGCAGCGTGGAGAGGCGTGCCCGCGATGCCCCAGCCGCCCCTGCAGTTGATGACCTTCTTATAGATTTCTTGGCAGAGCATCTCATCGAGGAGTCTGTCATTGTTTTGTAACACTGCCTGTCTGAGCTGGGAAATTTCACAACTCCTTTGTTCTTCCTCAGAGGTCCTTAGTTGGAGCATAGAACCTGCTGGAAAATAGGAACAAACACAGACAAAATTAACCACACGACAAATATATAGCTGACATATTCCTACTATAAGATGTGTGCTGGGATGACTTGGAGCTACACCCTGATCTTCCACCCCAAAACAAATCGACTTTAACCTGCACAGAAAACAATTCAGCTCTTGACACATCCACCTTTGTGAGTGTCATTCACCAACTCTCTTTAAGCTTCAATAAGAAAGCTTCAAGACACACTGCTGCATCACCTCCGTGCAAACTCATTCAACCAAACTCCCTTGAACAGGTCGCATAATCTAATGTTTAATGGCTTGTCGGCGAAAATACACAACTAGCAGGTCACAACCTATTGTCACTCGTGAATAATTTAATCCTTCTGGAAAATTCGGCATGCAGTATCTACATGAAATTGTACAATTAGCTAAGCACAATACCTTTTTTAAATAGCTATGTCTACTCACATCGTGCTGTTGTGAATGAGCAGGATGGGTGTCTAACAGTGACCTGCTGTAACGCCATTAAATGAACGCCGAACTGACGACTGGCTAAAAAATGTTCTGTATTTACAATGTTAGCCATTTAATGACTTCCCGTTACACACACAGGAACCAGTAACGTCACGTATCGGGGCCAACAGGAGGATTTGTCGCTAAATATTCATTTAAAACGAAAACCGATACGTTTAGTTTGATATCAAAACACAAATCTTCGCGTTTCCTTGTTTTAAAAAGCAGTTGCAGCAGCATAAAGAAGCTAAACCGTTATGTTTTATTCCTTTAATATTGGCCTACCTAGGATATGTCACCATCAGCTGCCTTCTTCATCTTCCTGTTTGTGGTTCTTCCTCGTCGTCTTCAGGTCATGTATCACATTGAGTTAGAGTTCGCATCGCTGCCCCCTAGTGTCTCAAACTGTTATGACAGCGTGGAGCCTGAAGCCTGACATCCTTCACACAGTTAAATTATTATCAATTAATCAGTTGACCCATTTAAACACGGCATTATAAATTGATGAGTCAATTTAGGTTAAATTTTTTATTCTTAACTAACAAAAAAAAACTTGAACAAAAATTAGTTTGAATCAAAAAACACTATGAAATAATCCCATGAACACTGTTTAATGGTCAAATACACATTCGACCCATAAAACTGGGAAATACTGTGTTGTGTTAATACTGATGATTATGATTATCATTTCATCATTCTCATTTTCCTGTTTGTTCAATGTTTATAATTACACTGTTTATATTTGTGTGTCTATTTCTATTTCTCAGCTTTTTATTATATTGTTTATTTTTTTCCTGTTGTCATTGTTTATTGTTAAAATCTTATTTCAAATTATACAAAGATTTACATCCCACTTTTTGTTTAAAGTCAGATTTGATTTATTAATATTGTTGGTGAAATAGAATAATGCCATTTTAAATCTGAACTGACTTTTGAAAAGGGGGCATTTTGAAAATTAACTCTTTAGGTATGAAGATAAGGGTTACAATTTATCCATACAACTTTTTAATGTAATTGTTAGGTTACTTTTTATATATTCAATATTGAGCACTTTGATAGCTTCTCTGTGGGCTAGTATCTGATTTATAGTTGTCGCTCTGCATAATTATCTGGCTTTAAATGAAAGAAAGATGTTTTTAAATGTAGGTGATCTCAAATAGAAAAAGATAAATGTTAAAGCATGCTTTCATCATTTAAGAGAGCACACTCCAAGCTTCAGCTATTTAAAGTTATACCATAATGTGGAGATGTAGATGATACAGTTGTCGAAGTGAATGACAGATTTTATTTTCTGGAGTCGAATTATTTTCTGGAGTTGGATTTAGATAATTAAGTTATGTACTGTCAACTACAGATAATATACTGTCAAACTGAAACTTCGGCCTGTCATCTGGTTGGCTGGTGTGCAACATGCTGAAATACACCCATGTTTCCCTCTGAAGTACCTGGAACTTTTGGTCCCAGGAACAACTTTGCAAGGAACTAAAAGGTTCCAGTACAGTACTAAAGTAACTGTACTGAATACTTTCACTGCTGGATTCTCAGTCTATCGATGTAGCCAGTAGGCTTCAGCTTCCTCCTGCTGAATCTGCTGCTCCTGGGAGGGGGGAAAGTTCTATCTCACATAGAGAAATACAACCATCTCCATAGCAATGGACTGACAATTCTCAGCCGTAGTTGCCTTATCACCGCCCTCTGCTTTATCTGTTCCCTCTCCAGGCAACCCAGCAGGCATCCTTTCTTTTACAGCTTGGTCTGTTTCTTTGGCGTGTGCGTCACAGAGCCATTGTTCAGTTAGTGATGAGGTCTCAGTGTTAGTGCTCGGACAACAGGCCGTGGGCACAAGGCAGCAGAAAAAGATCTGAAACATCTTCCCGCTTGGCTTAAAAAATAAGGGTTTTGGCAGCCTTGAAAAGTTACTGATACCTCTAAATTCCTCACACAAATAAAACGCAACACTTTGTTGCCAAATGACACGAACACTACAATGACTCTTTGGTTTGTGAGGCTTGTTTCTGTCAGGAGCCTGTGCTGCATCCTGCAAGGGTGAGTCTGACTGTTTCTGTTGAGTGCCAGGGGTTTTACAACATGGTAATGAGCAGCGCTGGCCTCCTCTGTCCACTCCGCTTCTATAGCTGTTGCCGAGAGACAAAGTAGAAGTCAGCCAGGCGTTCAGAGAGAGCGGAGAAGAGGCCTTTAAAACAACGACAGTGCCATAACTCACAGTGTGTCCGCGGGACGAGGGGTGGGGGGTGTCGGAGGAGGGAGAGGAGAGCGTGATGAGAGTTGGGTTGGAGATAAGGAAGAGTGATTTCAAAGGAAAGCGAAATGTTGAACTTGTGCAAGAACACAGAGGATGAGGGAAGAGTCGTGTAGCAATGACTCGAAGAAAGAGGAGAATCAGCACGTTGGATGCAGTGATGGGAGGGCACTGAGTTCAACAATGCTCCTGTGGTGATGAGACAGAGAGTAGTTTTTTTTTTCCTTCAGGAGGATATGATGTGCTCGACAAGATGACAGGCTCTCTCGCATCTCATAGTCAGAGGCTGTGGATTCTTTGTGTGGTTTTGATCGCTGCAGCTGGAGGTGAGAAGCTTCATTTTCTATTAAATGATAAGAGGAAGGAAAATGTGATGTTTCATTTGTAGGAAGTTAAGTATTTTCTGCAGTTTCCTTAATCTACATCATCATTTTCCTTTCTATGGGAAACTGATGCACTGTTTATTGAGGCAGTTCATTGCTAGTTGTAAAATTTGTATTTAACTGCTTTAACAAAGTTATTTTAAACTGAGGTAGAAGTTAAAAGGATACTGTTGTGACGTTTGCAGCAAGTAGCTTGGAACTCATACAATAGCTCAGTGGTTCCCATACACCATACTTTTCCTTTGTCATATTGTTTAATTAAATTATTTTACATAATAAATAATACAAAAAATGTCACAAGAAATAAACCTTCAGTCTAAGGCAAGGCAAGGTAAACTTATTCATACGCTGGCACCATTCAGACACATAAATATAACATTAAAAAATGTTTTATTGCATTTAAAAGACAATAAAAACAGAAAGCAAAAATAGGCAAATGAATGATTCCCTTTCTTTTCTTTATTATTGTGCGACCCCTAATCACTGTAGTCACTCAGACTATTATTTCCAACCGTTATGTACTTAATCTATACAGTTTTTAATATACTAATATAATTTAAATTTCAGTTCATAATAGGATTATTAACAGGTAGCCTACCCTTTATTTTACTTTTAGTTTTGGATGTGTCTTATCACTCCACATTGAGATTCATTACTGGTGATAGCTGTGTAGTTGTGATACACCACTGTCGAATCCACTGTATCAAAAAACTGGCTTCCCTGTTTTGTCAGTAAGAAAAAAGAGAAAAAAAAACTTATTTTGGCCCTCTCTATTGGAAGTTGACCTCTTTAACTGTATTTGATTTATTATACATCCGCACCTCGGCACCTCTGTAATTGAGGGTTCTTTGTCAATATGGATTTAAATAAATAAATGATAATGAGTTCACCAAGTACTTGTGTGGAGTAAAATACATTAAGTCAAGTCCTGTGCCTAAGTGCACAGTTACTTGAGTACTTTATAGTCCTATAACAATATATCAAATTGATAATATCTTAAGTATATAAGTAAGTTCATAATAAAACAAAGTAACTACAATTAACACAGTGGAGTAAAGAGTATTGAAGGTCATTGAATCTGAATTGTTGCAGAGTAGACGTATGAAGTAGCATAAAATTGTACTCAAAACTAGTTAACAGTAAACATTAGTTAAAACTACTGATCCAATAATATAAAACTTTTACTACTGAAACATTTTGCTGATAATTCCTCTGTTCTTATACTTAAGTAGAGTTTTGAATGTAGAATTACTGCCTGTAGCATTTTTAGTGATACTTTAACTTAAGTAGGAAATCTGAATATTTTTTCCATCTCTGCTGAAAACCTTTTTGCTGCTAGCCTTTTACAATTTCCTGTAAATCTCAAATTCCTTCTAAAGTACTGCATTGCAGAGGGGATTTCACAGTATAAGTACAGTAGTACTACAACAATTGTGGTTTTTGGTTCTCCAGTGTTTCAACAGTCAAGCCAGGTGTCTGTCATAGAATTGTTTGTAATGATGTGTCCAGCTCAGATTTCCTAGTAAGAGCAACGGGTGATTATATGTCACATAGTTAACAGCCACTAATCTCAAAAATAAAACGCTTCAGGTGAAATATGAGAGTGTGTATAATTATAGACAATATGCCAAATGTGAAACATCTGTCCAGTAACATCTGTTGGGTCTGCCTGTTAAACTCATCTGATTCTCGACCATCAACCTGCCACTCTCATCGTGGGACTGATCATCTAAGCGGTTTTAATTAATTGTGAATATTGACAGTGAACATGACTTGGCTAAAAATAAACAAAAAAATAAAAAAAAAAAAACAGGAAGAGATCCTGAATTATTCATTCTCACCTGCAGTTATTTTATTGACCCACATTTTCAGCTGATACTATTCCTTGAAATTACTTGTCTAGCTTGTTATCAGTTCACTGTGTTTATTGCATTCCAGAGGACACCCCTTGCCCAAAAGGTGGTCGGATCCACCTGGGCAGCTGGCGATGCTATTGGCTCTCTGAGGTGACATCTTCGTGGCCTGAGGCAGAGGATTCATGCAGAGAGATTCAGGGAGGAGATCTGGCTTCTGCTGAAAGCCTGGAGCTGCAAAAGTTCATCCACTACTCCTTCCCTGTGTAAGCGTTACAAACACTGGTCTTTGAAAAAGTCTTCTTTCATGTTTACATTCATTAATATGCCCTCCCCTCTTTGGTTCAGAAAAAGCACTGTATGGGTTTGGCTGAAGAGATCGAGCGGAGATGGATCTGACGAGGTTGAGTTTATGGAGCCAGCAAGTCCTGCATGGTGGGCTGGAGGCAGTGAAAGTCAGGGGGAGTGTACCCAGAAGGCTTTGGGGACACTTGGACGGTGGAGGAAGTCTCACTGTGCTGGACAATACCTCTTCATCTGTGAAAAAGAAGTAACTGGTAAGACTCACTGGACAAAAACATGGGCATGGATCAATATGAAACATTCTTCACTCATGACAGTTTTGTTTAAGGTGTTTGAAATGTGTCTTTAAAGTCCCAGGATGTGATTTTGGCAATTTCCTCTTCATGCAGAGTCTTTGCCATCTGTGGATAGTTATCTGACTGGATCAGTTCTCATGACCGGCATTTATGCTCAGACCCAGATACAGCCCTTGCCCAATGTCCCAGACATCGGACAACTCACAGTGGAGGTCAGTCAGTCTGAAACATTTGTTCTCTGCATAACAAGGAGTCACAAGACAAGATAACATCACTCTTTGGTTGAACTGAATGGGCTACACTTTTAATGAGGGGTCTCAGGTTGGCATTGGTTGGCTGTTAAAGGTCAGAAACTAAAAACAGTGTGAATCAGTGGCCTACAACAGTTACTAGTGGTAATTGCAGGCTATTATGCAAAGAATATCTGCTGTTGTCAGGTGGGACATGGAAAGAGTCTGGAGAAGCTACCTAATAATAAATAAATTGTAATAGATGTTGTGATTTTGAAAATCCCCATAGATTGAATCAGCTCTTCCACCTGAAAATGCTGTGATTGTGCATGACAAATAGCCAACGGGCAGCAAAGAATAGGCCTAATGGATAGGTGCTTGTAATAGATCGCTAGAGTCAGAAAGCAAGTATTGAATAAACACTTGAAATTGTTAGCTAAATGTATTTGAATAAATAGTGAAAAGCTAAATTGGTGGATAAACAGTTAAAATAGTGAGCTAAAAGTGTTGCATTAATGGCTGCAATAGCTAGCTTCAAGCACTGAAGTGTTGGATAAATGGTTGAAATAGCTAGCTACTTAAATGGTTAAATGGTTGAAAGAGCTAACAGTAGCCCAATGGATAAACAGTTGAAAACAAAGTATTGGATACATGTTGACAGTTCAGTATTATTAAGTAAGATTTTAAAATAAATAAATATTGAACCCATTTGGAACCTAATGGCTGGTGTTTAAGGGGTACTTGAGGTTCAGGATTGTGGGGGTGTGTCGAGCAAAAACGTTTGGGATCCACTAAAGGATAGTTGAATAATAACAATCAAATGTATACCATCACAGTATATTTCTCCGTTCTTAAGTACTTCTCTGAATTTCAGTATTTGTGTTGGTTTATATTATGGTGCTTCTTTGACCCACAGATGCAGCTGTTTCCAGGGATGTGGTTCAGTCATGCAGGTCAGCTGGCATCAGTGGAGCTGGTGGTTCAGTCCAGTCCAGCGTCTTCTCTGGCCCGTGTCCAGATCCTCCGACCCTACTGCAACCCCAACCACCACCTGGTACCTCCAGGTGCAGTAAAATAGTAACTATGAAGTGTTTCTGAGAGCTTAAGTTTGTTCGATGCTGTTGGTGACAATCTCTTTGCTCCTCAGGTTGCAGCTCTCTCCTTAATCCATTCACCTGCTGCTCAGCAGTACCACTTTGTAACACCACAGGGGGCTGCAGCATGGGCCAGTACTGGTGCCACCTTATGGAGGCGTGTGTGCATACCACCAGTCCCTGTAGCCCCTACGACTCTGCCGCAACAGGCCACGGCTTTGCCCTACCTCCCAGATACCTTGCGATACCACCCTTCTACCACCTGGTGGCAGACATGCCTCTGAGAATAAACCCGAGCTCTGAACTTAAAACTTTAAGTGTGAGTTGACCATTTCTTTCATGTTATTGACCTTTCCTGCAGCCATTATTGGCCTGTATTGTTTGAATACAAAATATTTTAAAATAGATTCATTTTTTTCATTTTTTTTCTGCTAACAGCTTGTCCTTCCAGATCGAGCAATCATGGTGTACCCTGATGATGTTGTGGCAATACAACACACTCGTGCCTCTGGAACATTCCTTCATTGTCTGAACAGTGAAGCCTCTCTAAACTCCCTTTGGCGCCAGAGTTACATGTCCATTAGGGGGATGGACTGGGGAGGCTGGTGGGAGGGAGGCCTCACCTCTCTTCCTGAAGGAGTCCAGTGGGTTGACGGAGTAGTGTGTGATCTGAGGCTGCTGTACGTGGATAATCTTCCCAGGGGTACAGAACATGTTGATGACTTTGGCCTCACCCACACAGATCCAAATATTTTGGCCCTTACAACTGGTCCTACTCCGAGTCTGAGATCTAAATTTGGGCTTAGTGTGATCCACCCTGTGCTAGATGGAAAGAACCAGATTCACGTCCAAATTAATGTCCCAACACTCATTGTTGTCAAGGTCCTGTCTGGACAGAAAGCCAGGAGCTCATGGTCAGCCCCAGTTCTTCAGACTGGGGTCCCCTTCATTTCATCTTGCCCCGAAGAGCTAGCTCAGTCCTGGCCTGGCTGTAAGAGACAGTCCCATAATGAGTGGTTCTCCTCTGTGACTCTGGTGTTGCCCTCAGAGGGGGTTAAAACACTGAACATCAGTGTGATGGATGCGGTGAGCTCTCAGAGTGTCAGTTTGAGTGTTTGTGGCTATGAGGCAGTGACAGGGCTTAGTGTTGAGCCACTAGGATGCCAGAGGATGCTCGTAGAAACTCCACAGGTAAGAATGAAATTATAAACACACACACATATTGCTAATTTTACCATATCCTTTTGGTGACCATGTTAGCAGCATTGCTTTAGAGATGGCGAAGGTAGCCAGAAAGTCCATCCCCTTTGGTCCAGACTGAAATATCTCAACAACTATTCAAAGTATTGCAATTCAAATTTACTACAGATATTCATGGCCCCTAGTGGTTGAATTCCAATGAATCTGGAGATCCCTTTTCAGACTTTTCACCTATTGCCAAGAGGTGGTCAAATCTATTATCACGTGAAACATATCCATGTCTTCTCATTGGATTGGTACAAAGTTTGGCACAGATATTCATGGTTCCTAGAAGATGACTAGATGCCTCTAGTGGCACAAAGAGGTTTAAATTTAATGTTTTTTGGTAAAATGTCTTGATAACTATTGGATGGCTTTCAGCAAAATTTGGTGAAGACAAACAAAGCATTATTTGTATTAATTTTGGGGACCTTCTTACTTTTAATGGCGCACAATCACCAGGACAAAATGTCTGATATTTTGGTTTATGGCCAAACTGAAGGCATTCCAAACAAGCTTCAGTTGAACAAGATATAATTAGCAAATGTTAGCATGCTAACATGCCAAATAGGGATGGTGAACAATGCAAACACTCAAGACGTCAAAACCTCAGCAGCTCTTGCAGTGCAAAGAACACAATTCAGTTGACACATTTTAGCTAGTACTATGAGCATATAAGCATTTGAACGTTAGAATTCCTCTCAGAGCACCACTAGTGCTTTTATCTGAATTGCTAACATGCTGTAGACTCTTCATCTATACTGTCATAGGAATGTAAACATGTAAAACTAAAATTGGTTTGGTTACAGTATATATTTCCTTATATTCGTGTCTTTTTGGTGTTTCCTTTTACATTGAAGTCATTTATAGCCAACGTAGAGAGTGGGTCTTCAGTAAAATTCACATGGGTGATTGACAACCTGGAGAAGTTTGCCCATGAAGGAAAATCTTACAGTGTCGTGTTCAAGAAGCCTGCTGAATATAAGCTCAAGGTGAGATACTTTGTTTGTCTCTGATGTTAAATTTACTTTTCAGTAACCTTTTTGGATAATATTGTTTATAACAAAAATCATAATGTATTGCTAAATTACTATTCTGCCAGGTGATAGCATCCAACCCTGTGAGCTCCCAGAGCCAGCAAATCCTTTTGACTGCTGATGAAATGGCCCCAATGGCTGAGCCAGTGTTCCTGTTTGACAGGAAGGTTGTAGCTGTAGATGCTACACACCTTTATACCCTCAGGGTCAAAGTTGACATTACGCTGCCAGTCATCTTCAGGTAAGGCTTTGCGTTTTTTTTAAAATAGCCCAAATTCACTACTCTTTACCCTTGACTTTACAAAAAGTCTACTAATTGAAATGTACTTGTGGAATTGTGTTTTTTCTGGCTATTCTACATTTCCACTTGGTGCATGTCATGTAGATGGGATTTTGGGGATGGAGGCAGCAAGGTGATCCACACCAGGTCTGCTCCATGTCAGACCGTGCAAGGGCTTATGGAGGGAGGACAGAAGCAAGTGTATGTCCAGGATTCGGTGAACTATACATATTCCATCCCAGGTAACCACACAAAACTACTAAAGCTTCATTAATCAAAAATTGTATATTCATAATGGTTTGACTATTTGTATTGTGAGAGGTACCAACAGGGAATTATCACAGGACTCTGCAGCAGTGGCAGCAGGTGTCTCTTTGCTGGTGGAAACTGTACCCACTTTTCAATTCAACAAGATATAATTCCTGTCTCTGCATGTTTGTTTAATGCAGATGACTACACACTTCACGTCCAAGTCTCCAACCAATATGACAAGACCGATGTGTCCATGAAGATAAGTGTCCGCACTCCATTGAATCACCTCCTCATTTCCTCTTCCCTTCCCGTGCCTCTCGTCAAACAGACCATCCTTCTGGAAGCTTCCACAGGGCCTTCGACTAATGCTGTCATCTACACATGGGACTTTGCCGACGGCTCTGACGCTGTCCAAGGCATCCACCATAAAGTCAGTCATAGTTTTGCATCTGCAGGGCTTTATAACGTCACAGTATCTGTGAACAACACTCTGACAGTCTTGACCACCTGGCTAGTGGTGGAAGTTGTGGAAAAAATCTCTGGATTAACAGTCAGTTACAGTGGACCCAGTGAACTAAGCTCTGTTACAGATTTCAGAGCTACGGTTGCCACTGGTACAGGTCTCATGTGGAATTTTGACTTTGGTGATGGGTCATTGGAGGGAAACCTTACAGATGGCTGGATCTCTCACATCTATAAGTCACCAGGAAACTATACAGTACATGTAACTGTCATGAATTCTGTCAGCCAAGCTCATCAGTTAATCACTGTAGAGGTCTATAAATTGGCTGTTAGTGGAGTTCTTCCGACAGAATGCATCATGAGTGGAAGAGACATAGAGCTTACTGCCCTAGTCAGTGGGAACATATCCGACCTGACTTTCCATTGGCTCTTCGGAGATGGATCACCTCTGACTGTAGTGAGGGGACAATCAACAGCCAAGCATAAATTTCAAAACCAACAGATTTTTCATATTAGTCTCACTGTGTTTAGTTCTGTTACATCTGTGTCATTTAACACAAGTATCTGTGTCGAAGCAGCAATAACCAATATGATAGTGCACCCATCACAGGAAGTGGTGGCTGTAGGAGAAGAGGTATGCTTCAGGGTGGTAGTTTTTCCTGAACAGATGGCAGGTTACCAGTTGAAGTGGTTTAGCAGCCCCTCTAGTCTCATAGCTAGGACAGAAAAGACTCAAAGGTGTTTTATCTTTATAGACGAAGGTATTGAGGATGTATCAGTAATAGCAATTAACAAGGTCAACAACCAAACAGCCAAAGCCAGTATCACCATTCAAAAGCCTGTAAGTAAGCTGTCTGTGGCTCATGATAGTCAAAGTGACACACTGACTGTTGGCACATTCATATCATTTTGGGTTGCCAGTTGTACTGGCAGCAATGTTACGGTGCTGTGGGACTTTGGAGATGGCTCTCCAGTGGAGCAGAACCAAAACGTGTCACATGTCTTTACCTCAGCGGGTCAGTTTACAGTCACAGCCACAGTATTAAATGCTGTTAGCCGTGATTCTGTGTCCCTTAAAGTGAATGTTTTACTTCCTGTTTCCGACCTTTCACTTCACACTAACCAGCCTTATGCTGTAGTAGGAGAAGAAACTCTTATCTTAGCAATTAGCAGTTCTATCAGTAGTACCAATTACTACTGGACTGTGGACGGTATGACCTCAACCAAACAGGGGACCTACCAATTTAGATTTGCCTTCCCAAAAGCAGGAGTGTATCAAGTGAAGGTTATAGCACATAACTTGGTGAGCAAAAAGGAGGCAGCTATTGTAATTGAGGTCTTTGAAAGAATCGAGGGTCTTCGGATTGAATGTCAGAGCCTGACAAACATGAAGTATGTACCAACTCAAGAGGACCTGTTCTTTACTGCCTCAATCACTAAAGGCTCCAATGTCACTTATCACTGGCTTGCTACAAAGAGTGGCATAAACCAACAAATTACTGGTGATGGAGAGCTTTTTCATATGTTAGCTGAAACTGCTGGTGGGTTTTTAGTTCAACTAAAAGCCTCTAACAAGTTGAGTGAGGCCACCGTCATTGTTTCTTTGGAGGCAGTACAGCTTGTAACAAGTGCACACATTACAACACAATCAAGCATTGTGACATTAGGGAAAGTAGTGAATATCTCTGTGTCTGTGGTTGCCGGGTCAGACCTGCAATACTTTTGGTATGTGTATTCTGATCTTTCACCCCTGCATACACATGATCCCTTTATTCTCCACACATTTACAAGTTTGGGTCAATGTCTTGTCAAAGTTTCAGTTCAGAATGTCCTTAGCCACAGCAATGTCACCAAAGAGTTTACTGTTCAGGAGGAGGTCCAAGGTGTGGACTTTCAAATTGAAGGAAAGACACATCCATTTTATATCACCACAAGCGCTGCCGTTCCACTCCATGGGCTTATTCGAAAGGGTAGCGATTTGCACTGGAATTGGACAGTTACAGGCGCCAAAACCATTCTTTTTAATGCCAATAATCATACATTTATCTGCACTTTTCTACATGCAGGCATTTATCAGGTGTCTTTGAATGTCTCCAATGGCATAAATTGGCAGACGGTTTCACATAGTGTCACAGTTCAGGATGCAATCAAAGACCTTTTGCTGAACATATCCAAGTCTTCTTTCTGCACTGAAGAACAAGCTACTTTCATTCCAACAATCTCCAGTGGAACCAATGTAAGCTTTGAGATAACATTCAGAAACAAAGACTGGATTCATAGTCAGGTCATTGTTGACAGGCGGTTTACCACATCCAGCCTTCCTGCAGGGACGCATGTAGTTACCATGAAAGCTTGGAACCAGGTCAGTAGTGCTGAGGTGTCTTCAAGCTTTCTGGTCTCAGAGCATATTCAAGGTTTGAGGCTTGTAAACTGTTGTACTGCTGCTCTAGAAGCTCTGAAAGGAAACCAGTTCAAAGCAGAATTTCAAGGTGGACTTCCAGTCAACTACACATGGAAATTTCACTTGGTTGGGTTTGAGCCTGTAACACTCATGGGACAAGAAGTGATTTTTATGCCAACAGAGAGCGGTTTATTGTCTGTTAGTGTGCTAGCCACCAATGGAATCTGCTCCAAGACAGTAAATGATACTGCTACAGTTCAGTGGCCTGTTAAGGAGGTCAAGCTTGTCGGTCATTCAGAAAGAATATTTGTTGGACATGCTGTTGCATTTTCTGCAAAAGTCAATGGAGGAAGCAACCTCAGATACCTCTGGGACTTTGGAGAATCCACTGATGCATTGGTGACAGACTTAAGTACAGTCAGTTATACGTTTCATATTCCTGGGAAATACAGCATTATGGTCAAAGTTTTCAACAATGTCAGCCATGTGTCCACACAGCTATTCATGGAGGTGGAGGAGCTCCAGTGTTCCAGCCCTCAAGCTTCTCTTGTCCAGAGCCCGTCTACAATCTCCAGGTCTAGACTGAGCTTTTTTGAAGCAAGCGTTGACAGTAACTGCTCTGCTTACAAAACCACATACCTATGGGAGATACTCATAAAGTCTGATTGTACCTATGACAACTTAGAATTCTCTTTGAACAAAGTCATTCTTAGAGATCAGGTAGATGTAACCACACCTATACTCTTACTCCCAAAGCATTCTCTCGATATAGGATGGTACTGCCTGGTATTCACTGTTTCATTCAAGGGCACTCCTCTACTTGTCCAACAAAAAACCACCTTTGCAGTGGTCCACTCCCCTCTAATCGCTGTCATCAAGGGAGGGTCACACAGACTGTGGTCCAGCCTTAGTGAACTCGTCTTGGATGGATCTAAGTCCCAAGACCCTGATGTAGAGCCAGGACTGGAAGATACACTGCAATATAAATGGACCTTCGTGGCACTGGTAAGAGCCATTTCAAGGCAGTGAAGTGCATGAAAATGACCATATTCCATAGACAACCATATTCAACTACCTCATGTGTCTTTTACATGTAAGAAAATACCCAATATTGTCAAACGTAAATGTAGTACTCACAGCTGTCAAACTAACATAGTATTGGGAAATTTTGGCTGCACTTTCTTCTGTGAATAGCTTGCTAATTCCTTCAGCAATAGCCTTTTTTCCACCGAGCCTTGTGGACGACTCCAATTATGCACAATAAGTGCATAGGCAGAGAGTACATGGGCAGATGTATGGGGAGTCAAGCAGATAGGCCATCCAATCATTTAGTTTGGGCCAAGTTAAAGGATTGTATGGGCTTAGTACAAGCCTGCACCAGACGCAGATTTTTTTCTTTATTTTTTTTGCCAGGGCATTTGATTTACTGATTGCTGTTGGGATGTTAAGAGATTTTTCAAAAGTACTGCATTCCAAAAACTAGTACTAATAGAGATCTAGGTGCAGGTGGGAGTAAGACGTGTGTTTGTGTTGTTAGAACTCCACAGAGTCTCATTTTATAAACCAGCCAATTTGGAGAAACAGCAGTATGATGACTGTACTCACCACAGAGCTGCACCCAGGCACAGTCTACATTTTCACTCTTACTGTACACAAGGAAGGGAGGAGGCCTGCCTCTGTCAACCAGACAGTGAGTATTACCCACAATCTTACTCCATTGTCACACAAAAGCACAAATGCTTTATTGCTTTTATTGTCTTGCAGTTCAACTGAGAAAAGCTGTATAAAGGTTATGTTTAATTTCTGTTGCAAATAATTTTTGAGACAGGGATAACTATAAAAAGAACTTGACTTAGGCACACCAATGAATTATGGGAAACAGACACTTGTCATACATGCCTCTGTCTCTAATCTTCAGGTGACAGTTTGTAACTTTCCTGTGCTTCCTGTGATTGTGGAATGTGTGTCCTGCACTGTCCTGTCCTCCCCTCACCGCATTAGTTACACCACCCCCACTGTCCTCTCAGGACAATGTGACAAGTGTGATGACCAGGCTCAGGTAATGACTCTGACGTCTTCTCCGACGCACATGTCAATCAATGGGTGTGTGGAATAACTTAATTTTTTTTTTTTTAAAACAATTCTGTTGAATAGTGGGTTCATGAAGAAAATGGTAATATTTAACATTACAGCAAAAATCACAACATCAGGACAACAATTCTTAAATTGTCCCTGCTATTAATTATTATGTTACATTAACAGTACAATGTTTTGTTATTTGCGGCCCAAAATTACAACAACAATATGAACTGACAATGGGACATGCATTATCATTATGACTTCGGTATGTGTCTTCTCACAGTACAAATGGAGTGCTGAGGACCAGTCTGGCATGGCCCTAGACCTTAATGAGGTCACCACATCTATAGGGCGACACTCTCTTAACTTGGAGGTGCGTTCAGGTGTCCTGCAGCCAGGGCAGCGTTATACCTTCACTCTTCATGTATCCCAGCCTGACACAGGGCAGCGGGGTAGTGCCAGCGTGACGATACTACCTAACAATCCGCCACACGGAGGCTTGTGTGATCTCAGTCCAGAGTCAGATATACATCTGCTGGAGACAGTAGTCACCTACAACTGCTCAGGTAACACTGTGATATAGGTAAAAGTGCTAAATCTATTTCTATCTATCTATCTATCTATCTATCTATCTATCTATCTATCTATCTATCTATCTATCTATCTATCTATCATTATCTTTGGCGTTTTTAAAGGAGGAAAGGCAGCAATCATCCTGCAAACTTTTTGAATTGATGGTTTAAAAGTGTGAATACTTCTTGAACAATTTGTCTATGTTTTGCTAACATCTGTTCTCCTTTGGCAGGGTGGCAAGCTGATGAAACCAGCGCCTCGCAGCTGATCTATGCCTTACAGGTAGCATCGTGCCATCCCGTTGGCATAGCATGCCCCCTTCTCACTCTGTATAGGTGAATACTGGTTTAAGAACTGTATAATGACAACAATACCAATTAAAAACTGTATTAAGAAATTGGGTTTGGATTTATGTCTTAATTTCTCTCCCTAGGGGGATTCGTTCTACATTTGGCAGTTTGGTTCCAATGGGAAGTCCTGGGAAAGAAAGAAACATGTCAGTTATCACAGTTACATTACTGGTAGAAGATCATCTGGGGACAAAGGTCATTGCTCTGAACAGGTAGCTACTAGAATCTGACGCAGCCAGGCAAAATTAATTATGTGCAACATCTGCTACCATACAAATTATTTACGTTATTACACATAATGCCAAATATCTCTTGTCATGTTTTACTGAACTCTCAGTGCAGTCCCTGTTTGCTCCTCTCTCCAGAGTGTTGACAGTTGTAAATACAGTGAGGGTAGAAGCTGCCAGTCAGTGGCTCAGAAACAAGAGCCAGGCAGAACTTTGGGCTTTAATCCAAAATGGCAACCCTCAAGAGATCCTCCCTTACTCCATCGCTCTCACCAGCCAGCTCAATCAGGTAGTGTGTCAGCATCAACTCTCATTTTCCAGTGCATGGAATTACACTTTAAAACGATTATGATAAACTAGCATACATCCATAACAGATGACCGAAGATTCTGAGTGAGTGGATGTGAGAATCTTGAAATGTTTGCATTTGCTCAGAATTTGGACTAATGAGTTTCACCCATCTGTCCACAGATGGAGTCTGGACAGAGTGCCAGGGAGCTCATGGACAGAAGAGAGATCCGCAAAAATGTGACCGAAGCTCTGGCCTCTCTCCCTGTATCGTCCTTGCTGGATGTTGATCAGATCAGCTCAGCATTGTCCCTGTCTACTGTAAGTAATCACCCTGTTTGTTTCATTGTCATTCCCAGCTCATAAATATTTACAAGTGATCAGAAAATGCTTAGCTATTTCACATCAGAGCTTAACCTCATACAGTATTTCTTAAAAATCTTCACCTCTTACACCTTTCAAGCATTATTCTGTAAAAAAAAAAAAAAAAAAGATGTCTTCTATTTCTGTTTTCCCAGGCTGTTCCTAGTGAACTGGTTTGTGAAAACTGCCAGGAGAAGGTTCTGGAAGCTGTGGGGAAGATGATCCATCTAATGGAGGAACAGATGAGTCCTGGTGTTTTGTCAGCCATTGTAACAGGAAGGAACATCCTTAACATCATAGGTGCTGGTCGACTACCAACTCCTCTATGAAACAGTCATGTAATGATTGTGAACACTACAGAATAGATGAACATTTTTGTTATTTTTGTTTCCAGGTAGCACCCTGGCTGCTCTTTCTGAGTCTGTCGGTGCTTCCAGTTCTCACCCAGCCTACTCAAGCACTCTGGACTCAGCCTCCGCAATAGCCCTGTTGGCGCTGGGTCATGCAGAGGCCCTAATGCGCTCTTTGATGCATTCACATGTTCATGGAGAGGCACCCCTTTCGCTCTCCACCCCTTATATCAATGCAGTGGGCTTCCATGGAGACCCCTCTGATCTCCTCTGCACTCACCAGTCCAACCCAAACCAGGTCATCACCTCTCAGTTATCAGCTGATGAATCGAAGAGTTCTCACCCATGTCAGTTTCATATCCCTGCCTCCCTTACTGCTCACCTGAAAAGTCAGAAGTCTGAGGTGGTGCAGGTGCTGTTTGATATGGATGCAGAATTGGGATCCAACCCTTTGCTCACTATAGCCAACCCTCCAATTTCCACCAATCTGGTAGCCATGGAGCTTAGCACACCTGAGGGCAAACCCATACCTATCAAGGATCTGGACCCTGAACAGGCCATAAGGGTCACCCTGCCCAACAAGTACCCTGTGGAACAGGATGATGGTGGTGGAGATGGAGGGGTTGCTGAAGCTGGGAATGGGACATGTCTTACTGTAACTCTGCCCACTGAAGGAAGGTTGAACCTCACAGTCAAAGCTGTGGATAGACTTGATGAAAATGCAGGATTATATATCTCCTTCAACTTCAGCCTGGGTCCAGGTACAGTAGATCATTTATCTTGCTCTGGACCTATCCTGTTTTTTCCCTATCTTGAACTTTTGCTCTTTGGTAAAATGCTAATGATCTCAATTCAATCTTGGTGAATGACTGCCACACACTACATTAAATATGAATACATTTTACATAGTGATTGACAGGTTGTGACAGAAGTTTCGGTGTATGCATGACTTTCAGGATGTCTACAGTCGTTTGTTAAATAATTACAGTGAACTTTTTTTTAAGTATTTCATGCTGCGCCTACATAATTATTAATTACCTTCACTGTATATCTTTTAGTTTTCGCATGAATTATTAATAAAAAAAAAGGCTGTTTTCAAACTGCATTATGCATATCCAGGAGCTACTCCAGTGAGTCTGGGACATGTCAAGATAAAAGTGAGCTCTACAGTGCCAGGGACTAATGCATCCCAGGATTCCCTAGTGAGAGAGTGGTCTCTCACTCTCTCTGCTCCGACCACCTCCACAGAGGAATCCATCTTTCTGTCCCCACTGTGAGTCACTGCTCTTTTCAGTAACTCGCTGATCTGTTTGATTGCACACTTTGCTGAATAAGGCTGTATATTCCTCCCTAACAGTTTGAACGGGACAGACAAGCCTCTCTCGGTCAACCTGACCTCATCGTTGGTCGACGGCGGTCCTGTCCATGTGACGGTGTGTGTGTTCAGCTCGTTGTGCCAGTACTACAGTGTGAAGGAGAGGCGTTGGAGCAGTGAGGGTCTACAGCCACTGGAGGGCAGCACACTCCACGCGGCGCACTGTCTCACCCAGCACCTTACCATGTTTGGGGCCAGTTTGTTTGTCCATCCTGGGGCTGTTGTTCTGCTGCCACCGGTATGTGAGAACATAAAGCTTATATTTCGACATATTATTTTTGAACATTGTGACAATACAAATATATTGAGAATTTTTCCTCAAAGTCAGGAGGAGAAAGATCATAGTCATCAGGCTTTTCTCTTTCCTCTTCCATCTGTGCAGCCAGGCGGCCCCATACGTAACATGTTGGTGGGGATTGTGTGTGCTGTCCTGGTTCTGATTCACCTGCTGGTGGGGCTCATCGCCCATAAACTGGACCACTTGGACAGCTTGAGACTGAGCCAGGTGCCCCTGTGTGGCCGACCGGGGCTGTACCACTACAGAGTGCTGGTCAAGACTGGCTGGAGGCGAGGAGCAGGTCAGCCGAGTACAAATCACTATGATGTAGAAATAAGAATAAGGCCAAGAATATAAGTAATAATGTTAAAATTTCTGAAACCTCTAATTCTACATGATGGAGATGATTAATGGTAGGGGTATGACCCATCAGGCACCACAGCTCATGTTGGCATCAGTCTGTATGGTGTGAACAAGAGCGGGTCTCGCCATCTGCAGAGGGATGGAGCTTTTCAGCGTGGCAGCCTGGACCAGTTTCACCTGGAGACGGACGACAACCTGGGTGAAGTTTGGAAAATTCGCATCTGGCACGATAACACAGGTACAAGGAAACTGCATAAATGTCTATTTTAAAACTATTGGTGATGTAATGGCTCTTATTTTTTCTGAAATTGATATAAGTTCCCCTGACATGAAGATAGTGGTAATTTGTGAGATAAGAAAAACTGACATTATCCTTGCTAAACAGGAGAGTACAACTGTACACCTTCTGAAGTACTTTTAGTGATTTAAGATGAGCTTAATGACCTCGTTAAGTCTGAACACTTAATTCAAATTCAACATAATTTAAATAAAACTCACCATAAGAGCCTCATGTTTGATTGAAATAAATTAACTAACTTGACTAAGATGTGAAAATATTCTGGCTCTACGTGCCGTTTTACCAGCTGCTGATGCTCGTTTCTGTCTTTCTCATCTGGCGCTTTGTGCCTATTCTGTCTGCACCTGCCACGTCTTCTTGTCCTCAGAGTCAAAGTGCTGGTCAGAGCCACTGTAAATCACCTCCATACTCTATCCCCGGTTTTCAAACTGGCATTTGTTGGTCTCATGGGCTTTGTTCGTCTCATGGGCTTTGTTCAGTGTGGCCAATCTCCCTTCAGTTAGGAGGGCCACTAGGGCAGCTTGTTGCTATAGCCAAAGTTAGCTACAGCAGATAGCAGTTATGCTCCCCTCTGTAGTTTTGGAGCTATCTTCGAATTCTGGCCATTTCTTACAGATTACACGTTTAAATTGGAGTAACAAAGGAAATTTTTTTAACCTCCGACTACAAGGGGTGGAAACGTATGTTAAAAATGAAATTACATCTTTTAAAAAATCAGATATTTTAAATATATCTCTGCACCAGGTGCCAGTGAAGACAAAACGTATGCAAGTATGTGTGTACATTTACAGTATGTGTAGGTGTGAGGCTGGAGTCATCCCATTTTTCACCCCAAAAACAAACTCCATCCACAAAAACATGTAATGTAGCACGCCCTCACCTGATAATGTAAGTAGTCTTAATATCATATACGTCAATGCAGGTCTGGACCCATCCTGGTACGTTCAGCATGTGGTGGTCTGGGACCCTCAGACAGACCACATGTTCTTCTTCCTGCTGGAGGACTGGCTCTCTGTGGAGAACCAGAAGAACGGAACCGTGGAGAAGGAAGTTCTCGCCTCATGTAAGCGTATATTACTTCCAACTGTCACAAAAAATATTCATGTCAAGCTACTTGATATTCTAGCTGAACGGAAGCAGTTCGATTTTTCTTTAAAATAAACTGTGCATTGTTTTCATTTGCTCAGGTTAGGGATCAGAGTTATTTCAAAGCCATGGATCAAATGATTTATGAATCTGTCACTATGTGTGATTGTGTTCTGTGTTTTTCCTCACAACTTCTTTTAACCTTTCAACTTATCCTCCGCAGGTCCCAAGGAGCTTTCTCAGTTCCGACGAGTCTTTGCCTCCCAGTTGATGTTTGGGATGGTTGAGCACCACCTGTGGCTGTCGCTGTGGGAACGCCCTGCCCACAGCCGTTTCACCAGAGGTCAGAGGGTTACGTGTAGCGCCCTCATGCTGCATCTCTACCTGGCACTGGGCGCTTTGTGGTACGGGGCCGTTGGCATCCAGGGGCAAAGGTAGGACAGCTAAGAGGCCTCAATGCAAAACCCAAATCACTTCATGGCAGGGAATTAATAATATAACAAACAAACGATAACGTAAGATGTAATTATTATAATAATCTGATTAAAACTCTCTTGCAGCATCAGTAAAACACACATTGTAATGTTTTATATATGTATTTATGTATAATTTGCCAGATATAAACCAGTCTCCATAGTTGACACTGATTTGTCTACCTTTGCCACAAGTGGACCGTTGTCTGCCCAGCTGCTGGTTAATGTGGAGACGGTTGCCGTGGGGATGACTGTCGCGGCCCTGGTGTTTCCTCTCCAGTGTTTCCTCTGTTTCCTGTTTCGAAAAGCTCACAGCCAGGTAACTTAAAAATGCCGCGTGAATTAAAGCTACTTTGCTTTCATGAAACATTTGACTGCTGAAAGAAAACACGTCCCCCACAGTTTACATAGTTTTAGTTTACCTTCGGCGTGTCACTGATTAGAGGTCCTCACAGTGAGCTACTTGACATGCGTCTGAGCTTTGCTTGTCAAACAGTCTTATCTCGGCGTGGAAGAAATACAAGCGAGTGTTTCCTGTTTGTCTCGGTGCACGCTCAGAAATGCTCAGGCGGCAGGTGTGTGTTTGAACGTGTGTGACTCAGGTGGCCGTGGACATGTCCGTTCCTCCCTCTCCCGTGTGTCACTCCGTGGAGATGGACGTCTACCTCGGCCAGTCAGAGCTCTCCGGCCCTTCCTTCCTGTCCCTACCAGACTCCTCCGGCCCAGTTAGGGACAGTCCTTCGTCTGTGAGAGCACACACACACAAAAAAATGGGAACAAACACAAACAATTACTCTTCTGGCTCTGTCTCATTAAGTGTTCTTCGTGTTTCTCTAGTTACTGGAGAGCAAGGCGTTTGACTCCAGCATACTGGATTTTTGGGCTGCGTCTGGCTTGGTTCCCCGGACAGATGGAGCGCGTCAACCGGAGGGCATGGGGACATGGCCCTCCTGCGACAGCCTCCTCAATCTACCAGTGGGCCCGTGCCTCACCAACACGACCCCAGCCCTCAACACCTGCGAGGCGTCACCTGCTCCCGGCCCGATGCGCCAGCTGAGGAGAAAAAAGGGTGTGATGCAGCTCCGCCTGGCCCCGCCCTCCTCCACTGGCTCACCTGGTGCTCCCCTTTGCAAATATCCCATCTCCACTTCTCATCAATTCCACGCTGCACGAGACCGAGAGGTCCCCCCCACGAACGCCAACTTAGTGCAAGCTCGCAACCACAATCTGACAACTCTTCTGACTCTGTCTGGTGAGAAACTGTTCAAATAAACGCAGAAATTCAAATATTAACTGAAGGAAAATCAAGGTTTATGAAGCGTGTGCATCTTAAAGTGTCTCGCCCCCAGCCATCAGCATAATGCCAGCATGAAGTGAGTATTGTATGGTTTCTTTTAAGCTTCTTATGTTGTTCTGACAAGTGTTGGGAATTATCAGCTCCTCAAGGAATTAAAGTGCAAAAGACTGAATCTCACATTGCCTATAACTAAGAACTAAGAGGAGGATGGCTCCTTAAACATATGTGGATAGATACAGTGTGTGTCCTTGTCTGATTGTGTATTTCTGTACTTGATACCAGAGGAGGATCTGCTGATGTCTATAGCAGCAGCAGCAGAGGACACAGCAGATATAACTAACAGCAATTCAGACAGCGGCCGGGACTCCCCTAGAACCACCTCCTCGCTCTCAAACACGTAATGATCGCCCGAATCATGCGGATGCAATTTTGTGCGCTTCTCTTTTGCTCTGTTACAGTATTCTTTTGCTTTTTTTTTAGCTGGAGCACCTCTTGCAGCAGCTGGTCAGAGCACAGCGAGGATAAGTCACTCTACGGTGCAGAGATCCGGAAGCCTGACCCGCAGCCCTGTCCCTCGCTGTATGGGACAGGGCTCTACAAGTGTCCCTCTGTGCTATCCGTAGACTCTGTAGCCAGCACCTTTCTGCCGAGCCCTTCTCCTGACTCCACGCGCTCCTCCTCCACCACACGCATAGGTACTACACCAGCGGCTCCCAGACTTTTTGTCAGAGGTCCCTCCACTGCTCTGTTGCATGAACCTAAGCACCCCTTCACCCATAAGCCTGTCTTTTCCCAATTGTGTTCATTGAAGTTGAATTTTTAACAGGATGCCATTTAACACTATTAATTCTGTAAAAGTGGATATTAAGTTTTGATAAAATTGAGTTGTCAGTGTGTAGGTCAGTTTGGTGAAGTTTGCATTCATACTACTGCTACTTCAGTGGAGTGGAGTGGCAGAGGATAGAAGTTTTGACCATCTATCTCGATAAGCTATCTATTTTAGCTGTCTGTTTTACCTATTTCAACCATTTGGCCTATCTATTAGGCTACTGTTAGCTAACCACTGTAATTGGTTGTCTATTCATTTTAGCTATTTCCATCGTACATCCATTAATTTTAGTTAAATTGATTATTTGAATCATCTACGCGTTTTCTTTTAATTGTTCTTTTTTTTATTATTTACTCATAAATTTTTGCAGACTATTTAAAACCTTCATCCAATACTTTCTGCTAGTTACTGTATGTTAGTTGTAGTTTATCCATTAGTCTTAATTAACTAGTAAAACAATATATATTTTACTGTTAGCTACTTGAGTTGTTAATTTGTGGCTTCTAGCTATATCAATTGTACATCCATTCATTTATTTAAACCATGTACACATTAATTTTAGCTTATTATATTTTAATTGTTTTCCATTTACTTTTAGCTAACTATTTTAAAAGTTTATCCATTACTTACATTACTACTGTATGTCAGTTGTAGCCTAGGTTATCCATTACTTTAAGCTAACTGTTTAAACCATTCATCCATTAGCCTACTTTTAGCTAACTATGAATGCCATTTATCCAATACTTTAAGCCATCTCCTATATCCATTACTTTTAGCTAACTATTTTAAAAGTTTATCCATTACTTACATTACTACTGTATGTCAGTTGTAGCCTAGGTTATCCATTACTTTAAGCTAACTGTTTAAACCATTTATCCATTAGCCTACTTTTAGCTAACTATTTCAAACATTTAGGCCCAGTTGTAGGTTAAACATTACTTTAAGCTAACTATTTAAATTGTAATTGTAGGCCTAGATACACTATCTATTTTAAATTATTTATCCCCTTTACTTTTTTGTTGAGCATTTTCAACCTCTCTGCTCACTTGATGACTAACTAGTTTTCATGTAGGCTAAGTAACTGTATCGCAAAACCTAAAGGTAGTGCCTACTCAACATGTGGATCAGCCTACTTTTTTAAAATTCAAATGTGAATGTCATTTTATTTTCAAATTACTGTAGTTGAGCTACTCGACAATCTTTCCTTTCATACTAGTTTGGAATGTGCTGGTCTATACTGGATATTTCTTGAATGGTGGTGTTTAGTGTTTGAGATATCTATTGCTGAATCCCAGGCGTCGCTCGAGGTCAGCCCGGCCATCTGCTCCCTCCCTGGGCAGTGTTTGTGATTTACCCCCTGGTTGCTGTGCTGCTCGGAGCCTGCCTGGCTGTGGTCGGACTCTATGGCAGCTTCTTGTCCAGAACAGTGGTCCTCATGTGGCTGGTATCAGCTCTCTCAGCCTTCCTCACCTCTGCTCTGTTGCTGGAACCTCTAAAGGTGAGTTCAACCATGTCATCTAATTAACAAACTTCTTAGATCTTTGGTGGATTATCCCTTTGATTTGCGTCTGCTTCTTCTTTACTCAGGTGTGTGTGCAGGCCTTGATCCTCACAGCACTGTGGAGGCCTGTGGATCCAGAGGTGGAGGACCAGCTGTCTCAGGAGACCACCGTGGTGAGGGCGTTTGGGGAGCATGCCGGGAAGATTCGGCCGCCATGCGGCTACGGGCTGCTGCAAGCGAAAGAGGAGGCCCGCAAAGTCCGAGCTCTGCGATCGCTCATGAGGGTAAGAATTAAATTGAGTAGCGTTTTGTTTTTCAGAAGCAATCAAATTCTTTCTTAATTAACTTCTTTCGTCTTTTCTGTAGCACTGTGTGTGCCAGCTGTTGTTTCTGCTGCTGGTGCTGATGGTGAACTACCAGGACAGCGTAGAGCAGAGGCAGGGCAGGCTGCTGCACTCCGCTGTCAGACGCCGTCTTCACACGGCACCGTTGGGGGTTCCTAACCTCACTTCGCTCAGAGAGTAAGGACAACGCTCAGCCCCCTTCTGTCAAAATACTACACGATACCTAATGCAGACACACACTGTATGATCTGGGGAGAAAACCTCGAGCGCAGGGCTCCGCGTCTTCCTCGGGACTATCTGTGATGCTGTCATGTCTGGACTGCACACATGATTTTCCTGTCCAGCATGAGTGACAGAGGAGATTCTCCTAATCCTGGTGCTGCATTAAAAAACGTGTGGCCTGAAGAAAAACCTATTCCTCTTCAACCCAACTGCTCGTTTATCTCCGCACGTAGCTGAATTCGGTGAAAGTGAAAGTCCTCATATATATTTCACATGCAAGAGGAACATTCCTATTACACCACCAATTATATTCTCAGTCCTATTGTCAGAACTGTAAAAAGGGTGGTGGTGAGGTGGATGGTGGCATGCACTGCTTTCAATCAGTGTCTTCCCAGCTGGCACCGGATGTCAATAGACGTTGGTCTTTGGTTGGATTCAAGTCATGATGTCAGGTGACCAAAACCCAACGTCCATTGACATCTACTTTCAACATCTTTTGACATAGGAATATTGACGTCAAATGACGTTAATATTTTGTTGTTTTTATGTTGTGGTGTCTGGCAACCAAAACCCAACAGACGTCTTGTACTCACACAACTTTGACGTTGAATAATGACCGTTTTGATGACAAAATTCTAATGTCTGGACAACATCTATCAACAACGTTGATTTGACTTAAGATAGCCGACATAACTGATATCCAATGTTGGACCTACGTTAAGTTCAGATGTTAACCCGATTTTCATTTTCAACTAAATACTAACGTCTATTCAACGTCGGAGGCGTCTCAATTAGACGTCTCTATGACGTCTAATTGACGTCTAGTGCCAGCTGGGTTCTCTGATATTACCAAATTCAAGAATTGACTATCCTGCACATTTTTTTGGGAACAGAATTATAAAGAAGCCTTTGGTTGTCACAAACAGGGTTTTAATACCATTATAATTATATTCCACACAAATGTACTGGCTTGTGTGAGCCGCTGAGCTGACACCACCATTGAAGCTTAATGACTAGGTAACTTGCCTGTATACCACTGCAGCTTTTTGCACATTAAATAACTTGGTGTCATCAGAAAAATGGAAATTGGAAGTGTTCCTCTCATGACTACAAATGAGTCTCATTTGGTAGAGCCTTGATGGCACACAGGGGCTTCTTTCTTTCTTTCTTTCTTTCTTTCTTTCTTTCTTTCTTTCTTTCTTTCTTTCTTTCTTTCTTTCTTTCTTCCTTCTTGACGCAATCTAGCTAATACTGGAGGGAATTTCCTTATTGTGCCAGAACCTGCACATAAATCAGGATGCCAGAAAAAGAAAAAACAATAAAAAAGAGAAAGCTAGCGAGGGCTTTCGACCTTTTTTCCATCAGATCAGAAAGCTGCTCCCAGCCAGGCTGAAGAGGCGGACAGTAGCCAGGAGGTTGATGCTACAGATAACGTTACTAGCTAAGAGGTGGCTAGGATCAGTGAAGGAGCCACCACCACCACCACCTGTGCAAAAGTGGATGATGTCAAAGCAAAGACGTTCTGCATGTGTTTATGTAGAAGAGCAATAAAGAGAGAGCACACATGTGGAGGGGGCTGTTCAGGTTCATTTCTGTGGGTGGGCCTGGGGACACATGTGACTAATGACCGAGATGACTTTTTAAAGTTTAATTTCCCAATCTAATTATCAGAACAAAAGCGAGTACCTCTAGAGAAAACAAAGCTTGAAATTGTCCTGATGATGTGCATCATGCATCTGTGTACACGCACACAATCCCAAGCCTGCGTCGATTCTTTCTTCATCCAGCTGGACGGACGCAGAGCAGTGGGTCATCCACACCTTGGTGCCACACCTACACCAGAACCCTACACTACGCCTGGTTGGATTGCCTCGGCTGCGGTACACAAATACCCCCAGTCCTCCGGCAAGCGTCATCCTGGGAGCCGGCGGCGTGACAACACACCAGCTCCTCGCTGACCTGCACATGGCTGACTGGAACAAGGAACGGTAAGGGGATTTGTCACGGCCGGATGTCTGCGTCTCCGTGACATGCTGAGCGTCCGTTTAATAATACCTTTGTTCTTCGGTTGTTGATTCCTCCGAGAGCAAGAAAAAGATTGGATTACTCTCTCGAAAACAATGAGGCATGCCACCCCATTAAAACTTTCCAAAAACCAAAACAATGCAACTTTTCTTTCCCTTTGGGAACACGAGGAGCAATAAGAGATGATGATTTTCTCATGTAAATTACCAAACTGTTTTGCATATTTTGCATGGGACACTGAATCTTCTGATGTGTTTTTTTTTGGTATGCTATCAAACTGAGCTCTTTGCATCCTCTTATCTCTTAATTGTAATGATCAAATGTACTCTTTTAGAGACATTTAAAAGTACTGTACCAGTGCTGATTTGATGCGATGCTATCTAATGGTGATTTTTATTGATTTATTTTATCCCATTTTCATTGCAGGTTTAAAACTCTTTCCATCAACTTCACACACCACCACAGAGAATCTGGTTTGTTTGTGTGTGTGTCCTTAAAACTAGAGCTGACTCAGACACATAGAGTGACTCCTGTTCTCTGCATCCATCCACTCCTCATCCCTTCATCCTTCTCTGGGCTGGACCTGCAGGTGGCCCTCACGGTAACAAACGTTATAATCATTTCAAATTAAAAAGTAGGAGCGATACATATTCTCAAGTGAAGGATTCGAAAAATTATCGCAGCGATAAAATCCACGTGCTTCATACTTCAGGTTCTTCTTCTCGTCGCTGCTCTCCTCATCTTGTTGGGAGAACTGTGGTTCATGGCTACTGAGCGTGCCCAGTATCTGTGTCAGTGCAGACACTGGTTCCAGCTTCTCCTGGCCTTGTTGTCCCTGGCAACGGCTATCCTGCAGCTCTGCTTCCTGTCCCAGGCCACCTCCTGTGTTTCCAAGGTAAGAAACAAAAACAGAAAAACTGTAAAGAGTCAATTAAGATTACTTTCAACGTAAGTGTCAAGTGATGGAGGCCCTTGGTGGTAGGAACACCTTCATCTAAAAACTCAGTGTCAGTTCCTCACATGTCACCTTGCCTTTGTCGTTCAGTTTAGCAGATTTGAAGGCAGATGCTACTTAAAGGTGCAATATGTAGGAATTGGCCACCTGTTAAATTCATATTCCAAACGAATAGGGGGCAGCATATTACCAGAGTAGCTGCTAACTGCTGCCAACTGCTGCTAACTGTAGCTGCTAGCAGTCCAGACCGTGAGCTTAAAGCACCTGGGGAGTGATGGTGCTTACACTATTAGCATGGGAGCTTGGGACTGGGATGGACCGAGGCTAGCTGGTTAGCATGTTAGCTTCAGTGGTTATCTCTTCAACAGAATACATAGACATCATAATGTCACCACTGTTATTTCTTCACATTCTGTGTGTAATTATTGTTAATTATTTAATGTTTTCAACTAAAATTCTTACATATTGCCCCTTTAAACCCCCACATGTATGCTACCCTAACATTAACCCTATATTCATTATAATTACAATGAAAAGAATTGCAATTGTAAAATTTGACTTCTAAAATGCACTTTCACAATGAAAATCTTCTTTTCCATGTGTTGCTTTGATGACACGTGTGTGCCATTCAGCTTCAGTCCCAGCCAGACGACTTCATCGACTTCCACGGTGCTGCCCTTCTGGCACAGAGGTCTTCTCAGTGTGCTGCTATTCTGCTCACTCTACTTGTTCTAAAGGTAGGCTAAATGAGAGGTCTTGTTCATCATTCTGCAACCCTAGCTTTCCCACTCTGTTGAAAGTCAACTCATTTCCATCGCTGTGTTTTCAGCTCATGGGAAACTTGAGGTTTGTGCGGAGGTGGGTGGTGTTAGGCAGAGTGCTGCAGAGAGCCTGGAGGGAGCTGTGGGCTCTGACTGTCCTCCTGCTGTTGCTGCTGCTGCTCTGCACTCACCTCGGGAACACGGTATGAGAATAAAAGTTCAGCTGAACTGAATATTCATCGAGTATTGTACATTGATAATTCTCTGCCTTTGTTTCAGCTCTTCTCCAGCTCAGTAGAAGGTTTTCTGTCAGTACGTCAGAGTGGTGTCTCTGTGTTGTCCATCCTGCGTGGCCGGATGGCTCTTCAAAGACTATGCAGGGTCCACCCAGTCCTGGGCCCTCTCTATGGGCTACTACTCATGGGGGGAGGTGTTTGGCTCTTTGCCAGACTCTGTGGAGCTGTTCTCATCCGTACATACAGGTACACAGTGTATGTACAAAATATTACTGCTAGTATGGTGATTTGGATATGTGGGTAAAAATCCCAGCACTGCAATTTCAAAAGTTTGATCGTGACACAACAAGTTCTGAGGTGTACTGAACTCATACTCATTCATACAGGACAATATGTATATGCAATTTGCATTGCAGTTACATGTTGTCGGCAGTTGGCAGTGTGACTTTGCTCATGTGATGCTCTGCAAGACGTCTGAGCAAACTTGATATACAGGCAGGTAACTCAACAAAAGGTGAGCTTTATTAACATAAAGCCGAAGTCCAGGTGTAATGAATCCAAAATCCAAAAATGAGGGAACAAAAACAAAGAAAACCAAGAAACAAAATCAAACAAAAGTACAAACCAAAAACAGCAAAGTACCAACCATAAGCAAAGTTCATACCAGAGGTAACGCAAGATATCAGGAACCAAAAGCTGGAAACACACAACGGGAAGATGGGACAGGGAGACACAGGAACACAAGAAAAAGACAAGGAACAAGAACAGGAGACGCAAGACAAGAACTTAAAAACACAAGGGGTGATTAATTTATAGAACACTGGTGAGGACGAGAAAGGGTGGGAAAACAGACAAAAGGAGGAAATGAAAAGCAAAACATGACACATGAGGACAGAAATTCAAAATAAAACAGGAAGTAACTGAACCATCGACCGCCTCATCCAATTGTAGTCCTGTGCTCTGTTGGCTCAGGAACCGGTCTGCCCGTGGAGTGCAACCAACATTTTGTGGTGGAGACAGGTCTCTGTGGGCACAACAGTCTCCAATTTCATGTTGTTTTGACAGCCTCAGTCCCATTTTTTCCATTTCCTTTTCCTGTGACCAGATATTAGCCAGGGGCAGCCTTGAACCAAACTGGCTCATATTTCAACTCTCTCCCTACGTGGGATGATGGTAGGTTGTGTGGTCGAAAGATGCCATGGGCTGTGATGGTCTCAAAGTCTGCTTCTCTTAATCCAAAACACCCACTTTCTTCTCCAATGATGATGACGACAGTGTGTGTGCTATGAGTAGTATGTGGCATAGCAGTATGTGCCAAAAATTTGACCCTCAAAAATGTACCTACTACTACTGGGGACTGTACTCAAAGGAATTAATGAAATAAGAAACGGTCCCAGTAAACATGCCAGATAAAAAGCATGATTGCTACCAAAGCGTCTAATTTGACGTGCCAAAAAGGGTAAATATTGTACAAATTAAGTTTTATAGTCAACTTTGCTGCGTCTTTCAGGGCAGCGCAAGCTGAGCTGCACCGTCCAACCATTGAACCTCAGGACTATGAGATGGTGGAGTTCTTCATCAAGAGACTCAAACTGTGGATGGGGCTCACCAAAACTAAAGAGGTTGGTAGTGCATTAGTTGTGGTGGATTTCATGTGAAGAACTGAATAA
Source organism: Lagodon rhomboides (assembly GCA_039737535.1). Lineage (NCBI taxonomy): Eukaryota > Metazoa > Chordata > Actinopteri > Spariformes > Sparidae > Lagodon > Lagodon rhomboides. Next base: position 7,502,253 of record CM077804.1, on the reverse strand, counting down.
ATGAGAAACTTGAGCAGTCAATACATGTTGCTGATCCTACTCATTCATTTTCCTTTCTAGTTCAGGCACAGGGTGAAGTTCGAAGGTATGGACATCCCTCCATCCAGGTCCTCACAGGATTCCCGTCTCTCCACCTTATCTTCCACCCTCCCCTCTCCCCTCTCTCCTTCCCTATCCTCCTCATTTTCATCCCCCCGTCCCCTGTCCTCAGCTGTCTCCATGAGGTCTGAGGACCTGTCGGTGTCTGAGCCTGGGTTTGACGTCCAGCCCTACCTGGTCCGCCTGCTGCCCTGTGTCAGTGAACTGCTATCTCGTTTTGATCAGGTCAATCAGATTACTGAGGACGTTCACAGCCTGGAAATTAAACTGGAAGAAGCTCAGGCAAGAAGAAGAAATAGGTTGATCAACAATGATGCAGCAAGATTCGGAGAGTCAGCAAAGCCAAAGGAATTGGAAGGAAAAGGAAGGGAAACAGGAGAAGTTAGACACAGGAAAACTGGCCTTCTTCACCCCAAGCCACGAGTCTCCCTTCCATCATCATTTTCCTTCAGTCCTTCCACACTTAACTACTCCACTGCGTCGATTGTTCCCCATACACGTAGCACTTACTCTGAGTCTGAATCAGTACCATTCCAGCTTCAGCCATCTCGCAATAACCATACTTCTGAATCAGCCAAACTTGCATCTGGAACCTATAGCTTGTATCCTGTAGGTTCTACTGGAGTTGACAGGTTCCCCAGGAGAAGAGCTTGGCATTCTGGGAGCTCTCATTCAGCTGATGCAGCTCAGAGGATCTTGCTGACCCAAGGTGGAGCTCCATGTGGCAATGGAGGGGAACATTTTGCATTCAACACCAGACCCAGGAGTGAAGAAGGGACAAGAAGACAAATCGGTGAGGGAGTCCCAGTTAAGAGGAAGGCTTGGATCTGTGAAGGATCAGAGACTGAGCAAGACTGACCAGGTGCTTACACTGGAAGTTAACTTAGATGACAGATTCTATTCTGGTTGGATCTGTGTAGTGATTCTGACTGGATCTTTGTAACGGTTTGCAGCTACATAGCACTGAACAACCGGACTGTACTGATTGTTGCTTCTTTGGAAATGTAACTGGTTTGATGTGTTGAAAAATGTGGGAGTTGAAGATGCTTTTGCTGCATGAAAAAAAAAAGAGAGGAGAAGCCTTCCCCCTTTTGCTGAACCACCACAGGACCCTATTTCAGAATAAATAGGTGAGAGACAAATCATTATTTGATCCTGTTTGAGTTGTGCCATGAATTATAAATACGATGTTGGTCAATTTAAAAGACAAATCTTCAACTCAAGAAAGTTGTAGTTTGTCATAAAACAAATCAAAGTTAAGACTGAAAATACGTAATTATTATTTAAGACTGCACACTCAACAGACGAATAAGGGATGTTGTCTTGTTTAACGCTCACAAAAACCCCAAACCGAAACCTTGTAAAGCCAGTCCCGGATCAAAATCTTGTCTCAAGCCATTGACCATGGTACCTATTTTTTCTGAAATAAGATCCCATGAGACACACCAGAAAGGGCGGGTCTCTAAATGGACTAAAGTTCTTGTCTTGTAAATGTCTTGTATGCTAAACAGTTTACAGAAATGTCTAATGCTACAAAAAAAAAAAAAACTCCTATCCAATACATGCACATGCAAAATAAATAATGGAAGTTCAAATTATTTTTTCATTATTCAAGCCTGTTGAACATACACATAAAAACAGATAGACACTGGTAAGAGAGAGTACAATTAGTAATATCTGTAAAAATTGAACCGTTGTAAAGCAATTAAAGTGTAATTACTTTTTTAAAATATAGAGTCAAGTTTTCACTTTTGTCTACTTCTTTGCACATGATATTGTTCCTTACAGTATTGTATGCTGTAAATGCAGTTATATGCTGATTTAGTTTTCTAAGAGACCCTGTTGATATTTTACTCCACAGAAGAATAAAGACAAGTGACCATTTGGTCTGAAAGACTGTGTAAGCTTAAATTCTTCAACCATTTTATTTATAACATTCTATTACAGGGCTGTGTGCAAAGTGTTTTTTTTAATATGTTTAGATGAAATGCTAACACAGCTCTGTGACTATTTCATTAACAGTAATTCAGATTATTAGCTATCAAAAGGAAATGACCTTGATACAAGAGTAAACACATGATAATGTAGTACCAAACACTTGTTGCTGAGACACCGGAATCCACACTAAGGTGAAGGACTGAATAAGTGAAATTAAATATGAGATGTGTGACTTTATTGTACATGGACAATGCATTCATATTAAAGAAATACAGAAAATATGGCCGATATTTTTTTAAAAAAAGAACACAAATTTTAAAATTGTTGTTTTAAAATTTTCAAACAGAATAAAATGAAAGGAACAAAAATATGCGTGATACAGAAGTATTCACCAAGATAAAACACTAAAAGTTAACTGTTTCATATGTATTGTAGCTGTATATTTATCTTGAACATAGTTTTGTATAACACTTTGACTTTGAAGAGGAGCGGTTAGCACCTTCAACATGAACACCATTAGTACACTGCAGGTGTGCAAGCTTGTTCCATGTTTGTGTTCCTTCCTTTAGTCACATAATTGACATTGTCTAGAGGTCGACAACTATTTTGTCCATTGCTTATCTTCACCTATCAGTTATTTGTGTTCATTGCCTTATCACCATGTGATTTTAAAATGTCACTCCGACTGTATAAAAGAGGATGCATTCCTGTCTGCAGGCACTCAGGTTTTGGAGTCAACAGGTGAGTATACAACAGGATCACAGACATGCAGATTTTCTGTTTAAATCCTTCTGTTATGTGATGGACGTTAGAGACCTTTGCTTGATTCTGCTTGACTGAAATGTATTTTCTTACACAGTTGACAGCAGATCCGTGACAATGAAGTGGGCTTTCCTTGTGTGTGCCATGGTGGCACTGTCCGAGTGCCTCGTCCAGTAAGTCAGCTGTTACACATTCCTGTTCTTGTCTGTGTTTGATTTTACCTACGACTTAAACTTCATTAACTCCTAGGGCACAACTGCAGATATATGACACTTAAGTGAACAAGTGTCAGGCCTCTTCATATTTACTGTGCTCACAAGTGAATCTGAATGTAATCATGTGTGAATAGTGAGAAGTTTTAGAGTAAGGACAGATGAGCACAAATATCTTTAAATGTGAATTGAAGGTGTACAGATGTAGCTGAAAGGGAATCAAATTAAGGCGCTCCCATTGGTGAATCCTAGGGTCCCTCTGGAGAAGGGTAAAACAGCCAGAGAGCTCCTGGAGGAGCAGGGTCTGTGGGAGGAGTACAGGCTCAAGTTCCCACCCAACCCCATGGTCAAGTTTGACGACCGCTTTGCCGTGGGCACAGAGTCCATGACCAACGATGCTGATGTAAGTATCGGCTCTTAAAGCTTGAACAGATGGATGGAGAGAACTTTGAGAAATCGCTCATTTTGGTCATGATTATTCTCTGTGTCTCCACAATTCCAGCTGGCTTACTATGGAATCATCTCCATTGGAACTCCTCCTCAGTCCTTCAAGGTCGTCTTTGACACCGGCTCATCTAACTTGTGGATCCCCTCAATCTACTGCAGTAGTGCAGCCTGCAGTATGTAAAACCATACATGCATATACATCTCTCACTATTTTTAAAAAAGTTTTGCTATATCTTTCTCTTATCCAGGGTTAGGGTTAGGGTTAGGTGTTTTCAGCATCAACAAGTCCTCCCCAACTTGACAGACGTGTCTGAAAGTTAATACTGGACCAGAGGAAAGGCAGAGGCTAGTGCATGTCAGCTCACTACCATGAGTCCTAGTAGCATAGACAGAACTACCATTAGTCAATACAAGCTGTTATTCTAATCCTTCGGTTGGGCACACTTTGTGTTGTTGTGTTTATAACACCTAGGTCGCGCATGATTATGTAATTATCGCGGGAACAGTATTGCATTGTGCCAGACTTAAAACACAACTGGTGGGGGTTGCCGGACGACGGCAAAACCGGACCGGAGCTGGAACGCAGCGGACATGCATCCAGTGGAATCGCAGAGTTGTACAGGTCTGAGAGCTAGCCGCTGACCAAGGAGATATGAACTTCAGCTGACTGTGGGCTGAAGACAGGTCAAGATCTAATTCTGTATGAAAGTTAGGGTTAGGGACGCAGGTACACTTGGTACATAGTTATATCAGTGGTCCTCAAACAGTTTACGATTAGATGTTTCAAGGTCGAGATAACAGACAACAGGATCATATTTACTGCTCTTCAAACCAGATTAAAAAAGATTTTAAGATTTAAAACTATTAAATTCACATCGTGTTATTCATGCCATTATGGGTCTGGTTATGGATCCGACCACACTGTTGCCTCTCGTCTGACCCGTTTGGCAGAAAAGTTGCATTGAAACGTACCACCTCGACTACTGCCAACTACACAGCAGCGTGTACGTTCTGCGCTTGCGTGAGTTGTAATCAAAAGCACGAAAACAGGAAATGACGGACCGGAGTGCAGACCATCGTCACTTCCGCCCCTCCCACATGCCGCACTGATTCGCTAGCACACCACCAATCAAAATGGTCATTGAACAGCTAGCTAACAACCAATCAGAGTATCCAACGGCGTCCAATCCTCAGACTGCCAACTGTCTCAGACTTTGCAAGTTGAATCCGACCAGACACCGTCCGCGTGGTTCCAAAAGCTTCCAAGTCTCCCCAAACGTTTCAGATGTCCGACGTTTGGGTCAGTGTGTTCCAGCCTTAAATGACTGAATAAGTCAATTGCTCATCACTCCCAAAAGGACTCATATCACCTTTACCAAAATGACACGACCAATGCAGCGTAGCAGACCTTTAATGTAAGGGCCCAGTTTGGTTTGATTTAGGCAGAACTACTTGGTTAGGTCTAGGGAAAAACTGTGGTTTGGGTTAAAATAAGTATGCTAAGGTACTTAGGTAATTTTACTTACATACGTAAATACATTACATATGTAATTTGAGTTATGTTACATACATGACATAACTACATTACTTAGTTAATCTAACTCACCGTTGACTTTTGGTTTCACACGGGGCACAAACACCACCTGACTTCCTCCCTGCTGTAATAACTACTACAGCCACTAGAGGTCATCACCTAACAATACATTTTGAGTTAAGAGATTGAATTGGGCTGTTGCTTTCATTGTTTTCACTGTCAATTGCATCACTTACTTTTAACTCTTCCTGAAGCATTACATAATTATTATATCATATCAGCAAAAGTTTAAAAATGTTCACATGTACCTTCCTAGACAACCACGACAAGTTTAATCCTGGACTTAGCAGCACCTACAGACACAACGGAAGTCCTCTCAGTATCCAATATGGCACTGGCAGCATGACTGGATTTCTTGGATACGACACTGTCACGGTGAGAAATAAAATAATATTTCACACTTTTTACTTAAAAATTTGTAGTTTGAGATGGTTTTAATTCCTTGTGTTTGTTTGGCTGCCAGGTGGGTGGGCTTGCTGTGAAAAACCAGATCTTCGGCATGAGTCAGAGTGAGGCTGCTTTCATGCAGTACATGCGTGCTGATGGTATCCTGGGCCTGGCTTACCCACGCCTGTCCTCTTCTGGTGCTACACCCGTGTTTGATAACATGATGAGCGAGGGCCTCGTCAGCGAGGACGTCTTCTCTGTGTACCTGAGCTCGTAAGGACCATCAAAGATTTGCAATATCCAGTTCAGAGAAAAGGAAATATTTCTTGACATCAAACTGTTACTTTAATACTAAGACAGCGGCTGACTGCTCAAGTGTGTCAGTAATGTCCTGCTTTCCTCTGAAGTAACTCTCAGCAAGGCAGTGTGGTGACCTTCGGTGGTGTTGACCCCAACCACTACACTGGTTCCATCACCTGGATCCCTCTTTCCAGAGAGCTGTACTGGCAGATCACAGTGGACAGGTAAAGCCACACATACAGCATCACAGGTCGCTCCAAATGTTTCCAAAGAAAAGTTATTTAGTTTAGTATATATCTGTCTGATACATGTTCTACTGTGTCTCTCTTTCAGCGTCACTGTCAATGGTCAGGTTGTGGCCTGCAATGGTGGTTGCCAGGCTATCGTGGACACTGGCACCTCTCTGATCGTTGGCCCTCAGAGCAGCATCAGCAACATCAACGCCTACGTGGGAGCTAGCAGCCAGAATGGAGATGTATGTGCCAAGAAATTTGTGTTGGTTGACAGAATGACATTTCTGTAGCTTCACACTGACTAAATGCCCACCTAATGAAGTAAAAAATATGTTAGTAGAACCAACTTTTTTAAACTTTTGCATCCCTTTTTTCACTTTCTTCTCTCTCTCTCTCTCTCTGCTCTTAGTACATGGTCAACTGTAACAGCATCGCCCAAATGCCAGATGTGACCTTCCACATCCATGGACAGCAATTCACCCTCCCAGCTTCTGCCTACGTCCGTCAGGTAAACGTTTGATTCCCTGCCAGACTTTGTTTTCCTCACCTCACTGCACTTCTACTCCATCTAAAATTCCTCTCCTAAATTCCTCCCACAGTCTCAGTACTATGGCTGCCGTACCGGCTTTGGCGGCGGAGGTGACAGCCTGTGGATCCTGGGTGATGTCTTCATCAGGCAGTACTATTCCATCTTCAGCAGAGCCCAGAACATGGTGGGTCTGGCCAAGGCTAGATAATAAACCTGAAGTCACCTTGCCCAACAGCCTTGCAACAATCACGTGTACATCTTAGTGCTATTGTAGAGTTTCAGTACTGCTGTAATGATGTGAGATGTCGGAGATTCAAACCTTTTCCTTGTACTATAAATGATTAAATGCCCTCAAATCCAATAAAAACAGTTAAATCACGTTGCATGTTGCTTATTAAACTGTACAACAAACAGACATGAAAACAAGAGCCCTATCATACACCCAGTGCAAATTGTTGCACAGTGCAGCGTTCCTCCTCCTCAGTTAAATTTCGGTGCATGTGCTTATAGGCAGTCAAATGCAGTTGTTGATGGGACAAAGGATTGGGAGAGTAGGACAAAAGTCCATCAGCCAAGGAACACATACTTGTCCCCTCAGCAAAGAGGAGTGCCACTTTTTAAATAGCAATGCGCTAGTTGCAGGTGCATCTGGCATTTGCACCTTGCACCTCAATTCTTGCCCAGATTATGCCCTGTTTAACTTGCAAAAGTAGTTGGACACACCCCAAATGCACTGGCGACATGCACTTTAGAACATGCACACTGAATCATTAAGATAGGGCTTTAAATCTGTGTCAATACTAAGCTACTCTAACATGTTATTTAAGATGACAACATCAACATTAGAGGCGACCCTTTATTCCAGGTGTACAAAATGTGCATTGAACCGAATAATTTAATGGAATAGATTTTTGGACAAACATGTGTTCACCAGATTGCACCATCAGTAGTGCAGAATCTTAAAGCCTTATTGTCCTCTGACCTGTACAGGCACAATAAATCTATAGTGTGTTACGCATTCATTAGCATTCTTAAGGTGAGTTTATGACTGAGGTGGCAATTTTGGGATAAGTGGCAGCATACTGAATATGGTTGTCAATAGTTAACCTTTAATCAGTAACCTGCCGACAAAAAGTCAGTCTATACGTTCATTTGCCACAGACACACTGTAACGGCTATGTTGCAGTAGTCTACGGTATAACATGAAGCACAGTTCTAAGACGAACATTTCCTCCAGAAAGCCAACAAAGTCAAATGTATTTTGATGAAGGTTATCAGACATCCAGGTCATGGTAATTGGGCAACTGGACTTGTTTCAGAAACAAGTACGTTCAAGTGATGGTTCGGGTCTTCTGATGTAGGGTTGTATGAGGTACTTATCTTAAGTCAGTGTATGACCTGCAGTAGATGACAGTCAGCTCTCCCACTGTGTGGAGAAGCAGCGTGTAGCACTGACAGGTAAGAAGAGCATTGTACTGGTAAATGGCACCAACAGCATGATGTATTTTAGCAACCTAAAAGAAGGCTTACCTTGAAAAGTATATATCCGTTTGTGTAGTGTCACTATATTTCGAACATTTTTGGCGCTTTACATTGCCATCAGACAGTCCGACCCAAACAGCTGATCATGCGGTATAATACAGTGCACGGCAGGAAATGCTTAAAATGCCTAAAAGCAGCAGCACTAAAGCACATTGTATCTGTGTCTTGAACCCATCTTTTCTGGTGCATCCGACTATCTGAATAATGCGCCCTTTAAAAAGCAGGAATAAAACTGTGCCATTGAATTTAGAAAAGCTTTTCATTGGTCTATGGCAGTCACATTCTGCTGCCTAAAGATAGCAATGCACCATCAAAGCACCTGACCACACCTCATTTGATGTCAACACACCCAGGGGCACACAGATGGGCGCAAACAGGCAGGACACCAGTATTTCAGGTTTGGTTGGGCCACAGTAATTTTGGCTGGGCCACGTTCATACATAATTAGTTAATGGTTGCCTTTTTTCTTGCTAAAACAAAGATGACGTCATCCTGTGATCTCAGGTGGGCTCTGGTACTGAAAGCAACACTATGGAGAAATTGCCCTTTTGTACACCCGCCACTTCATGAGTGCAACACCACTGTCGTAAATACAAATCCCAGGTCTGTCATTTGTCCTAATGTGGAGCTAACTACAAACAAAACACATTACATCATTGTATATTGAAGTAAACATGTATGTAGTATGTGTAAACACATGGGAAAATGCTATAAGAGAACGAAAAAGAGCTAAAAGTTAAGATAGCCAGGGCAGACGAGCTAACATTAGCTCTCACAAACAACAACGAAATTATCTCATCTAAGCTACTGGTCACACCAAAACGGGTAAGACTGTATCATAAAACCTTTAAATGAACTGAATTTAGCGAGGGTATGTTTTATTGCTTATGAGCTTGATGTGTTGTTTGTATGAGAATGAGTCCCAGAGAAAGTTCATGCTTGACTTTTGGAATTGTATGTGCAACAAAATAGCCAAGGTCAGAGGCGTGCTCTAGTTTCTGGTGCTTTCTGCCTAATCTCATTGCCTCAATTCAGTGAATGGAGCTGGGCTCAGGTGTCATCATCTGATTTAAGCATAGAACTTCAGACATGTGGTAAAAAGTGGTTGTATGGAGGGGACCCCTGCCGGGGGCTTCTGGTGATCCCCGAGGAGTTAGGATTTTCCAACAGCTCTGCAGGTCACTCTGTTGGTTGTTCCCCACCCTTTTTCAGCCATATCTTTTGGCCTCGGAGGCTGACATTTGGCATGGAGGTCAAGTGTGTGTGTTTGTGTTCATGCCAATTGGCTAAAAGGGGATGTGGCAGTGGAAGTGGCCTATAACAAAAGGGCACGTATCATGACCAAACTTTGGTCACCATTTGGCTATGTATTGCCAGGGTGTGTGCATGTATATGCATGTTTGCGATGCAGCCTGCAGATTGCTGGTGCTTAGCTATCTATTGCTATCACCTTTCTTAATGTGCTCAATTTGAGTGATAACACAGTCCTATAAATATTTGATCAGCGATAATTCATATTATTATCTATCTAAAGGAAAATATCCTGATATAAGAATAAACACAAGATAACAAAGTTCAAACACTGTCATTGCGAGAGTCTTTTCCCAGGGGGATTGACTGTGAAGTTTAAAAAATAATTAAATGATAGTAAAGGTGTCAAATGTTTGACTTTAATGTACATGGAAAATATTTTCAAATTTAAAAATGCAGCTTGTTTTTATTAGTTTAAAATACAATGTTTACATTGAACAAAAAAGCATCAAGGCATGAAAGTAAATGAAAATATTTTCCATTAAACTGAAACATTGACCAAGAAGTTAACAATTATTATTATTACTATTATTATTATATTCATTTATCCTGAAAATCTTTTCATATCACCTTTTGAGTAAGCAAAGTGATGCTTTGCTACTTCTTTTACCAGTTAGCACCTTCAACATTAACACAAATACTAAACTGCATTTGTGCAAGCTTTTTCCAAAAGTTTGTGTTCCTTCTTTTAATCACATAATTGACTTTGTCTTGAGGTCAATGATTATTTTGTCCATTGCTTATCGTCACTTATCAGTTATTTGTGTTCATTGCCTTATCATTGTGTAACGGCAAAATGTCACTCCACCTGTATAAAAGAGGATGCACGCCTGTCTGTAGGCACTCAGGTTTTGGGGTCTACAGGTGAGCATACATAAACCTGTGATGTTATTACTGCAGATTTTCAGTTTGAATGGTTCGGTGAGTAACTTTGTGACCAGAGCTTGATTCTGCTCAACTGAAATTCATTTTCTTACATATTCGACAGCAGAGCCGAGACAATGAAGTGGGCTTTCGTTGTGTGTGCCATGGTGGCACTGTCTGAGTGCCTTGTCCAGTAAGTCAGTTGTATGTTCCTTTACTTCTTCTTTCTCTGATTATTACTACTACTAATACTTCATGAAGTCTTGAGAAATAATTGCAGCCATGTGATATTTAGATGAGCACGTGTCAGCTCTCTGTGTATGAACTGTGCTCAAGAGTTACTTTAAATTTAAGTGAGCGCAGCAGGCTCATGAAAATCTCAGTCATGTTTCCCTGTGTACAATTAATGAGACGTTTAAAAGGAAGGACGCATGAGCAAAAAAAAGGCATACAAATGTAGCTGCAAGGATATGAAATAAGTTGCTCCCATTGGTGAATCCTAGGGTCCCTCTGGAGAGGGGTAAAACAGCCAGGGAACTCCTGGAGGAGCAGGGTTTGTGGGAGGAGTACAAGCTCAGGTACCCATACAACCCCATGGCCAAGTTCGACGACCGCTTTGCCGTGGGCACTCAGCCCATGACCAACGATGCTAATGTAAGTAACAGCGGCTAATGGTTGAACAGATGGATGAATACAAATTTAAAAAATAGCTTGTTTTGGTCATGAATAATCTCAGTTTTTCTCGTTGTCTCCAGATTGCTTACTTTGGGATCATCTCCATTGGAACTCCTCCTCAGTCCTTCAAGGTCATCTTTGACACTGGTTCATCAAATTTGTGGGTGCCCTCTGTCTACTGCAGCAGTCCAGCCTGCAGTATGTAAAGCTATACCATACACCTCCACTCATTAAACAGACAGATGGTATGAACAGACTAAGGTTTGGTAGCAATTTTAAGAAAGCCTGCCATCTCATGTCTCTTATTCTGAGGTAATTTGCAATGGTTATTTGTGAGCTTCAGAAACGAGACTGAGATCTTCTGGGGGATGCCCATTCAAGATAATAGATGTTGAATAAAGGAAGTACACCTAAATATCCAAAAAGGGGATAGAGTAAGAGCAAGTATGGTTGGAGTTAAGCTAGCTGTTGAGCAAAAAGAAATACCTGTAAGAGAACACAGGTCTTGTGACAGTCTCGAGTAAACATTAGGAAGGTTGGGGTTAGGAAGCAGATATAATTGGTACTTGTTTGGTTTTGTCAGAAGCATTGCAATCCATTTTGTCCTGAAAGAGTTCCTTATGAAAGCCAACGATTAGTGTAGATGACTGATAAAAGATCAAAAAATTATAAAATTATTGGACAACAAGAGGGTAGTTTCTTTTGACTCCTGCTGAAGTACAAAGAAAGTTATTGGAAACCTATGCTATATTAGCAAACATCAACAACTTTTTCCTTGTGTACCTTCCTAGATAACCATGTGAAGTATAACCCTGCTGCGAGCAGCACCTACAGACCAGACGGCAGTCCTCTGAATATTCGTTACGGCACTGGCAGCATGACTGGCATCCTTGGATATGACACTGTCACGGTGAGAAATGAAAGAATATAGTATTTCGAACTGGACAATGCATGTGTAATCATAGATCTTACTGATTATTGCTTTGTCCCACCATCCTCAAGGCAGAAAGCTACTATTCATCTTGATTGTAACCAAAAATGAATCATATAATTTGAAGATCGTACTACAGTTTAAGATGTTTGGGCCCTTGTACCGTCTTTGTGTTTGGCTGCCAGGTGGGTGGGGTCGCTGTGAGAAACCAGATCTTTGGCTTGAGCAAGACAGAGGCTACCTTTATGCAGTTCATGCGTGCTGATGGCATCCTGGGCCTGGCTTACCCATCCATTTCTGCTTCCGGCGCTACACCCGTGTTTGACAACATGATGAAGCAGGGCCTGGTCAATGAGGATCTCTTCTCTGTGTACCTGAATGCGTAAGGACAACCATGGCTTTGCAGTATCATATTCAGAGAAAAACAATTATTACTGAGTTATTAGATGATTTATCAGTGCCCATCAGTAAATTCTCACTTTCCTCTCTAGTCAACCAAAGCACAAAGGCAGTGTGGTGACCTTCGGTGGTATTGACCCCAACCACTACATTGCTCCCATCACCTGGATTCCCCTGTCGAGTCAGCGATTCTGGCAGATCACAATGGACAGGTAAAGCCATGGATACAGAATCCCAGGTCCTTCAAAATGTTTCCAAACCAAACTGATATTGTAGGCAAGAGTGTTTGAAATCTATCTGATGCATGCTGTGTCTCTCTTTCAGTGTTACTATCAATGGTCAGGTTGTTGGTTGCAGTGGCGGCTGCCAGGCTATTGTGGACACTGGCACATCTTTGGTTATCGGACCTCAGAGTGACATTGACAACATCAACAGTTTGGTGGGAGTCACCGTGAAGAACGGAGAGGTAAGTGCCAGAATAGACGACTCTGGTTGACTGAATCTGATTTTTTTGTAGCTTTGTGTTGAGTAAAATACAACTTAACAGAGCTGAAATCTGAACAGTAGAACCAAACTTTGATACTTTTCTTCTCTCCCTCTGCTCTTAGTACACTGTCAACTGTGACGATATTCCTCAAATGCCAGATGTGACCTTCCACATCCAAGGACAGGAATTTACCCTCCCATCCTCTGCCTACATCCGTCAGGTAAATGTTTGTTTTACCTGCCAGAGTCTGTATTTTCTCCCATCATAACATTTCTCCTTACATCTGAATTTCTTCTCCATAATCTCTCCCATAGACTAAGCACTATGGCTGCCTTACTGGCTTTGACAAAGGGGGTAACAGCGAGTGGCTCCTGGGTGATGTCTTCCTCAGGCAGTTCTATTCCATCTACAGCAGAGCCCAGAATATGGTCGGCCTTGCCAAGGCTAAATAAAAAACCTGAAGTCACCTTGCCTAAGAGCCTTGCAACAATCAGCAATCATAAACACATCTTCATGCAATCGTAGGATTTCCAGTGATGGCAGATCTTTTCCTGTGCTAGAAATCATTATAATTCCTAAAATTCAATAAAAGAGTTCAATCAACTGGAGTTTAATTCACTTGTTCAACAGAATAGACATGACTCTAAATCAGTGTCAATGCTGAGCTACTACAACATCTTATTTAAGATGATAACCCAATGAAACACACCCTTTGACGGAAAGACACTACGTACAAAACAAACATGCAATGGCACAACTTTATGGTTTTTTGTAGTACTGTATGTTCAATCAAACAGTTGTGCAGAATGTGTCTGTCTGTTTCTTCTCCACCCTGTGCACTGCACAACATATTCACAGTGTGTTACATAATGAGAAGCATACTAAAGGTGGCTTCTGTTTATGGGAAAATAGTGAATGCTGAAACTTGAGAGAGGCACAGCAAGCTGCATGAGCAATGTCAGTTACACAACAATCTTTTCAAAGTCTGCTAACACTATAACATTAGCCACCGTAAGCCACTTGTCATACCAGACCATGTAAGACTGTAGCAGTAAAACCGTTGAGTGTATTGGGAGGGTGTGTTTTACAGCCTATGATTTGAATTGTTCATTTGTAAGAGCATGAATTTACTATCCCTTCTTTTAAACCTCACATAGTCTCTGTGAGAGTTCATCCTTGACCTGTGAGGAACAGTATAAATACCAAAGTCAATGGTGCCGTCTTGCATTAGAGGTTTGTGTCATGCTCATCCCCAGGTTAATATATTATGGGGGTCTACAAGAATAGGTTGAAATGCTTAAATGATGAAAAACACATTATTTTTCATGTACTGTACAATGCTGCAGCACTGCTTTTCACCCTGTTTCTGAAACACTCCATTTTAGCTCCTGTCTCCCTCAGGCCCCCTTTTCAAAAAGCTTAGTCTGCTCTGATTGGTCAGGTCAAACAGCCTGAGCAGGGAAAGGTAACTCTGTTTTTAGATTTCCTCATACAGTGCACTTCCTGATAACAAAAACCTGATTGACTGCTGCAGGTAGAGATTTGTTGTCTCTTACAACAGTGCTATTAAGATAGTTAACTGAACACCGCAGCCTTCAAATGTGCAGCACAAGACAATATAAGACGAAATCAGACCTTGTGCACGTCTGCACTGTCAAATCTGACGTAATATAGAACACAAGGAAGGCTGTTAATCATCTTGGCAGGGTAAGTGGCATTCCTCTAAATGTCTGACCATTTCTATGCTTTTTTAAATGTTGAACTGTCAGCTAAACTTCTGTGTTGTGTAACTGAGTTGACTTTCAAGTTGTTTCATATAGAAATTTTGGTGACAATGTCTGCAACAAAAGGCAAAAAGAGAAGAGATGTCTCAAGCTACTGTGACTGGATGTCCCAACTACCACCTGAACTGCACAACATTCCTCTCTTTAATCTGGCCATTCCAGGTATGAGGGTGAAACTGCTGCACTGAAACAATATACAGCCCAAATTTTGACAGAGCGTGGGAGTTTAAAATTGGCATATTCGTTGTCATGTGAAAAACAGGTCTCTCCAACACATCTTTTAATTGGCTTTAAAAAGTCCTTTTTATTTTATTTTTTTTGTGAATGAGCACTTGTTTTCCGCCAGGATAATATGTCCACATTACACCTGTGGCATATCAAGATGCTAATAAAAAGCCACTTATTACACAGGTGTATCTTGGGCTGATTATAATAAAAGGCCACTCTAATGTGTATCTTGAAAAAAGACATTCATTTAGCACTCACTTAACAGACTTCATACGACTAAGGCTGAGGTTGTTCATTTCTGCAGAAAACCAGTCCATCTGGTTTTGCCACTACTAGAGTTGATCCGGTTGTTGATTATGTCCTGTGGAATGTTGCTTCCCTCCTCTTCAGTGACTGTGTGGAGTTGCTTGATATTGGCAGGAGCTTGAACACACTGTCGTACAGACCAGTCCAGAGCACCCTAATATGCTTTATGAGTGACATGTCTGGCGAGTATGGAGTCCATGCAAGAGCTGGTATGGCATCATCACGGCATCTCTGTGCAGTCAAATCAATAAAATGCACTGTTTTTCGTCCGTAGCTTATGCCTATACTAATACTAAAATGCCACTGCCACCATGGATACTGTTCACATGCTGACATCCTCAAACCAGTCACCCACACAACGCCATACTGCTGTCTGTCATCTGCAAAGTACATTCAAACCAGGATTAAGCTGTGAGGACAACACTTCCTCTAAAGTGCCAGATGCCACCCAAGATGAGCATTCGCACAGCCGAGTTGGTTATGATGACAAACTGCAGTCAGTAAAAGACCCTGGTGAGGACAATGGGCACACAGAATAGCTTTCCCGAGACGCTTTCTGCTTTCAGATCGTGTAGAAATTCTTTGTTCGTTGTTCGAACCAAGCGTTACACCAGCTGTCCTGGTGACTGGTCTCAGGTGCTTGAGCTGGTCTCGTTAGAAGTGGTTTGCGGTTGTAAGGGCAAGTTGGATGTAATGCAAAAAATTACAAGAGCTCTGAAGGATATTCCTGCACTTAGCATGCCTAGTGCAAAGTCCCGCAGAACTTGCGACATCTGTGGCATTGTGCTGTGTGATTAGAAATGCACAGTTTAAAATGGCCTTTTATTGTAAGCTGCCCAAAGCACACCAGTCATGCTGTTTAATTAGCATCTTACTGTACCACACCAATCAGGTGGATGAATTATATTGGCAAAAGAGAACACAAAAAAGTGATCTTTCACTTAAACTTGTGAAAACTGGGATCAAAAAAAGTACTGCGTTCATATTTTGTGTAGTTTAGTGTCTTGAGCTGGTAATATTTGCTAACTCGCTCTTAACATAAAGTAAAGTTAAGGCTCATGGGAATGTTGCAGGTTTTTGGTCAGAAATTATGGTATGGAAAAATAAAAAATGTTGTTTCCCTGAAAAGTCAGTTTCTTAAAACAGTATCACTTCTATAACACTTGTTGTTTGTGTTTCGCTGTGTGTTTTGTAATTCCTAGGTAGTCATGACTCAATGAGTTATGACTTGGACATCAACTCCCGTATAATAGAGCCTGATATACTGAGAAGATTCAGCAAGATTTGTTGTGCACGTAAAATTGTGCGCAGATGGGCGCGCACTCAGGTAAATGGGGTTCAAAGCTTCAGTCAGTAATGAATGTTCTTGGGCAAAAAATATATCTTTGACTGTTGTAATGTCTGTAATGCAGGAGGAGACCATCACACAGCAACTGGATGCAGGAGTCCGCTACTTTGACCTGAGGATTGCTCGAAAGAGGAATGACACCGACTCCAATAGGCTTTATTTTCATCATGGGCTGTGCACACACACTGATGTGGAGGTAAAGATTGAAATGTAATATACATAAACCATAAGAGCAGAGCCTCTCTAAATTATGTATACATCGATTCATAATATTATGTAGTAGAAGTAAAAACCAACCCTGCAGAACATCAGTGGTCACCAGTGGTATCAGGATTTTTTTGTCTGTAGGCAAACAGCACTTCTTGATCCTATGTATTTATACCCTGGGCAGGATCTAGACACAGGTATCCTAAGCACATGCCTAAGGCCTCCTTGGTAGAAGGGGGTGCAGACAAAGGAGAAAACATCATCAACTGCCCAAAATAATAATTAAATAATATGTAACATACATTTTAAAATATCCTAAACATCTAAAAGAATCTTAAACCTCGGGTCTAGTGTAATCTATCCATGTAGCAATCCAGCCCTGTTTATATTTGACCACTTTTATGCCAATAAATACACAAATGACTTTATAACTAACATAAATTATACATTCACGTCACTGAAAAAAAGATTTTGTAGACTGAAAGGTTGCCTGGTGACCTTGTGGTTTTAGGTTGCCGACCATGTGAGTGCAACATAACAAGTTTGATTTTGGCTGTAAACCCTCACTGCATATCATATTTACTGTCCCATCTATAGTCTACTACCTAAAATGAAGTCACTAATGTCTGAAAATATACTTTTAAATAACATTAACTTAAAAGTGGTCAGTAATTCTAAAATTCTGGCTACGGCCGTGAACATGCTAAAGTTTGATCAGTCAGTAAAAACGCTCTTCTTGTAACCCGTGCCTTGGGGCGGTAAAAGTACTTTGGTACATTTCTTAATCCTTTTTTTATTATGAGCCAAAATCCAAACGATTGACCGGCGTGACTAATGTGAAGGTGTTTCTCTAATAAATAAGTACAACCACATGAAGATGTGCATGCACTTTCATTAAGAGCTTCTGTTCTGCCATTGTGATCAGACTCTCCTCAGGGTCATACATGACTGGGCTGAGAGTCACCCCAAAGAGATCCTCATTCTGGCTTTGTCCCACTTCAAAGGGTTTGATAAAAAGGATGAACAGCGCCTCCACAACCATCTCATCGACTTCATCAAGACCTTGTTTGGACCCAAACTCTTCCCCAGGGGGGTAAACGATACATTTTTATTTAATCAAGATGAATAATTAAATTATATTAAAATAGCCTGCTTACTGTAAGCTGCTATGGCTTTCAAATAAAAAGAACATGGCCTCATACCACTTCCAAAACGAAATCTTTGTATCATGTATCGCAGGACACCCCTACGCTGAAGAAGTGCTGGGACCAAGGCCGAAATGTCATAGTTTCGTACGACTGGCAGGCAAAACGGCCCCTCGAGATTTGGACTGAAATAAAATATTACTACGGTAATAGTATGGATTCAACAAAAGTTGCATCAAATCTTCGTCAGCAGTTGGAAAAAGGAAGGCCTTCTCAACGTGAGTTTCCTCTGTACCTGCAGCCTAATGGGTTGAGTGTGTTGTAAACGGGACCTAGGTTGAATGTCTATATTACTGTGCACATTCATGAACAGAGCCCTTTTTAAATTATACCGTGCTGTGTGAAATGATTTCTGACTTTAATTTGCCCCTCAATGACCCGCAGACTTCTTTGTGTGTGGCTTGAACCTGACGCTGCCCCGGGATGCCAAGATACTCAAGTACGTCCTTCGACTTTGTGACAACTTTCCCAACGTCATACGGAGGAGTCTGCCTCGCCTGCTGCGGTGGGTGAAAGAGCAGGCGGGCAAGACACCCATGAACATCATCGCCTCAGACCTGGCGACTCGAGGCGACTTCGTCTCGACGGTCGTTGGGCTTAATACTGCGAAACGCGCGTGAAAGCGCTGAGGAAACATGTCTTGTTTTGTTCGTTATTTTGGAATGATAACTTTTTTTCCCCCCCTTTCCAACAAATTCAACAAATTGATGTATTAATGCAAGAACCAACACAGCACACACTGGGACTGTTTATGAGTTTTCCTGGTCTGTTGCCACGCCATCATGTGTCAAACCGTGGTATTGCAATAAAATGCTCACCTCATGCCTGGAAGTTTTGGCTGGTCTGTGTGTCAACAAAGTAGCCAACGTTTGCCTGCTAAATTTACCAAGGAGCACACTTGGTGGATTAGGATGTTAAGACTAGCATGGCGTCAGTCGACGTCCAAAAATAGCCGTGTGGAGCCAGCACGCCTGTTGACTGCGGCGTTTTTGGCAGCGGACAGTCGCCATCAGAACTCGGGGGGTTGCATTAGGTGTTTCAGACGACCTCCCCACCCACCAACGCACAGGTCACAGCTCCTCCACCGTCACCAGCCGGCCTACTACCTCAGGTAAAGCCAGCGCTGCTAATGGGTTGCTAATGCTAACGCTAGATTTTGTGTTTTGACAAGCTGCAGCGAATATTAATTTATTGGGGACATGTATGGCAAGTCAAACGTGTGTAAGCGATGATGCGTATTGCATGGGAGCCGCTGTGACGACTGTTGACATGATTTTGGACGAAGAGAGCGGTTGGCCGAAACCTCATTACAAAACCATGCAAGTAAATATGCTCCTCACATTGGCTTTAGTCAGGAGACATGTCCCTTCAGTAAGGACATTTAACCGAGGTCCAAAGGCCTCGTATTTTAATTCGGCATAAATACATAAGCACGAAGCGGCACGGAATTCTAGCAATTTGTCAGCTTTTCGAACTGGTTGTTCGTTCCACGACCACCCTCTGCTAACGGTAACATCTAGCTAAGGGCATTTGGTAACGTGTATATAGTGAAATACGCACTGTGTCCATGGGTCAGCAATTATGGCCGAATGTTTAGGAAAAGGTCTAATATGTCGGAACCTGTGTTCTGTCGTGTTTTCTGGGGCATAAACATTCGTTTCTAAGCAAAGTCGCCAGAAATTGGAGAACATTCAAATGCAATTCGGCATGTCTGTCGATTAGCTAACAGTTACAGTAGCTGTAGTAGGGAGCTGCTGAACAAGCCTCTTGAGTCTCAGCTAGCTGGCAGCGTGATAACATGTCATTTTCATAGCACACATGCCGGTTAATACAAATCCAGGCAGTCAAATTTAAAGTGGACAGCTAGCTTGGCTCCATGCTGTTATTTTTGACAAGAGACAGTTTCAGTTTCAGTGATGCCAATGACGTTAAGTAGTGATGGCTGCATTGTAGTCACCTGTCCAGTTAGCAAACATGTTTTTTTTCTCCCTGCAATTGAAACACCTAAATGGAGTGCAGCCATTTGTAGCATGAATCACATCAGTTCTTTTCCTGCTATGACAAACCAAGAATCTGTCATACAAAATATATGTTTGGCTATAAATTAGCACACAGACTTCCTGGATAGATGTTCTTTCTCTGCGATCAAATTGACACAGAGTGTCGATCAATGACAGGTGTGTTTACCATTAATGAAGCTTTATGATATAGACATCAGGGGGCTGTATTCTGTATACAGCTGTCAGTGTTATTCACAGAAAACAACCCAAGACTTTATGCCATTCATGCAGAGGTATTAAAGCCCCAGGATGGATAATTCACTTTAATTTAGATGTCTGGCTTTTTAGACTCCCGACAATCAGAGACTAAAATTGTCAACATGTTTGTGTGCCCAGGTCATCCTACTTCGTGAGCATGGCATCAGGGGATGACGGGCCATCATCCTCCCCTCACAAACACACCAACAGGTTAGCCAATGAGAGGTCGCCCTACCTGCTACAGCACGCGCACAACCCTGTCGACTGGTGAGTGCATTTCAACTGCAGATCGGGCACACAATCCTGAGAGCTGATACGTCGTATAAACTAATATCATGTTCGTCTCAGGTATCCATGGGGAAAAGAGGCTTTTGACAAGGCAAAGAATGAAGACAAACCAATCTTTTTATCAGGTCAGAAGCCCATCTCACACCTTGTATTAAAATGCATATCATGACAGAAGGTTTTATGTCAAATCTCTCTCCTTTCCTGAACGTCAGTGGGCTACTCAACATGCCATTGGTGCCATGTCATGGAGAGGGAGTCTTTCGAGGATGAGGAAATTGGCAAAATCATGAGCGACAACTTTGTCTGCATCAAGTTAGACCGAGAAGAGAGACCTGACGTGGATAAGGTCTACATGACCTTCGTACAGGTACGCTTAGGATTTAGGATTTCTCTCAGAGGCCTCTTTTTTATTTTTCCTCTGCTGATACTTTGTCATGACTGTTGTGTGCAGGCAACAAGTGGAGGTGGAGGTTGGCCCATGAGTGTGTGGTTGACCCCCGACCTTCGACCTTTCATTGGAGGCACCTACTTCCCTCCCAGAGACCATGGAAGAAGACCTGGGCTCAAAACAGTTCTCACCAGGATCATGGACCAGGTAGAGCCGGACCTCTTTCCCCCATGTGTTCAGCCCTGTTCAACAGTACATTTCATGACATATATAATTGCTACTGTTTATGATGAGATAAGATTATCAGTTAACGTGGTAGTTGCGTCAATTGTTCTCAGCCTTGTGCATTCTTTTTCATCCCTCTATATGACAAGCATGACTTATGATCCTCAGTGGCAGAATAACCGGCCTGCTTTGGAGTCCAATGGCGAGAGGATCCTTGAAGCTCTGAAGAAAGGCACGGCTGTCTCTGCAAACCAGGGAGAGAGTCCTCCGCTGGCGCCAGACGTTGCAAATCGCTGCTTCCAGCAGCTGGCACATTCCTACGAAGAAGAGTATGGTGGCTTCAGAGATGCTCCCAAGTTCCCCACACCAGGTAGACTCGGCAAGAACCGGGGTGAACCAGTGACTAAATGCCCTTTATCTGATTCTGTTTATTTATCCGTCTCTCCCTCTTTGCCGTCGTCCATAGTGAATCTGATGTTCCTCATGTCTTACTGGTGTGTGAATCGCTCCACCTCAGAAGGGATGGAGGCTCTTCAGATGACCCTGCACACGCTCCGAATGATGGCGCTGGGAGGCATCCACGACCACGTGGCACAGGTTCATACATGTTGAACTGAAAAACAAGTTACAGTGGGCATTTTTCACTGCTTATTGATACAATTATTAATTGATAAACAGACAGTTGTTGTCAGATTAATGCAATAATGAAAACAATAGTTCACTGACGAACACACGGACATGTACTGTATGTCTCTTTGTGTGAACATAATGATATTCTATTGTTTAAGGTTCAATCAAATATGCTTCTCAAGTCATATGGCAGTAGAGAAGCTTGTGTTGCCAGAGCAGTGTAGTATTGGATATTATGATATAGATATTTGAATAAGTTTGTGAATCTGTAGCAATGTCACGATACGATTCTGATTCTTGGGTGTCTGATTCGATTTGATTTTAAACTTAAAACGATTCCCAGTCTTGTGGTGCCACATTAGGTTTGTCCTTATTCTGCTGAAATACGTTACGCGACACAACAGGAAATTAAGATAAACGAACTGCAGCCTTTTTATTTTAAAACATTAACAGCATTCATTAATTAATGTATTGATTTGAAAGCTTGCATTCCTTTATGTGGATAATTAAATTAGAGTGGGCGCTCTCTGCTGTGTTATTAACCATTTTAAGTCCAGCAGTCAGAGCAGCCTTTCTGCTGCGCTGTTAGCTCCACTGGAGTCCATAGTTGTACTACAGGCTGAGCAGAAGCAGATTTATTTTATTTTTTTTAATGTAAAACAGTTGTTTAGTGCGTGTGTTGGTCAGCTGGTCTCGTTTGTTGCTGTTGATCACTGGT
This sequence comes from Lagodon rhomboides, assembly GCA_039737535.1. Taxonomy (NCBI): domain Eukaryota; kingdom Metazoa; phylum Chordata; class Actinopteri; order Spariformes; family Sparidae; genus Lagodon; species Lagodon rhomboides. The sequence continues at coordinate 7,479,958 of CM077804.1, read as the reverse complement.
CTGCTCCGTTAACGTTAGTCTCTTGGTGGCGGCGTGAAAAGTGTTCACAAACATGTGCACTACTTCACAAAGGTAATTATTCAGTCATTAAATCAAAGAAATGCTTAAAAGTACTGCCTTTTTTTAAGATAAACTTCAAAATAACTCTACCGTGTGCGCACTGTAAAATGTCTGGGTGCTGCACTACCCTTTGCAGTTCAGTTCCGCCTTTTTTGTTCCGTCAACATCACGTTACTGATTAACATTTAGAAAATCTATTTTAAGCATGTGTGAATCAATTCTGAATTGTAGGAGATACAGAATCTAGACTCTTATGTGAATTTTTTTTTTTTTTTCTTTTTCAGCAACCCCAAATTTGAATGTAATATTAGCATCTACAACTATTTACAGTGTCTCTTTGTGTCTCACTTCTGCAGGGTTTCCATCGTTACTCCACAGATTCCTCCTGGCACGTTCCCCACTTTGAAAAGATGCTGTACGACCAGGCTCAGCTGGCTGTAGCCTATATAACTGCCTCCCAGGTGTGTGTTCTTTTTTGTATATCTGACAGGGTATCCCACCATCAGTCTGTCTCTAAAACAAACATATCACAGTTGGTAATTTTTGGTTATGCCTTTTTTTTTTTTCTCCACTTAAATGTATGCAGATCATTTTCAATTCAAATCAAATTTAATGGTCAGTGTATCGGACTGTGTTGAATTAAAATGCAGCAGTAAGAACTCAAATCTGAATGCCGTAGTTCTTAGTTTTCTCTTGAGTGTATGCAGGGCCTTTTTTTTTTTATTATTATTCAGAGCAGGCGGGGAGAGAAACAAGAAGTCAATAATTAGGACATGCAGCATGCAGGCAAACTCCGATACACACACACGTGGTCCTCACATACAAGCTTGTGTTTAATGAGGGTACACTGTAGAAACTACCTCAGCGTTTGCACGGAATCCTGTCGTAAATATCCTGCATATAAATCACATTAGGGTATCCTTTAGATTACATTATGGTCGGATCATGATTCTACGACAAAAAGGTGTGTGTTTCTGCTATTCCAGGTATCGGGTGAGCAGCTCTTCGCAGATGTGGCTAAGGACATACTGCTCTACGTCTCCAGAGACCTGAGTGACAAGGTGAATCATCTGCGGCATGGTTAGGACCTTTGTGTGTGTGTGTGTGTGTGTGTTTATGTCAGCATATTTCTGTGTTGCTGTTTGATGGGGACCAGATAACCTCAATTGGAAGTAATGGCAAATATTGTAAAAGGAGAGGGCAGTAAGGATGAGGTTTAGGTGTGGGTTAGGATTGCAGGTTAAAGGGATATTCCGGTGTAAATTTAATCCATGGTCTAACACACCTTGACACCGAGTAAGACTCCTCCTCGAGAGGTCAAGTTTGCTGAACGCTAGCTTAGCTAGTTTTAGCAACCTCAGAAAAGACCACACGAAAACAATACACTGCAGCTTATGTCTCCAACTAGAAACCGCCATCAAAAAGCCACAATTAATGGTCAGAACAGCACCAAACTTCAGCAACAGTACATGTACAGTCCCACCACACAGTACGAAGCATCAAACATCTGCTAGCTTTGCCGGATTTGTATTAAAAACACAGCACAACTCACCCTCTCCTCCAGCAGCCTGCCTGTGTCGGGAAGCCCCGACGAGTAGATTACCGAGTTCAGCAAATTTCCGCAGCTCAATGATGAAAATGACTGATTATTACTCCATGGAATGCTCAGTTCTTATTATCGAGAGCTGACAGGGAAAATAAGGGAAGTAATGGAGTAATAATCATACATTTTCATCCTTGAGCTGAGGAAATCTACTGCACTCGGTAATCGACTCGTCGGGGCTTCCCGACACAGGCAGGCTGCTGGAGGAGAGGGTGAGTTGAGCTGTGTTTTTAATACAAATCCGGCTAAGCTAGCAGATGTTTGATGCTTCATACTGTGTGCTGGGACTGTACATGTACTGTTGCTGAAGTTTGGTGCTGTTCTGACCATTAATTGTGGCTTTTTGATGGCGGTTTCTAGTTGGAGACATAAGCTGCAGTGTATTGTTTTCGTGCGGTCTTTTCTGAGGTTGCTAAAACTAGCTAAGCTAGCGGTCAGCAAACTTGACCTCTCGAGGGGGAGTCTTACTCGGTGTCAAGGTGTGTTAGACCATGGATTAAATTTACAGCAGAGTATCCCTTTAAGGCTAGTCTTAATGTTATGTTTGGGAATGCATGCCGACAGAGGAAAGCCATTAAAAACGGAGCAGTATTAACTACAGGGCGTTGTCTGTGTCCACTGCTGACAAAGCACAAACATTAACTGTAAATTCCACCAGGAGATAGTAAGTGTGTGTGTTTGCCTGCGCGTGCACATCTGTGTGTTTCGCACATCCTCGAGGGCAAGGGGTGGGACCCCGCTGACAAATAGCCTCTTAAACCCCCTTGCTCTCCTCTGCGGGTCAACCCTTTTTTCCCTTTTGATTAATGAGTCGACGGGAGTGAATGGGGCACACAATTAAAGCCGCACTCGTTGTAATCATTATATTCCCCAAGATTTATTATGTAATTATACGCTAATGAATTAACGTCTCAAAGGCACTTTACCATAGACTGTATGTTTCTTTTGTGCCACAGTGGCTGGGATCTTCCCTCAGTGAGGTAGACTCCTCACGTTCTCTTTATGACTGTAAAAATACTGTTCACAGGGTTAATACGGGCCCAGAGATGGCTTCCAGGATACAGTGTATAATCAGGCCCTTTAAAGCTGCTGATTGTTTTATTGATTTCTAGCAGTTAGTTATTTCTTCACTTGACGATCATATTAGCTCTCTCTCAGGGCTTACACAAATACCATTGTGCTTACAGTTCTCAGGCCCTTGAAAAGGTTTCATCTGCTTCATTAGCCGTTTTTATTCTGGGCAGTAAGCCACCAATTTGCCGTCCTTTTGGCGGCTCGCTCTTTAGACAGGAGGCGGCAAATTGGTGGTCTGTTTTGTTCCACCAATTTTGCGCCTCGGAGGGTAACATTACACTTATTTGCGCCTCCACTGCTGTGTAAATCCGAGGCGGCAATGTGGTGGCATATCCTGAGGTGGGCGGAGGTGTCGATGACGTGCACCGCTGCGCACCCACAGCCGGGAGTTTTAAAACCAGGAAACAGCTGATCACCGCAGTCAGTTCGTCACTTCATCCACGAAGATGAGCAACTGGAAAGCCGCTGAGATCTGGGAGATGCATGCTAGCGTCTCTTCGGTCTCTGTAGCTGTCTTGGTTGTCACCTTGTTGTTGTAGCGGCGAGCTAATAGCGGTCGCTACTTTCAAATTAAAAGCCCCCCGCTAAGAACCCAGTTCTAAACTCCGATGGGGTGCAATGTAATGCTCTTATTTTGGAGACAAATTCGACCTGCTTCTCTTCACGCCCAACTTCGTGCTTCACGTCACGTCACATGTTGACGCCTACCCCAGAGGCGGAAAAGTGGTGGCTTATTTGAAAAGGTGGAATATTACACCTCCGTTTTAGATAGAAAAGGTGGCACATTGCAGCCTTTACCTTGCTGCAAATGTGCCACCTTTTCTATCTAAAAGGGGCTAGTGATTACTGTAAGATTTGTCATTTCCGTTCTTAACAGTTGATTTACACAGTTTCTTGTGGTTTCTGTACTCAACTGAATACGTTACACCTCCTGAAAACGCTGTTTTTGCCGACCTTTACTGGTTAACCACAAGACGTTCCTGCCGTGATGCAGAAGTACACTTCAGGGTGTGTTATCACAGCGCAACCTAACTGTTGGATGTGGTAACGCACATGCAAAGGAGCACACTTCTGACCACATCAAACCACGTCCATCAGTGATGCTGCCTGTAGAGCAAAAGCACAGATTTGAAAGAATTGACCAAAGAGGGGAGTCAAATACTGCTTTTCAGACTGGTCTTAAGCAGGGGTGTAACTTCATGTGTTTTTGTCCAGAGCTGTTTGGTATGTGCGGTTTTGAATGACCTTACATGGTTCAGTACACCCGGTGACCCAAACAATTACAGTCAAAATTGTCTTTTTATGGCTACTACATTAATGTTCTCTCTCCATCCGCCTTCTCCACTCCTGTCTATTCTGTGAACCAGTCTGGGGGTTTCTACAGTGCAGAAGATGCAGACTCTGTCCCAGCATCGGGTGGACCCGAAAAGCGTGAAGGCGCTTTCTGCGTCTGGACGGCCTCAGAAGTCCGGGAGCTGTTGCCAGACGTGGTGGAGGGTGCCACTGGATCTGCCACGCTGGCGGACATCTTCATACACCACTATGGGGTGAAGGTGCAGGGCAATGTCAATCCAGAACAGGTACGTCAAAATTTTATGTCGCGGCCCATTCTTGGATTTCAGCTAGAAATGAACGAGGGGATGGATGTGTGGAAAGATTGAAGTTGATGAATTACTCTTCAAAGTTTCAGACAGACTGATTAGGTGTTTCTGCATAAATCAATCAAAAAGTCATAAAATTAATCATCTAGATGGGAGAGGTAAGACAGACTCTTTAATCACTGCATTTATTTTATTCTGATAACAGTTTCAGGTGTTAAACCAGGTCCATTAAGGCCTTAACATGACATCTGTTGCGGTCAGTATGAGTTCATGTTCTGTGGACACCCTCTTGTCCCCTGTGCTGCGTGCTGCCAGGACCCCCACGGGGAGCTGCAGGGCCAGAATGTGCTGATCGTGCGTTATTCGGTGGAGTTAACGGCTGCTCACTTTGGCATCAGCGTCGAGAAAGTCGACGAGCTCCTGGCCGCCGCCAGAGCCAGAATGGCGGAAGTGAGGAAGAGTCGGCCGCGGCCACACCTCGACACCAAGATGTTGGCCTCCTGGAACGGTGAGGTCGAGACACGTTCACACACGAGTCCACACTACAGCAGTAGAACTACAGCCATGATTCCCAAAAAAGTTTTGATGCTCTGTTAAACGTAAAGAAAACAGTGTGTTAATGTTAGAATCCTTTTTGGCATAATTGATTTTTTTGTAAGTATATGATTATTATGGATGTGATGCCAGCAGCAGCTTACACACAAGTTGGGACAAGAACAACAAAAAACTGGGAAAGTTGTGGAATACGCGAAAAAAACACCTGTTTGGAACATTCCACAGGTAAACAGTTCATTGGTAACAGGTGGCTGTGTATGAAAGTGCATCCTGGGAAGGCTCAGTTGTTCACAAGCAAGGATGGGGCAAGGTTAAAGGGATATTCCGGTGTAAATTTAATCCATGGTCTAACACACCTTGACACCGAGTAAGACTCCCCCTCGAGAGGTCAAGTTTGCTGACCGTTAGCTTAGCTAGTTTTAGCAACCTCAGAAAAGACCACACGAAAACAATACACTGCTGCTTATGTCTCCATTTAGAAACCACCATCAACAAGCCACAATTAATGGTCAGAACAGCACCAAACTTCAGCAACAGTACATGTACAGTCCCAGCACACAGTACGAAGCATCAAACTATCAAATCATCTGCTAGCTTTGCCGGATTTGCATTAAAAACACAACACAACTCACCATCTCCTCCAGCAGCCTGCCTGTGTGGGGAAGCCCTGACGAGTCGATTACCGAGTGCAGTAGATTTCTGCAGCTGAAGGATGAAAATGTATGATTATTACTCCATTACTTCCCTTATTTTCCCTGTCAGCTCTCGAAGATAAGAACTGAGCATTCCATGAAGTAATAGTCAGTACATTTTCATCCTTGAGCTTCGGAAATCTACTGCACTCAGTAATCGACTCGTCAGGGCTTCCCCATACAGGCAGGCTGCTGGAGGAGAGGGTGAGTTGAGCTGTGCTTTCAATGCAAATCCGGCTAAGCTAGCAGATGTTTGATGCTTCATACTGTGTGCTGGGACTGTACATGTACTGTTGCTGAAGTTTGGTGCTGTTCTGACCATTAATTGTGGCTTTTTGATGGCGGTTTCTAAATGGAGACATAAGCAGCAGTGTATTGTTTTTGTGCGGTCTTTTCTGAGGTTGCTAAAACTAGCTAAGCTAGCGGTCAGCTAACTTGACCTCTCGAGGGGGAGTCTTACTCGGTGTCAAGGTGTGTTAGACCATGGATTAAATTTACAGCAGAATATCCCTTTAATCACATGATGGTGTAAAGGATATTACTACATGGTCTCAAGAACACTTCATAAAACTGTGGTTGGTAAACACAGTTTGTTTGCAAATCTTCCTATTCTGTTTTATTTATGTTCATCACAGCGACCCAACTTTTTTAGGAATCAGGGTTGCCAGTCTTAGTAAGTGTATGAGTGCATCTTTAACGCTCCAGGTGACTTGGTAGTAGGTGCAGGGAGATGGGCTTTTGCTCAGATAGAGATTTAAATCAGCCACATTTACACAGAACATCGACTTGTGATCAACAAAGCTGAAAACACTGTCACTGTTTTTAATGAGGCAGCAGCATTATGTTATTAATCACCACATCTGATGAATAAATGTGACAGATTTCATAATATGTAAATTAATACCGGAACATCTGTTTCAGCTCTCTCTTTGACAGACACATATCGAGCAGGTGTTCGGCAAATAAAATGGATTTTTTACAAATGATTCAACATCACTGTTCTGTAAACTGAAATGGATTGATTCAATATTTAACATTCCTCTAATAGACTAATGATAATTGATGCACGGTGATGCACAAATTCAAAGGGTAAACATAGGCTGAATAAATACCTCCTGCAGCTTGATTTGATTTGTAAAAAAGACATAAACTCTCTGTCTTTTTATATCAAAGGCCAACTCAATTTTATCAATATAACCCAAAATCAAAAGTTTGCTTTTCAATCTGAAAAACACACAAAAACCCTCTGTCCCTAAAATTCCCTAACCTGACTCTCGCCAGATGAATTTCGTTCCGCCTAGCTCCACTCATCCATCTGGGATCGCTCCATTGGAGATGTGTTTCAGAAGGCTGGGCCTTATCAAAAATCCTTGCATACGATTGGATAAGCCACTTGTCTGTCAGAGCCATTTGGTAGATCAAGCTCTTGCCAAATCCGGTCGGGAGAAGGGCAAAAACATCGTTTCCACTAACAAAAGCCTTCAGAGCCGTTCTCTGATGTTCTTTTAACGAAAACATATTGGGTAGATTGGACGACACGGATGAAATAGCAGCATCAATGTTGACGCTTGCTTCCTCGATGCGAGCCGCCATTGTTGTCTGAATCAAAACAGTCGCTTCTCCGCTATGTCACATCTATGAAACTCCCGCCCGGCGGTCCTGATTGGCTCGACCATAAAATCTGGTGCCGAAATCCCTCCCAACGGGAGCGATCCCAGATGTATGTGAGTGGAGCTAGGCGGAGCGAAATGCATCTGGCGAGAGTCAGGTTAAAAATTCCCTTTACTTAAAGGGAAAAAATGTCAGGAAGCGAAATAGATGACAGGTGATCCAGAAAGCATCTAACCACTTTACACTTTAATCTTATGCCTAATGCCATCATAGTGCTCAATACTCCAGACCCAAACACCGTCCCACATTGAAAAAGAGTTTTGATAGCCGTCCACGTCAGGTGTTGGTACCGAGCCCCACTACCTGCCAAAGTACCAAACTGCCATGTGTTTTTCCTTTTTAAAATCCAAACAAACTTATGTCGATTGCCAAGCAGTGGCATAAGAAGAACAAATATAAAAGCCTGTTATAGCCTCTGTATACTGCACTTTTTTAAACCGTCAGATTTATACACATAATTATCCACCGAGACATTTATCATGAGCGGTATGACAATGTGTGGGGATTATTATAGAGCCACTAGTTGTCACTTTCCATTAGTGCGACGCCAATTTGGACACCCCTCAACGTTGTTTGTTGAGCACATTATCTCAGATGTGATTAATTACAAAGAACAAAAAGCCCACCGCACACACACGCAAACACGCTCGCAACACAGCCACCGATTCCGCTTTTAGTGCCGACGTCTCGAGACGGAGTGTGTTAGCGAGGTAATGAGGCTCTGCGATCCAGAGAACTTTCCAATTAGACACAAGACTCCCCTTCTCCTCTCTAATGAAGAAACCTCTCCATTAATCACCTGTCCTCCGCCGCAAACACTTTGAAGATCAGGCTGTGCACTCACCGGGCTTTGAAAGCGCCACATGAAAGAGGGATGGAGGGAAAGAGGGAGGAAGGTGTGGTGGGAGAGGAGGAATGAGTGTGAACAAGGAGGCTTCAAAGAGCGCGAAAAATAACTACGCTGGGACGGTGGTGCGGCGACATGTTGCTACCTCAGAGAGGACAGGATGTTTTAAGATGATTAACGCGCATTTTATACCTAATCATCCTGCCATCACTTCCTCTTTGCGGCCCACAGGTCTGACGCTGTCAGCCTATGCTCGCGTCGGAGCTGTGCTGGGGGACAAGGACCTGCTGGAGAGGGCGGTGCAGGCTGGCAACTTCATAAAGAAGCACCTGTGGGATGCCGAGCAGAAGATCATCCTCCGATCCTGTTACCGTGGAGACGACATGGAGGTGCAACAGATGTAAGCAGAGAGTTTTGATACTGTTGCAGCCCAGCATGCTTATTTTTTCAAACATCTTTTTATCACAAGAACAAATTACTTTCTAATATAGTTTATGTGGGTGAGTGCACTGGAGAGGTTTCTGTTTTTGTCTGTGATCCTCTGAGTGATTTTAATTCTGTTGTGATCAGTTAGAAAGTGATGTCAAACACTCCTGTCCTCACCAATCAGGATTTAGTAGCATTTTAACTCTCAGCTGTGTGATTGTCTCATCTTGTCGCTGTCAATCCAACCTGATTACCTTCCTGCACACAGTCCTCAGGAAGCACATTAGATGAGGTTTTGAGAGTTACTCATATTAAATTGAAATAATTACACTAAGTAGGGAATATATCTGTGCCATGGCCGTCCAAAGACTGTGATTACTTTTGTTTGACTACACCGTTTTCACACTGAAACCTGTGATCACAATTGTCACTCATATACATTATCCCGTGGTTAAAAGTTCCGGATAAATAGTGATAGAAGTGGGAACCTTGACAGTCTCCACACCCCATTTTTACAGCCTGTGTTTTGACATTGCTCACGGGAAAAGTCCCATCATTCCTCCAATAGCTAAACAAATCAGATGCCTTGTGATGATCTTGGGATCTTTAGTCTTGCTTTGTTGGATAACGCTCAGTCCGGGCTTTCCCTCGTGTCAGAGACAGAGACATTAAGAGCTGTTTTAATGATGTTGTCAGCAGGCAGCGAGTCTTGATTGAGGACGGATCCGAATGACTGATGGAACTTGGGTGTCTGGCAGGCTTCCTGCTGCTTAACCCTGGCATAATGTCGCTGTCCAAATACTTCCATCATTAAACATTACTGAAGTCGACAAAAGCCATCAAAAACCAGAAAAGACTGTTATTTCTTAAAAGAATGCTGTTGACCTGATTAAGAGTCCCAGATAAAGGCTAAGTTTATTCAGTCTTCCCCTTACTCACTGCAAATTAATTCTACATTCCAACCTCAAGTAAGTAATGTAAATAAGTGACAATAACAACAGCCCTTACACTGTGTGGAAATGCATTCCAAAGTTTAGCTGAGGCCGAGGCTAATGTGAATCTTCAACAGCTTGATTTAGACTAATCAAATGGGTATCTTCCACAGATAGTCTTTTCAGTGGAGAATTCCCCCAGGTACTCTGTGGAGTCAAACAAAGTTCTTCTTACATTCAGTGTTTCTCACAAAAAAGAACATTGTTAAATACATTTCTTTCCTCTTAAAACATTTGCCAAGCTGATTTCCATTTTGAAGAACAAATGTTGAACCTGCATTGCATACGTCCATATATTCCAGCTCGTGGTCTTCTAGACTTACGTGCTAAAGCACAGGTACTGTTCCTGGTACATTACTGCCATGTGTTCATCAATGAAATAACGTGGAACCAATGGGAGGAATGAATACAAACACAAGTCAGAGACTGATGAGTCATGCCTGGAAAACTGTTTAGCGTCTTCCTTGCTCAGGGACACTAATGCATTAATATTCACCGACATTGAGGACTAAAGAAATAATGTAACAAGTTCTGAAAGGGGGAATTCAACTTTTAGTACCGGAGCAAAAAGCCTCGTGCTGTGCTAAGATGACTGACAGTTGATACACAAACAGGAAACAAGGCTATCGGGATAAATCGGGTTATGGCAGGATGTCAGAGAGCATGTTCAAATGCACTGCTGTAACCAGGTTACTGTAAAACTGCATTTACATGCACAGGTCAGTAATTAGGTTTCTCCTCTAGTCTCTAACATACTGTATGTTTGAAACAAGGTTGGCCATATTTAAAGTGGATTATAGATGCCTGCTGAATGACAAGTGATGTTGAGGATTTTTTTTTCCCCCGGTCAGAGCTTTTTTGACAGTGAGAGGTGAGGAACTGTAGCCAAAGAATATACAGTCTCTTTCTGATTGTATGTGTTTTGGATTTTTGCCCAGGGCTATAAACGCACTGATCAACTTTGGGGGATTACTCAGATGAAATCAGACGTACTCTGAGGCGCTCCTCCAGCTTCTTGGCCCAATCCCAACACACCCCTTGCACCTACCACTTAGGGGTAGGGTGTCCCGGTTCTTGTTGGGATAGAGGGGAAGGGTTGAGTGTGAGGGCTGCATCGCCATCTGAGCAGAGGTTTTTCAGTGACACACTGCAACACGGCCGCTGGATCATTTGTGTTTATTCCAGTTACCTATGCGAGTTTGACTGCAAGTTTACTTGCCCCAAACAGCATGAATACCTTTCTGATTTCTGTTCACCTGCAGTGTCTTTTCTTTCCCCGATTTCTTCTCTTTAGTTTCGTGAAGTTAAGTAAAGAAAGGTCAAGTCATAAAAGAAAGAATTACACCATGTTACAGCGAACGCCGGCACCTCCGCGACTCATCGCTGCAGACAGCTTGAGAAGGAGGGTGAAGATAAATCCACTTATTAATCCCAAAAGTAAAAAAAAACAAAACTCTGTACTCTCCTCGACTCAGTGTTTTCTTCCAAAAGCACCGAGCTCTTCCCCACAGCTGTCTCTTCTAGAGCTTGGCGGCTCCAGCAGCTGTGTAGCAGCTAATTCTAACAGGGTCGCTCATTAATCCAAAAAACATCAGCGTCTGTCCTTCCACTCCAGGCTGTTAGTCCAACTAACCACACAGCAAGCCATATTAATTGTCCAATATTTACATTAAAAACTCTCCAAAAGATCATCAACCCCCAAAACAGCACCAAGAGGTCAAGAGCAGTGACTGGAATTAACCTAGGTGAAGTGGAGGATATGGTGGGTGAAGTTATATAATAACCCCCAGTACAGTTGTCATGAAGGGATAAATTAGGTACAGAGGCCACAAGTGTTTTTGTACAAGGCTATAAACATGATTATCTCTGCTGTAAAGTTGGGCTTTTTAACACGGGCTCTTAAGGGGATTGTCTCGTTTTTGGAGTCGAGGTTAGTCCACGCAGCCAACAACAACATACAGCCCCTGATAGGCTGCTGGCAGCATTCAAGCAGTGGATTAGACGGGGAATGCTCGGAACATAAATGCACACTCCACGCTCCAGGTGTCCTCGTTCTGTTGGCCAGCCCCCGTGCCCTAGTTACTGTGAATGAGTGAGTGTTTAATGCCACCGAATCAGCAGAAAAGAAAAGATATGCCAGGAGACCCACAACGGGCATGATAAAATGCATACAATTTTAAACGCATTGCATAAACACTCTGGCCTTGTTCCACGGCTTCTCTCTCATTCATAATAATAATTCACAATTTAGGACGGTGTCAGCGCTGAGAATGCTAACCAAGGCCGTTTTCAAGCCTGGTTTAGTTTCCATACATGGGTAAAACACATACGGGCCATGGACTAATTTGCCAGGAGGAATGGTAGGTGAGACTATCTGGGTTAATAGGCTGTGCAGGCGCCAAATAGCTGATGCCATAGATTTTTCTGTGGCCCTCGCCTGGCACTGGATGATTGAGTCTTCAGGACCTGAGGGAGCCATGAGAATGGGAACAATGAGACAGTGGCAACACCGGTGATGCCGACACATTTTTACTTGATTTGTCAACGTGGTCCTATGTAGCCTGTTTGCAGCGCATTTTCCAGTCATTACTTGTCAATGAGTTCTTCTGTGCAGATTCTTTCGTGAACTGCATTTGTTTTGTTCAGCCATGGTTGCTTTTGTAGGTTACGGTACGTTAACTCTTAGGGGATTCGATTTGACTTCTGATTTCAAGGCCGCAACTCGATGCACTTTTTTCAGCACTGATTGCTACGGTGTTGTCGGTCTAAGGCATTTGGATTTGTAAATGTTAACAGATCACTGCTGTTATGTCCTGATAAAAGTTGTCACCAATTTCCAGTTCTTCTTAGGGTGAGACAAGTTCAGATAATATTCACCAAAAATAACCCGGAATCCTTACACGGTTCGGTTTCTTCAGCCTGTCCTGAGTAAAGCCTTTCCCCAACAAAATCAATAAAGGATCTCTGGTACCATCAGTTCTGTTGAGCTCAGTTCTTCCCCCCCGCAAGTAAACCATCTTTCCAAACAAATCAATAAAGGATCTGTGAAGAAAAAGATAAACCCAACAGCTTAGACGCTGTCCGAGTCACTTCCATCCCCAGTCAGCTGATCATCTTCACGCACACAGGATAATTGTGCAGCTGCAGTGTGCCGACAAGCTAGCTGTGTCGTCTTTGAAGTGTTTTTTTTTTCTCTCTCCTTCGGATGCACACAAGTAGGTGGATGGGGAGAGAAAAAATACTGGGACATCACCATCCTGCTGTTGATTCCAGTGTTCGAAATTGAAAGCTCTCTTCGGTTTATTTTTAAAATTGCGTGACCCTGTTAATTACTTATTTCTTCTGTTAAATTCAAACAAACCTTTCTTTCTGCTGGAAAGTATTAGAACACCTTCATAATAATAATAATAATAATAATAATAATGATGATGATGATGATGATGATAATAATAATAATAATAAGTATGTAGTAATCAGTATATTTCACCTGTATGTGATTTTTGAACCTGTTATTTTAGACCATGGGCAATAATACAGTGTTATTATAGTCGCTGCTCTTTTGTAAACACTTCACACAAGATTTTAGAACCTCGCTGCAGGAATTTGCTTCCGCTCAGCCACAAGAGCGTTAGTGAAGTACTGATTTTGACATTTTAATTCATCCACAAAATGGGGGAAAATATTTCTTCATGGACTCTGTCTTTGTATGTGGGGGCATTGCCATGTAAAGACGGTAAGATGCCTTCCTCTAACTGTTGCCACCAGGTAGGAAGCACACTGTTGTCTCCCAGCTGGCACTGGACGTCAATAGACGTTGGTCTTTGGTTGGATTCAAGTCATGACGTCAGGTGACCAAAACCCAACGTCCATTGACATCTACTATCAACATCTTTTGACATAGGAATATTGACGTCAAATGACGTTAATATTTTGTTGTTTTTTATGTTGTGGTGTCTGGCAACCAAAACCCAACGTGTGTCAGACATCTTGTACTCACACAACTTTGACGTTGAATAATGACCTTTTTGATGACAAAATTCTAAAGTCTGGACAACATCTATCAACAATGTTGATTTGACTTAAGATAGCCTACATAACTGATATCCAACGTCGGACCAACGTTAAGTTCAGACGTTAACCCGATTTTCATTTTCAACTAAATACTAACGTCTATTCAGACGTCGGAGGCGTCTCAATTAGACGTCTCTGTGATGTCTAATTGACGTCTAGTGCCAGCTGGGCTAGAATGTTACTCTAGGATGTGGCTTTACCATTAGAATTGTTACAGCTCCGGACCAAAACTACATCCGGCACGCATAGTAGAGTGCAACAAATTGTATTCAGACAAGAATAATAGCGCATTTGTCGTGCTCTGGATGAATCCACATTTGGTACGCTCAAGACTCAAAGACACACCATCATGTTGGATTGAGTCAAAAACAAATGAAATTGTGTGTCTTCGTGGTAATAAAGGGAACACGCCCAGTGCAACAGTATGGCCCACTAATATGTGTTTAATAGTTTTTGGACAGCGATGGAGCTCTACAAGGCTTTAGATACACATAATACTTTTCAGCTGGATCAGTTTATTGTCGGTTTTGGTCTTTTTGTGCGATTTGTTGGAATTAGAATAATATGGAATAACACCAGAGCTATCCTTTTTAAGAACAATGATCAAACTGTCTGATACTGCCCAGCCCCAGTCGTCGGCAAACCTGATCCTCTGTCCTGAGCCCAAGCTTAGCTGAACTCCTGTGGTGTAATAAGCATGTTCTGTATTCACACCTCCCAATGCCTTACATTTACTCTTTTAACGCAGCTTATTAAGTCAATCATAACAGTGCCTGTGGCTTGTATCCTGTGGTCTTAAGAGATACGGTGAGTGGTTTGAGAGAGGAGGTACAGTGGGGAAGCAGAAGATTAAGTATCGGGTGTCCACACGGACCAATTAGATGAGAAATACAGGATTTGGAGATGAATTCTATAAATTGTCACCGGAAAACAAACAGCGGCTACTATTCCCGATTAATGAGTCAAACAGGGAAATCTCTCTGGGTGTCTTATAGTTTCTCTCTTCGTTTCCCATCTTTCCCTCTCATCCCCTCTTCTATTATTTTTCTACGTGACATTATTATGTGTTATTTCACATGTAATGGCACGGGGGTAATAGTTCAACAGTACGCTCTGTAGCACTGAGCTCTGAGCAAGCACATTCTTAAATTATTCTCTACCATAAAGGTCAGCGCTGTTGTAAAAATGATGGGAGTCAATGTGTTTACATGACCCACGTCGCCCCAATAGGTTTTATTGAGGGGGAAGTGAAGTAGCTAGCGTCTGAGAGAACCATTACGAAGCTATTATTATAAAACTGTCACAGAGCGCTACGATACAGGAGACTGACAAGGCGTTTTATCTTCGCTCTCGGGGAAATGAGTCATTTAACACGCGCCGCTGAAGGTGTGAATGAAAAGGCTGTCGAGTACTTCAGAAAGGCTTTTACCTTTCCGCGTGTCGGTGAAGCCCTCTTGAAGTCTTTGTCTCGAGTTGTCATCTCCGTGACTGGAGTCACCTCAGCCGGCTGACATGTCGCTGTGTGAGAGAGGGGTGTTTACTAATGGGGGGGGCCACTAAAGGAAATGGTATTCTGCATCCATTTTGTTTTCCAGCACTGGACTCTTGGAAAAAACTTGTAATTTTACCCCTAGGAACTTTCTTACAATAATTTCTGTTGCAAAACCAAAAGTGAATAAGGACTTGACGCCAAACCACGATCTTGGGTTGAACCTAACCAAGTAGTTTTGTTGCCGAATCCCAACAACCCGAACCGACTTCCAAGGCAGGCTATCCCTTTCCATGCACATAGATGTGAGGTCAAACTCACAAACTATTGAAAGACAGCATGCACTCGGAGCACGGGCTGCGATTTTCGGCTTGTACTGCAAATCCAATCCAATATGGGCGCAATTTCAAGTTTTTAGTGGGCCCATTTCCAGCACCGCCACAGTTCGTGCAGAAAAAATTGGTGGTACGAGGGTGTGTGCACGGAGCCTGCAAGCGCACCCCTCTGCCAAAATTTCATGTTACGCAGACCCTAGCAGACCGTCACACACTCACCGTACTTCTTAGCTCGCTTGAAATGTCATGATGTCCCATTCCAGAATACATTCCTCACCTTTGGATTCACGTTAAAGCAGCCCTGTCCCGTCTAGTCCGGGAGTGCTCGCTGACTTATGAGTCAGACTCTGTCTGTCTGGTAAAGATAGGGCCTAGATACGGCTCCTCACCTCCCCATGACCTCTCAAAGTCCTCATGCACTTCATCTCCTCCAAAGCCTTCTCCTGTTTTTCAGCCTCTTGACCGCCAGCCACCGGCCTCGCCTGACGCAGCGCTATCTGGCTTCCTGTCACCGTCCGTCCCCTTGCACTCACCCAAAAGGGGTGCCACTGTGGGAATCAGACGAGGGGGGGCAAAGGGGTTTTGCTGTTGGGCTGTAAAAACCAACCGGAACAGGTTTTTAATATAGAGACAGATTAATATAGTCGGAAAACTCCACATGTAGAGTTAAAGTTAAAGTTTGACAGTAAAGTTAAGTAAGTATAAATGAAAAGATTTTGTGGGATAAACATTTTCGAGGGTGTAAAAGTTACCTGAAAGAGGATAGAGGGAGAGACAGGTGAGTGGAGAGGCGGCACATTGATGCCGGAGGGAGGTCTGACTGTAAACAGATTTGTCTAATTACTGTCCTGCTTCGCTCGAAAACTTCAAAGACTGTTTGTGCATGTATAAATGTCTCTGATGCCTTCTACAGTATGACAGGCGCCGAGAAGGCAGATGGGTGATTTTGCATCGAGAGAAATGCTTTAGGGAGAGATTATACCCAACCCCGCAATGTGTATCGCAACGTAGCCCTGTCACAAACACTTCCTTCCCTCTTTCAAGCCAATTCCTCTGGCTTTCTGTACCGTCTCGACTGAAGCCTATAGACTGATCTTCTTCGCGCATTGTAAACAAGCATTTGGTATGTAAAAAAAAAAAGAGGGGGGAGGAAAACAAGAAACTGAACTAGTTCACCAACAGTAACCCATCTCTACATGTCTCGCACTGATCTATCGATAAATTCTTAATGAAAACCGCCCTCGTTCTCGCTCTTCTCCCGCTCCTCTGGTTTTTCATCTCCCTTCTCCCGCGTTTTTTCTCCAGATATCCGCCCATCTCCGGCTTCCTGGACGACTACGCCTTCGTCATTCGCGGCTTGCTGGACCTGTACGAGGCCACGCTGCAGACGGAGTGGCTGCGGTGGGCCGAGGAGCTGCAGCTCAGGCAGGACGAGCTGTTCCTGGACGACCAGGGCGGAGGCTACTTCTGCAGCGACCCCAGCGACAGCACGGTGCTGCTGCAGCTCAAAGAGGGTGAGGGACGGACACACTGATGAGTAGATAGATATCATCGGTACACATTTTTAAAAGAACTCTTCCCTTAACGTGGCTGATCTCGACTACTTGGGTCTTGAAAGTTGGTCTGGTCAACTACTGAAATTAGTGATGGTTTTTAAACCATTTATAATTCATGGGTATAACTCCTATGAAAGCTGCTCAGTGGCACCCAAAAAGTTCAACTTCCTGTGGGGTGATCCAGATCTTATGCATACCGTCTGCATTTTGCGACCCATAGATTGTGCACACCAGAAACTCCCACCAGCTGAGTGGCTAACTTCTGGTTTTGCCCTCTGCTAACTGAAATGGGAGTAAAACTAATGAATGGACCTCCTTTCACAAGGTAAGATTATGGGAAACAGCCTTATAGGCCCCTGGGCTTCACTTGACCTTGTGATTAGATGGTTTGGCCACTATGTAAAACTGTCTTCTAAGCCCTGCACTGTTCCTGGAGGCTTAAGCACAATGTTGCTTTGAGCTAAATGCTAAAGTCACCATGCTAACATACTTACAACAAGCCTCCAGGAGGAGCGCCAGGCTTTGAAGCCAATTCAACAAACCTTGTACACTGTGACTTGATGCACATGGGCCAATAAAAATGCTTTTTTTTAAGCTTACATTGTAAAAGAAGTGGATATAAGATAGTGGATACATTTTTTTGAGAGTCATAACCCCCCCTGCCGAAATGCTTAGTTTCACTGTCATATTTTGATCCACTTGGTCACATAACATCTGGAGCCTCTAGTAGTGCTGCATGTTATCCTTTTGATCCTATTAAAGTCCTATTCAACAGAAGTCTGAGGTGCGCACGCTCTATGGGGAACATCCGAGGATGTACCTGGATTTTTGGGGGGCTTTTTTTATTTGTACAGCAGTTTTCAAGAGACTCAGACACTTTACATGCAAACATAAAAGCAGTACACTAGAAACAAATCAAAAAACGCACATCACAAAACATTAATCACACATTATAAGCAGTTCTGAAAAGGTGAGTTTTGATGAATGAGTCTCAGTCTCGGATGGGTTCGGGGAGAGAGTTCCAGAGGGTGGTGGCAGCTATGGAGTAGGCTCTATCGCCCCAGGTCCGGCGCTTGGTCCTGAATGGTGGGGAAAGAAGGTTGGCATCAAAGGAGCAGAGGATCCAATGAGGGACGGGGACCCAGTGGAAGTTCTGGAGGGCAGGGGTGATGCGGTCACAGGAGTCGGTGAGCAGGCGAGCGAGTTTCTTTAGGATTAGGCAGTAGTTGATTCTGGATGTGATGAAGGCATGGATCAAAGTTTCGGCAGCAGAGAAGGAGAGTGATGGGCGGAGACGAGCCATGTTTTTTAGGTGGAAAAAGGCAGTTCTGGTGATTTGTATCAGGGAATGTATCCAGTTCTCGTTATACATCCTTGGCTTACAGTAAAAATGTTAACGTGCCGATGTTTTGCAAGTACATGTTTACCATTTTCACCATCTCACTGTAGCATGTGAGCGTGCTGAGATTGTTCCTTATCATGAAACACAAATCGCAGCAGAGGCTAAGGATAATACCATCAGCTATGCAGGGAGTAAATCAAAAGACAAAGTTTTATTTGAATAGGACTTTGACCTGATGATGATGCTAGAAGCAAAGTTAAGTGATCACTTTTACAGAATGTCTGCATCGCATTTTTTTTGGCAATTCATTTAACGGTTGCCGAGACTCAAAACAACAATTCATGGCGATGCTGAAGAAAATTTTCCACCCAACAGTTTGGAAACTTTAGTCCGGACCAAAGTGGCTGACAGGCAGAATGACATAACCATCCAGTTGTAGAAAATGAATGAGGTATTGATGCTCCTGCTGCTGGCTGGGGCTCTAATAGGTTCAGGGATACAGGGAAGGATTGATGGACAGGTGAAGCACCGCTGCTGCATTACCTGTGAGGCTTAGACAAGTTCAAGGATGGATGGCTCAGGCAGATGCATACATTTGGGGTTTCAGGCCCGCAGACAGTTGCTAATTGACACGTTGCCACAATTTGAACAGTTATTTGATGGAACAAAAGAAGCATGAATGGACGGCTGGAAATATTAAATTATGGGCGTCTTTTGCACCTATCTCTCACTTTATTGATTGATCCAGTGCTCAGCGAGATAAAAGCTTCTGCTGTGATACCGCTGCCAGTTTGCTACACTTGATCCACACGAGATGAGGAAGGCAAGGATAGGATGGGTGAATAGGTAGAGGATAAAAGACACGAGCAGAAGAATATTGACCTCCCGTATCCACCTCCGGCGAAGTGCAGCCGTCTCTCACTCGAGTTGAACTCCTCTGCCCTGAAAGCACTCAAAGATTGATGCTCTGATTCTTCGGCTACTTTGATCGCTGCACTTGTCAAATCTGTCTCCAGCCTGTCTTCGCCCATCTGCCTTTTGAAAGACTGAAACAGCCGGCACAACGAATAGTTGGAATCAGAAATCAATTTTCTGCCGCTGCCTCTTTTCATCTCACATCTTAACCACATCCTGAATCTTTTTTTACCTTCTGAATTTTCCCTCTTGGTTTTCCCTTTAAACCTTGACTTTCATTAAGGTATTATGTATCTTCTTAATATCAAAACATTTGATTGTTACCAAAGCATGATTTTTAATTTTGGATAGAAATGTCAGTTGTAGCTTTTGGTGCGCCCCTTTAGTCCAGACTGAAATGTCTTAACTTGTTTAACTAGCTATGGAATTCTGTAAAGACGACCATGCCCACTGGATAAATCCTACCGACTTTAGTTGACCCCCTGTCTTTTCATCCAGCTCAAGCACGAGGTAGACATGATTAGTTTTGAGCGAAATGATACACTTTTCATACTCATACTCTTTCCAGAATCAGATCAAATAACGGTGCTCCGACTGATCGGCCACCAATCCTTATCAGCCAGTATTTGCTCTAAATAGTTGGATGTTTGTCTCTACGAAGGCTGATCAGAAATGCCAATTTGATAAACATACAAGAGCGCTGCTAAAATGCCATAGCGTACTGCAGGGCTCGAGATACAAGCAGTGACCAGGGATGGAGTACAGAACTGTACTTCCTTACTAAATTCTGTGTTCTGTTTAGTTTTTTCTGTAACTTATAGTTTCTTGACGACTTTTTTAAAATTCTGTTTAAAACCTTTTTCTTTAAATGGAGCAGAACAAATGTAAGTATTTATTTCCTCAATATTTTAATTGTGTTTTTATTATGCCAGTCATAGCTATGAACTACAGAAACATCCTGATCTGTGACTGGCACGGCCAAATGCCCACAGAAACTAAACTCCACCACCTGTGCTTTAGGGCTAATAAGCAAATGTTAGCATGCTAGGGTTAGGTTAGGGTTAGGGTTATCACACTAACAAAAGATTGTTAACATAACATTAACATTGTAAACATATCTGCTAAACATCAACAGCATTAACCTTTTTTGTGTCATTATGAGCATGTTAGCATGCTGGAATTAGCATGTAGCTCGACAGACACTGGATCTGTGATGCAGACATTTTACAGTAAAAACACAAGCATTTGAGTGTTCTCTGGGAGACAAATGATGTAAAAACATATCTAATGAGATGCAGTTTCTAAACTACCTTCAAATGTGTTTGGCTTTACTGTACTGCAGTTATGTGTTGCTTACCAGCCAAGAGATCCAGTGATTTCAATCTATCTGTTTAAAAGCAAAAATTGGCAAAACAATTAAAAAAATACTTAACGCAAAAGATGTGCCAGAACGATAGCCAAATAACTTTTATCCAGTATGCAGTTAAAAGTTGCAAAGCTACGTTATCTCACAGTGTCTGGCCAAAATGGTGTTTTTGGACCGAGGGATTGAAGGGATAGAAAACACATCGGTCTGACCTTGAAGTGAGCAGCAGCTCTCCCTCAGCTGCCAGTCCAGCCCCTCAAAACTGATGGCTGCTGGGAGTTCAGAGAGGCTGACACCTTGTAGACACGCCGGCTCTGACCTTTGATCTGTGAGACGGGAGTTTCCAGTCTGGATCGAGTTGTTTTTTTTTGTTTTTGTCCTCGAGATACTTCGTCTGACAGCAGCCATTTATTTTACCAGCTTTGCTTCTCCTGTTTGTATTTGTGTTCTTTATTCTCGTCATCTGTTCTCAGTCTAATATCTTTTGTGAAATCGAGGAACATTTCCTGTCCTGCTGCATCTCATGCTGTTTTACTTTTCCCTTTTCTTCCCTACAACCGGCACACATGAATGTTTTATTACTTCTGGGTTTTGGGTCGACGTAAAAGAAAACCAATCTGCCACTGAGGTGCGTAAATCCACACCGCAGGGATGATACAGAATGTACTTTATCATTCACCCACACCACATGATTGGCGTTGGTCTTTCTTTTTAGGGTTTGTGTAATCTGGTGAGAAACTGACCGTGCCGTTGAACCTCAGAGGATGAGACTTCTTCAGTCGGTCAGTGTCATACGGGCCATCTCGAACAAGCACAAAGCGAGTCTTGTGCATTAACATTTTTTACGTCAGCCTAAGAAAAGCAAACTCCAAAGTGAGAATTCCATCTGTAAGATTGTCAGTTTAAATGTTCCAGATGCTTAAACTGTATTCTTTGCCGTAAAAAATGATGATGGATAGAATGTGCAAATAGTTGAGACAGGAGCACGGTACCAAAGATGGGTGGGGGAACAGGGAAAGAAAGCTAATAGTAATTCTTGTTAAGAACTGTTGACAGATCAGAGATGATGGCTGAATGTGTGCGTGAGCTTGTGTGTGTGTGTGTGTGTTTTTTTGTGTGTTGGAGTGCCTGTCCCGGCGCGGCGTCACACCTACATCTGTGTGTGTTTATCAGAGCTGACGCGTGAGAGGTTTTTCTCATCTGAGAGGATCGACTGTGCCATAATGGCGGCGGCGCCGAGCAGGGTTGAAGCCCATTAGTGACGCTACAGTCGCTGCCGTGCGGACGCGTGTCCCAGCAGCGGAGCCTGTCACCGCAAGACGGATTACCCCCACCACGCCGCCACTCCACACTCCGCGGCCCCGCCACGCTCTCCCGTGTGTGTGTGTGTGTGTTTGTTTTGAAGGAGTAAGGTTAAAACGATGCGCGGTATCTGTCGAGAAGCGTATTTCACTTTTATTCAAAAACAGCAAGAATCAGTTGTTTGTTCAGATAGTTTTTTTGGTCTCTTGTGGCTAAAATGCATTTTGACATGTTGTCACTTGACACAAGTCAACAGGACACAGTCAGACCCAGAAATGTTCAATATTAAAGGAAATAAAATAGACGTTATGAAATAATTAAACATGATATGTGAATCTAGATATATGTATGAATGACTGGCAATTTGTGATCTAATGGAGGAAGTTATAACTTGATTTATGATTATGAAATGTTATTTTATCTTTTATTTTGATAACAATGTAATGAAAAAGTGAAAAAGATTCAAAAAGAATGATAACATCTTGTCATGAGTTGACCTTAATTTCTTAAATTTTGTCACAAATTATTGTTTTACACATGTATTTTGCACATATGATGTGTTTAATTATTCATTTCATAATTATTTATTTATGTTTTTAATATTGAATACTTTGGAGCCCTGTAGTCTTTTAATGCAGTATGTTTTTGTTTTTTTTTTTTTTATGGGATATCCTGTCGTTGCTTGCACTGTGTGATGTTCATTAGTTTGTTTTTTTCCGTGGGTCTTTTTCGGGCTGTCACAAACACTCGGAGGCTTCTGCCGTTGCCATGGTAATTTACGCTTTAACAAGTACTTGAAGGAAGCCGGCTGTACCTAACAAGAGGCAGAAGACTGATACAGAGAGCAAAAAATGGAGCTGCCTCTGTGGTGTTTCTCTTCTGATTGCCTTATGAAACTCTGGAGGTGGAGGTGGGGACAGTGTCCCCTCCTGTCCTCGTCTCTCATCAGACTCATCATTACAATGACAGCAGATAGTATCGGTGAATAGTTTCATGTTAACTTGCCCCACTCCGATATCGAAGCTTTGCACACGTGTAGGTAACTCCCACTTACCTTTGAAGCCACCGAATTTAAATTCTTGGCAGCCTCAGTCTTCCTGTACAGTATGTGTGTCACTGTGTGTGTGAGTGTGTGTGAGAGTTTGCAGGCAGATTTGCCACAGCTGTATATGTGTATGACCTCCTTCCACGGGGCTCTTTAAGAAGAGAAATATGTGAAATGTGGAAAGCGGAAAGAGTCGCTCGCTTAACCTCTGTGTATGTATGTTGTGTGTGTGTGTGTGTGTGTGTGTGTGTGTGGATGGATGTCGAAGCCTCCTTGCCACGGGGCTCGAGGAGAGCTGAAACATACTGCAGGATAAAATGAAATTATGTCTGCGGATCAGTCATGCGTGGGCGTTCACGTGCATCTATACGTGATTGTTAATTCATGCTTGTCATAAGAAATATTGTATATGCAGTGTACAGAGTTGTGTGTACGTGTGTGTGTGGGGCAGGGTTGCCTTTGCTATTTTTAGCGTTTGACCTAAAATTCTAGTTGGACTGAAAGCAACTTAAAAGTCTTTCTCCCTCTTTACACACACACATTCACAGACACAGACGTAGATCAGAGCACCGCTGAGGAGCAGATATCTAGCCGGGGTCATGGGTTATGAGAAGATCACCTCCAGGCTCTCATTGGACACTGATAAGAGATAAGGACCAATCACTTCACAGGGCTGAGCCATTAGGTCATCCGTTAGTCCCATCGCATCACACCACACGTTTAGAGACTCTGGCATCACCGTGTACCGGGGGAAGTCCTTGGAAGGCTGCCTACTGAGTCTGTGCTGTAACTCTGTGGTTTGCCATCTTTTGTTGTAGTTTGAAATAATAAAACATAATCTCATGTTTGGACCAGACGCATCTAGTGGTGCACGATATATCGGCCGCCGATATAATATCGGCCGATATGGTCATTTTTTTTACACATCGGTATCGGTCCAATGTCAAAATAGTGTGAATTCAGGGCACACTTGTATCTTTCCTTTATGAAAAAATATTTTTATATGAATATTTATTTTTATTTAACATGTTTTTTGGCCTTGAATTGTTTCAAAATATCAGTCATTTCTGAAAATAAATGACAAAATTGAAAAAAATGCGTTTTGGAAAATATCTCTTTATTTGATTATCAAAAAAATGTGTTTTCTATACAGAGATATCAACATTGGTAAATATCGGTATCGGCCATAACAGCAATATGAATATCGGTTATCGGTATCGGCCACAATTTTCACATCGGTGCATCACTAGACGCATCCCATTTGTTCCAAGATTTATGTCTTCTGAAATAGTAGAGAAATAAATTGACCCTGCTGTCATTTTTCCTGATTATGAAGCTCCTATGACTACCATTCAAATGTTTGGCCTCTTTGTAAAGGTTGATTCAGGACTGCTTAAGCCTTGTAGTAATGTTTTGTGTGTGTGTGTGTGTGTGTGTCTCAGATCAGGACGGCGCTGAACCCAGCGCAAACTCGGTGTCGGCGTCCAACCTCCTGCGCCTGTCCCACTACACCGGAAGACAGGAGTGGCTCCAGACGTCCCAGCGGCTGCTGGCAGCCTTCTCCGACCGCCTCACCAGGGTCCCCATAGCGCTGCCTGAGATGGTCCGGGCTCTCATGGCCCAGCACTACACGCTGAAACAGGTTAGTCACCGCTTCACTTTTTATCTATGCTAACACATATCGAGGATTATTCTCTGAGTAAGAGGGACACCTGTTTCCTGTGGTTAGCCCGCAAGGCTAGGTTAGCCTTCGGAGTGGGTGTCTTTACCTGGCTGTTAGCCTGAGCTCGATTTCATGTCCGCCCACTGAAAGCAAGTGTTCCAGCTCGCCTGACCAATCGTGCAAGCACTATAGACATTATCAACAAGAACTGAATCAAACAATACACAGCAGCGAACAAAAGCAAAGAGTAAGAAGCTGGTAAAACAATGAACATCATCATATTCATATTGGCCTTGCTGTCTCAATGCTATCATCAATGAGCAGGCACTGAAATAAAAAAAAAAAACTGCCACAGCAAGCCTCAGTGGACTGTGTTTCTGTTACAGTGAGACCAATAGATAGTTTCAGTCAGTAAATGTTTTGATAATGTTCTGATTCGTAAATCATTGTTGCAACTGCAACACTTTCTTGTATTCATAATCATGGGATATTTAAAGTTTTATTGTAAAAAAAACAAAACAATCAGACACAGTACAATGGATCATAAAGTTCTTTGGTGCATAGCTCTTTAATAAGTCTAACAAGTAGATAATATAAATATAAAAACGATGAATCTAACAATGAAATATAAAACTAGAATGACACTGAGTAGGTCACATACCTCCGCTAAGGCCCAATCAAAACTAATCCAATGCTTACCATAACCATA
Organism: Lagodon rhomboides; assembly: GCA_039737535.1. NCBI lineage: Eukaryota > Metazoa > Chordata > Actinopteri > Spariformes > Sparidae > Lagodon > Lagodon rhomboides. Next base: position 7,454,644 of record CM077804.1, on the reverse strand, counting down.
ACTTAAGACCACCAGATCTAGGATCAAATTTAACTAACTCATAGATACCAGCCAACAAAAATATGTCAGATTGTTTTCATCAAGAGTAGTAAGTATTATTCCCCGAGAAATTAACAAAATTGTCCAAAAATGGCACAAAAAAAGTGAGAAAAAGATTTGTGGATCCGTCCCTTTATCCGGATCGGCACCAAAAGTTAACAGGGTCCATTTCTGGGTCAAGTGCCATCCTCCAGCCAAGTTTAATGGAAATCTGTTCAGTAGTTGATGTGTTCTCCTGCTGACAAACCAACCAACCAAAGGACAAACCTACAGGGGAGTAGTTAAACATGACCTTATTGAAGGATGTAATCATCTAGCAGATAGTAAAATTAAACAGAAACATAAAATACAGTGTGAATATCATGTTGAACCAAATGTTTCCTTTAATCTGTAAGGTGTCAGCCTGCTGACAAACAGCAGTCACAACCATAGATGAGCCTAAAGTGATGTCTTTAAGTTGATCATGTTGTCTGACCATATATTCCTATATTACTGTGTAATTCAGACCTAACATATTGTAGGTTTAAATGTGTCTTACTAATGACAAAAGAAATCAGCCATTGATATTTTTGAAGGGCCTTGAATGCCTTCAGGTTGTAGAAAGTCCTCTTTACAAATACATGTGATTTTGTATGAAAGGTTTGCAAAAAAATAAAAAAACAGGTTTTTTTTTTGTTTGGTTTTTTGTTTGGTTTTTTTTGGCCTTTATATGGCTTTATTGATAGGATAGCTGAAGATATAACAGGAAACGGGATGAGAGAGATAGGGGAGGGAGTGACATGCAGCAAAGGGAGTCGAACCAGGGTCCACTGCAGCGAGGACAAAGCCTCTGTACATGGGACACCCGCTCCACCAACTGAGCTAAACGGCGCCCCAAAAAAGATGAACAACAGAACAGTACAATGGTTCAATGAGACTGACAAGTGAAATGGCAGAAAAAGAGATACACTGATGTTTGAATCGTTTAATGTTTTGGGCCCAAACTATTATAAATCTAAATAATACATTTGGTGTCTGAACGATACTGTTTTTATCTTTGTTTAAATAGCTTCCCTTTCCTTTCCTTTTGTGAAGGAAAGAAGAACAACATAAATATAGTAGATTTTTTCAAACATATTTTTTTAATAGCTGAACAAGATCAGTCATCTGGGGACAGTGGCTCCATCTCATCCCTCTGCATACATGCACACTTAATCCCTGGACACGCTGACTCTCAACTCAATCGCTTTTCCCCCCCTGTTTTTTAACAGCCCTCATGCATCTAATGGCGCATTTGAGCCGCTCAGCCTCGGTTATATAATCGGTTTTGAAATATTAACACCCTCAGTTCGCCTGAAACCACTAAAACCAGCATACCAGCAAAGCACCGCGCGAAGTTTCTCGACCGCCCGACGGAAACTTTTAGCTGAAGGCGTGCGCTGTGCAATCAAAGGAACAGAGAATGAAACAACAGCAGCGGGGGAAGAGGGAGGATGAGGATGAGAAAGCCTCCTGTCCGTCATACATGACCTGCGGAGGATGAGTCGGGGCGACAGGGCGAGGGTAACGAGCTCGGGTTTGAGGCGGGGTGAGGCGCTCCCAGAGAAAACACCTGCCTCCCCTTGTTACTGATACTAATACAGCACTGACCTCTATCACTTCCTCCCCCTCTCCCTTCCTCTCATGTGTCACCTTTCCCCCTCTTCTTTCACTCCATCCATACTGTCATCTTGTTATCTCTCCGCCCCCTCCCTTCATATTTTCCCTCCTCCCACTCTCCTCCACCTTCTTCTTTTTTTTTTTCAGATCGTGATCTGTGGCCAGAAGGATGCCCCGGACACGGCGAGCCTTCTAGCAGCAGTCAACTCCCTCTATCTGCCACATAAGGTAAGAGCGCGTGAGAGAGTGATGCATCATCTCGACAAACGTACAGTCATCAGTCACCAAAGCGAGCCTGAAGAGCAGAGATCAAGCTGCAGCGCATAGACACTCATTGATTTACTCCAACATAAGTACCTTAACGGTGGCAGCAGATTCACAGTAACCTTTGAAACACACACACACACACACACACACACACACACACACACACTCACACAGATGCAGAGTGGGACCAAACTACGACAGTGCCTGGGGTGTTGGCTGCTTTAAGTGTGGTTCTTTAAAGGTCAGCTTGAGCTCCTCTCCTCTCCTCTCCTCTCCTCTCCTCTCCTCTCCTCTCCTCTCCTCTCCTCTCCTCTCCTCTCTCTTCTCTTCTCTCTCTCCTCTCCTCTCCTCTTCTCTTCTCCTCTCCTCTCCTCTCCTTTCTTCTCTCCTCTCCTCTCTTCTCTCTCTCCTCTCTTTCTTCTCTCTCTCTCTTCTCTTCTCTTCTCTCCTCTCCTTCTCCTCCTCTCCTCTCTTCTTCTCTCCTCTCTTTCCTTCTCTCCTCTCCTCTCCTCTCTTCTCTTCTTCTCTCCTCTCTCTTCTCTCCTCTCCTCTCTTCTCTTCTCCTCTCCTCTCCTTCTCTCCTCTCCTCTCCTCTCTTCTTCTCTCCTCTCTCTCTCCTCTCCTCTCCTCTCCTCTCCTCTCCTCTCCTTCTCTCCTCTCTTCTTCTCTCCTCTCCTCTCCTCTCCTCTCCTCTCCTCTCCTCTCCTCTCCTCTCCTCTCCTCTCCTCTCCTGTCCTGCTCTCCTCTCCTGCTCTCCTCTCCTTTCCTGTCTCCTCTCCTCTCCTCTCCTCTCCTGCTCTCCTCTCCTCTCCCTCTCCTCTCTCTCCTCTCCTCTCCTCTCCTCTCCTCTCCTGCTCTCCTCTCCTTCTCTCCTCTCCTCTCCTCTCCTCTCCTCTCCTCTCCTCTCCTCTCCTCTCCTCTCCTCTCCTCTCCTCTCCCTTACTTTCCAGACATATTATCTGGCTCCTCTGTCCCTAGCTGGCTCTCTCCCAGCACCAAGATGCCTTGTGGGTCTGAATCTGGACTCTGCAGTTGAAGAGACTCTCTCTCGGTGTGAGAGAGTCCTCCTGGCAGCCCTGACTCAGGCTGTGTGTTTTGATTTGGACAGCTGTCAGTCTGAGTCAGACTTAAATGTCATTATGGATAGCTGAGGCTGTCATACTTCTGTTTCCTATGGCCACATTTCATAGAGGTTTTGGCCTCAAACTTTCAGAGAAGTCTCCGATTCTTGTCAACAAGAGCTTGTTCACAGGAGCAATTCCAAATTTCTGGATGTTGGCTCATTCTCATGTTTGTCCAGTTAGAACTTTGGACAAGAAACAGTCCTTTTTCTGAGCTTTAGAGGTGATGGCAGGTGGATTTTTGTTTTGCTTTTGGTAACTACCAGGCTATTCATTTCACCATGTTTGCAAACCTTACGCTAAGCTACACTAATTGTCTCCATCATGAAGAGTGGTGTAGCAATGAAGTATTTTGGAGGCTAACCTGGAAGTTAGCATGGCCCTGGTTTCCTCGACAAAATGCCTATGGGATTTTTGAATATCGCCGAAAATAAGCAGTGAGGCAAACACAAGTTTATGATACTTACAGACTTTGTTCGGCAAGATAATATCCACAGATGAACACCACCTTTGTGATTTTCCAAGTCTAAATAAGTAAAAATCTGCGAGGCTATTAACAGATTACACTGTCGTCGCATGACTTAAACGTCATCACCGCTAAGCCTTACTACACAATTACTATACATGTTTTCGGGAAATTGAAACCGTAAAGTTAGACTTAGAATCATTTGCAACCAAACACGGCCTGTAAAGACGGACTAGTTCATCATGATAACGTTTAATCTCCGCAACAACCTCCGTAGTCTCAGTTAGCCACTTGTTAGTGCGCGCCAATTTTAAGACATGTAAGCTCTTTATGATTCAGCTTTTGGACATTTAATGGCGTATTATTTCGTAGAACAAAACACGTAAATATTTTAGTCCTGTGTTAACCACAGACCTTATTTCAGGCACTTAACGGTAAACTAACACTCGTAGACTTTGAGATGAAGGAACCGGATTTGCAAAAATTCTAACCAATATCTGTGTTTCAGGACTATAGAAACTTACTAACCTTTCCCTTTTTTTTTTTTTGAGTCTTTCCGTGATTTTCCCAATTGTGTATCATCCTGTCTGATAATGCTTCCAAATATTTTGTTGGCAACACAGATACGATGATGCACTTTTTCTTCTTTGTTGTTTCACATTTCACTCTGATGTCTTGGCAGTTATCGACCACTGAGAAATGTTGTCAATATAGTGTCTAATAATACTTGAACTTTGCGATACCTTCAATACATTTTCATGAACATTTGATAAACCAAGACCAAAGTATTGAATAAATGTTTATAATACTTTATGAAGGACGTGCGTAACATCTAATCAAACTCTTCAAAAACTTGGGAAACATGCCTCCTTTTTTCACTTCCTATTCCTTTAATGCTGATTCTTTTTCATAACTTTACTTTCTGCAGATCATAAAACCATGATTACTTTTTAAAATGTTTTTTATACAGCAAGCAAGCTTCTTTGATCATATTTGAGGTGACTTCGGGTAGCTTCCATAATATATGAATATTTTTGATTTTCTTTTTTTCTCGCCTCAAATGTTATTTTGAGTATCCGCTCACTTTCTGTGTGCAGGTGGTCTACAACTTACATCTAAGGAACAGAGCAGTCTTCATCGCAGTGGGACTAACCTGGTTTATTCTCCAGTAGAAGTCATTTTTTAGACAGAAAAAGAGTCTCAGCCAGATTCACCAGTGTTCGATGTTTTGCTTCTCTTGTCACTGTTCTGCGCAGAATTGCTCAGTGAAGCTCTGCATACTGGTCGAGTGGCACAAACTCCAAACAAGACGCTCACTGCCCTGTTTGTGTGAGTCTGCTCACTGAGTCGTCTCTATTCGACCCGCCCGTAAGCCAAATTAGATCAGTATATTAAGGCGGTGATTGTCCAGTGACACAGTCCATCTCTCTCCCTCGTTCTCTTCCACACACACACACACACACACACTCAACAGTGCCCTACTGAAATATAGATGAGCTGTGCAGTATCAGGCGGCTGGCTGCAGTAACATCGGGCCATTGCAGATCCCTGCAGAGAGACCGAGGCCAGATAGAGCCGTTTTCAGGATGGATCCATTATTAAGGGGGGGATGTGTGTTATGCGCTATCACACCCAGCCAGCACCCGGTCACATGCTGGCCCTTGTTACTGTCAGGTTCATCACATGGGCTTCACACACCGGGCCTGTCATAGTGGTCTGTTAAAGTATCAGAAGTCGTTGGGAAGTTTTATTTTCAGTTGGATTTCTCGTGCAATTATAGGATTTAAGATAATCACGGCGTTACCTTGTGTATTCTTTTAGCATAATCCAATTAGCTATTTCTAATAAAGCTTCCGTCTGATTGAGGGTGCTGGCCTGCGTCTGCTAATGAGCGCAGTGACGGCAGGCACAAGAGGAATGGAGTTTTAAAGGCCTCGTCCAGTCGAGGATGAGAAAAGAGATGACGGTGACCGGAGAGGCACTCTGCTGTTTACCACCGGGACCCGTAAGATGCTAAATGAGAAAGAGATACACACCTAGACCAGAACAAGAGTCAGCATCACTGAACGCTCCCACGAGAGGAGCAGGATTTCTTTATTACCAAAGCGGAGGGAAATGTGTTTTTCATCAGAAATCGTCGGATTAAAAAGTCGTATTTTCTTATAGGCTGAATGTAAAGATGAAAAAGTGCAGTTTGTGTGTCTATATAGTGTATACACTTCCTGTGCGAGTGTGTCTGTGTGTGCAGAAGCCAGACAAAGAAAAAAGAGCAGTCTGTCAGAGTGACAGGACAGATCCAGATTTAGTTCTAATGAGCCTTCAATGAGCCTCGCAGTGAGATGGAAGAGGGAGGGGGGGTGGAAAGTAGTAAATGAGAGCGAAGAGTGAGTGCGCGTGTGTGTGTGCGCGCACGTGTGTCTGTGTGTGTCTGTGTGTGTGTGTGTGCGTGTGTGTGTGTGTGTGTGTGTGTGTGTGTGTGTGTTCCCAGATGTGGTGAGAACAGCTGGCCATTAGTGGCAGTAGCAGCTATCTTGGCCAGGCTGAGATGTGATGATCTAGCATAAGACTAAACACACACACGCACGCACGCACGCATGCACACACACACACACACACACACACACACACACACACACATTCTTGGGGATGAGACACAATCCTCCCCGCTAGGAATAGCACCGCTGCCTACAGCTGTACACACAGTCGCTAACACACACTAGCATACACACACACACTTTCTAATAAAGCATGTCCATAGGAATACACCTAAATAGCAACAGATGCAACATCAGTTTATTGCCATGACGTTCAGTCTGGTAATTTTCACAATTGATGAATTGGCATTTTACTGAGCCCTCTAAACCTGTCAGGCTTTCCTTTCACTCACAGATCGTATGCAGGTTACAATATCTGCGTGTATTTTTTGCCAAATTCTCCAGTGTTTCCCACACATTCATTTATTTGTGGCGGTCCGCCACAATATCAACACTGGCCGCCACATATTGATTTTCTATTTTTGGAGCTGCACGTCCCGTTCTAACTCACTCAAGACAGCACCGTCAGTGAGTAGCATGGTGTTATATACTCCGATACAGTGGATGGCGCTGTGGTTTTTAGTCTGTCGGTAAAACCAACGAAGAAGAGGAGGACTATTTAACGCAGTTGGCTTGACCGTAACTTCCTCTGCAAAGAAGAGGGCTGGCTCGTCGAGATCAAGCCCCCACAAAGAGCGCCAGGCCTTGAAGCCAGTTTTTGTCGTGGCCAAGCCGAGTAATTACATCGTCATGTGATGCACTGAGGACTTTTTCCCAAAAGCTAACATTGTGATAGACGCGTCTGTAAAACAGTAATAAAAGCCTCACAACCCCTACGAAATGACTCGTTTTACTGTCAGAATTTGGGCAATTTGGTCCAATACAATTCTGAGAGTCTAGAAGAGCCGCCAGATTGAATTTTGTCCCCATCCAAGTTAGCTCGGCGCTAAACCGAAAGTTAGCCGACTAAAGTCTCGAGTGTGCATGCTCTATGACACCCCAGCTGGACAGCCACCGCCACAATTAACGTCTGATTCTGTGGGAAACACTGTTCTCAGTCTTTCTTGCGACAGTTTTATCAGCTAAACTGTCTATACCAGATTTTATTAGCTGTAGCTAGCTAGCTAATTAAGCTATGTATGATTATTAATAGCTTGAGAGCCTGGGTAGTGGTTGCAAGTTAGGGTTGCTCAGCTGTGACTGGACACCCGCTCTTTGGAGGAGGAGTTTAGCGATGGTTCATTGCTTTAAACATTTGTGTTGTCAAGCTCCCTATTTAAGAGGTTTTCTTTCTTGGATTTTTAAGTGTTTTTTGAGCAACACAAGCTTTTTGAAGACATCACCTCGAGGCTCTAGGAAATCACGTTTTGCACTTTCCACCTTTTCCGACATTTTATACACTAAAAGATTATTTTGGTCATCAAATAATCTTTGTGATTAACCCTGGATGGTAATCAAAAAAAAGTACTAACAGACTGCCTCGAGAGGAACAGAAGAAATACACATTTAGCGCGTGGATGAGATGAACTGCAGGAAAACCAATTAGACCACTTTAGAATGGCAATCGGCATGAGGAAGATAAAGAATTAAGCGTACGATGGAGTCAAGAGGGTGAATTATTTAAGTATTACGGGTGGGAAGAGATGACTGGATGTAAAGTCTGATAAACAGAAGAGATAGAAGGGAGAGAGAGAGAGAATTGTGCTCCAGGTTACATTAGGTAGCCATGAGAAGAGAACACGTCTAATTTAAATCCAATTACTCCTCGTCTGTTTTCCTGGTACGAGGCCGACGTTCTCTAATTGCGCTGAATTAGGTGCTTAGAACCCAACTCATGCTAATCTAAACACACACACACACACACACACACACAATCCGAGATCTCTTCACTTAATGTAATTTATCTACTATTTCAATTCACCACGAGACCCGGTGCTTCTCAGTTCACCCAGCGCTCGGCGCTTCTGCTGCACTTTTCGCTCGCCGGAATCAATTACAGCCCCTGACAGTCACACTGAAACATCGCTCTTGATTGTAATTGCTGCAATAAATTCTGGTTAATTTTTCTATTACGCCGAAATACGGCTTGATTGGAGTTCGGTCGGGGTTTGTTGATCGCAGACTCTCTGAAATTGTGAGGGGAACACAACAAGAGACGCAGACTCCATCTCAATTATTGTTTGAGGGGCTCTCTCACCCCCTGCCTTCCTCACACTCCTCATGCTCATTGTGTGTGTGTGTGTGTGTGTGTGTGTTTCTGTGAGAGATTCTGTTCTTTCTGGCGCTGGAGTCATTGTCCTTTTTTTCTGCTCTCTGTCCCCCTCGTATGGAGGTGTGAAACGATGCACAGTGTTTCTCTGAGCAGTTTCAGCGGCTGCAAGTGTCGCTAAACTATGGAAGTGTATTGCTGCCACACCGAGAAAAAAAAAGGGGCTCAGTATTACGAGCCTGTGAATATTCTCATTCATCCAGGTCACAGTTATCTCAAGGAAATTGAATCGAACGCAACTGGATTTGGTTTTTGTCTTTGAAGACGTTTCACCTCTCATCCCAGAGGCTTCATCAGTTCCTGCTCCCTTGACTAGGCTGGGACTAGTCCAACTAGCTGGTGTGGAGGTCCAGCTATTTAACCTCTTAGGAGGCGGTCACAAGGCCACTGATGCCTATGGGTCGTATGTGCTCCATTATTGCCAACGACAGTCGTTAGTATGGTCGTTGGGGATGGTGGAAAGTTGGTTTCGACTTCGTTAGTGCTCTATTGTGTTGCTCTATTGTGTCAGTATTACATAATTACGTGATAAGTTTATCGTGTTAACAATATCTTTTTCACATTATATCACGTTATTTTAAAATATGACATTTTCACGTTATAACATGAAATTATCGTGTTATTTCAAGACATGGTATTTTCACGTTATAACGTGAAAGTGTGGTTTTATGTTATTTCAAAATAAGATTCACTACTTTCACAACTGGCAATGTTGAAAGAAGAGATGTGAGGAAAGGAAGGAAAATATGGCTCGTTTACACGATTCAATTAGATTCTACTTCATGCTTGGCTTGAGACATGGTGCAATTCTACAGTTATTGGGCTCAGTGGATGAGATTTATATCAGTATGCGTACTCTAAGAAGGAAGTGGAAGAAGCGTAGAATGTTACGACGTGAATCTTATTTTGAAATAACGTAAAACCACACTTTCACGTTATTTTGTGACAAGGTGTTTTCACGTTACAACGTGAAAATGTCATATCTTGAAATAACGTGATAGTTTCACGTTATAACGTGAAAAAGATATTGTTATAACAATAAACTTATCACGTTATTACGTAATATTGAGCCCCTTTTTTTCTCGGTGTGGCAGCAATACACTTCCGTACTAAACAACAAGAAACAGAAGTGCCATTGTTTTTGGCACTGCGCTGTAGATTTGAAGCAATACCATCCGTTTTCTGTCGCTATAAGAGGGGGTGTGGCATCATGATTGACAGCTGAACCCTGCTCGCAATAGTGGTGCACCGTCCATCTTCATATCTATTTGTGTTTGGGACTCTTTTTTTAATTAAATTTTTTTCCAGAAGACAGTTCTACACTTGAGAGAAAGAAAACCCCAGGTGTAAATTAAAAAAAAGACTAAGAACAATGTTTCTCAATGCCCAGTTGCCAGAAATGCAGGGATGATACCATCTATAATGCATAATATCGTCAGAAGATGCAGAGAATCGTAGGAAATCTCTAATGTCTGGTCGACTTGACTAATGTCGGTAAACACGCTTCATAGCACAGTTCAGTAAAGAGGTAGAATTATTAACAACCACCAAATGTTTTCCAATCCTGAAAAATAACATATTCTATCGATAAAATAACGCAACAAAGCATCTCGGCAGAAGCGTCGACAGCGGTTCAACGTAGGAATTCATGTCAGTGCAAGAGTTCCGTGTGCGGTGCTTTATGAGTGGTGTTTTACAAGGACTGTAATTCCCACCGTGGACTCCCATTGTTGTTAGCCTGGACGTTTCTCGCCGATGCCGCTTATTAATCAGCCTCAACTGTGCTTTTGGCCCGAGTGAGTCCTCTCCCCTTTTTCATTCGAGTGAGACTGTCACAGAGAGCAGGTAGTTTCGCCGGCTCTCTCTGGAGTGCACTTAGCTGGAAAAAAATGGAGTGGGTGCGATGCGGAGAGGGGAAGGTGTCTGTGGCGAGTGTTAAGGAGGACCACAGGAAAGAAAGATGCTGGGGCAGAAAGAGCGGAGGGTATTAAAGGGATTCTGTAGGATTTAAGAAACAAGATGCGAGAATTCCTGGAGGGGAGCGAAGTTCTGAGCGGAGGAGTTTCCTATTTACTCCCGCTTCCGTGCCCCCCTCTCCACGTCTTTGCCGATCACACGTCCCCAGCGAGGAGGAAGATGGTAAGAAGCAGAGGATGGAGAGGCGAGGAGAAAGAAGGGAGGAGAGAGGAGAGATGGTCCTTTTTTGAAATCGTCTGGAAAAGGAAACAATCCCTAACAAGACCTTAGAGACACGAGGAGGAGTTAGCAGGGTGACGGGGAGGGCAAGCAGAGAGGGAGGGGAGGAAGGAGCTTACAAGTGCCGGTAACACCACACCGCGGAGGGAGATTAGAGCCGGGCCTTCTCACAGTCCTCCTCGCCGACCTTTGACCTCGCCTCACTTCAGTCTGCCGCCTCGTTACCTTCTCCCCTCCGTCGCAGCTCCTCTGTTTTCCCTTCAAAGTCTGTGCAGCATTGTGTTCTTAGAATTGATTCTCCCGTTCCCTTGCAAACGACCCGCTAAGTCCGACGACCAGCCAGAGAGCAGAAACCCAGTTTGATTGACAGCTGCGAGAAAGGTCCCAGATGGCTCCTGTTGCAGGGAAAGTGCTTCCCAGGCAAGATTGTAATGCATCCAGATAGCCACTCCTTGGCTTCTCTCTCTCTCGCTCTCTCCCTTCACCGACGCTCAGACATTTATCTCGCTCCGTTCTTCCCACAGTTGTTCATCTGAACTTTAACATATCCCTCCATTGAGTGTTTTTTCGTCATCCCCTCTCTATCTGGTGATTGCGCCACGCGTCGGAACATCCGTAAAGCTACGGGGGGGAGGGTGTGCCTACACTCGGGATCCAGCTTTAGCGGCGATGTTGGAGATATAATCCTCCGCCCGTGGTCGTATCTCGTTTGTACGTCTGCGGCGGCCGTGCGTGACGCTGCTTATCCACATCTCAGTTCTGTAAATAAAGCCCACGCCGAACAGATAAGACGTGCAAACACACACACACAGAGTTGTGGATGTTTACATGTCTCCCTTTATCCGTACAGGCTGCGAATGTTTTCCTCCGATGAAATCAGGGATGCAGAGAGGTTAACACAGTTGTTCAAGTTTGGTTTAACCTTCCGTTTAATTGTGAAGGAGGGTGCTCCTTGGGATGCAGACAAAAGTTGGACGTGGATTTAAAAAAAACAAATTGTTTTAATGCACTTTTGTTTAACAGCAGTATTAATGTTTCAATAATTTTTTGATGGCGTACTTTGCAAATTAAATGAATTGTTGCCAATTCAAAGATTCTGCTAAGATTAATGTGATTTTTTGGCAAGAAAACAGATCGTTGAGACAGTCGGACAACTCGGTTCTTGCAAAATGCAATTTCATTTGTTTCGAACTATGGCTTTTAGTCCATTGTCTATTTTGGGGATAGATTAGAAACAGTGAGAGGACCCTTAATCATAGTAAAAAAAAACATATTTTTAAAGATCTGGTCTGGTCTCAAACGCTCATTTAAACTTTTTAGACAAGAACAGTTATCACTAAACAGTTTGTGTGTCCATAAATAGTGGAAACACTCCACGCTAAGCCAAAATCTCATTGGCAGTCGAAGGCAATGAAAGCAGTTCTGAGCATTTTGTTCAATGATGATGCCAAGACTCAGTTTGCATTTAGACATGTACTCGTACCGGAGGAATGGATCCATTGAAGAAGATCCTGCGTCAGTGTTCCTCTGAACTACCTACAGACTCAGTACAAAACGTATAGTGAAAGGATTCAGGCCTCGATAACCTACCGATGAACCGACGAGTCACTTGATTTGACTGCCACAATGAATCTACATCTTACTGAAATTGTTGGTGGTGGTCAAGTGCAGTATCAAAATCACAGGAGCTGGAGGTAAAATATCAGTATAAATGAAGCATTGTGGGGCTACAGAGATGACAGGGCCTGACATTATTATTCTGATCGCAAAAAGAACTTCAAACAATTCTTTTTAATTCCCCTCGTTTAGACGACTTTGTCCCGGGGATACAAACAGTTCTTGTCAAACTGACACAAAATGAAATCTCTTAAAAACATTGTTACCCTGCCAAAAATGCCAACGCTGCAAGGATTAGGGACATTTTCACCGCAAAACAAGCAGAGTTGTGATCGATGACAAACACAAGTTGATCCCAGGATGTAGGCGGCAAGTCTTTCTAGTGCGGTACATGTGCCAAACCCCGACTGAACGTCCCCTCGTGGACCTAAACCCCCGAAAGATCAGAAGTTTGGCTGTCGGTGTCTGAAGCTAACATTACCGTTAGCATCCCTGTCAACAGAAGAGGTCATGGATTTAAACTGTCATAATTTAATAAGTTAATGATAGTTGTTAGTTGTTACTTATTAAACATGATGACTGATTATTTTCTTTTAGAAACAGGAATAGTTAGTGTAATAGTTTTACCTGATATAAACACATGTAGTTTTATACTAGACAGACCACCAATACACAGGGTTCCCACTCTTTCCTTGAAATTATTTTCCAGGACAGCGAAAATGTCCTGGAAAAGTCCTGGAAAATAATGTCAGGAAGCGTGGGAACCCTGAAATTATTTTCCAGGAAAACTTAACCGTTTCCAGGACATTTGTCCTTTTTTTCTCATTTTCCATATGTTCTCCATGACTGGAAAATTGGTCAAACATTTTCCAGGTTTTCAAGGACGCCATGGAAAACCACACTTTGAATTGGTATTGCTATATTGCAGTCTGTTTTTACATCATTAAGCCCTGTTCTCTGTGAAAAATATTTGAAACCATACAGTCAATTATTTACGGATTGTTTTATATGTGTAGAGTTGTTGTAGTTTGCCAAAAAAAAAATCATCTTCCCTGAAAACGCAACATGAAATAATAGTTTTTTTTATTTTATTAGAATGAATCTGCAAGCTGCTCGGCGTCCATCTTTTTCTGGCGCAGTTCTCACTTTCTCTGCGTCTTCTCCTTCACACCCTTCTCGGTTATTATTTTTTTCCTCCCACCGTAAATGAAGCATCATTGACTTGCTGGATCATTAAAAGACAGCATATGCCAGCGTACATATACATGACTGTAACATTAAATAACAGGCAGGCTCGTGCACGGATGAGTCCACAGTGTGATGTAACAGCCCTCCTGTGCCAGCTGGTCACTCTTTCACACATGACATAAGACTCGGTTTCTCTACACCTGCCGAAGTTTACAGTTTCCTGTGAAGATTTGGGGGGAAAAAACGATCTAATTTCCTATTCTGACCTCCTGTGTGACTGGGAACTAATGAAACACCTCTGTAGGAGTCCAGCAGCCTTGAATCTCACACATACAGACACTTGAGAGAGGTTGCCAGGGGTCGCTACTGTTTATCAGCCTTTCAGCAGCCGAGACAGGAGCCAAGCAAGAAATTAATTAACTAAAGTTTAATTTAGTATTTGTAATTGTATATATATACATGACTTGAACATTAAGTGACCACATGTTGTTAAAACATTACAGTCAATAAAATATACCGTATTTCACCAATTAATCGCCGGGCCGCAAATAGCCGCCTGGTTCTTTTAAACGCCTGGGGTCAGCACCCTTTTTGCGTATTAAACGCCCACCCGAATAACCGCGGGGCGATTATTTGCATCATTTTTGCAGAAGTAAACAGTCGGCACTTCCGTTTTCTGTCAAAATAAGAGACGTAGCTAACGTTAGAAAAGGCTGTACCGTCATCTTAGATGACCGACTCACTCTTATTTTGACAGAAAACGGAAGTGTCAGAGAGAACGACTCGCAGCGCGCGAGCTTAAAGCCCCACCTTCACACACCGGAGGACAGGTCAATACGGAGGACAGGTCAACACGGAGGAGAATGGACCGCAAATGTACATAAATGATAACGTGAGAAGGAAGAAAAATAAAAAGTATGACGCTACGTTTAAGCTTGGAGTTGTGAACTGTCATCACAATAATGGCCTGGTGCAGATCTGTGTAAAAATGAATAAAGGCCTGCAGCGAATAGCCGCCTGGTTCTTTTAAACGCCTGGAGTCAAAGTTGATTTTGCGTATTAAACGCCCGGGCTATTAATTGGTGAAATACGGTAGGTCCATAACTCTACAACCAGTCAGACTGATACAGGACTTTTGAGGCTTTTACAGGTGTTGATATCAGTAATATCAGCCAAACATGACCTCATTTCAGTAGGGATAAAGGTTGATATTCGAAGCAGTTAGAACTGAAGAAGCTTTTTGGATGAACAATTACAATCTTCAATGAAAGCTCCAAATGATTTGGACTTCAGGTTGATTTGTCCTCGCTCGGATAAAGAAATGAAAAGCTGCAATGATTAATGATACCGTTATCAACTATTCCATCCTTCTAATGACTATAAAACCCTTTTGTAGACATATTTGTGGAAACCATGTCTCAGCTAAAGGCTTCTGCGTGGGCAACTCCCATGGCAGCATTCGACTGATATTTGAGAGCCAGCTTCCACGGCGCACCACTTACCGGTCACATCGTGTGTCCTGTCAGCGTTGGTACAAGACATTTGCTTCCCAATTTCAACGAGCCCATGTAATTAGTTGGTGCTGTCCGGGGACGTGAAGCCTTTAATTGGTCCACTCTTACAATCCAATAAACTATGGGACTCGCCAAATGATTGTTAAAAACATCTGAAAAACATCAGTGAGAAAGATTCTCTGACAAGGTTGTAGTCTTGTTTCCTTCATTGAGTGTAGCACTTGAAGCTCAATGGTACAGAAAAGCAAACTGGATAACCAAACATTAGTGAGCTTGTGGCTGGGACGCTGTCCTGAAACATCCCGTCCTCTACATTTGGCCGCCGTAGCACCTCAAGACATGACAGTTACCGACAGTCCTCCTCATCCGGGATATTTAATAACACTCGCACGTCAGGTTCGATCTCCCGAACATTCATTAACTCGACGTGACTTTTACGACTCGAACAAACGAGAGCCCCCTTTCATCTTAAACGCAACATAAGCCGATGGAGCACGTCGTCGGTGTCGGGGCCCGATTGAGGAGAGAGGCCGTTAATTCTACCGACGCGCCAAGGCGTCCTCGCATCTCGCCGCAGACTCCGGTGATTTAGTGGAGGGGGTCGCGGAGAGACTGTCGGCGGCTGTCGGAAAACTGATGCCCGGCGTGACAAAAGGACGGAGGCGCGCCACCAGAACATCCTCGCCCACTCCGCTCGCTCCCGCTCAGGTTGGGAGACACATCAGCGAGTGTGTATTCTTTGATAGGTCTCTAAGAAGTCGTTTACTGAAATTAAAATGCATATAAGAAGTGTTGTTGACATTTAAAAAGCATAGTCTTTTTGACATTTTTATGCCCCACAAGAGCAGCAACTTGGCTTCATTTCTTTATTTATTTATTTTAAGGCACCGGATAAAAGATGTAGAAAATAAAAGGGACAACAATAATTGTTTTGTTTTGTTAGCAACAATTTGAGTCTGGTTTTGAGATGGATTAAGGTGAAGGCGCCACTGACAGAACTGTCCTTCATTTTTGCCTCCCCTTTTATAACATTATATACGGTAGTTTATGGCGATATACATGCAAAGACCTAAAGAGGACTCGAATTTATCAAACGTAAGATTTCGTATTGTCCAGCCGCTGCTGTCAAACACGCCGACAGCGAGCGGCTGGACATCAACTGGACATCAGCAGGCTGGAGACCGGATGCCCGTACCAAGACAGTGCTAATGCTGCTAGCGTTAGCTGTGCTTCCGACGTTTGTTTCTATGATCGAAATGAATAACGTTATTACTCGACAGTTCAAAGTATTCGAAATGTCCATCCCCATCAAGCTATGATGCTAACTTAGTCAGCCAAGCGTAACTTACCTGTCTAGGAGAAGAGTCGCCAATTCGGCATCCGTTCGCAAATTCCTCTCAGCCTTCAGATGTCTCCATCGTTCAAATTCTTCTCCTATATAGACCCTCGCTTTGCCTCTCTTTTTATCTTGTTGTTTTTGCGATTCGTAACGAGCCCTTTTGGGTTTCGTTGCCTCTGCCATTGCAACTCAGTCGTAACTGGCAACCTCTGGTCGCACAGCAGCTGAGACTCTACTGACTGCACTGTTGTTGTTGGTGAGTTCAGTATGTTATATGAACATTATTCCCGAGTCTCTGTGACATATTAGAATGATTTTATGGCCAGTTGCTTTAGATTTCTTGCCTATCGTACCTTTAAGTGGCATATGTGAGCTGAAAGCAGATAATGTATTTGTTGCATGTGATTTCTCGTGCGTGCGTATCGGCGTGTGCGCATGCATCTTTGACTCTGTGGACGAGCAGATTGTCCTCGCGAGCGGGTTAAACGAGTTTGTTTGTGGCGGTCGGATTAGCCTCATTTTAATTAGTCTTTACTTGCATTTAGTATTTGAAGTCGGGTTGAGCATTGTCATCGTATTTACCAACGAGACATTTTGAATTTGTCTGCCGTCAGAGATATTGCCGTGCTGTTCGTTCCTTCGTAGCTATCCCCTGTAATATGTGTTGGGGTTTTAGGTCGGCGTGGGCCATTATTGATAATATTGTATGATAGTATGGTTTCTGTTTTCATTTTGATCAGGTATTGATTATTTATAAATGAACTCCCAATAAACTGTTTATTCTTGCCAAACAGTTCATTGGGACTGCTCCCCTTTATTTTTATTTTTGCTCATTCACTACGAGATGGTTAGGGTTAGGGTTAGGGATTCAGCACCCAGTATTTGAGTTATTTACGTGAGTTGAGCGCTTTGAGCCTGAGTATACCTCAAGTCGTCCACTAAATGTAATAGTTTGATAGCCGGCTGCATGTCAAAGTGTCCTTGGGCAAGATTCCGAACCCAAAACGGCTTCCGATGGCTGTTCCGTCAGTGTGTGAGTGGTTGTGCGAATGGCTCAGCGTAGACATATAATGGGGCTGTTTGGTTAAGGAGCGCTGCATCGCTCCTGATGAGCAGGCCCAGCACCCTGCCAGCATCACTGTATGAATGTGTGTGTCACTATGGCATGTGTGTAAAGAGCTTTGAGCAGTTGGTAGACCAGAAAGATCCATTTACATGCATCAATGTTCAAAATGACAAAAAACTAAAATTACAACTACTATTCTTTACCTTTCTTATTTAAGTCTGTACAGCAGAGATGCATAACTTTTGGAATTTAAACAAACACGATACTAACTTTTCCTCCATTCTGGAGGTCGGCGTATTTGGCTCTTTCTAATTTTAATTGAATTGAACTTTTGGCTGCCAAACCTTGTGAAAAATCAGCCTGATGTGCATGAGAGAGCGCCGCCACACCTCTGCCGGCGTTGATCTTAAGCTTTTAGTGTAAACCTCCACTCAGCTGAGATGTTGTTGACTCCATCGTGTACGAATGACATACTTATCAAGCCATTCAGCGCCGTCTACGGAAGCATCTGTTTAGCATCATTTGTTATGATTTTACAGTCAAACCGTGTCCTAGCTGCATGCAAGCATCCGACGCTCGCTGTCCACACTGAATCTGTTAAACATGCATCATATAAACAGACCGTGCACCTACTAGCTGTGCAGCGGGAATCATATTGCCGGATTGCTGACACTTGCTCACGTTGCGTGCGGTTAAGACACAGTGTCATTTATTCAGATTTTTCCTTTAAGTTGTCTCCCGTCTCTTTATTCAGATGTAGCCAAACTAAAGTTAATTTTCTCTACTCTAACATAACCCTCCAATAAATACTAATAATAAACCCATGCATGGCTGTGGAGCAGTCTTATTAACAAACAGTACTGAGTCAGAAGTGTCTGCTGACTGGCAGATGTTATTTTCCAATAAGAGGGCAGTTTCAGCCTGATGAGCTGTAAATCTTTCTGATGTCTCTGTCTTGAATCCCTTCAGCCTCTTTGCTGTCTTCCCTCCTCAAACGTCTCCTGCCAAATTTCTTTCTCCAGTGCTCTCACCCTCCTCCCTCCTCCCCTCCTCACCCTCCCTTCCTGGCAAATATTCAGCTGAGCAAATGAAGCCAGCGCCGGAGCTGTCGCCGACGAATGACCGACAGTGTGTGCGCGGCGCGTGTGGCCGCCTCCCGCCTCCCGCGCCAACATCCCGTCTCCGAGTGTGAACATGTGCGTCTCGCCTCTGTCCCGGGGCGGCGGCCCAGATGCCAGGTCGTTACGATGACCGAGCGGCGTCCCTTCGCATTAGCGTTTGCGCGCTGAGACGCAACAGGGCGAGCGGGACGGAGGAGGTAAATCTCCTCGCGCGCGGCGCCGCGCACAGCCGCCGCCGTCGCTCTTCCTCAGGTGCGACGGCGGTAGTGGTCGGCCTCACGAGTCGTGTGTGTTCCAGCCGGGGAGGGGAAAACACTGGGCTCCTGAAGATGTGTGTGTGTGTGTGTGTGTGTGTGTGTGACTGTCAACACAGGTACACTGTGTTCTTTTAAAGTGTCTGAGCGCGACTCGTTTGGCAGCGAGAGAGGACGAGTGGGAGGGAGCTGTCAGCGAAGGGACATTTAACGGGTGGGAGCTGGGTCTGTGCGTGTGTGTGTGTGTGCATGTGTGTGTGTGTGTGTGTGTGTGTGTGTGTGTGTGTGTGTGTGTGTGTGTGTGTGTGTTGATGTGTGTTTGCTTCAGGGTTGCCCAGTGTTTGAAGGGATTAACCCTGTGGGAGTTTGACTGCGTTCTCATGTGTAGCCAACTGTGCTGTCTGCAAAAGTGTGTGTGTGTGCACGCGTCACACACACACACACGCAGACCACACACACTCTGCACTCACTCCATCACTTTCACGACCCCTTGTATATACATTCACACATGATCTGTCTCCGTCCGTTGCTCTCTTTCTCCCTCACTTTCACACACACACACTCTGTCTTGTCTCGTCCAGTCCCCGGGGGTGTGTGTGTGTGTGTGTGTGTGTGTTGTGACACAGACAGACTACGGGGTGACCTTATACGCCGAGGGCACGCGGCTGGATGTGGTCTGGGCCCGGGGAGGCTGACGAGTCGGGACTAGAGAGGGAAAAGGTTCGGCTTCGGCGGGGGAAGTCCTCCTCCTGTCTCCATGGCAACGGTCACACCATCATGACCACATTCAATCACACCCCTTGCCAGTCTTCCCCCGTGTGTGTGTGTGTGTGTGTGTGTGTGTGTACGAACGCCTGCGAAGTGTTTACAGCCAATCCTCGACAGAGCTCTGCGTGAATCCATGGTTTCCTGGGTTATTTACGCCCCGGGCTGTGTCTAACAGGTCTCTGTAGAGAATAAGACACGATAGAGCCGCATCGCTTCGTCTTCTCGTAAGGAGGACTGTCATTCAGCACCACATCTCGTAGTAGAGACAGACATACACCACACCTCTGCGGAGGTGGGACAGTAGACAGGTAGCGTGACGTGATGGTATCTTAGCATTAGAGGTGCAGATGGCCACCGGCGACAAACGAGCGTCTAAACGGCCGAGCGGAGCATCGAGATTGAGCGAGAACGCGAGGCTCGTCGAGACGGGATGGAGAGGACAGTTCCACATGACGGCTCGGGTGACGGGGGGCAGAGGAGGAGCGTCTGTCTAATGGACAACGCCGGCTAATGGTCGAGAATAGATTGAGGGCGAAGGCAGGAACACGCAGCGAGGCGTACTCGACTCCCTGTCCCTTTTTAGCCACTTGTTTGTGGGTACATGAGCGATCGCGGGTCGGCTCGGTGCCGTCGTTCTGGACGGAGCGACGGATAACGGGGTAACAGAAGTTTACATGGGCGGCTGACGTTCAAGGAAACTTCCGGCAGAACTTCACCTGAGAGGAGACGTCATCGCCGGACCTCTCTCCTCATTCTGTCTCTCCGTCTGCTCCTCCCCTCCCTCCTTTTTTATCACGTCCGTCAATGCTCGTTGTTTACGTTGTCATCTCTCGCTCCGTCGTGAACCAGGGGTGGTGCGGGGCCAGGAGGAAGTGACACGCGCTTGACAGGAAGCTGCCTTGAAGACGGACAAGGCGGCCCTCTTTAACTTCCAGCGCCCACACACACACACACACACACACACACACCAACATAAGCAGATACAAAGGCATACATTATTTTTTTTTTACTTTAATGCAAAATATAAAGTGATCAGTGACAGAATGGGTCTGCTGAGAGGCTTCACTGATCCAAAACCTCCTGAAGACGCGAATGCGATGTTCATCTTCTGTGACTGGAGCGCTGCCATACAGAGCAGAACTGACAATCCAATCTGTCAGAGCAGCTCTAGAGATGGTCCCAAAGCCATTTAGCTTATTAACAGTCAAATAGATCCCATCTACACTCTGTTTGGAGAAACTGGTCAGCCCCATACAGTGATGATAGAAGAAGGAGAAGCTGATTTGTAGTATGGAGTCTTGAAACTGGCAGGAAAAAAAAAACACCACTGTTTTCACCACCAGTCAGTTGTTGAAATACATTTATTTTTTAAGCTTTAGTGTATCTGTTTCTTTGTTTTTGTTTTTGTCGTAGAACATGTTTAATCATCTCATCATTCCCAGGTTTCCTCACGTAACATGATCAGTGTTCCTAATGCTAATATAGCAGTGAGATAGCTGTGGGGCAGAATCGGGCCCAGAGTCGGAGCGCTTCTGTGCAACATCAGAGGACTGGTTGACTTGCAAGCTTAAGTGGAATCCCTGGTGGTTAAACCATGGATCCAGTACAAGAGCTGGAGCCCCACACCCCAAAGATGCCGCCTGTTGAGTTCTATGAAAATGACTCGCCTGGCGCGTACACCCTTCTTCTTCTTCTTGGGGTAGGCCGCCCACTGAATATGCTCTGTAGTGTTAATCCCATCATGCCTCTGGCCCAGCTGGCCTACATGGACCAATCTCGAGACCCCCATGGCAACTTAGCTGCAGTAACCGGTTTTGATAAAACCACACCAGCCGGGGCACCAAATCTTAAAGGAGACCTGTTATGATTTTTGTAATTTTCTGTATACAATGTTACAAGGTCGGATCTTCGTATCAAACATGGCCGAAGTTTCAAATAATGAGGTAGACATTCGTAAAATACCTGTAAGCAAAAAGCTCAGCTTTCAGACGGCTCAGATCAAAGTGTTCCCAACCATTTCTCCCACTATCACGACATTCTGGTGCCGTTTTGTTATCCAGCAAGCTAACACCAAAAAGCTTTCTAAGGCTTATTCGAAGTTCAAAGATACCAGGTAGCATTAAATGTTCATTCAACTGACCTGCCGTTTCTTCTCTTCTCCCTTCCTTTACCCCTCCCTCCCTCCCTCTCCGGCAGGTCTTGATGCTCATTGACGGCGACGCAGACAGTTTCCTGTGCCAGCGCCTGCCGGCCCTCTCCTCCATGACCCAGCAGGGCGGCGTCGCCACGGCCTACGCGTGCCAAGACTTTACCTGTTCACTTCCCGTCACCGACCCTCAGGAACTCCGCAGGCTCCTGCTGGACGGGACCACGGAGACGCAGGCGGACTGACGGCCGAAGAACTGACTGACATTTAACGGGAAGGCTGTGATCTTCATAGACTGCACTCGTCCGATCCGTAGCCCTAGCCTAGCTTACTTCTGCTGTTTTTTGGCTAGCGAGTTTGGCTCTGCCATAAAAGAATGCCAATGCTTTAAAGCTCGAATAAGCCACATTGGCAGGAATAGTTACAGTACTTTTGAGGTAACTGCGGCTTCTTTCCTTCACACAGGACGTGTAACTCCAGCATTTCTTCATTAGCAAGACCAGCAAAGTATTACCTCGAATATCAACTCAAGTTTGTTTAGCAGGCTGTTCAGCGACCGCTAATCAGCCGAGCCATATTGAAAATTCAGGTGTTTTAATGTTAATGTCCTGTTATAGAAATATGCACAGCAGCAGTGGAAGCCTACTGAAAAATATGCAGCACTTGTACAAATGTCCCAACTTGACTGTTGGCTTAGAAGTAAATGACAGACTCTTAGAAGACTCTAACCTGAGACCGCCCGGGTGAATTGTACCGAGAATATTGCGCACATGAAGCGATCTGCCCTGTTGTCCTCCCTTCGCCCTGTGTTCCAGCTCCAACATCCACGTCTCATGGATCTGACAGTGGAAGCCTGCATGCCTGTGTGCGCGTTTAAGTGTATAAAAAAAAGGTTGGTAGCAGGTTCTGTTCCTGTACATTTTAAAAAGGTTTTACCGCACGTGCATCTGATTTCATTTGTCGTAACGTCACGGCGAACGAGCCAATCACGAGATCCTCCGTCTGCCGTCCGCCCTCATTCATGTGTCTGTTACCTGGGATTCGATGTGAGAGGATTCTTCTCCACTGCTGCAGACTCCTGTCCTCACCGCTTCTATCTCGAGGTTTAGACGACAACACAAAGCATGTATACGCACAAGTCTGAATAATAAAGATGATTCCCTTAAGCAGCGATTGTTTCATTTTTAGAACGGATGTTTCTTTTTTGTGTCAAGTTTTTATTCCAGGGGTGCACAACTGAACCAAGGCTTTAGAAGTGGAATCACTCCACTCACACGACTGAAAAAGCTGCTTCATTTAAGATGTAGATTTCTCCCAGCTGGCACTAGACGTCAATTAGACGTCAGTTAGACATCATATAGACGTCTAATTGAGACGCCTCTGATGTTGAATAGACATTAGTATTTAGTTGAAAATGAAAATCGGGTTAACGTCTGAACTTAACGTTGGTCCGACGTTGGATATCAGTTATGTAGGCTATCTTAAGTCAAATCAACGTTGTTGATAGATGTTGTCCAGACATTAGAATTTTGTCATCAAAAAGGTCATTATTCAACGTCAAAGTTGTGTGAGTACAAGACGTCTGACACACGTTGGGTTTTGGTTGCCAGACACCACAACATAAAAACAACAAAATATTAACGTCATTTGACGTCAATATTCCTACGTCAAATGATGTTGAAAGTAGATGTCAATGGACATTCGGTTTTGGTCACCTGACGTCATGACTTGAATCCAACCAAAGACCAACGTCTATTGACGTCCGGTGCCAGCTGGGCTTTTTTAGCTTTAAAGGAGACATATTATGACCATTTTCTATGCTTTAATGCTACTGATACTGTCCAGTGCTGCAGCCTTGTCTGAAACACTGTTTTAGCTCCTGTCTCTTTAAGGGCCCCCCACCTGAACACTGATGCCGTATTTCCACCGACAGTACCAGCTCGCCTCGCCTCCACTTAGCTCACCTTTTTTGCGTTCCCATTACCGCAATCTGGTACCTTTTTAGTATCACCTCTGTATAAGTTCCAACCGAGCTGAGCTGATACTTCTGTGTGACGTAAGCTGGCAGCCGGCCACTGATTGGACAGAGAGCGACGCCACTTGATGACTCATGACGAGCGCGACGTCCGAGCCTGACGCCCGCTACCTTTAAAAACTAGCATCTGCGTTCAGTCAACATAGCGATTACATGGAAGGAACGACGCGCAAGAACACGGCGTGGACCGTGGCAGAGGTGGAGACGCTCCTGAGTGTTGTCGCCGAAGACGCATCCAGAACGAGCTCGATGGTGCGACAAGAAATGAAAAGGTGGACGTGTTTTGCGTAGCCCACAGCTAGCCCTGTTCATGTGTCGCGTGGATAAGTACGTCACTGATGACGACCCGCCCACGTTGAAGAGATACTAATTCTAGATGGAAACGCAATGCGTCTGAAACCAAACCAAGTACCAACCACGCTAAGCCAAGGCGAGGCGAGCCGGTACTGTCGGTGGAAAAACAGCAAGAGTCTGCTCTGATTGGTCACCTCACACATGCCTGAGCCAGCATTACCAACAACAACAACGGAGGAGCTTTGCTCTGTCAATTCTTATGTGCCAAACTAGCCATTAGACATACATTTTGCAAACATGCAGACATGTCACACAATTATAGCTGAGACTACTGAGAAGGCGTTCAGGGGCAGTGTTTTCTGTGGGAGAGAGGAGCTTCCGTTGGTGGGGACCTTGCCCTTTTTTAACTTTGAAGATCTTTGACATGCACGGCAACACTTATAAAACACTGAAGTTAAGGGAAACACAAAAAAAGCATAACAGGCCTCCATTAAGATTTCAGGGATACTTGGATGAATGACATGATTCGACGGATATTCTGTGACGCTTTTGTGATGTGTTCCTTCTCTCGGTCTGAGACGGGAAAACTCCAGCAGGGACGAAGCGAACGCGTCCCAGCAGACTGTCTTCCTCTTAATTTGTACTATAAATACTCACCATGCTCATCAGAGAGAAAACCCACAGTCGTGTATTCTTTTCCCCGTCTTCTCCCCCGGCAGGCTTAATGTAGGTAATGTAAACTGTGTTGTAGCGAAGGAGAAGGGGCACATGGGAGTGTGTGTGTGTGTGTGTGTGTGTGTGCATGAGAAAAGAGAGAGCGAGGGAAACAGATGGACTGCCAACGTTAAGGAAGGGGCGTTTGTCTCGGAGGGTCCTGCTCTGGGCTCTGGAAGCGGGAGGAGAAGAAAGAGACGGGAGGAGAAAGGCTGCAAACGCAACGTTTCCATCGCGACGCGACGGCAGCCTCGTAGCCTCCGAGAGGTGAAAGGAAACCGTTATCCACCGACGTGCCGCAAGAACACCTCGGCCATCTGCACTCATTTACTTTTGCTTTCTGTCCTCTTTCTCCATCTCTTACTTCTCTCTGCCAACCGCCCCCCCTCCCCTCCTTCTCCTCCTCTCCCTTTCTGATCTGGCGGGGGCCTTGTCGCCTCAAGATCGAGGGAAGTCATTCTGGCAGACGGCTGCTTCTGTGGAAGGAGGAAAAGTTGCCAGGAAAAAGAGGGAACAGGGCCAAGAGGAGGAATATGAGACAGATAGATGGAAAAGGAAAAGGAGAGAGGGATCTCAGACTCCGTCGTGATCCGACATCACTTTTCTCAACCTGTCAGATTGCGAACCATCACGCTTTTTGGCACTCTGGGGCTCCTTTTCGTGCGCTTCCAACCAAATTCCTCCACTTTGACGTCCCACTCCCTCCCTCCCTCCCTCTGTGTCTCGGCCTATCATCCTCCACCAGGTCGGGACCCCTACAGATTTGGACACAGGACACACTCGCGTCTCTACCCTTTCGATACCCCTGCCGTGCTTCGGCACTGTCGGCATGATAACGCCGCCGTCCTCTCCTCCGTTCAGCCTTTCTCCTCGCACAAATGTCTACGCACCGTTTCTCGTCTCCCTCCCTCGCGGAGCGCCATCGCTCCTCTCATTATTGTTCCGCACTAATTGTTTTGATGAGCTGCACAAGCTAAATTTTAATTAGCGCTGAGATTAGCGGTTGACCCCGGCGAACCTGTTGGCCCGCTCATTATGAAGCCGTAATCTACGTGCCGCTGATTAGCGAAGATATTAATAATGGTTTTATTTGCACAGCACATTAGCAACATACAACCAGTAAACATGGGTTTTATGTAGTGCTTGAACAAAAAATTATACAATAATAACAAATAACTAACATAAAATAATAAAGAAAGTTGCAGCGCAACCACTGTTACCACTGTTCTGATGCCATGGTTGCAAATGAGAGGGTCCTCATGGAATTTTTCAGTAATGGTGGAAAAAGTGGAACATAGGACCCTTTTTTAAAAAAAGGGTTCCCCAGTCTCATACAAAGAGGGGAACATAGACACGCTTCCGAAATTACTCTTCACGCCGGAGTGACTATGTCGCTCGGCTGGCCAGGGAACGCCTTGGGATCCTCCCGGACGAGCTGGGGGATGTGTCCGGGGAGAGGGAAGTCTGGGTGTCCCTGCTCAGACTGCTGCCCCAGCGACCCGGCCCCGAATAAAGCGGAAGAAAATGGATGGATGAAGGTATGGCTCGGCTACAGATCAATTATAAGATTGCTTCCTGTACAGTTCACAATCAGCAGAGGGATGAACTAGTGATGAAACTCTTGAAATCAATCCCAGGGTTAGTTCGTTTGCCTTCACACCACAAATGAACTCTATCCCGGGAGGACCGAACCAGTTAGGTGTGAAAGCACAGCGAGAGACTGCTTTGGTCCAAGTTGTGGTCCAACCACAACTAACCAAGTAGCGTTTGTGCCTAAACATAACCAATCTGCAACCGTTTCATAACAGTTAACCATCTGACAAGAAAGGTCTGCTACACCCATCGCTGTTCGTTGTCCATCAGTCGTGTATGTGACTTAATGAGCCACAGATTGAGTGGTTTAAGGACGTGCTGGGCTGTGTCAGGGTTAGGCAACGTTGTCAACTCTGTAGTTTCTGATAGAAAACATGCGCACATGTATATATTCGTAACATGCATAGACTGTAGGTAAATGGGAATCTGAAACTGTCGGAGCGCCAAAAGACAAAAAAATACCAATAGTTGCATGAAGTTGCTTTAAATTTGCGTACATGACGTAATCTCGTGCTATTTAACTGAGGCTTAGCTCGTTTATAGCGAGGCTTTTATGTTCATGGCTGTGTGAGTTCGTGGGGTTCGTTTCAACATTTTGATCCGGTTTTAGATCGGAACATCGTGCACGCATCACGTCTCAGTCTGTCTGGGCTTTGTGTGCGTTCAACAATTTGTGTTTTGGATTAAAGTTCCTGTGAAGCAAGGCTATCTGAGGTTGTGTGTGTGTGTGTGTGTGTGTGTGCTATTGTGCCTGCTATCAGATGTGGCTGCTGTGTTTCAGTCTGCCTGTGTGATAATGAGGCCACAGGGGGCTGAGAACAGCGACTCGCTAACTTGGAGAGAGGAGGAACATTCGGGAGGCAGAGGGTGATCTTATTCTGCTCTTCTATCAGCGAGCTCAAGAGCCAGATACGTTTGAAAAATCTCTCTCTGCTCTCATCTTCCTCGACATGCATTGTTATCATCTTTATAATGAACTTGATTTAGAGAACCTTTAGGTGGCTATTTATAGCAAAGTTTGTCTCTTGTTAAAATCTTTTATGTTTTATTCAAAAATTGTGATTTGCAAAAGTTCGTCGTGTGCATCTGCTGTATGGGTGCGGAGTGTTTTGCAGCGTGAGTTTGTTTCATCGGTAAATGGTGAGTCACACAAGGTATCTCGCCACCAGCGCCTTTTCTGATAAGCCCAAGAAACTCCAAGAGTAAAAAAAAAAAATCAATACCTCTGCTCATCAAACCAGGCTGGGACCTTGGTGATAACTCAGGCCTCACACAAGTACAGACCCACGCAGAATAACAGGGCGAAAAGAGGGGGAGAATCCCTGGAATCCAAATGTCTTGATGCGTCGTGCGTTCCCGATCTAAACGAGGCTGTTGATCTGGCATGGCTGCAGAGCCGTGATTTATACAGACGACACAGTCGACTCCTTATACTCGGATAAGACTGCACGGTATCAACCTGAGCCAACGGACGCGATGCCTCCAGAATGAAGCCGAGCAACGGACAAGATGATTTATGGAGTCAGGACCAATTATGCATTTACGATGCTTTTACAAAAGATTAGCAACATCACCATTCACATTTGGAGTTGTGTCCTCTGCACTTAATGGACGTAAGTCCAATATTCACTCGTCCTCTAGCTTTTGGTCTCCACCAGCTCCTGAGAGAAATACGACTCTGTTACCACACAGACATTTACCCCGCTGGTATAACTAGCAGATTTTACACAGAGGTCCTGCAATACTGTTGCAACACAGACATCGCCGTTAAGCTGCCGTCGCTTTTATACATTGAATCAGACAACGGTTGTTACCACCTCCACTGCTGGCCTAAAGACGGAACATCACAATTCCCCCATTCCCTGTTTATACCTTTTATACAGGCGGCTGTGGCTCAGGGGTAGAGCCAGCGTCTTGTTATGGTTGCTGGTTCGATTCCCCTGGTCTCCATGTCAAAGTGTCCTTGGGCAAGATACTGAACCCCAAACTGCTCCTGATGTGCTGGTCGGCACCTTACATGGCAGCCACCGCCATCAGTGTACGAATGTATGAATGAATTACTGTAAGTCGCTTTGGACAAAAAGCGTCTGCTAAATGCCCTAAATGTAAATACAGGACAGCCAGGTGGCATAACAACGTTCCTGCCTTGAACAGGCTGTTTAAAAGCTGCTTGTGCCTTGGGGTGCAAAGCTGTAGCACCCAACACTTTGAGCTGGCCATCGAAAAGCTTCCCGGAAAAGAACAGATGCAGAATTTGCTCATTGTTGTTTGGGTATGATTGTCTCCTCGCTTCCTTAATTAGCCATACGGATTTTAAATGGTCTGTGGGATTTTGTTGATGCCTTTAGACACTGATTTTGTTTAGACTTTTTTCAACAGCGCTTTTCACCCACCTTATATCAGCAGTCTTAAACACACTCCTTTCTTTCTTTCCCAAATGCCAATATTGACAACTCCATGCTTTGCTGTCACCGTTCCTTGAGACTCGTGGGAAGCGCCGTTCATCAGAATGCCCAGGTTGTCGTGGGAGGTGGTGCTAAAGGTGAGGCGAGATCCGTCCATCAACATGCATCATCGCTTCCTCTCGAGTCGGCGAGAGGGCCAGACGGATGGAAACAGGCGCAGCATAAACAAAACAACAAACCATAAAACCACACCTTTCCACTTTACGGCGTCATACGGCACATAGCGCTAAAACCACGGAGGCGTATTTTTATGTCCGTCACCCCGTTTCTTCAGTCTCCTCACCTCGCTGTCTCTCCCCCTTCCTGTCTTCCTCTTTTCTCCGTGACATCTTCACGAACACTGTATGTACATGACAGAAGTGGGTGTGCACCGCCGGTGGATCATGGCTCAGGCTATATCAGTTGAAGCAGCATGTCAGAAGCAGTCATGAGCAGCGGAGTGCATCCAGCCAGACGCTGTCGGACCAACTGACGTCCAGGGTGGAGGTGGAGAGGTAATAGAGATGTTGCACAGTCTGGACGAAAAACACTGAATTGGTCTTTGAAATTTCAATGCGGACGGTGTACATGTTTTTAGCCCCTTACCTTTCATTTTAGGTACGGGGGTATTTCAAAGTCAAGGCTCTAGGAGTGGCAATGTCGGTCGAGGTCAACTATTTTGGTCCATTCTGGAACATCTCAGGTAATTGAAATGTTGTACGTATTCATGTTCTCCAGAGGATGATGCCTGTTTATTTTGGTGATACACTGCTTTCCATCTAGCGCCACCTGTAGGACATGATGTCCAATAATTTAGTGAAATATCAACACATATACTGGATGTATTGGTCAAACCTTTTGTACAAACATTCAGGGTCCCCAGAGGATGAATACAGATGTTTTGGGGGATCTTTATGTTCTCCTATTAGGTTGATTTGTTTGTGGTTTTGAGTGGAATGTCTCAACTGCTATTCGATTGCCTGTCGTGAAATTTGGCTCAGACATTCATGACACCCTGAGGATGAGTTGTAACAACTGGTAACCCATTCAAATATATTTTTTTTTATCTGGCACTGTCACCACGCGACATTTTTTCATGTACTTTGGTTTATGACTAAATGTTTGCCAAACTAAAGGCATCCCCATCAGCCTCAGCTGTGCTTTTTGTTTAGTGTTAATTAGCTATTGTTAGCATGCTAACATACTGAACTAATATAACCAAGTTTCTCGTGGGAGGTTACTTGGGAGAAGATTATGGGTGACATTTCCAGAGGTAAGCAGAACTAGCGTCAGTAACAAAGTATCATAATAACTGACACAACAGCAGATCGTTGAAGGCTTTAGAAGCGTTAGCCACGTAGGCTAAACAATAATGGCAACTGCTCTGTCTCTGACCGGAAAGCATTGCAAAGGGTGGTGAAAATTGTTCCTCACTCCCCTCCATCGAGGCTCTCCAGAGCAGGCGATGTCTGCGAATGGCGCGCAACATCGTCAAGGACTGTTCTCGCCCCAGCCACAGACTGTTCACCCTCCTCCCCTCCGTGAGGCGCTACAGGTCTCTCCGCACCCGGACCAGTAGGTTCAGGGGAAGCTTTTTCCCTGCGTCTGTCACCCTACTGAACTCCACACCCCGGTGACAACCAATCGACCAACTGCAACCCAACCCCCCTACACTCCTTTCCCCAGTGACTGATCCCCCCCACCCCACCCGGACACTGCATTACTCTTGACTATTTTACACTTCATCTATACCCCATTTTTAGTACTGCTAAAAACACTTTTATACTGTATCTTCATTTAGTACTGCCAGTAATATTTATATACTGTACATACTGTAATATCTGTCTTTGCTGCACTATTTATACTGTGCATACTTTGCAATTTACTGCTTTTTTGTACTTCTGGTTAGACGCTAACTGCATTTCGTTGTCTCTGTACTTGTACTGTGCACAATGACGGTAACGTTAAATCTAATCTAATTCAATCTAATCTAAAAGAGGATTAGTGTCCTGTTAGCATGGAAAATGTTGGTTCCGGTTAAATAACAGGACAAGCTGGAATTCACGCCCATAATTCACACAAGGTATCATGGGGGCTCGGAATGAAGCAGATAGTTAACATGGTAAACATTTTGTCTCCTTGTTTACCTTACAATTATTAGCATGCTAGCATGCTGACGTTAGCATTAAGCTCCGTAAAAGTCTTTTTTCACCTAAATAATTGCGTTTTTCAATCACACAATCATCTCTGCTGTGGACAGCATCTTTTTGCATAATTTAAAAGTCATGACATATCAATAAGTATACTTATTGGTGATCTGTGCCTAATTCAGCAACGTTAGCCTGTCACAAAAAAGTCCCTTTTGAAGATGTCTGTGGAATAACTGTGCGTCAGAAAATGTGTGCGTTCGCTTCTCTCACGAAACGTGCTAATATCGAATCGGAGACAGCTCATGATAGCTGGTTAATAGCATCTCAGATCACTTCCCCTCTCTCAGGGCCGTGTGCAGGTGACACCAGGGAGGGAGGTAATAACATGCATGTGAGAAGACAGGGAGGAAGCAGGAGGAGGAGTGAGGAGAATGGGGCAAATGGAGGAAGAAGGAGTCAATAGGTCGGTTATTTAGAGTAATGCAGGCAGAGAAGAATATGAGGTGGGTTTCCAGAGAAATCACCGTATGGATTTTATTACTGTACCTTAGATTATTGTGGTTTTAGTGGTGTGTGGAATATTGGCCACCTTCCTTCTGAGGTCCCGTAACTTGTTTTATTGCTCCCGTTCAGTCACTTTGTGTGAGCGTTATCACCGCCCCTTCTGTTGTGTTGCCTTTTTTCCAGCTGCTACACTGCACCATAAAGTTCCCCAGTGGATATAAAGTTCTGCTGTGGTAGAGATAGTGCTAAACAACGTGGGCAGAGATTCCTTTTCCCGCATGGGAGAAAGAAAAAAAACATTTCAGATCCACTGCAGCAGCCCGTATATTACCGTGATACCTGTTTACTCAGACAGGTGTGTTTTTAATGCACACAGTGTGGGCCATATGGAGGCCCATAACTGCCAGGAAGAGAAATGGATGAAATGATGAGCAATGAGCAATAACAGCAACAAAAACTTTAAGGTAGATGATCAGATCAATCTCAATCTCATATGAGTACACAACATATGAAGCTCCAGCCAGCTGCCAGTTAGCCTATAGCTTAGCCTAATGACTGGTCCCAGGTTGGCTGTGGTTCTCTGGACTGACTGCGTGCACTGAGTGGGAGGGAGACGCATCAGGTTCAGTTGTCCAATCAGCAGTGAGACAGGATGGTGAATGAGCTGTGGACATGCTGAACGACCAATCACTGATCCCACTGCTGGTCAGTTCTTCTTTTGTTTTTGGTCTCAAGTTTACAACAGTGGCTCTGTTTCAGTGTCTAGATTTTTGTTTTGTGACAGTCTGCACAACAAATTCATAAAAGGTTTTGAATTCGCAGTTAGATGTATACACATACTTGAAAAATGATAATGACCAATGATAAAGCAAGTAAAAAGTTCTGTTATGGCATCATAGATAATTTTTTTCGAGCAGGCTTTTGCCATCGAAAATAGATAGCAACAATGGTTGTTGTTTTACAGGGAGCTACTCAGTGGAACTATTTCTTGGCGAACAGTAGCCGGGTGCAGGGACTTTGTGAAGTCTTGTCATTGTACACTTCTGTATGTTTTGAATAGACAATATGATGAGTTATTCATGAATTTTACAGGAACTTATAGGAAAAAAAACTTCCTTTTGGCAAGAACCAGACTAAATGTTTCCAGTCTTTATGCTAAGATAAGCTAAGCTAACTCCCTGCTGGCTGTAGCCTCATATTTAGCAGAGAGATAAGAAATTCATACTATTTGAAATTATTTCAAACGATTCCCCTCTGTCGAAAGATATGTGTTTAAATCATGATACTAGCTGACTTAACATGATCGTGGTTATTTGTCTTTACTTAACATTTTTATTTTTCTCTGGCAGAATTGGGCTTCCATAGACTTGCCTAATACAGAGCTTGAAATGTGTTAGAAGGACCTTAACCGGCATTTTAGGTCATATGGAACACATCGATGTTGAATTGACATTCGGCTGGAATAACTCAACCATCATCATGAGATTCTGAGCAACTGAGCCCCTGATACGGAGACCCTTAAGTCCTTAAAGGTGATATTCTTTATACTTATTTGCGCAAGATGTTCTTCTGTTCGGTTAATATGATAACTTATAAAAACATTACCTCGCATTCACAGCCAGCCAAGTTTAATCAGAACTGCTACTGATAAGAGTTTACTCCCACTGAAAGCCCAAGTTACTATGTTTACTATAGGAAAGCTAAAATAATGCGACTTCCCCGAGTTAGACGTGTGTATTGAAATTTAAAGACAGGCATCATCACAACAGGAAACTGATCCCATATTTTCTCATTCGCCGTGAAAGAGAAACGCGTCAACCTTTATGTGTTTTATGGTTATTGGACGAAAAACGAACACCAAATAGGGCTCGACTGGAAGTGCAGCTGGGGAACTTCAGCTGTAGCTGTGAGTCATCCAGGTCTTTCGATGAACTTTTTTTTCTTTTTTTTAAAAAAGGACAGCCAAAACAGATTTCGCTTACATGCGCTCGCAGCTGCTGATGGGCAAACACACAAAGGAAAAGAGAAAAAAAAGTGGGTGAAGAAGTAACATGAGAGAGAACTAATCAGCATTTTATCAGCGCAACAGAGTGAACGCTCTCTCCATCTCCCTCTCTTGTGCGCTTCCCGTAGATTTATCATGCGTTGCCAGACCCGGTTTGTGTGGTGGATAGGGAGGTAACTAGAGCGATGGAGGCTGAGGGGGAACGGGGCGACTAGTTCATCATGTTAGCCTAGTTAGATGAAAGCGGAGAGAGAAAGGGGTGCTCATTAAATCCTTCCTTTCCACATTTCCCCCTGTTTTCCTCCCCAGCTCCTTCCTCTTCCCTCTTACTCAGTGTCACGGTTTTGCATCATGCAGTTGCGCAAGACAACAGGTTAATTACACGCTTCGCGCTGCTCGCTTTGGCCTCGAAATTGGAATCGTTGACAATTGTGCTGAAAGGTAGAATCTGTCACCGCTTGGTGTCTTACGTGATCGTTATTGGTTTGCCATTTGCTGAACCAAACTGCCATGGGCTGGTGCGAGCGTCATTTCATGTAGATTAAAGGTGAGAGGTAACACAGTGTAGGATCAATGTGGGTAAATACCAATAATGTTCTTTTGAGTGGTGTCGGACAGCTTTATCGACGTCTTTCTGTCATCTAAACTTTTTGCATTACTGTTGAATACTTCCTAAAACAGAGGAAAATGAAAAAAAGAATCCAGCCGAATAAAACTGACGTCAGCGCTGTGGCTTTACAAGAATGCACGAATTGCCGCGCACTCACAGGCTCCAAGTAACCGCGCCGTCTTCATGTCCGGGTCCTTGACATTTCCTCGACATTTGATGACATTTGCGGACACATGTAAACTGCAGGATTTGACAGTTTATCAAAACTGGAGGGAGAATAGTGATGGTCAAATGTCAACCGGCTCCCGCCATCTGTTGTTGTGGCTGCGGCACTGAGGCAAAGAGCACCGTGGAACAGTGTCACGGTGGTCACTTCTGCTGTGTCATGGCTCAGAGTCACGGTGCTCTGGGGCGTCCTATCTATGGCTTCCTAGACACCGTTTGATGATTAGTTGTTAAAGCCCCTGAAAACTCTTTTCAAAGTCGAGAAGGTCAGTTTCGAAGTCTGTTAACGATCACAGGTCAGATCACAATTATTCAAACGTTTGCCATTTCCTCTTACATATAGTTTTGGCTAGCCAAAAACCTCTGTTATTGTTTCAATGCTAATTTCCCATCTGACTTCTTTTTGGTAATGGTGCCTACTTCCCAGATCTCGACCTAAGTTTTAAAAAAATGTGATCTAATCCTTTACGCGCCCGGTTGCGCCAAGAGGTTGGACTATATAGTGGCCTTGTAATTTAGGTGGTGGTGGAAACTTGGCGGCAAAACTGATATGAAATTCTGTTGGTGTTGCTTCTCATTCAGCAACTCATGAACTTTGGTGGTGTGACAATCGGAGCAATTTCTGCTTTGGACGATGGTTCTCCCTGCTCCCTCAAATATCATCACTTAAAAGGATCTGGTGAATCCATGCCATTGATCAGGTGAACGTCTTGTGAAAGCATTGCGCGAATTTACTTTGCTTTATTGAAATCGCTTTGCTAAGAAATGTATTGATTCGAAAAATCTAACCCGTGTGTCACAGTTCTTTGAAGGTAAATCCCCAAACAAGCACTAAATGCTAGACTGAGTAGAATACTAAAGGAATGACCATTAAAGCTAGGGTTGGTAAGTTATTCTGGAAGCATCTTTGGTTCTTAACATCCCGACGGCAATCAATATATCAAATGCTCTGACAAATAAAATAATAAATCCAGTGACTGTGGCTGTTGCAGGCCTCTAATAAGTCCATCCAATTGTCTCATTCAGTGGATGTGTTTGTTTAAAAAGCTAAGAGAGCATGTTGAACGTGTAGTCAGTCAGTACATGTTCATGTGCTTTGGAGGAGTGGCTCAGAAGGGAGGCCCGAAAGGGACGAGGTTGGATTTTTTGGTTGGATACTTCAAAAATGTTTGCTTGCTTTTGCCGGTTTATACAGTCTCACCAACCCCAGCTTTTACTATTCAAATGAAAACCAAAAGAACATTAAGCCAAAGGAATGTAACAACTGTTGCATGTGGACACACACATGTGGCCTCGTATCCTTTTAAACTTGTGATTGCTGAAGTAATTTTAATTGTGGAGAAGCTAATGTACCATAGCCGTGTATGCAATTTCAATACAAGATTCCTTATCAGCATCAAATCACCTCAAAGCAACATTCCTTTCAAAAGTTCCTTCCTACTTCCTACACTGTTGGTGAAATTGCAACCAGGTCTCTGATGGAAGAGATATTAAAAGATTTTGTGTGACAGATGCCTAGACAGACGATTATTGTTAGCATATGGTGCTTCATGATTGAGTTCTGCTGGAACTGAGTGAAAGACCAATATAGTCACTCAGCGCTGCCAAATCCCTTAAACAGCCTCACACCCGCTAATCAAAGGAAGGAGCATTCGATATGTTTGGAGGGGCCGTGAATGTTGCAACAAAGTGATTGGGCACCGTGAGAATGCAAACAATGTGACAAAGAACAAACAACTATCAGGGGACACACTGTTGGATAACAATGTCAGTCTGTGTACCAGAATGAATGATCTCAACAACTGTCGATTGCCATAAAATCTTGTACAGACATTCACAGTCGTCAGAGGATGAACCCTACTGACTTTGCTGATCCCAAATTTGGTCCAATTTTACACTTAAAATATCTCAAGGTCTAAAAGACAATTATTTTTAAATTTTTTTAAATGGCAATCCCACAATGCCACTGTGATCTTGACATTTGGGGTTTTGAGGGGTTTTCAAATACCTCTGTTGGAAGGATCTACGATAAGATAATTACGATATAATGTAATATTAAAACTTTAGTAATCTCTGACATTTAACGGATGGATGGATGGATGGATGGATGTGTAACCCAGTAGAAAATTGGGTCCAGTTACATTTTATTTTTCTATAGTTTCCCTATTCCTTTAATTGTTTTCATTTGTTAATCAGTCTGTCAATCAGTT
This sequence comes from Lagodon rhomboides, assembly GCA_039737535.1. Classification (NCBI taxonomy): domain Eukaryota; kingdom Metazoa; phylum Chordata; class Actinopteri; order Spariformes; family Sparidae; genus Lagodon; species Lagodon rhomboides. The sequence goes on along the minus strand of CM077804.1, from coordinate 7,418,317 downwards.
ATTTTACACACGCACAGTTGTTATTTGTCACATTGCATCGAGTGGACATATGATTGGTCGAGACGGTCCCACCCTCTTCCCCACAGAGGTCAAGTGAGTTGCGGGTCAAAGCAGCGTGACTGGAGCAGATGAGAAATACGGAGGGAGTCAGAAAAGCGGTTATTAAGACTAAATGTCCGTGAGATAATACTTACCTGAGACGTCGGAAAGGGTGCGGAGATCCGTGAGCCAGGAGTAAACCTACTTTTGGCTGTATCGTCTTGGTGAGTTGCCGAGCTAATTAGCGCTAGCGCGTATGCTAATTGTATTAGCCACATGGTGAGTTGATACGAGAGGTGGCAGAAAACGTGTCTTTGCTCCATGAATACTTGAACTTGGTTTATCATTACTGTTCACTGTTTCTGCTAACTTTATTAAGTGTTAAAACAGCATCTTCTTGCTCTGATAACTCAAAGGAAGTAAGGTATAAGGTTTATTTTGATACTGTGTGTGTGGTTATATTGAAATATACTGTGTGATATATGGTATGATGAAACTGGTGAATATGTTCATTTACAACTAAAAGTTAAACATCGTAATTTATGGTTAAACAGCTAAATTCATATTCATGTTGATTAAGTTCATGTGTAAAAGGTTGATTAAAAAATGTGTAAAATGTTTGTTAAAATTGTATAAAAATGTGGGAAATACTTACATTGAGATAAAAAGATAAAAATCAACTGTACAGTTAAGAAAGATAATTCATTTAATCATTATTGTGTTACAGTAATGTGTTGATTTATATACATTGATTATGGCCATAAGAGAGAAGTTGGTGATGTCAGATACATAACAGTCCTGTCTTCATACAGGCTGGGTTTTTTTTTTGAGGACCATTAGAACTGGATCTGGATTTGGATTCTCCCTGTGACAGGGAGATGGCGAGCCCCAGAGAGATCTTTCCTTGATTTGAGGAGTGAGGAACCAAGGCCTGAAGAGGACACCACATCCCTTCTTCGCTTTCACTCATATATCAGTGCGGTAGGACCACCACACACCTGACTACTTGACATTCCCCCTAACTTGACATAAAAAACCCTTTTGACTTGAGCACGCTGACTGATACACACAAGGACACGCAAAGGACAAGGACAATAAAGGAACATTCCACTCCATATGGACACTTTTAGTTAGTTTGTTATTTTTTTATTTTTTTGAAAGATTGTGAATACTGTGAAATATTGAGTACTCAGTGATTATTGCACCGAATTGAAATATTGAGAACCCAGTGATTATTGCACTGAATTTTATTTTATATTTTTTATATGTTGGTACAGTAAATTTATCTTAAAACGTACCTCGGGCTCCATCTATCTACTGTGTCTGTTGTCATTCTCTTTTCAACCCTCCCACTACGAACCTAGTCCTGGTCCATATAATCTGAACCCTGTAGCACCTAGTGGCTTACAGATGGATGGATAGTACCTAAGCCCTCCCCTAACAGGAGAGTATGGGGGAGTCACTGCAATCAACGGGGATCAGTCAAGCGATCCCAGTGATCTCTGCTGGGCACCAGACCGAGAGTGAACACATCCTCGTAGACTGACAGATGCTATCTTGGAGACAAGTGATACAGTATGGAGGTGATTTACAGCAGTTCTCACCTGGACTGCCAGTTTCAGGAATGAGAAAACACAGCATTATTGATGATGTCAGTTCATTTTTAAATGCTTCAAGTAAAATTCGGGGCCAGATGGTCCCATAGTGCCCCTGCGATGTTGACATTTGGGGTTTTGAGGGGTTTTCAAATGCCTCAACTGTTGGAAGGATCTACGATCTAAGATAAATATGATATATTATATATATAATATAAAAACTTTAGTCATCTCTGACATTTAATGGATAAATGGATGAATGGATAGTACCTAACCCCTCCCCTAACAGGAGAGTATATGGTTGGATAAATAAGTGGAGGAATGGCTAGATAATGTGGATAAACTAAAGTAGAAAAAAGAAAGAGATAAAGATGAATGAGTGGCAATTAGCAATGAAAATATTGACTTGCTGTATGACCCTTGTGAATCTAAGTTGATGTCAGTGATTAAACATCCTGTAAAGTCAATGCTAACAGCAACCCCATGAGTATGATCCATATAGGAGCAAATCATTTTTAGTCGCTTTGATCTGTCTTCGCAGAAATCTGTGGCCTCGCATTGCACCGAATGCAAACAAACCGCTTCTCATTAAATCTCAAGCCCTCTGTGATTCACTGTGTTAATTTCTGCTCATACATACACAGATGAAAACTTTGATATTCTGCGAGCGGCGCTTGGTGTATTGATGATTTGATTACTGCTGCTTTTCCATTGACTGGCTGTCAGGCTATGCAGCTGGGATGGCCTCTGTAATAAGAAGACGCATACTGTACACTCACTTCATTGCCGAGGGTTCACTGGAGGTTTGTTTCTCAGCATCAACAGGATGCAATAATTCAGCCTTTATTAAAAATATAAATGTATCTGTATATATTCTGTATAGCCTATTTAAATTTGTTTCTGCTGTGTGGTTGCCTGGTTGCCTGCATATAGAGAATGAGGCAATTCAGACAGATTCAACTACTGTTTATCTTTTAAACATAATTGGCATTTTGATCAGCGACAGCCACTTATGGGCCATAGAAAGCTGGAAACACAATGTAACACACGTAACACAACAGTAACATTAAATTAGTAATTTGTAGGAAATTGCAAAAATTCAAAGGTAGGACCAAAACTAGATGGAGCAGTATAACTGTTTAGTGCTGTTCACTGAACTGTTTGCTGTAGCTATCTTTTGCTGTTGTAACTAGCTGCCATTAACAAGTAGCTCAGTTAGCTGTTGGGCAAGGTAGCTGCATGATGGGAGAGTCACTGGGGGTCAGTCAAGCAGCCTGCCAGTGATCTCTGCTGGGCACCAGACCGAGAGTGAACACATCCTCTTAGGCTGACAGATGCTATCTTGGAGACAAGTGATACAGTATGGAGGCGATTTACAGCAGCTCTCACCTGGATTGCCTCTTCAGGAATGAGAAAACATCATTATTGATGATTATGATCAGTTCATTTTTTAAATGCTGAAACTAAAGTTCTGGGCCAGGTGGTTTGTTACACAGAACCATCTAGTAAGCCATCCTTGGGAACTGTTTGGGAAGACAGATCAACAAACCATGTGACGTAGCAGGAAAACATACCAGTGCAGCTAGTTTGTAAATCACACCCTAAATCCAGTCGGAGCAAATGCGATGTGAAATGTATTTTCCTTCGAGAAAAATTCTTTAGTGCTGTTCTTTGCTCTTCTTTCTGTGAAGATATACTCTCCATTTCTGATATATCTGATGCTGTAGCACCATCTTCAATAATCTTTCAAGAGCCACCATTGTTGTTTTCAAACAGTCACTTCTCTTGCTGGTCGTCACACCTAAGCTACGCCTTTATCTGTCAGCAGTTCCTCATTGGACACTGACTGGTCTGATCCACACACAACGTTTGAACCCTGTCACATAATCACATAATCTTGCAAATACAGCTGACTCTCAAAGTAATGCGCACGTACAGTAGCATCACCTTATAAAACTAGTATTTCCAATAAACTGCCTCTTCACACAAACAGGAGATGCCATCCGACGAATGCACTGTAGATCAGGAGTGAATGTAGAGTTTGTCTCTCGATCACATACCCTCACGCTGTCAGCTCATGGAAGAAGTCCAAATTAGTTTTAATGCCGATTAGCAATTTACAGTGTGTCTGTCTGAGCTCTTCATCACGGCATACTGACAGCTTTTATCTTGGTGCCTCTAGAGACAATGTGTTCCCCAGTCCATTTCTGCTGTAGAGACATCAGGAGACTCTTTCAGATGGTTCACTCATCAGGAATGTATTCCCTCCATGGCAGCAAAACACATTATTACAACAGGCAGACTGTTATTGTATTCGATGAAACTCACTAGCCTAGCAACATCAAGGTTGTAATCAAATCATACTGCAGCGTTTTCTGTGCAACGTGACTCATTTACAAAGAATATCTGATGTCGTGATATGCAAGTATGTTTTCCTCGAATATAATACAGACCCTACTTCTTGAAATGTAGTTTCCAGAAGAGCGTATGGCAGAAGAAATGGCCTAAAAATGTGAAGTAAGGCTCCGATTGGAAGTATCACTATTCATTTGAGTAAATGGGTATTTGCACTGTTCTACCAAGTTACACAAACCCCTAATTTCACCCATAGCACATTACATAATATCTGCTATATTTAATGATGGAACCGAGGCTTAAACCTCAGCAGGCATGTCACATCTGCAAGCTACTTCACAGGCTCCTGGCCCCTTGAACTAAGATTGATAAAGTGGAAGTGGAATTCCTTTTTGATGAGACATCTAAACTTTAAACAGCGCTGTGACCACAAAGAACATGGATAAAAGCTGCAGATCATTTTTCTTCTGGACGTTTCGCAGCAGAGAGCGAACACTTGCGTGGCTTCTCGCTATTGTGGCCGTAACTCTCTCCAGACCGTTGAAAAAAAAAGCCGAAGGCCAGCCAAATTGTCAACACACATACGCACACACACACATCTCTGTCTCCCTCCCTCACTACACATTTCTCTCTCAGGTTAATGAAGTGTGACCACTCTGACAGTAGAGACCCGCTCAGAAAACCCACTGAGGAGCAGGTTACACCCTCCATATTTCTAAAGAAAACACACACACACACACACTCAGGCATGCAGGAATACCTTGATTCGGCCTTTGTATTTGATGGCATCAGTCCTGGAGCATGCGTGCGTCTGTGTGTGCGTTGCAGGCCTGAGCTTTCGGTGGCTTATGGAAATTTTCTCCCACCTACGATACTACATCTGTTCCCCTGGTACCACTCCCCTCCTTCCCTCTGATCTGCGTCCAGATGACATTCCTGTCTGGCCAGCTTCATCACAGTCCCATGATGAATGAGACGGTCTCATTTACATAATACACTGCTGGAACGGGAGACAGAGACGAGAGCAGGAACGAAAAGGAAACACACTTGAACTCTGGACGCCCATCTGAACTCTGCTGAGACACTCTTTCTTTTTGAGGTGAAAAGGCCAAGTTTGTTCTACAGTTCAACAATGTATATTAAGACATTCAGGAAATAGAGTTGGTCCATTTGACAGTTAGTTGGCCATTTTGTCTGTCTATCCTTTCGATACTTTGTACCATTTGCACTAACTTTCCATTCTTCGGGCACACGGGTATCCTTGTTGAATTTGCTGGAAAACAATTGTTGAGATTTCATTGTGAAAAGTCAAGTCATGGTGGTGCTATAGAGGGAAATTCAGGGGGATCACTACAACCAGTGGGCTTCATTTCAATGAGACAATGACTGTCTGTCAAGATTACACAACGATCCATCAAATAGTTGTTGAGATTAAGTTTGGAACAAAGAGGTGGACGAACAAGCAAATAGACATTGCAACCTTAGACCCAAGTTGCTAGTATGGATAAATAAGTGAAAATATCTATCTATATCTATATATCCCTTTCCTATCGTAATATGCTGTACTTAGCCAGATCTGCTCAGTTCAAGGAAATGGAAACGTCACATGGGCCAACATCATGTGATGTGTTGCATGTGTGCCAAACATGGCTAAGACAACATTCTAGTTCCTGGGTAAGTTTGGCCTATTTGTATTGGGGACATGTACGGGCTACATACAGCAAGTCAGTTTTTGCTAAGTTTAAGCTCTTGTGGGCTGCGGCGATCGCAAAAAAAAAAAAAAAAAAAAATGGTTTGAGGTGAATTGCAGCTGAATTGCAGCATGCGGTTAATGAACCAGAAATTGCTATGTCATTTTACAAAGAATGTGGGCCACAAAATAGTCTATTAGCCTAATAAAATGCAACTACATACAGGACTCATATACTGTATGCTCGGATGTTTTAGCTGTCAAAATGATATACAATTTTGATCCAATATTTTTAAGGTGATAAATAGCTATAGCTGATATTATACATGCTGAATTGCAACAACTAATCAAGAGGGTGATTGACAGCCCCTGCTGGTTGAACCTGTGCATCAGTTCTCTCACAGAAGGTTTGGCTGCACCAAGCTGGCTGCTAAACTGCTAACTGGTGAGTATATATAGCTTTTCATTTTAGGAAAGTAATCTCTTTAACTGATGAAGAAAACATCAGAAGTCAATGGTTTGCAACCTTGAAGTTAGCCAAGCAAAGTAACTTGACCAACCAGAACTCTTATCAAAGCAGCCAGTGTAGATTTGTGCCAGGTGCTCGGCTTAGCTAGCTAAGTAAGCTAATGCAGTCGTGCAAGAGTGTGTAGCTTCAAAGCCTGATTAGCTTGGTTGCTGAAGTTTTTTTTTTAATAAAGGTTCATAGTAGATACAACGCGCTGGCTGCTAACCTGGAGCTAATTATGTGGGTTAATCATTGCTGTGACTGTACAAAAATGTTAATGTTAAATCCTCAAAAGTGGACACATATCAGTTTCATTGTCGAGTTAATGAGCTGAGTTTAGAGGTTGGTCCAAGTTGTAGAGGGGACACTTTCCTCCGTAACCATAACTGCTACACATTAAGTTAGCATTTTGTAAAACTAGTGACACTCCACTTGCATTTAAGCTAGGCTAAGTTTGGACAGCTACAACGCTACTAAAAACATTGAGGTTTTCAAAAGGGATGAAATCAGGTGACCGTGAGGGTTATAGCATCGGATTAGCCCAACTGTCATACTCATCAAACCATTAAACGGCCCCTGGTGCTTCATATCGAGGTATCTGGAGTATATCTGGAGGTAGTCAACTCATTTATTGAGCTTTTTTCTTCCGAATTTGTCACCTGGCTATATATTCAAAGAGTGCTGTGAAGTAATCTGGAGCTCACAGTTTCCTCCCCTTTATCAACCACTAAATTAAAGTGGGCAGACGGAGAGAATGTAGGGATTACAGCATTTCAATAAGAAGAAGCCGGTGAACTATCATGGCGAGACGTATAGAAATTCAATCACTCACAAATCAAATGTCCGCACACAGCAAGGGTGCAGTGTGAAGCAAGCAGTCTCTCCCCCTTTTCCTCCATGTTTCTTCCTCTCATCTCTCTCTTTCACACACACACACTCCTTCCTAACCCCTACACTTTTTCATCATTCAAATAATTCAAAACACCCACCCGAGCCATCACGCAAATGGAACTATTGATCTCCCTTTCAGCGGATCATTTCGGTTGGGAAAAGGGCTTGAGACAAATGCGAGGCCCCCGGTCTTTTATTTAATCTTTACCGGGTAACATATATACACTCAAAAGGCCGTCTGCTGTTTCTGACGCGCGCGTCGGGAAACATGAGCGTTCCGTCAAACCCAGCACTGCAGGGGAAGGTCGGCGAGAGGCTTTTCAATCATGTGCGGGGCCGTAAACACCTTCGTCTTGTTTTGCCCTCCCTCACGATGAACAGGAATTGGGTCTGTTTCCGAGGCTGGGGCGAAGCAGGGAAAGTGTACTCGTGCGTTGTAGTGACGCATTGTGTGTCCGTGTGAGTCTTTGTGTCTAATAACGTTTGTCTTTGTGTTTTCATCCCCCCGCTCGCTGTGTGTGCGTGCGTGGAAGTGATAGGCAGGTGAACAGACCGCCTTGTCAGATGCAATTGGCAGGTAGCAGCTGTAGATCACTTTTTGAGGTCAGAGGTTTGGAACAAACGCGCACGCTCCCACACAAAGTGTCAGGCCACCTTATTAGCGCTGTCCTGGTAATGAAGGAATCCAAAAAAAGGGGTCAGTTTGAACAGATGTCCTGACAAAAACCGCTACGACAAACTAGATGGTGGGAAGAAGTGCGAGTTTGAAAAGTTTGAACACTTGTAAGAAGGCGACAAACATGGCAGCCAGCTATTTTCCTTCTTCCCGAAAACAGCGTTCAAAAGATTCAATTAGTTGCCTGGCAAGAGTGTCTCTGTGTGTGTGTACATGAAAAATGTGTGTCCAGGGTTAGTCAGTCCGTCAATACATTTCCCCTGTGGGAGTGATCGATGTCCGTGATCGCTTTTCCTTTTCCTGTGTGAACAGGCACAGCCAGCTTTTAACCCACATAGCCATCAGGCTGAATGGTTGACACTCGCGCTGTGATTTCTCATGCTACCTATTAGACAACATGAGCTGGCAGCTGGTCGGATGAGGACAAGAATGGCCTTTGCGGAATTAGGTAATTTTCTAATCAAGGAAATCACATGTGCAGTACCATTTATGATTCTAGTTTAGAATATTGTGTCAGTGTCTTGACCTTAGTTTGCTGTTTTTAAATCCTCCACAGTTAGTTAGATGTTTAAGCACGAGTACTCTTAACTCCAAACTGCACTCAGCTGGAGGACTTTACATGTATTTAATGTAAACTTGTTCTGTTATGTTGAACTGCAGATCACTGTTTAAGTCTTCATGTTACTCAGAATAGACACCCTCAGTTTTGCTGTGTTTTTAGCTGTTGGCTATATTAGCTGTGTTAGCTGTTAGCTATCAGCTCTGCAGCTTAGCAAAAGACACAAGAGTACTTTGCTGCCCTGGGCTGCTACGAGCTAACAGCCTAATAGCTCTGCTTTGTTCGCAATGTGGCGTTATCGAGAAAATAAATCCTAAATAAGTCCTCGGCTGAAAGTGAGTTTTGCCACATTATGGTAAACTCAATTAATCCAAAGAACATAGGGTTGTTATGGCTTTATATGTAATGGCTAGTTAAATAGGTAGCCCACACAGACACATTTTCTGTCATCCGCAGGACCACAGGACCACAGGACGGCCTTGGTTGGTCTCAGGCCCAACGAATATGTGAAAATTGATAAACTAGAATTTATGAATGGTTTTATCCATGATAGCGGTGTGACTGAAACAGATGCCAGTGTTAGTTGGTCAGCCCGTCCGTCCACCACTTTAGTCCAGGCTTGAAATATCCTGGTCCCAAGAAGACAAAGCCTACTGCCTTGCGATTATCCTGCGACTCTTTCTTTCATCGCCGTGACTATGAGTGACTTAGTGACTATTTCTCTAGTTTTGACAGGCATCCATGTCCTCTTTACCAACCTTTGATCCTCCGACTTTTGATAATTTCACTGATTATGCTTTGGTGCACTACCAAATACCCCCAAAACTAGGGGTCATCCCTATGTTCCCCGGGTCCTATGTTCCCCGCTTGGGGAACTTAAGATCCTTTTTTAGAAAAAAGGTCTTATGTTCCCCGTTTTTCCCAAAAAGGGACCTATGTTGCCCTGTAGCCATACATACCGGGGAGCATAGGACCCTTTTTCTGAAAAAGGGTCCTAGGGTAGGGTTAGGGTTAGGGTTAGCCCGTAGGCCTACATAGGCCTATTTGTCATGGAATTTTTCAGTAATGGTGGAAAAAGTAACAGACCAGGGAACATAGGACCCTTTTTTTAAAAATGGGTCCTATGTTCCCCAGTCTCATACAAAGAGGGGAACATAGGACCCGGGGAACATAGACACGCTCCCCAAAACTAATGACATACCCATCAGCCTCGGCTGTGCGAGTTTGAAAATAGCAAAAAGCAAAACTAAGATGTGATGTCGTAAACATTGCACTTGAAACGTCAGCATGTTAGCATTAAAACTGAGCCTGCCAGTATCAGTATCAGTATGCTGATGTTAGCATTAACTCAAAGCCTCACCGTGCCTAACTACTGCCTCACAGAGCTGCTAGCATGGCTGTAGACTGTCAGTGTTGCTATCCCGTGCACACAAGATGTTTGGATTAGTGCATTAACGACTGTGTATACATTCGCAAGTCATTTATTTTCCAGTGCAAGCATTTCCTCTGTGACTCGGTTTGTGTACTTTAAATGGTGCACACTATTCACAGATAATGGATAATGATGACGGAGCAGTCAGAAGAATCCGGTGCACTGTAGCTGGGTAACCTCCGTCCTCCATCTCTACACTATTAAATACATAATCTCCAGAGTGATATTCTATTTAATCATGTATGCGGTAATATTTATAAATAGGATTACGCAGAACATGACCCAGTATCTGGCGGCGTGCATGTAAACACTCATTACGATATCTTCACAACATGTCTCAACACTGTATTCATGCAGTCTTTATTTGCACAAAGAAACTTACATGACTGGATAAACACACACTCGATCCAATTCTCCCTATTTTGGATCATCCTCTCTGGTAGTCCTGCACGTTGGCAGTATGGGCCGTCTCAAAATACCCACATTAAACCCTCCTCGCCCTTAGCTATTAGTCGCACAGGCTCCAGAGCGGGGCCCCGCGCCGTTCTGCCTCGCCCCCGGGGACGGCGGCTCGTCCTGGGCTGACTCGCAGAGACCCCCGGTGGGAACGCGGCGAGCTCTGTGGGAGCCGACGCTGACGGAGCTGGAGGATGCTCAAAGAGGAAAAGAGATGAAAGGCAGAGGCAAAGAGGGAAGCGCTGAGGGGCCCCTTCTGCTTCTCCCTCTCGTCTCCGTCTTAACTTTTACTCAGCTCTGTCTCTGTTTTGTCACGTCGCGGCGGCAGCGCCTTGTTATCAATTTATGTTTGTTAAAAAAATAAAGCAGTTTTAATCAGGCGCAGAAAGGGCGGCGGCGGGGGGGGGAATCAAAGAGAAAACAAAAGTAGAGTGTGGATTCGGCGTCTCAGCACCCATCTATAAGTCATTACAGCACAGTGTTGTCGAACTACTTCTTATTAGAGTGCTTAATCTCTTAAACCTGTTCTCCTTCTGTTCACGCTCCTCCCTGGTCCTCCTCCATCTACTCCTCTCCGCTTCCCCATCACACTTCCACACCCTCCTTCTCCTTTCCTTCTTTGCTCTTCCTCTCCTCACACGCCCATCCTCTCCTTCCTCTGCTCTTCCTCTTCCTCTTTCTCCTCCCCCCCACTTCCTCCTCTTCTTCATTCTCATCTCGCTCCCTCCGATCTCATCTCCTTCCTCCTCGTCTTGCCTCCGTGTCATTACAGGCATATAATTTATGAAGTGTTGAAAATGTTCCTCTCCGAGCTGCTCCGCTCTGTAACCAAGGTTACCAACATGTGAATCAGTATCGCTGTAATCACGTGTGACTTTTTTTTTTTTCTAGGTGGGCAAGCAGGAATGGAAAAGCTTCGAGCTTTGTATAGTCTGGAGTCTGGTGTTTAACATTTTTCAATTAGAAGTGATTTTTTGTTTATAAATGACTGATATTGTTGTCGACCCTCTTCGGGCTCCCATAACAAGGCCACACACACCCACACACACACACACAGACACACCATGTGAGTCACGCGGGGTGCATTGTATTACTGTATTGTTTTGGATTGCATGTGGGCTAAAATAAACTGACGCGCTGATTTTACTCTATTTATCATTGCAGATGAATAGAAAAAGTCGAGGCCAGAGGCGGTCACCTCTTTGCACCAGCGCGGCCCCGTCCCGTCCCGTCCAGTAGCTCCGTCCAACCATGTAAGCTTCTGTTAGGTGTGTGTGTGTGTGTTGCTGTGTGTATCGGTAGTTCCTGAGGGGCAGCCAGACCGCAGTCTGACCATATCCCTTGGATAAACTTCACATTATCATGAAATCCAGATGAGACTGAAGACATTTCGATGTGTCAGTCAGATCACAAATCTGACTCTACTCCGTCAGGGTTGTCAGGGTTGTCCTTCCTTTAGTCCAGCAGGAGGTGGTGATGCATCCGAAGCTGTTCAGTGACTGCTAAAAACACTACGAGATGGATGTGTTTTGCACTTAAGAGCTGAATCCGAATGTCCACTCTCTGGACTTGTGGACAGAGCCCTCTCCGACTTCGGTTGTGCTGTGAGACGTTAACTGTCCTCATGTCGAGTCCGCGAGGCAAGAAACTGCGAAGCTATATAAGCTGTGTATAGACAGGCTTATCATTTCTGACTTTTAATGAGATACTTGTTTTACAGCATGATAAGGATAAAGTTCTTGCAATTAAATTAAATTCAAAAAACTGTATTTGTCTCCGGGGGGACAAATGATAATGATAAAGTTCATGCAATTTACTTTAAGTCATTAAATCAGTGAAGTCCAGTGGACGCCCTTGTGGACTAAAAGAATTGTGGATTTTGGACAGCACTCAGCACTTTGCAAATTTCCTAGGAGCACGGCTGCAAAGATCTGCGAGGCTGCAAGGGCGGTGATGACCTCAGCCGAGCGGTTAAAGGGATATTCCGGTGCAAGTTTAATCCATGGTCTAACACACCTTGACACCGAGTAAGACTCCCCCTCGAGAGGTCAAGTTTGCTGACCGCTAGCTTAGCTAGTTTTAGCAACCTCAGAAAAGACAGCAGGAAAACAATACACTGCAGCTTATGCCTCCATTTAGAAACCGCCATCAAAAAGCCACAATTAATGGTCAGAACAGCACCAAACTTCAGCAACAGTACATGTACAGTCCCAGCACACAGTACGAAGCATCAAACATCTGCTAGCTTAGCTGGATTTGTATTAAAAACACAGCTCAACTCACCCTCTCCTCCAGCAGCCTGCCTGTGTTTGGAAGCCCCGAGTCGATTACCGAGTGCAGTAGATTTCCGCAGCTCAAGGATGAAAATGCATGTTTATTACTCCATTACTTCCCTTATTTTCCCTGTCAGCTCTCAATAATAAGAACTGAGCATTCCATGGAGTAATAATCATACATTTTCATCCTTGAGCTGCGGAAATCTACTGCACTCGGTAATCGACTCGTCAGGGCTTCCACACACAGGCAGGCTGCTGGAGGAGAGGGTGAGTTGTGCTGTGTTTTCAATAAAAATCCGGCTAAGCTAGCAGATGTTTGATGCTTCGTACTGTGTGTTGGGACTGTACATGTACTGTTGCTGAAGTTTGGTGCTGTTCTCACCATTATTTGTGGCTGTTTTCGTGCGGTCTTTTCTGAGGTTGCTAAAACTAGCTAAGCTAGCGGTCAGCAAACTTGACCTCTCGAGGGGGAGTCTTACTCGGTGTCAAGGTGTGTTAGACCATGGATCAAACTTACACCGGAATATCCCCTTAATATCGACGACGGGCTCAGTTTGGATTGCTTCAGCGTTGTTGTCCTTGGTTTTGTCATCGGTTCGAAGCTGCCGTGCACAGCCGGGAAGAACGTGATGTCACTTGTTTCCAACCAGAGTTAAGCAACACTTATATTAGAACATAATGCCAGTTGTTTGCTTGTGTTTCCAGTAATGCCAGTAAAATCGAATTAAACCGCACCCACACAGGCCTGTTTTATGCATTTCTGAGTTTTTGCGTGTTGAAACTCCCAATAAATAATAACTAAGGATGTTTTTCTCCCGAATCTCAACTTTGCTTGTTGCTTATTTAGACGTGAGGGTAATTGTATAAGACGAACGGTTACAATTAGAAACAGAGCCTTTCGGAGCCTTTAATGTTTCAAATCCAAATAATAGCACTTGCTAGCTCTAAATGGGAGCAGGCTTGCTGGCACTAAATACAGGAACGGGCCGTCTGTTCAGAAAAGGAATACCACGAAGTTAAACAGCAAATGTGAATAACAACTTCCTGGATTTCACAGCGACCGCAAAGATCATATTCGACCTCAGCTGATTTTATTGATTAAAAGGAACCAGCTTTGCATATGTCAACACACTGTCAGTGTAATTGAACTGTTTTTGCCCTTATTTCCATTTCTGTTTGTTGATATTTTTCCCCCCTGCTTTGGAAAGTACAGTTACATGACAAAAACAGTATGTAAAAACAAAAAAAAAGGTGTGTTTGCTCTCTACACTCATTTACCATGTATCACAGCACTACATGTGTTAATTATCAGCGGTGAGGAAGCTCTGCTGAAGACAGAAAACAAACACAAATATTCTTTGAGGCTTTTTTTTATTTTTTTAGCGTTGCTCCTAGTTACCGCGAGGCTACAAAAGCCAAACATGCTAAAATGCGACCAGTAAATGTGCTCTGGCATGTTTGCGAGTTTAAACAAACAATTCTGATTATCATGCCGTCGATTCTCCAAAACTGATATTGATCTCACCGTTCCCGAATTAGAATTAAGCAGGCATCTTGCAATAGTTATGCGTGGCAGAGGACTGTTGTTTGTTTGATATTAAACCGGATCCAAACCTCGCATCAACTTAAAGACATCGCATTTTGAAGGAATGAAAGGGTTTGCTTTAGATTCCTTTTTCATGGATGATGATGATCTTCCTTGTGCCGCCGGCTTCTTGCTGCTTGTTCTCTTCAAGACAACAACAGCAATTATTTTTAATGTGACAGGCTGAATGGACTGGCTGTTTGTTTTGCCAAAGGAACGGCTGTAGGAAGGTGTTAAGTGACCGGACAGCCTCCTGTCCTGTAATGCATTACAGCACAGGAGGTCACCAGGAGCAGGGTTAACTGTAAAAACAGGATTGGATCAAGGAGAGATAAGACGACTGAGTGATCAATATTTGTAATTACTTCTTCTGGACAATCCTCACTTCTAGAGCCTGTAGGGGGGAAGAACTACTGAGGGTTCAATAACATGGATAGAGATCAATCACACACACATCAACACACACATTCACACGCACAAGGCATCATCGTGAAACCCTGATTTCAACGATCTGTGAAATAAAAATAAAAATAGCATGCGGTCATTTTCAAATGAACTGTGTTAACCTTAAACGGTTTAACAAAGTGTAACCGAGCCCGTGTAGTGATATCCTTTTCACACAGTGGTGAACCTCACCCCATCCTTGCTTGTTAAAAAACACTCAACTCCACAATTCCACTGGATACATGTATGTTGAGGAAGGGCTCCAGTATGGTTTTGCTCCGTGCTCCGTCCCCCGGCAACCCCCACCGGCTGCGTCTTGCCGGACAGCTGGAGTTGCGAGACCGAGGAGTTCCCGCGATAATTACAAAAAGAAGTGTTCCCAACTGAAGGATTAGAAGAAGTGCTTGTATTTGTCTCTTTTTTGAGTGTTTGATTATGAAAATTAACCGGATGTTATGGTGTTGTTTCGGTTCGTGACTTCCTGTCCGCTCTGTGCTGAATTCGGCTGAATTGTTGCGCCACGCTCCGGCATCCGGCAGAAACAGAAGCTCTGCGTATCTATTCCGGAAGGGTCCGGACTGCCGGAGCTTCAACGGAGCAGTTACGTAACGCAGCGGAGCCAGTGACAGCAAACACGTAGACTAGAGTGAAACCAGTCACCTCGCTACCGTGACGGAGCGGAGCCGGACTGAACACGGCTCTGGTGGAGTTAGGACTTGAGCCTTTTCGAGGATGACAATTTATACCCAAACAGGTGTTTTACAGCACTCCGCAACTTTCCCAGTCTTTCGAGAGTTACCAAGGTATTACCATTTATCCTGCATGAATGTTTCTACTTAATTCCGTACCTATCCGTCCAGTGGTTGTTGAGATATTAAAGTCTGGACATTGGCGTCCCTAAAGCAATGCTGCTAGCATGACCACTTGTCCTGAGTGTCGCACCAGAGTGTTTTTACAAGGCTATTACTATTACTAAATGTGTTCAGGAAATTTCATGGCAATTACTAGATTGTATGAAATATTATGTGCAAGGTGGCCCTTTCCAATTGAGGCTAAAGATTGAGTGTCAGAGTCAAAAATGTTTATTTACACACAGTTTGCCAAAAAACATTTCATTATTTCTAGTGTTAAAGTAGACCTTTTGAGCTGATAGTGGTGCTAAAGAAGGGGCCAGATGTTCAACATTAGATTAATTGTGGGGACCATGAATATTTGAGATTGAATTCCCCTCTATTGCTTCCAGGAGGCAGCATGGCACTGCAGTGGTAAGTGCTGTTTCCTCCCAGCAAGAAGGTACTGGGTATTAGACCTGCCTCTCGCACAGGCCCATTCTGTTTGCATGTTCTCTTTGGGCACTGTGGCTTCCTCCCCCAAAGACGAACATGTGAGGTTAATCAGTCCATCTTTCCTGTGCCTGCAAAGTATTGGTCAAGGAGATATTTTGACCCGTTGGTGGCAAGACAAAAGATCCAAATCATGAGGGATCATCCTCAGGGAACCATGACTCATCACATTTTGTGGCAACCTGGCCAGGTCAGATATCTTGCTCTTCAGCAGCACCAAACCAAGGATATAAGAGCACAACGGATGAACCATTTTTTCCAACAAGCTGTGGATTACAATTTGGACATTAGAATACTTTTGTCCACTCTGCTGGCAGGAAGTTTTGACTTTGAGGAAGGTTACGAGACCTTTGACGGGGTTGGGATTTACCTAAAGTTCTTGAGCTTTGGAACGACCAATCCCTCTTCGTCTCTCCTCCATTCAAGTAATTTAACAGGCCTCAGCTCTTTTAAATTGATTCATTATTTATCATGTTTGGATCATAGAAATAATTTTCTATCAATAATAATGATAATCATTGATAATGATTGATAGTAAATGAAATAAGTATTGAGCTGTATGCTTTGCCCTTGCTAAAGTCTATGCAATAAAACCAACATAATATAGTTAAAGTTAAAGTTGTGGACATTGATTTTATGTCTCTCTAATGGAAGTAAAAGGTCAGGTGGTAAGTGTGCAAAATATCTTAAAGGTTCTTAATGGTTACTCTAGCCTACCAAATTGAAACAGTCCCTTAGGGTTTACCAAAAGCCCTTAAAATCCAACCTAGCACCGTACCAAGTGCACAGATCATTTAGAGGAGAGCTGCCATAACGGGCATGACTGGTGGCCGTATCTGACTCAAGGGCT
This sequence comes from Lagodon rhomboides, assembly GCA_039737535.1. Classification (NCBI taxonomy): domain Eukaryota; kingdom Metazoa; phylum Chordata; class Actinopteri; order Spariformes; family Sparidae; genus Lagodon; species Lagodon rhomboides. The sequence goes on along the minus strand of CM077804.1, from coordinate 7,401,618 downwards.
ATTCATGTCAGGTGCCACGCCAGAGGAAGCAGGGTAGACGTCCGGATTCAGGCAGTGAGAAGCTAGGTGAGTCTCATCACTACCAGCTTATGAAATCCCTATTTAAACTCCCACTTTTAAAGCAACCTCTTGTAGGTTTAGGGATTTAACCCTTTATAACGGAGAGCTGGTCCAGTGCCTCCTGGACAGGGGCAAACTCTGGATCTAACAAACAGGGTATAATCAAAGTTATCAGGATTGATCCTCTGGGGACCACGAATGTCTGTAGAAGCTTTGGTTGTTTGGCCATTCCCTCCAATAGGTTTCGAGACATTTCAATAAAAACTTTCCAACCTCATGGTCAGACTAGAGATAAACATTCAGGAGATCACCAAAGTCGTGCACTGGGGACAATGAATGTCTGTACAGAATCCTGTATCTTGGATCGTTCCTAATTTGCATGCTGTCGATCCAGTAGCTGTTCAGTGTTTCAGTCTTGACCAAAGTGGGGGAAGGACAAAACAACAGACCAGCATTGGATCCCTAGAGCCGCTTATATGACTCAAGCTACCTACAGTACATCAAATTAACTAGCAGGCTATCTTCAGTAAAGTACAATCATTTGTATTCGTGTCATTTGATACGTCCCTTCTCCCCTCAGGCGAGCATATTTCTCTGTGGATCGGAACACTTCGTAATGCCGTAGCTATGGATCGGAGCCTCCTGTCGATTGGAGAGAGAGGAAATCACGGACGTGGCAACCGTCTCTGGCGTTCTCTGCCTATCATCGCAGTCAGCTGAAGGTGAGCACTACTGTATGAGCTCGCTGGCGGTCAGGAGGCCTGCAGAGCTGCAGCCACGGGAGAAAGTTTTCCCCGGGAGAGCCGAGATCACTCACTCTGATAAATTGGGGTCTCGGCTCAAATTGGCCGGCACTAACAAACATCATTCATCAACCGCTCATAAAGGCACGCCTTGGGAAGTGTTCATGGGGCAACTCAAGTGTCGAATCGCCACTGCTTTATTCCGTTTTTATGAATAATAGATGCATAATTGTATTGCTTATTATTAATGAATGTTGTGTTGGTACTTTTAGGTGTGCCGCACCGAGAACCTGGCCTTAATTGTGTTCTACTTTTACTCTTACGCAGTCAGAAACAGTTATTTGGCATTCCTGCCTAATAGGTACAAGCAGCGCTGGATCGATATGTTTTAATGGATACTCTGTTAAGATAGTACACAATTAAGTAATCAGTCCAAACACAGTCTATTGGCAGAGGCTGTGTGGACTCTCAGCTCCTTTTTCTCTTTTTGTCTCCTCCTTCTGCGCTCACATGCAGGTGTGTGTGGTTTTTTTCTTCTTCTTTCCAGGTCATGTGTGCACGTGTGTTTGTCAGAGCCAGTACCCAGTCCCCCTCCTCTCACGGTGAGCTATGTGCGAAACAGCCCAGGTGATTAATATCTGCGGCTGCACGCGGGCGCCGGCTGCGACACAGTTCTATGAAAAAGAAATTGGTCCCCACTCATTGATTTGCTCCTGCTCTCAAATCAATGATCATACACTGTAATGAAAATAAAGTACGCCGCTGCAGTGTGGTGAGTAATGCACTGAGGCTGTGTGTGTGTGTGTGTGCGTCAGGTTTGTGTAGCATCCTTAAAACATGGGACAATAATAGATTTGCAACAGGGGGACAGAGTTGTAATCCGATGACACTGTGTCACTTAAAAACTACAGAGCCGCCTCAGGAAGTGTTATTCCCCAAACCAGCTGTAGGTACTGAGTGTGTGTGTGTGTGCGTGTGCGTGTGTGTGAGGCAGGAAAGCCTGGGGAAACATCTTCCCCTAGTGGCCACCAGCACACATGCCAGCGCACCCTCCCAGGGAGCGGGGTCCCCAGATCTGGCAACATAAATGGAAAAATAAATAAATAAATAAATAAAAATAAAAAATTTCAGTGTTATCACAGCAATATTACATTTCATTGTGTTATGATAACACGAGAATGGCGAATTGTTATTTGTCTTTTACTTCTGCAACACAAACTGTCCGTTCTCCGCTTAATTGAACAATCTGGAAACTTTTCCCCCTCAAAATTCCCCATAATAAACTCCGCACCAATCACCCGGCGATGCTGCTGGATACCTTCGCTCCCTCGCCTCCCATTGGCCGCCGGCTGACAATAAGATTCCAGCTGTTTCGCCCCCCCTCCTCCCTCCCTCCCCGCGCCGCGGGGTAGATCGACACCCAGCCCGGCCGGTGAGGAGGGCGCTCCAACTCAGGACGCGCCGCGATTGGTGCAGAGCGCGCGGCTCGTGGGGCGGGGAGTGAGAAGTTAGGATCCCCCATCCAGCTGTGTGAGCCTCGCTGATGGACGGAACCGACCGAACACAGTCTGGAGGAGACAGGAGTGAGAGCAGGAGCGTTCGAGAGTGCAACAATGGAGCGGGCTGGCGTTCGCGATATTTAGAGAATCCCAGAGGCTTCCTCTTCTGACGCCGGCTCGTGTTCTGCGACAGGATGTGCAGCAGCATCTCCGGTGGATCTTTAAAAACCCTGATGCGGGATACGCGCTGAAAACCGCCTGTGGATGCAGAGAAAAAGTGCTGGATTCTTCAATTGAAGCGGAGGAAAACGCGGGGAAACGAATAAACCACTAATTGTCGTTATTTCTCCTTTTTTGGGGGGGTTTGTCCATCAGCTCCGCGGAGGAGAAAGGAACCGTCAAGAAGTTTTTGCGCGGTGGTGATATTCTACCTGAGGCTGAGCGCTGCAGAAGTAGACACACGGCTCACGGTTCCTTTTTTTTTATTTCCAACGGGGGATGGTTGTGAAGTGTTGGTGAGGCCCCAGGAGAAGCTCGGACACCGGAGACAGGGGCCTGGGCGCAGCGCGTCTGTCGAGTCGGACCCGCGCAGAAGCGCACCACCTGGAAACTACACGGTCCGCCAGACGCACCAAACCCACAAGACCCTCTCCTCTCTCCTCTCCCCCCCTCGCTCCTCTTTTTTCTTTATCTCTTCCCTCCCCGTCTCTCCTTCTCACCAACCGGGTATATATTTTTTTCTTCAGGCTGGTGTGGACTTTACAGCCGCGGCAAAAACTGATCATGCGATGACTGAGCGCGCTTTGGGCACATCTACCGAGTCCATTACAGGTAATAAAATCGAACGGAAAGATGCTCCGGAGAATTTTACTGCAACAGATCAGTTCCGATCGAACGTAGTGATGATAGATCGCTGATTAAAACTGAAGTTTGGGAACGGATCGGAGCAGCGGCGGGCTGTGGTTGCTGATGAGAGGGAGATTCTGGCATTGTTTCTGATGAAAAGGAATGCGAGCCCCTCGTGAATTTTTTTTGGAGGCTCGTTAGGAGCTCCGTTCTGTTCACCAGCTCACGGCAGCAGATATCTGCTGAGTTGATTTAATCCATAAAAAGAAAAAAAAAATCTTGTTAGTGAACATTTTTTTTATGCCATAAGAAAATGTATGCAATGATTTTTTTCGATGAGGTGTGCGCATATTTTCCCAAAATAGCCGCTCCACCACCGCCGCTGCTCCCTACACACATTATTTAGATCAAATATGTGCATCACGATGTTTTTTAACCATATGGAAAGTTGGTAGATTGTATGTCGGAATACAAAGCGGCAGGTTTAAACTTAATATTTAATGGGATCTTAAATGAAATGCTGCAGACGCGTCCGCGGCTGTCAGCTGTGTTTACTGTATCTGATCGCACCGCTCACGGTGGCCCCTTGGCTCTGCAGGGGGTGAATGATGGCCGAGGATGGGGGAAATCTCTCCGGGGTCCCCGACGCCCGGGGCTCTGAGGGTCGCTCCTCTCTGCCGAGGACTTTCATCCGGCTCAACGACCTGTCCGGGGTCGGGATAGGCGGCGGGGAGCGCGGCGAGGTGGTGGTGGAGCCGGCGTCCCCGGCGCCCGACGGGATCTCTACGACCGGCGAGGAGGCGTCGGCGAGCGGCGAGGAGAACCTGCCCTACCCCACCCTGGCCCCCGTGGTCTTCTTCTACCTGAAACAAACCACCCGGCCTCGGAGCTGGTGTCTCAAGATGGTCTGCAACCCATATCCTTTTTTTTACTTTTTGAGAGTAAGGAGTCTGCTCGCGCGCACACACGCGCGCGCCTCCACCTGTGGCAGGTAAGAAACACCTGCTTGGCTGAGCAGCTCTTCTCCAGTTGACCTCATGGGTTATTACTGAATCACCATCAGACGTGGAATCTCAGAGTGACATACATCAGGGTTTTGTGTGTGTGTGTGTGTGTGTGTGTGTGTGTGGGTATTGATCCACCTTGTTCCTATTATCCAGTGAACAAGCTGTATGCCTTCATCTGTACAAAAAGAGCTGCTCTCAGGTGTGTTTCACTCAAATGTCAGTGTCAGTCACCTGACAGGACGTGTGTGTGTGTGTGTGTGCTCGGTTGTGTTTGTGTTTTGGCCCCTCAAGCCCACGCTCACCATCTTCGCCGCTCCCACGTCACGCTCTCATTCCTCTGAGTCGGCGTTGGCCCCTGATCGATTATTCATAACGAATGCGAGCGATGGAAATCCATGGCGCTCCGCAGAGAGGGGGGCTGCGCGTTATAATTAGTTTATTGATACACACCTGGACCGGCTGTTTATCGAGCGGTCGCCTTTTCCCTTTCGGGGTGAACGGAGGCAGAGGGGTGGAGTCCATTCAAGCCATAGAGGCCTTATTGAATCGTTCCTGCCACTGAAGTGTATTATTGATTCATAAGTGTACAGACCTGCACTGATTCACCTCTCTGGAGAGGAGGAGAGCAGGAGGGGGAGAGAAAGGAGGCACCGGAGACTCGGTCTCCTAATGTCTGTCTTTCTTTCCGTGTGTGTGTGTGTGTGTGTGTGTGTGTGTGTGAGGTTTTGGTCGCTGGATGTGAGAGAGCTATGGGAAGGAATGCTTCCTTGGCTGATAGCGCTCCGCTCCGGAGGTTTCAGCCTTTGTGTTTTTTCTTTTTGTTTTTTTCCCTAGGTGCTGTGTGTATGTGTGCTAATGTCACTCGGATTACCTCCGCTCCTTCCTCCCCTGTCTGCCTCCCTCCCACGCCTCGTCCTCTCTCCATCCATCCGTGCCCCTCTGCCTTGTCTGTTGCTTCACATCCTAATTCCCCCACCCTGTTTCCTCGTTTGTCAGTGTGTTAATTGAGATGCCATGTTAGCCCGTCTCCCTGCCCCCCCAGGAACGCTGCCCACGACGCTGGCTTGCACTCGCTGCTCTTTTACCCCCCCTCCCGCTGCTTTGTCTTCCACTGTTGTCCTCCTTTCATCTCTCATCCCGTGTCGGTCTCCCAACTGATCGCAGCTGATTTCCATGTCTGTAAATGTCAAATCTTTAAAGGTCTTACAAATAGACTTTTATAGCAGCGGGGCCACATGTGTCCCTCGTGGCTCCTCAGGGAGCAAAGGTGATGCTTGGTACTAGTATCCAAGTCAGGAGTTCTCAAACATTTTCATTTCACAGACCCCCCGCTGAGACTCCAATATTAGCGCACATTCCTATTTGAAATTGACCCCGTGCCTTAAGATTGTATCTACAGGTGATACAAGAGGATTACTTAAAGACGAATTTGTGGAACAATGTTTGCTAGTCCTCTCCTGGTGTTTCCCTGTGGTATTACTGTTGGCGCCGCTGCTGTCGAAAAGACATCGCTAGCAACATGGTCACCGCTAACAGCCTGGCTACTGTCCAAAGCAATAAGCAACCCTAAGAATTCCAGAATTCTATTACCTAGAAGACCACGATGAAAAGACAGAGTAAAAAAACGGGCTGTGTTTATAAGTGGGCAGGTTTCGTTACTTGCTCATCTACTAGAAATAATGCCTCTTTTGAACCGTCTTGAGTCTTGTAGGTACGAGGAAACACATATCAACAGGGGAACAGACTTTGACACAGCACTGGCACTCTCCATCGAGTGAATGCCCCTCCGTTCGCTCTTGTTTTACCTCATTTACCTTCACATGACTCTCTTTCATTTGACATCACTTACTTTACGTTCTTCACCTCCTTTGCCTCCTCCATCAACGGGGTTCTTATACTTTTGCAGTATAAACTTTCCACAGTTATTCCGGTCGTTATACCGTTAAGCAACCGGGTAAAACAATGCCTCCTCCTGTTTTGGTTGCGCGGCGGCAGCAAACTTCCGTTGTGCCGTAATTTGTCCTTGGTTTTTGCTGGAGAAATCGTTATTGTATCAACGTACCGTTTTACACTGATCAACTTCCTGTCAGGATTTGGATTTGAGTAATGGACACCTGTTGGGATGGTTTGGGACTGCAATAAAGTGATAAAGTTAATGGTATCCTCGGACCAACTGTATTACCACCCACACACCAATATGAACGATGTTGCACACCAGTTGTTCACTTTTATTAACGTGAATAAGAGTTTTTCAGTAAGGAAGTAGAAAACCAATCAGAGATGGAGTATATCTGCAAAAGTATGATTCAATTTCATTATGATCTAGCTACCTGAAAATGTAGTAGTAGTATTAGTATCAACATGATGTAATACAGTTGTATAATACCTAAGTCTATACAGTGTTGCTATGTGTAGGGTAAAAGTCCCATTTGTACGATGATTCTTCCCTTGGTACGATCGATGGTCTACAAATCTCTAGATGACTATGACAACTTCAACAACAAGTCGTAGCTCCTGTTTTCCCCACAGTAGCAGATAAATCATCCAGGCATTTTCATTACTGAATGATCTGCCAATTGTTTTCTCAATGAATTGTTTGGCGAAGAATCCCCATCACAACAAAGCCCAAGTGACATATTTTTTCCGACCGATACTCCAAAACCCGAAGAGATGGAATGGACCATCACAAAAGCAAATGAAAAGCAGAACAGGCTCAAATCTGAGGCACTGGAACAAGTTTGGCCTTATAGCACGAAAAACGATTCGAAGATGAACCAGTTATTGACTGAGCCTTTCAGCTATAGTAAGAAGCTGCCAGATCCACTCCATCTCAACCGTAGCCGTAACATGATCCAATCAAATGTCTGCTGAGATCTCTTGTAAACCTCTTGTAAACTCCTTGAGCTGTTTCCATTTGGCATCATGCACTTGTTGACCTCTTTTGTTGTGTTCGGCTTGCTCAGCGCTCAAACCTCTAACCTTTTGGCTGACTCGTTAGGATGCACAGTGGATCCTATCCTGCATAATGAATGCTGACCTGAAGTTGTAGCCCAATGCTCGGATGTACTGCCAAATGAGTCGGTGCGTTGCAGTCTGGATTGAATGGACGGCGTTTTGTCTTGAAATTGGTTAAATTTCCTGGAAGCTTTGCACGTTCCTCCTACCTGTCTGACCTGACATCGTGTCTTTTTCCGATGGCGGCTAGTTCTTGTGGCTTTTCAGATCTGTTTGACAACGTTTTACAAACCCACCCTTTGAAATGTAATGAGGATTTGAACACACTGAAACGACTTTGGGTTGATTAGTGACAATGTTTGAACGTGTGCCCACGCGTCCCCGGCGCTGCAGGGATTGTATTTGGACGTCCTCTCGTCTCGTTTTGCCCTTTTAATGTCTATCTGTCCAGATTTAGGAAAAGGTCACCGCTTCTGTAATGCACTGTAGCGTTCCTGAGATCGATCGGTCTTCTGTGGCCCCTGCGAGTGTGTGTGTGTGTGTTTGCACTCCGGTGCGTGGAATCTGTGTGTACACTCATGCTTTGTTTCCACAGAGATGTATTTTTTTTTTTTCTTTCTGTTGCTATATTTTTAACTCTTCCTCTCTTGATCCGTGGCCCTCCTCTGCCGCTCTTCTCGGTCTCCCTCGCTCCGCTCTCTGGTTAAAGAATTAATCGTGCGGCAGTCTCTCCTTCTCCTGCTATAAATACATCCGCAGCGCACCAGCAGCAGCAGCAGCCAGCTCTGCCTCGGCGCTTCTTCTTCTTCTTCTGTCTGATGCCGTCGACCAACAACACAGGAAAATCCGACTGATCTCGGGGCCAGAATCTATTCTAAACAGGCATATCCTCGGTAAGCCCTCGGCCTTAGGCGGCCCGCGGCCATTTTCAGCAGTCTGAAGTAATTAGGACCCCTGGATACTCGCTGAGGTATTTAGGGTCTAATTGAAGACCCCCGGGGCGCACGCTCTGAGTGATGTTTCGCCCGGCCTGTGTGAAATTCCCTCTGCTGGTTTTGCTAATGATTCCTGCAGAAATCTGTGTATGATAGAGAGTGAGAGCTTTTGTGCGTAAGTGTGTGAGAGAGAGAGTGAGTGAGGTTGTGTAAGCAGCGCACACACACACAAACACACACTTCCACAGGACTCCCGTAGGTGTCTCCTCTCTGGCGGGGAGCTGGATGCTGTGCCAAGACGGAGGAGGAGGAGGGGAGTTTGGGAACACATCCAGCAGCTCTCTCTCTCTATCCTTTGCTCACACTGATTTAAAGAGAGGATTACACGGCCCCAGAGCAGTGAGGGAGGACACCTGGCCAGAATAGGTGTTTGTCATCACGTTGAGAGAGCCTCATTGGCTCGCGCTCGGGAGTGTGGGGTTTGTTTGGCGAAATATTCCACAGATTTGTTTTTCCTTCTGCTTCCCTCTCTCGCTCTATATTTCAGGCTTTCACATTGCACCGATGCGTCTGTCAAATAATGGAAGCCGAAGCAAACACTTACTTAATCAGCAGAAAATGTCTCCTGCCCTCCCCGTCGCCTGTTCTCCCCTCATCCCTCCTCCACCTCCTCCTCCTCCTCCTCCTCTTCTTCTCCTCCTCGTGCTTCTCTTTTCTCCCGGACCCGTCGCTTTTTTCCCTCCTCTGGAGTTAAAAGCCTCGCGTTGGCTCGGAGAGGGAGCGGGGTTGTGTGTGCGTGCGCGCGTTTGTGTGTGCGTGCCATCTCTGACAGTCTCCAAAATCAGTAGAAGAAGAGGAAAAAAAGAGAGAGAGAGAGAGCGCATGGGGAGAAAAAAAGGAGAAAGCGAAATAAAACCTTGGTTGGAGAGCCGAGTGGGATTTCAGAGAGCATTTTTTAAGAGGTGAAGATGTAGGCCTGCGCCCGCCATCAGCTTCACTTTCATATTTTCTCCCTCCGCCCCTCCACCCCTCCGATCTCGCAGCTCCTCAGAGAATTTCAGACATCTCCAACTTTTCGCAGTTTGAGAGTTTGATCCTCATTGCAAATTCTATCTGAACTTCTGTCATAGGTGCATGTGATGCTCCTCTGTCTACATTTTAGAAGGTGCATACTCTGTGGCTGTGTGTGTGTGTGTGTGTGTGTGTGTCTTCTCCACATGAACTGAAACTGTATGTTCTCTCCAACTCGCTGGTATTCTGACACGAACGCTGTAAATGCACTGAGATATTATGTATGATGAAGTATTCATTGACTTAAACATGCAAGGCTGTGTGTGTGTGTGTGTGTGTGTGTGTGTGTGTGGTGTGTGTAGGGGGACTCTGGTCTGTGATTCATGTGTCTCGCTGAGCATGTGATGTGACTTGCATGTATTTTGCATGTAAAGTGCTCGCTGCGAGGGGTGTGTATCTGTGTTGGAGTGTGTGTGTGTGTGTGTGTTTTGCATGTGTGTTTAAGAGCTACAACACATTAAAAATTAACCGGTGAATTGAACACATGCGCAGATTAGATAAAGATAGTCCAACACAGGTTTTTATGTGAAACACAGCTCGTCTGCTGGCAGTGCTCACGCGAAGTACGGTTGACCAATCAGAAGTCTCCCTGATTAGTTGCTGACCATTCACGTAACATCACCAATGACTGGTTGTTTCTCAGTTGATGCTATGGTTGATGAGTTTTTGACCAATCAGACGCCTCCCTAACTGGTTAAAGCAGATCAGAAGCCTTCAATCAGCAGCATTTAATCGGTGTTCTGTTACTCTAATTTTAGCTCTGTTTTGGTCTCTACCGATTCCTGAGAGAAATATCTGGCTCTTTCGCAGCGAGGCTGTTCACCTGATTGTCCCGAATTTTGTCAGTGGATTGTAGGGTGCTAAGTCAGGTAGTGAGCGGTCAGTTTGTCAGATAATATTTTGCTGCCTGCGGCTGTCTGTGGGCCAGACAAACCAAAACAATTAGCTGAAAGGTGCTAAAACGCTAGCTGAATGATAAGTCGAATTATATGATGTGACATATTATGGGATTGTTTCTATGTGCCATCCCTTTCACATTACACATGGTCATTTGTTCTTTTGTTAATTTAAAAATATAAACCGGTGTAGCTTTAAGTAACGTTTTCTAATTAACTTAAACGTTAATGGTTAGCATCAGTTTCCTATAAATAGTGGCTAATAATGGGGCTCTTTCTTGAAGTTTTCTTCAAGTGACATTTTGCACCAGTCATACAACATAAAATACAAATCCATCTAAGAAGAAGCAGTGACAGAGGTTGTGCTTTTTATATTCTCAGTAGCGATTAGCATGCGTAGGTACCATGTCGTAGAAAGTCAGACTTTCATGTCTTTTTTGATTAAAGAGCAGCTGTAGGTGCTATGTAAATACCGTAAAAGTGTCCCCTCAGTGTTGTCGTAGGGTGGCACTTGTGTATTAGCTCACCACTGTGTATGTGGTGCTGTGACATGAATCTCCAACTGTCACCCTGCAGAGGAAACTATCTCCTGTTACCGCCGACATACATCCCTGTGCCAGGTTTAAAAGCATCCTCGTCTCCACACCACATGTCCGTAACTTGGCTTTGTTCAGCCTCATGTGTATGAAACAACGTTGACCAACTAGCCAAGGAAACTAAGCTAAGAAAACTGTATGCGGCCTGCAGGGAAAGAAAAACTGCGGCCACAAATTCAGCCGAGTGTCTTGGGTTCACCTAACTGAGCCTGTTAAATAATAAAATAATAAAATGGATGATGGCATCATCCATTGGCCCAACCCTAGTCTGTATTCAGAAACTGTGCCCTTCAAACAAGCCACTGGGACATTTTTAAGGTTGGGATTTACAGCCACCATCCTCGGCTATGCTGACAGCTTATTCAGTTGCAAAAACACAGATAATGCACATATGAAAACACGGTGGGCGGTGCCTGTACAGGCCTGTGAGAGTTGACCAATCAGAGCAGACTGGGCTTTTCGGGAGGGGGGGCCTTAAAGAGGGTGAATAGAGGAGCTCCAGCAATGGACAGTATGAGAACAATGATGTGTTTTATGAACAGCAATGCATTTAAACCTTTGGACACATGAAACTGTAAAAGAGCATAATGTGAGACCTTTAACTGGAACGACCTCCTACATTGCATCGCTCTCTGCACCAACATGATAAACCCATAGCTAAAAAAACTTACATGCATTCTTTAGGAAATCATGACTAATTGGAGAGTAAAAAAGAGGACATGGGAACAACCAAATATGTATCCAATGACACGTTTCTGTGTGCTCAGTAAAATTCACAAAGAGAGAACACAGCGACAGTCAAAAACACCAAGACTTTAGCTGGTATTCATGTAGGCGTGTGTGCGTGGGCGTAGAGCTTTGTTATTGTGCTCGGAAATCTTTGTTGCATTCAGAATTTAATGTTAGTTTGTTGAATTTATCGCCGTTAGTCACCGAGCCTTTTGCTCTTGGCTCCGGCAGAGGGAAATGAGTGTTGATCATACGCAGATCCAAATTCAGCTGGGATCTTTACCACCATAATTGCACTGATGTTTCGCCGTCCGTATTGTGCAGCTGTCCCGAATGTGCCAGTCTCCTGAAACCCGACTAACATCTGTCGCGTACACCTTCGGCACACACTCACAGGCACCAAGGTTGTTTCAAGAAAGTGAAGATTCCTCTTGCATAATGCGCTGGACCCGATCCAAGCAATGATTCAGTGACAACAAGCGATAGATCAGTTTATTGGCAACGACAAACTCTCGACACACTATACAGTGTGTGTGTGTGAAATTCTGTGATTCAGCCACCGCCACGTCGAAAGTGCCAATTATTGACGAATAACAGGAGTGACAATCAGAAAGCGGTGGCAGGAGAGCGAGAGAGAGAGAGAGAGACGGTGGAAGCGAGCGAGTCCGAGGCGAGCTCCGACTGCAGTGAGGTGTGAGTAGACGACGCAGTATGAGGTCTGTTCTTAATGAGGAGCTTTGTTTAAGCTGTTAAACTGCAAACAAGCTGAGCACAAAGAAAACCCTTCTTTGTGCTCAGCCTGCTACTCGTTTTTCTACCTTCTGTCGCTTATTGCTACAGCACTGCAGTTTGAACCTATAGTCACCTCATTACAGCTTTTACATTTTCTGTTCCGCACACCTGGCGTTTGGGAGGTTTTCCTGGGGGAAACCCCTTCCTTTCCTTGGTTGCACAGCATGGTATCGGACGAAATCGGGCGATAAAGGCTTTAAAATGACGTAACGGCCCAAGATGAACATTTCTATGGATGTGAAAGGACGATAAGATCACTTTACCTATGTGCACATACTGTTATATTGTGATATGACGTACGTATTCTTTTCTCGGTTTTAAAGGCTGCATTATAATAACACTTTCTGAACTTACCAGACTGTTCTTTTTGTTCTAATACTTGTCTTTTCCATCTTAGTCATCATATCAACACTGCTGATGAATATTTACCAAAGAATCTCAGTGTTGATGTTTTCCGAAAGTGCCATTAGTCATCCCTTCAATAATCACGATATCAAAGTATTTAATCAAAAATATCAGAGTATTTGACTTTTGCCCAGTCCTAGCAATTAATGAAGCGCTTTTTAGGAGATTTCAAGACGTCGAGGAATATATTGTGTTTCGCAACATAGCTGAAAGATAGCTGAAAGCCAAGTCACACAGCTGTAAGTGTGCATGACACTAAGTAGTTTTCTTACTGTGCCCAGTGAATGTGTACATTTTGACAAGCACCAATGTCTTCATTTGCTAATGGGCCATTGTGTTAAGAGTGGTTATAATAAAGTGTTTATTCCACTACAAGAGAGACTTGATGTCTACATTTAGGTGGAAAAAACATTTGTATATCTGTATCGGCATCTTCACTGGCAGTTGGCCACAATGACTTGGAAAAATATCGGCATTTCAGCAGAAATCCAATATCGTACGTCCCTAATTACTACATGTTGCGAAAGCAATAGCAGGGAATCATTCAGCCCGGACAAAACGTGGGTACACTGAGCATCTTGTTGCAAACTGCTGCTACTGCTGTTGTCACTACAAATGAATTCCCACTCGTAGAACTCCATGTACAGTCAAGCGTATCCCGTAGTGTATTGAAGCCTGTTTGGAGCACTGTAGCGTATCTACATGTCACTGCTCCATTGTATGAATATATAGATCTTTAGCCTCAGCACAAAACTAAAGAAAACAGAACTCAAAGTCTGTAAGTCTTTTTTGTCCATAAAAGACAGAATGGGTTTCCCCCAATGAACTGGGCACAGCCAATTCTGGCTATACCATATGCAATAGTAGTGAGAAGTCGTATGCCTATTGTATATGTATGCGCTGATGGAAAATGGTGGTTTAACAGCAACATGACCTGCTTTTTCTCAAAACGAAGTAGTGACTGAGGCCTTCATTTGCCTCTTTGGTTAACTCATTGGAGACCTTGGCCCTCTTTTCAGACACAGTCCTTTATTCTCTAGTTTTTACCAGTTAATGCTTGCACAAAACTAACTGCGTGTTGTGTCTCACCTGTTCCAGGAATAAAAACTCAGCACTTGCGGTATTACCACATCAGCCTCCCTTTTTATTGGCAGGTTTTATCATATGAAGAAACTACAGGAAGTGTTGGCCTTCACAGAGACTGCATAGCTTGAAATTGATTGAGAAAAACGTCCAGACTGGAATCAATTAGTGACTAAGTCTAGTATTTTCAAAAGAGAAAATGAGAGCAACAGTGAGTACGACATGACTCTATGTACTGTTGGGGGAATGTACTTTATAATGAGTTTTGAGACATTGTAGATGGCTACAGGTAATTCCAGTCATAGCCAACAAGAACAAATATGTTCTTGTTGGCTATTATTTGAGACAGAGTTCCGCAGACAGAAATTCCAAGGAATTATCATAATGGCGCTCCAGACACGAATCAACAAATAACAAAAAATCATATGATAAATCCAAAGTCCTCTAGTACGTCTCGCAGCGAAATGCCTTCGCAGTGTTACCTTTACACCGGGAACAGACCAGATTGCTGCATCTTTGGATTCAAAGTCGCGCTCTGTAGACTGAAGCTGTGGTTTATGACTGTTCTCTGGTAAAGCCATCATCTCTGATGACTTGCATAACCCAGTCTCTCTCGGTAACCCGGTTACTTACAGCTGTGTTTGTGGGCCGGGCCTGGCAGCTGCCTCTGTGTGTTTGTGTGTGTGTGTGTGTGTGTGTTGGCAGGGGAGGACTGGCTAACCTGATACACACCCCGTGAGGCTCCGACCACAGTGATTCAGGGGCAAACCGCAAACTCCACTGTAGACTGCCAGACAGCAGCAGGAAGCACTCTCACTGTCTCTCTGTATGTGTGTGTGTGTGTTTTACCGTGTGTGTTTGGTTGTGCGTATGTGTCAGCAGTCATACAGTAATACGTCTGAAAATTTTTTCTAAATTTGGTCTGGACTGATTTACACATGACCGTTGATGAGTTTGGCCGTATATGTGAGAAAGACCCGGAACTGAGTAGAAACGAGTGAAAACTTTACAGCCCGGATTCTTCTGAGGTCCCTTGTTTGTCTTTGTGAGTGTGACTCTTTGATAGAGGGCGAGGCGGCGGCGGCAGCCGACTTTTACGCACTTACGTTTTGTTGCGTTTGCCTAATTTCTCTCCTCAGACTGTGTTGCGCTCTTCCACCCCCGTGACTCCGGTGGCCTAGTTAACAAATTAATGTGAATCCTGTAAAAACCACAGGCTCGCTCCCCAACGGAGGGAAAGGAAGGAGAGCGAGAGGGAAAGAGAAGAGAGGAGCAGCAGAGGTGTCTGATAACAGGGGGTAGTGAGACGAAGAGGGAGGGACGGAGCGTAGACTTTTACAGACGTGCTGTCTTGAAGAACTCGGCTGTGGCCCTGTAAAAAAAATCACTTCACAGTGTGTGTGTGTGTGTGTGTGTGTGTGTGTGTGTCGCACGCTCATAATCTTTGCGAGCCTCCAGCTAAAGGATCTCCTCTCTCGTACTGTCTGCGGTTTCACGTGCAGTCACGTGTGTGTGTGTGTGTGTGTGTCTACACAGCGAATTTGTCACTGATTTTTCAATCAATTATTTGTACAGGGAGAACAATTAGTGCCGATAAATCCCTGCAGTTAATTACCGCTGCTGCAGCTCGGCTTGACATGATTAAGATGCATTAAAAAAACAAAACAGTTCTGTCACTGTCGTCTGCAGTTAATGATCAGGAACGGCGCACTGGTTAGATTATTGGTCCGTTTGATTGTTTGGATGGTTTTGTTTGGCGGTTGGTTTACTGTTTGGATGGTTGGGTGTTGGACTAGTTGGGTGGTTACAATGTTGTTTTACTCGTTGGTAGATTGATAGGTTAGCTGGTTGGGTATTTGATTGGTTCGTTGTCTGAGTGAATGGTTTATTTACTTGTGTGACTAATTCGATGGTTCAATGTTTATTTGTTTATTGAGTGATTTCCTGACCGATAGATTTGTGGGCCAACTGGTTGGGTTCTTTGTTCGATTCATTGGTGGTTGGGTCGACTGATTGGTTGGTAGACTGGTGTGATGACTAGGTGTTGGTGTTCGGTCAGTCGATTGTTTGACTGGTCGGATGGCGGGGTCTTTGACTGGCTGGGTTGTTGGTTGGTTGCTTGGCAAGTTCGTTGGTTCATTGGTTGACTCGTATATTCTTACATATGAAGTGAAAAAATAGTCAACCCTCTATGCTAACATGACGAAAAAGAGTACCCAGATCTCGAGTTTAGTCCTGGAAACAGGAGGGGTTTCCTCTGTTTGTTTATTTAACTGTAAAGATGGACGTATGAATACATACAACCCACAGTCTATCCACATAAATAGTGTACAGAAAGGACTGAGGAGATGACCTTTCTAGATTTGTTTTATTTTTTGCTCTCTTTCAGTGTGTTTTTTCGTCTTCCCCGCCGCCCCCCCTCTCCATGGGCTGTTCCGTGAGATGGCTGTAAGTTTATGTAGGACTCAGTCCAGGATTTTCCTACCAGCTTTTTCTCATTAGGATATTGTAGAAGACTGGAGCTTGGCTGCAAAGAGTGGCAGCAGAAGGGGGGGGTGGGGGTTTCTGAAGAACGAGGAGGATGGGGGTGGGCGAGCTATACACTTACTCTTCCACGGCAAAAATCTCACCGGGCACCTGAATCGAGTTATCTTTAACTGTCTTACCGCGGCTGCATCTGTCCAACCTCTCTCCTTAACGTCCTTGCTAACTCCTTCTCTTCTCCCCCCCCCCCCCCTCCATAACATCACCTATTCCAGTCATCGCACGCTTTTCCCTATTTCCAGATATATTCACTTCTTGGCTTCTCAAACGCTGGAAACCCTTTCTTTTTTTCACATCAAACACTGAGAACAACAGCAATCGGTTTTTCTCCCCTTCCTTTCCTGTCTTTCCTTTCCGTTTTGACACATTCCCGCTCCACCTTCTGCTGATAGTTCCTGTGATAGCATCTCCTAATTTCCAGCTGTTGTTTTTTTCCACCTTAGATTGATTAGTGAGCAGCACAGCAGGAGGTGCCATGCCTGACACGAGGACTCTTTTAGGCTGTGTTGCTAACTTGGAACTAACTAGGCGTTGACAATCACCAGAAAACGACTGCTGGTCTTATCTCGGTACCAACACACACACACACACACACGCGCTCATCTCGAGAGAAGAGAGAAACATTTAGGGCGTCAAATCAGTCGACTGTCAAATCAGCCTGCGGTGGAATTGCCAGTATTGTCAATAATTCAGACACATGCAGACGCGTACAGAAATACATCTTCTTTGTCATCTTTCTGCTCGTTTTTTGTCCCCTCCCTCCACCTCTCTCCTCCTCCCGCTCCGTCTCTGTATCTCTATCTCGATCGCTCTCTGTCAAGTCATCAGGACACTAATCAGGATTTTCCCGCAGCAGGACCGGGGAGTCTGGTGAAGGAGTTCGAAAAAAAAGAGAGAGATGTCTTATTATAGATAACAAACGAGGGATATAAATACCTCTGGGGGCGGGAAGCTTATATAAGAGTCATGATATGTCCGTTGGCCTCTCAGCCCGGTGTGTGTGTGCATGTGCGGCCTTGTCCGGAGCCTCGTTCAGCTCCTGTAGTCCACTGCTTTAATAAATCTCTCCCATTAATGTAAAAAGC
This sequence comes from Lagodon rhomboides, assembly GCA_039737535.1. Taxonomy (NCBI): domain Eukaryota; kingdom Metazoa; phylum Chordata; class Actinopteri; order Spariformes; family Sparidae; genus Lagodon; species Lagodon rhomboides. The sequence goes on along the minus strand of CM077804.1, from coordinate 7,384,372 downwards.
AATATATTACACAGTGTAATCATACAGCAGCAAATTACGTGATAGTCATTCACTCAATTAGCGCTCTGGTTCCACAATGTGCCCGGAGCTCGCCGCGCTGTTCAGCATAACATGTGCGGCGAGCCTGGTTTGTTTCAATTAATACAGATACAATAAAGGCTGGGTGGAGACTAATGAACTTTACCAGCCATGGATGACCACCAGAGGGGACGTGTGTGTGTGTGTGTATTAGCATGTGTGTCTGTGTTTTCAGTCATCGTGGACGTCTGCTGTGTCTAATCCCCCTGCGGTGTGTGTAATTAAGAAACAGCCTACAGTAGGAAGGAGGAACTGCTTTTTTGAAAGTGTGGCCGTGTATTGATGAGCACATGTGTTGTGTGTATGCATGAGCGAGTGCTCGGTCAGCGCAATCGGCCACATGCGCTGAACAGAGATCGTCCAATCACGGCTTAGCAACTGTGAGCTGGCACTGCACATACCTATGTGTGTATCTATGTATATATATATGCAGTGCCTGCTCACGGTGTATATATTATTACATGTATTATTTTCAAAACCACTGATACGAGAGCAAAAGTATGAAGAGAAAACCTAGCTTTGCTTCTGAGATTGGTCTCAGAATGGAATGGAGCGTTTTATACTTTTTACTTTTGGCCAACATGAAGGACTGATCTGATAAAGGTGTGTTAAACTTGTTTTTTAAATAGCTGCACACTGCTAGCCCTCTGTGGATATTATTATCTGGATGTGCTTGGAGTTACACAAGTGGCTTGCCTTACATTGTGGCATACAGGTGTATGAGGGACGCTCCTTGGGAGTAGCAGGGTCCCATTTCTATTCCATAAATGACATGGTGTCGGATCGGTGAACAGACTTACAGACTAACTTATAGACTAACACAGGCCTTTCCAATACTCATATCAGTATCGACACAACCCAAGTAAAACACCCATCATGACAGCACATCCCCCCACTTAATATTCCTGCTGTTCCAGCAACTCGTTGTCAAAGATAGTGTTTACCAAACACATCCTAATAGCATTTTTTTAAACATGGACGAAAGAGCATGAAGTATTTGAGCTTAGCAACCAAAAGCTGTTAGAAAGAAAAACACAATTTTACATTTTTCCTTACCATCGTGGATACGTAGGGCGAGTAGCTCAACAACACAAACATTGTTGTTTTTCATTTCAAAATATGTAACTAGTGAGGATGTTTGGGAAATGTAAACTTTAGCTTTTAGAATGATATAATATATGTAGCCATTGAGTGCATAATTGAGGCCCTTTAATGGATTGCTATTTTAAATCGAGACCCTGGAAACATTAAGGTCTGCCGGAGACGGAGGTTCAACCAGGCCATGGAGCTAATGTTAGCCTACTGAGCTAGCTAGCGACAGCCGGCAACAGTTGTCATTTCAGAATCCTGCTTTTGTCTGTGTCTTTGTTACATCTTGAACCTCTTTTTTTTATTACTGCCCACTATCTCTGTAAAATGTGTGTGCTGTGAGAGAGCACAATGCTAAAACATCATTACACACAAAAGAGGAGCAGAGCTTAATGAGCGGTCGGCAGTTCTTGTATGTATGACTATAAGGATAACCCACAGCTTCAGTGCACAAACATTAGTCAGCTCTGTGTGTGGACGGTGTATTTTCCATATTTGGGTGTGCAGTCGGCTTGTGTGCAGCTAATGTATGGGACCGTGTGTGTATGTGTGTGTGTGTATGTATGTTGTCTGTGTACTTACTTTTGTCATACTGTAATTACTCCGCTTCACTTCAGTGCCCTTTCACTGTGATCCGTTTTGCTCTGGCAGTGGCACTGACATGACAATAGACACACGCACAGACACACACGCACACACACACACACACACACACGCACACGCACCCACTTCTGGGCTCTCTCCCCATGGCGTTTGGCCCAAATCACTGTGACATTTACAGTTTCGCAGCCATTAGAGCTTAATGTCCCAGGGGTGACTGTGCGATAGTGGCTGCTCCAGAATCAGATCGCAGCATTTTGCTAGAGCACCGAGCCTCAGCATCCTTGTCGCTGCCGCACCTGCGCTGGGATCAGCTGAGGCGGGAACGGGATGCAGTCCCAGGAGCCTGAAGCTTACCAGATTTAAAGGCGTTTACAAGGTCAGGTGAAACAGGTGTAATCTGTTGGACGAATGTCACAGATCAGTGCGTTAGCACCTGATGATCGTCACCTTTGTGCAGCGGCTCAGCTGTGTTTCACACAATTATTATGTAGGATATGGAAGTGTATATGGCTGTTGTGCATTTTTAATTGTCAGTAAAATGCAAGTTATGAGTGGTATTATTTAGAGTAGTGTGTAATCTTGAAAGGTTAGCGAGAGATTGTCTGCTTGTACGAGTACTGAGCCAGCGATTTGATGACAAAGCAGGAAAAGCACATGTGTAAGTAATGACACTAATACTGGCTGAACTCATTTGGGTGTTCCAGTTTCAGGGACTGGTAGTGAGCATGCTGGTTCACTGGCGTGGCTTACTGGGACACTGAAATAGAACAGAGCCATTGTTATCTTTTTCAGCTTCATCGGTGCTATACCTGCTGTGACAAGTGAAAGTGTCAGCTTTGAAAGCAGTCGAATTTATTGAATTCAGCACATTTTTATTTAGAATGAAACAGCAAGTCAGGAATTTGAAGCAGTGTTCAAGCAGACGAGAGCATCGGATTGTGAGAGAAAGACTGTCAGGTCTTCATACGAGTTTTAAGACCTGTGCTATTCATAGCCGACAGTTTCCTGAAGTCACCAAACTCTGAATACTTAAACTATTCGATTTTTTGGAAAGGCGCTTGTTTGTTTGTATGAAGCCGGAGCCAGCAGCCGGTAAACAGGAGATATCTAACAAAATCTGACAACGGAGCCTGTCAGGCTCACAAATCAACATATTATATCTCACAATATTTCCCCTGGAATTTGGTTGCCACTGTGAGGTTCCCAGGAAATGTACATACCCCAGGAAAACAATGCTCTCTTTGGTTTTTCCAGCATTCTGTTAAGCTAAGCTAACTGTCTAATAGCTGTAACATTTGCTTTATATTCACATGATGTCAATCTTGTTATCTAACTCTTTCCGGCAAACGTCAACTTCACTTATTGGCTGTATTTACTCTTCTTTTAGCTCCGGTTTGGTCTCCACCAACTCCTGAGAAAAATCTCTGAATATATGTTTCTTTAGCTGCTAAATACCCCACTGCATTCGCTAGCTAGGTGCTTACGTGTATGTTACTTGTGTCTGTCTGCCCTTTGTTGTCGGGCAGGTAGCGTACAGCGGGTTTAGCAGAGCTTTCTTGCTTCAAAAACAAAAACACAGCAACGCGCTGTGACTGGAAATATGGCTGATCGGTGCGGTGAAACCGACAGTACACTTCCTGACAGTAAAACCAAACGCTGAGCAGAATGTTGCTAATGTTACCACCAGCCATTACTACGACCGACCTCGTTCAGATTAGAGCCGTCATCTGACCTATTTTTGAATGTCAAGGTACGGACACCTGTGCTTCTCATACGATGACAAGTCAAAATATCTGCCGTGTTTACCCCGAAACAGTTAGCCTAGCTCACTACATGTCTTGTGATTTCCAAATAATCACCTTAAAGGGATATTCCGGTGTAAGTTTAATCCATGGTCTAACACACCTTGACACCGGGTAAGACTCCCCCTCGAGAGGTCAAGTATAGCTAGCTTTGCCGGATTTGTATTAAAAACACAGCTCAACTCACCCTCTCCGCCAGCAGCCTGCCTGTGTGTGGAAGCCCCGACGAGTCGATTACCGAGTGCAGTAGATTTCCTCAGCTGAAGGATGAAAATGTATGATTATTACTCCATTACTTCCCTTATTTTCCCTGTCAGCTCTCGATAATAAGAACTGAGCATTCCATGGAGTAATAATCATACATTTTCATCCTTGAGCTGCGGAAATCTACTGCACTCGGTAATCGACTCGTCGGGGCTTCCACACACAGGCAGGCCGCTGGAGGGGAGGGTGAGTTGAGCTGTGTTTTTAATACAAATCTGGCTAAGATAGCAGATGTTTGATGCTTCGTACTGTGTGCTGGGACTGTACATGTACTGTTGCTGAAGTTTGGTGCTGTTCTGACCATTAATTGTGGCTTTTTGATGGCGGTTTCTAAATGGAGGCGTAAGCGGCAGTGTATTGTTTTCATGCGGTCTTTTCTGAGGTTGCTAAAACTAGCTAAGCTAGCGGTCAGCTAACTTGACCTCTCAAGGGGAAGTCTTACTCGGTGTCAAGTTGTGTTAGACCATGGATTAAATTTACACCGGAATATCCCTTTAACATGTGAAGAACTCCGAAATGTCATACACTGTACTTTGTGAGTAATGTTTAGCATTATTGCGTCGGACAAAGTCATGCAAGTTCAGTAGCTCCGCTGTGAGGTGAGGAGTAATGAAAAAAGTTGGACAAGGTAATAAAAGATATCTATATATCTGTAGAGGCCACCAGTGTCCGACACTCGTACGGCTACGACCGCTCAATGGAACATGCTAACAATATACGATACCTGCCGCGTCCCACGCGGATACGAACGACGCCTAAACTCAAAACATTTGGACCGTCTTCCTCCGTCGCACATATTGCATTCAGAGGGGCTCCCACGCATTCATAAATGTGACAATATCATTTCTGGGAGAAAAATGCACGCGCTCCACCCGAGGGCGCCGATCGTCCCACGCGCAGGATGAGAAAGAGAGCGAAATCCGCCTTTTGTCTTGATTAATATTTCCTCTTAGTCACCACTATATCATCCTCCCCGTTCCCTCATTTCCACTCTTCCCCCACTGTGTGTGTGTGTGTGTGTGTGTGTGTGTGTTTAACAAGTGTGCATACTGTTGCGCGCCATTATGTAAGATCTGTTCTTTATTAGTCTTCATATAGGCCAACACAGCATAGCTTGGCCTGATACACAGGCACACGGGGAGGTCTCACTGCTCTGTTGCGTGTGTGTGTGTGTGTGTGTCTGTGTGTGTGAGTTTTGCAATCGTCCCTGGGTAACTGCATCCAGTTTGCAGATGTAGACTGAGAGGGAAACCCTGTCTGGTCCCCGGAGAGGTGTGTGTCTGTTGGTGACGCGAAATAAGCCCGTGCTCTGTGTTTGTTTGTGCGATATGTAATCCAGTGTGAGTGTGTTTATCTGTGTCGAAGCGTTTTGTAGCTGCGAGTCCTCGCCATATGTGTGTACGTGTGTGTTTGTCTCTCTCTCTCTCTGTGTGTACAGTATGGCTTATATTGTGTGTTTGTCAGCAGTGGCTCAGTGGGCCAGTGTGCTCTATCTGAGAACTTTTTGATACACACACACACACGCACACACACAAAGCGCAGGGAGGGGAGCCTCGGCGCTCGTGGTTTCGGTGTCCCTCGTTAACATGCTCTGTTCAGGATTTCCTACAAGATGTGGCTACAAAACCAGTTCCAGATTCCTCTGTCTCTCTCTTCTTCCCTCTCCCCTCACTTCCTCCTTGTCTCTTTGTCTTTTGCTTTTGAGAAAGAGCGAGAGAGAGAGAGAGAGAGAGAGAGAGACGTCTGCTTCTAATTTAAAAGTGCTCCCCGGCTGTCCTCCTCTGGGTCCTAACTCCCCTCTGCGTCGAGGCAGGCCGCCAAGTGCCTCTTTAAGAAAAACACAAATTAAATTCATAAATAAAACCGTGTGCCTGTGGCTCGCAGGGGAGCGCTGGTTTGTTTGCCTTCATCCTTCTTATGGGCTCGTGTGTTGAACAAAAGCCGCTCTCGTGCTGCTCTCTCTCGATAGAACACCATGTAACCGTGTAGTTATTGTTCGCTTGTCCCACTCGTTATCGTACGCGACAGCGTTAGATCTCTATAATGTGCGGTTGTGTGCGCCTTGTGATGGATCTGATAACGTGCCCTGATTATAATTAAAGATTGTAGCATGAATTACGGCATGGAAACGTCAACTAAATCTTCAATTTTGTATTGCTTTGTCGATATGTACTGTGATTGTAAATTTACTAGAAATTCAATTAAGATTCTTGAATGGATAAAAAACACAGATGGAAATGTGTTTTTATTGACATAATCCGGTGCCTAACAAATGAAAGTACTGAATCATATTGATTGCAAAGGTCCTTTAAATCAAATGTTGCCATTAAGCTGTCCTGCTCACTGATATACAATGATGTGTGTAATGATCTCACACAATCAGAGCTACGACAAGGAGACGGTGTGTTTACATGCACAAAAGTGAGCTGCTTTCAGTCGTCTTCTTAACCATTCAACAAGGAACCTTTCACTGGTTATGAAACTGGTCTAAATGACCTACATGAACATACAACACCATCGGCAAGATATTGGCTATTTCCATACAATTAGTTATAGTTGAGGGGTCTCCCAGCCTGAAGAGAGAAGCTGCTCTGTAGTTTGGTGGTATAGCATGAAGAAAATGTCTTCTTTTTTTCCCACCATTGTCATATTACAGTTATTAATCTTACACAGCCCCGAATAGATACGTTACCTCATCAACATGCTTTTTGCAAACAGCTGTGTTTTCAAAAAGAGAAGTAGTGTTAAAGGTACATCGCATCCTTCAAAAAAAAGAAGAAGCTTGTGCTACCCAGAACAAGACCTTTATGATTAGAGGAAACACTGCTCTTTCTGTCCACAGGGGGCGCCAGAATCAACACAACAATGTTCCTTGTAGCTGCTTTAAATCCTTTTACAGTAATCTTAAAACTGATTTCCTCAGCTAGATTTCTGGTGCTCATTTCTTGGCCATGTTGATGGTTAACTGGACTTTTCGCATAGCAGTGAGTGAAAGCTGATGATAAAAGTTGAACTAAGTGATGTCTTCTTGCATTTAAGGTAACTCCATCCAAAGTCAGACTAAAAGTGAAACTAACACATACGTTGCCTATGTTGTAGAATTTAAAATGTAAATTTAAATTTCCATCACTGAACATTTGACTATTTGTTAAATCAGACGGACGGATTAACAGTAACAAAGTAGCTGCAGTTCACATAAACACTGAGACTCAGGAGACTCCCTTGTCTCCTCTGTCAGAGTCCCTTCAGTTTGTACATCCAGCATCCACGCCCACCTCTCCATATTGTACAAAAACTTTGCTGTCTGAAAAAACGTTTTCCCATTGAAGAAAACCCTAGGAGCAGATTACGCCTATCAGACCGTAATGTCTGGGAGACAGGGTTGAAATGGCAAAATCTCAGTGGACACATTCCTGTTAGCTCATTGTTCAAATTGGTGTACTGCTCAACTATATTTCAAATGAATTGAAACACTTTCCGTTACTAACTGCCTGTGCTAGGCTGAGTGCTGTTGGGCTCTCTAAAAATGAAGACCACATTTCTTGTAACTTACTTGCGATCAAATACATTTCAGCTCGATGAACGAGTCACTTCCGCTCGCTCCGGCTTTGTGAAACAAGCATGCATGGGTAAGGATGTATGTCTCCGTGCGGCTACATCCGGGACGCTAGTCAACAAGTCTTTGTTGCAGCGTTCCATATTCCCGTTTGACAGAGTGGCCGCGCTCCTGCGATGCTTCCGATTACATTTGCACAAACATGCCACTCACAGATTCCCCCCGAGCTGAATCTGTGATACTCAACTATTACATGAACATGAGGTCAGATGGATACGCACGCTTAGAGTGGAAAAAACATGCCGAGTCTGCATTCCTGATGCTAATGCATGGGAAGGCTGGGGAGGTTTTTCACAAGAAGCTGGCAGTAAAGATAGCAGACGAGACGCGGCGTTGAGCCGTGTATGTTTATGGACACTAGTTGACTGACATGATTTTATATACCTGAAAGGTTTAGGAAAGATTTTACTTAAAACCTATCTTATTTCCTCCATCTGTCTTAGCAAACCCCCTTTTCAAGCCAACTGCTGCTGTTTCCTTCTCTACCGCACACCTGTCCCTCAGATATATGGGCTTTGCTTCCACCAGCCTCTCGGGGTATTTTTCATCGATCACACTCTCATTACTTCATCTCCTTCTCCTTCTTTGCTCATCTGTTGTTTCATCTGCCACGACTGGAGTCAAATTGCTTTGATTGAAATTCCTGAAGGAGACCGTGAAGATTGACAGCCAGCCGTGCAGCAAACATCATCTGCTCAGCCTCGGTTTTTTTTTTTTTTCTGTTCAGCACTGCTGGTAATAAAAATAATGTTTTTGGCGAATGTTGACACTTGGGGAAAACAATTTCAGTGAGAAAGATAAAAAAGATGACCTGCGCTACGGGAATAAAACATATAGATGAACAGGAAGTAGAGAACCGCTTGTATTCCGTGCTGTTGCCACAAAGGCCTGGAGGTTGTTTCTGATTGGCTGGTTTGGTTCAGTGGAGCAACTCATTGGTCATTTCTGTGGAAGGGAAGTTGCAGAGTTTCTCTCCGAGCTTTCAGCAAGGCTTCTCCTGCACCCTCATGCTGCTGGCTTCCTAGGATCATGCTCACCGCTCATCTGTAGTAGCAAAGCTAATGATGAACAGTGGCGATCTACGGAAGGTCGACGTCTGTGCGAGCGTTTGCATTATTGAGGATCCCAGCCCCCATTAAGCTGTTCTAATTGGGCATGTTCCATTTCATCCCTTGAGAGTAAAGGGGGTCTGTTATCCTGGGAAGTATCATCTTTGACAGCTGACACCTGATCCACGCTCTTTACTGAACACGATACTTTGACTATGCACAGTGACCAGCTGACCTGACCCACTATACACAGGTACATCATACATGTTTCGATTAATCAGTTAATCTATCAATTAGTTTTTGGATTCATCGAACTATTATGTTTTTATTACTTGATTAAGTTATCAACAAATTTACCCAAAATAACATTTTATAACTTGTCATTTCTTGTATTTCGGTACTTTATTCAATAATCTTTAATCAGTGAAAAACAAATATGAGTGTGCACTGCGGGGCAACATTCCCCAACAAAAAATAGCCCAGTCTTAACCGGTAATCTGTGTAATGCTAATACATTTACGTCTGGGTGGGGACAAAAAGTAACTGGTAGTGGTAGTGACTAGTAACCAGCATGCTTAACCTACTGTGGCAGAGGCATGACCGGAGATCTTAAACAGAGAATGGGTCAGTAGCAGTACGCGTTATTTAGACATATTTAGACATTTCTCTGTGTAGCGTTAAGTTTAACTTTCACCTCGGTTCGGTCTTGTCCCCCAGTTTAAAACACACCAATGTTTTGCCTCATCCTGGTTGTTCACTGTTATTTTTAATCCGTCGATGAGGACAAACGATCACTATTAAGGCCAGCATGCCAGTAGCACAACAACAAAGCAGCTTCGCCTTTTGGCAAACTGATCAGCGGGGGTTCCCGACACGTCACGCACACGGACCGTGGAATGACACTCCCTCACTGGCACACTGCCGGATCCACTGCGAATCCAGCTGCTTGCTTCCGCTTCAAGTGCTCGAGCATGGCGGTAGGACTGCTTACATCCGGCGCGTCAACGCACGTTACATAAATCAACATATTTATGTATAATGGAAAACGTTTCAAATAAGTCAATACAGTGATGATGACCTTTAAACGTAATGACATTCCTATCAACATTTTTTAGTGCGATGAGGCAACCCTGCTGGTTGCCTCATGGTGATGATGAAACTGCAAAAGGTCACTGCGCCTTTAGGGGTTCCCACCTGCTTTCATCTCTTCATGCTAAGCTAACTACCTCCTGGTTGAAACTTCATATTTAGGCTATAGAAATGAGGCTGGAGTCAATCTAATCATCTTAGTCTTCGCGAGAGAAAGCAAATATGGGTTTTTTCCCCAAAATGAATACAGCCATTCTTTTAAGCCTCTTAATTATATAGTTCTGAATTGAACTCTTGTGACAAATGAGGTATGCAAAAGTAGTTTGTGATTACACCAGTCCACCACATTATTTGCCCATGAGTAACAGCTGAATAATACTTTTACATTGCACATTTCCAGTAGATGCATATACATTTAATTCTACTTGCTGTATGTGATTGGCGGTGCTTTTGTTGAAGTGGCTCTTTTGATTTGATGTGACTCTGAGAGTTCCTTGAGGGGAAGCCCCCAGTATAATCAGCGATTGTTCAGTTTCCCTATACTTCAATTAACTCCATATTATCCAATTTACTGAGTGTATAAGAATGCCTATTATAATCATAAGTTTCGCTCCCATCAGTATTATCTCCCCACGTAACAGCTCAAACAGTTGCAATTCAGCAATGCAAATTTTCCCATATGGCTGTACCCTAAGGGCAAAAACCTACAATTGCATAAATGGCAGCCTCGAATGCTGTACACGTCTATCTTATTGTTTAGAAGAGGTGGAGCAGTGCTTATTCTCATGTACAGAGCAGCTGGGGAAAATGTGGGTGGGGGAGATGAAATGGGTAATGCTCCCTCCTTCCTTGTTGATGTGCCTCCCAAACGAATGGTAGAATTTTCTCAACAAATAGCTCAATCAACAAGTAAATGATCAAACCTAGAGTCGGGATATTTCTCGCACGACAATGGCAGCGTATTTCTGAGACGGACCGTGGCTGGCTGTTTGACCGCGATAACATACGAAGGGACAGATCACGGCCCGTCATTCGCCGCAAAGCCTGCTTACTCGAGTGCATTTAGAACACACTGCGCCGATGTTGTACACCGGTTTAAGAACTGCAGCGTGTCACCGCAGAATAGGCTGCCGTGCCGTCCTTTAGCCATAATGAGCCGCCAGACTGATGAGCGAGACCGAGACGTCTGGGCACTACATGCACTCTTATAAATCAGGCCCCACGTTCTGAATTATTCAATGCATCTCTGCCCCAAGGAAATGGAGGGGAAAAAAAAAAAGGGAGAAAAAGTGAAAGATATGACCACCAGGGAAGAAACAGAATGAAGCAAAGATGAAGAAGCAGTGGGGAAAAAAAGAAAGAGAGAGCGCAGAGGTGAGAGATTGCGAGGCGAAGGAGTGCCGGAGGGCTGGAAAGGGAAAGGGAAAGATGAGGAGAAATGGAGGGAGGTGTTTGGTTTTCTGAGGACGGGGTGACAGGATTTGAAAGTCGGTTGTGCTTTTTGAGGCATGATAACCCTTATCTGCTTTTGATTTTTCCTCTTTTTTTAGCACGAGGCTGTAGGCACGGTTGGCTGCTCTTTTAGCAAGTCGGTCCACCGCTTCCTTCAAACTACTGGATGGACTGCCAAAAACAGATATCCACGGTCCCCGAGGATGAATCCAACTGATTTAAACTTTTTACGTAGCACCGTCATGGGGTTAATAAGGTGCTAATTAGCACATTTCTAATCAATTCCCATCGATCTCAGCCAAACTTTGCCCTGATTAGCTCATTTTAGCTTGTTAGGGGCTCAGCTAACCGATGGTTGGGCAAGTTTAATACGTTATATCTTGGACTTCGATTACCTTGAGGCATACTGGTCAGTGAGATCACATCAGGCAACCTATCAGCTCTTCACACAGCTCCCTCCGGACCCACAAAAGGCTTTCGTACAACTTTTTTCACATGCAGCAGTAAAAGACCTTCAGTCCAACACCGCCCTGCAGCCAATTAGTACATAGACTTTGCTATGACTGCTGAAGATGATGAATCACATCTTGGGCCTCAACTATCATCTACCTAAGGGTTTGGTTTTCCTTTCCAGTGAGCTCTGCAGCCTTACAGAGCAGCTATAGACTCTTGATCTTGTTAATATGCTGCATGCTGGTGTTTTTTTTCTTTTCTTCAGGCAACCACCCTGACTTCCTCAGCTTTTTGGCCCTTGTCGACAAGCCACGCTTTTCTCCATTCACCAGACTTTTCATTGTGAAGTCCTCTATCAGTCCCTTCTTCTCAGGCACTTTTGTTTTCCTCTCTCTCCCTTCCCTCTCCTCCTTCTCAGTAGCTTTTTTCTCCAGTTTTCTGGTATGCTACATTCCCCCCCTAGCCAGGGTTGCTATGGTGATGTGAGTTTTTTTTTTTTTTTTATATACTGGGAGCTTCTTCCAATGATTTTTTCTTCCCCTTCTTACTGGGTTTTTCTTTTGTCTTTTGTTTCTGACTGGCTGCTTTTCTATGCAGAGGATGCAGCCATTGTTGTGCCTCGGAGGGCGGAGGTGCTGTGGCTGCGGCGTGCGCTTATTGCCTGTCTCTTTCTCCGAAAGAGCCCGAGGGTGGGTGTGGTTGGGCGCAGGACGGACAGGTGTCTTTCTCTTTCGTTCTCCGCGCTTGTCTCCCTCGTCTGCGCCCTTCTTTCTTATCCTCGTTTAGCTTTATTCTCTCCATATCCACACCTGTCTTCTTCTCTTCTCTCCGCTCACCGTCCGTCTACCTCAGCTCTTCTCATCCGTCCACCCACCTAGCGCCAACTTTCTCTCCGCAGTCAGCTCATTGAAGTAAATGTGTGTGTGTGTGTGCGGAATTCATGTGCGTAGTGGTCTTGCACTCCGTGTGCGAAGCCATCCGCGCATCCGTCAGGCTTTTGTGGGCGCAGCACGCCGCCGCACAGGGGAAGCGGGGATGGAGCGGCGAGGGGAGACTGCAATTTAAGAGAGTGAAAAGCGTTTAGCGAAAGAGGGAAACCCCCCGTCTGGGGAGAGAAATGCGGGAAACAAGGTTTGGCACCGGGACGCTAAAACGAACCGAAAGTGAGCTGAGTCATAAGAGATGAGATTAAGATGAAACTTAGTTGTTCCCTTTGGGGAGATTATGTCGCTGGCAGCAGCGCAATTAATTTTGCAGAGAGGAAACAACAGCAAAAAAATCCAATCGAATGACAAAAGGCGGAAATAAAGAAAGCAATAAAACAGCGTATGAATGAGTAGGTTGACTGTAAGAGATGAAAATATGGAAAAGAGTATTGATTTTTCAAATTCCTGGAGTTATTAATGCACCTCGTACACATGAAGACTATGTCTGATCAATAAATAATCCAAAATGTAATTCTTACAACAACTAGAACTCTAGAACTCACTAATTTAAACAATAATAATGCTTAAAGTTGGTTTGTCAGTGATGCAAGCTGACTTGTTTTTAAGAAAAGTGGTCTAAGATGTGACTCCTGGTGGTTATATTCATAACATGCTGGAGGACTGAGTCCCAGGCAAACTATCCTCACCAGTTGATGAGCTATGTAGACACCGTGGAAATAAAAAAATAGCATTATTCTTGCAGCGTAATTACAGTATTGTAATTATGATATTTATTTCCGCTGTTGGAGGGAAGGGGTTTAGTGACTAGTCAATAGTCCAAATGATCTCTTCAGATAAAGCAGAAGCTCATAATGAGACGCGGTCGTATACCTGCATCGACACACACACTGAATCAGCACAAGCTGTAAGAGATGCACACTGGTGTGTGAAAGGGCTTCTAAAGACATTGACACTGACCAGAAGAGAGACATGAAATCAATTGTTATTAGGGTGTAAGGAGATACTGACACCACCGCACAGGGCAGAGTTAGCTAACACCTACAGACCTCGAGGTATAAGGTATCAGGCTAATACAAGCTGTGAGCTAATGGAGCGCCCCCTAGAGGTGACTTTTCACATAAACAAGGTTGTTTGACCCCAAAACCACTGTTCTATATTATTGTAGCACAGGCTTTGCCACAGTTAAATGGATTAATATGAATCGGAGACAAACGAACAAAATGCATTTGCGAGGTTTTAGGCAGCGCAAATTGAGGACCGAAAAGTGAACGAAAGAAAAGAATGAATACATGGGAAGCGCCTGATGGACAGACACAAAAACAGAGAGGAAAGAAAAGGAAAGGGTAGAGGACGGAGCACAAAACGGAAGGATTTATTAAGCAAGTGTGTGTGTGTGTGTGTGTGTGTGTGTGTGACCAGCAGGTAATCATACACTGCTCAAGAGTTAAATCAATGAAAGACGTAAACACAATCATTGAATTTAGCCAAAACAGTTGAATTGCTGGATGTTTATTGACATCTTAACTGAACCCCTAAATTGGACCATGTGTCGTTTACGTGCCTTTGCACATCCGGCGCCGATGTGCTCCGAAAAGGTAAAGAAGTCGACGGGCCTTTGTTTTCTCGGTGCTGTTTTCCCCGCTCGCACGATATCTCTACCCCTCACTATATTTATCTCGGGCTGCTGCTCCGCTACGCAGACAGCTGAACAACATGAAAGGCCCTTCGCCCATCAGACGAACACATGCACGCACCCACGCTCGCACGTGTAAACAAAAAAAACAACACACACACACACACACACACACCAGAGGGAGAAGTATCAGCTACCCTCCGTAGAGTTCTGATCAAAGCCTCACGCTCGTCTTCCCGTATACGCGTGCAAACGCAGGCTGGAGGTTTAAAAAGTGTGACATTACGGCAGGTATGCAAAGCGCACATCCACCCGTTCCCCTCAGGTGGTGCGTGCACACATGCATGTATGTATGTATGTATGTATGTATGTATGTAAGCGTGTGTGTGTGTGTGTGTGTGTGTGTGTGTGTGTGTGTGTGTGTGTGTGTGTGTGTGTGTGTGTTCTACGCGAGCCAATTCAGCAACACCAAAGGCCTCTAACCCCCCCGAGAGGCCTGAGTCAGCAACATCACTGTCAATGAGGTTGGAGAATATTAGAGCGTGTGTGTGTGGGCGGACGATGTGTGTGTGTGTGTGTCTCCGTGTGCGTAGCGTGTCATGAAATATGCATCGTTGTCATGCGAGCGCGGGGAATGATTGAGCGCATGTTTGGTGGGATCGCTGCGAGCATGTGTGTGTAGGAGTGTGTGTGCGGGACTCTCTTCCTTTGTTCCGGTATTAGTGATTATGCTTATTATTTGCTTCGCTTACTTCCACCTCCCACAGGCGCACACACACACACACGCACACACACAATCAGCATCTCAACGGCAACAGACGTAGCAGCATCTGTTTTGGCATAAATGATGGTTCATGAGAGGCAGATAAAGAGATGTGGAGATGGATGGGACGAGCTTTGTGTTAAATGAATAGCAGGATTTGTGTCAAACGGATGGCTACACAGTGATTTTAACAAATAAGTCTTCCAGGGGAACACAGCTTGGCTGCTGTTTTACCCATTCAGCCCTGTTTTTTGGCACCACATTTTTAAAAAAGCACAGATTAGCAGCATACCAGCGCAGGCACATTTTTTCCCGCTGAAGTAAGATGTGAGAGCCTGCTTTTAATGATAAACAGCAATTATTTTACTCTTATATGAGAGAAGGTCCAGAAACTTACCTTGTTTGGTTAAAGTACAAAGGAAATATATTTTCCCACTTACCTCTTGTGGTTTTTTTGCCATGTAGATCATTTTGGTTTCATATCTGGCTCTGAGATCTCTGTTGGCATCCCAGTACGATTGGAGTCAAATTAGATTTTGTGAGGCAGGACCATTGACTGTATATAAAGATCGACAACACGTCTCCGCTTCTTCCCATTGTACAGAATTTAAGCCAAAGTATCCTGTATACGGATGCTGCCGTCTTGCATTGGTGATATCATTTGGAGCCAGAATAAATGTTCTTTCTCTCAAACCGCAGATATGTTGAAACTTAACATTTCTTTATGTTGAATCTTTACATTTTTCAGTTTGGTCTCGCAGCACTGTGCTATTGGTCTGATTTGGCTTAGGCGCAAAAATAACCTGATTAGGTTGAGTAAACATCATGTTTTGGGTCAAAAATACCTTTTTTGGTCACCGCAGACACAACTTTAAATATCCAGCTGTGTCACATGCACAAATATTGAAACCTAAGTATGACAGTAAGGTCAGACGCACGTAATGTGAATGATATGTCAGTATGGTATGTACGACACCTACAACTGTGAACATCATATCATCGAATGTTTTGACTGTCAAATCTGCACGTGCAAAGTAACTGAGCCATAAGTGAATGTAATGGAGTAAAGAGTCAAATATTTCTTCTGTTAAGTGAAGTGGAGAAGAGGTAGTGTAAGGGGGAAACACTGAAGTGCAAGACCTCAGAATTGTACTTAAGTACTGCAGATTAAGGCGAGATGTACAAATACACAATACACACATTTTCACTTAACTAATATTATGGAACATGTGTATTTAGTTGGTTGATTGAAACATTCAGTATGTAGGTTTATTTCCATGATGAACAGAAGTGTTAAATTGAAACACTGGTCGGCTTAAATCTCTGTATTTTCATTTTACGATGTGTGTGTGTGCGCGCGTGTGTGTGTGTGTGATGGATTGGCTGTGCGAGGGGACGCCATCATTTACTGCCACTGAAAAATCTGACACAACCCCGCTGTCCCACTGACAAACTGGCCGGGACTATTCTATATGGATGAGTAACTATGTAGTCAATTCTGTTCTCCCGCCTGTGTGTGTGTGTGTGTGTGTGTGTGCTGCCCGGCCTGGTCGGGTTATAGAGAGCGGGGTGTGTGTCGTGTACACGCCTTGTCTTTACACACTTCCTCCCTCGTGTAATGACGGAGTGTGTGAGGCAGGTTTGCCTCGCTAAGTATACCTGAGGGAATTCTGCAGTGTGTAGGCTAGCTTTATCATAGCTGACATGCTACTATACGTGTCGGGAAAGAGAGAGTGTGCATCACTGGCGGACGGCCTTGGTCGACCCCTAACGCACTCAGCGTTCAACGCTACTGCCTAGACACAGTCATCCATCACACTTACCTACACACAAACACACACTCGCACCGCAGAGAAACATATACATCACACTATAGGCTATGCAAACATGCGGGGAGACTCGCGAGCACTTCAAAATGTAACGTAAAAGTAAATAAATGCACACAAAACCAACGGTCATTGGTCATATTTGAGATTTATTTACCTAAACACAGTTTCATCATTTTTCCACCCGCAGACGTGAAACAGAACACAAACGTGTCAGGTACGTAATATCACGCTGATGGACGTTTCACGAGAACATTTTAGACACTTTATGGTTATAATCCACACAACGGCGCCGGGCTGAGCGCTGACTCTGCGACAGCGACCACATTATTTCCCACGCAAACACTGTGAAATGATAAATGCGTTTTTTATGACGCTTTCGATTTAAATTTAACAGGAAATCGGCAGCATGAGCCAGAGGAAGTCTCTGAAGCAAATGCTCTCAGCCATTCTCAAATGCACTACCCAGTTTTATGAATGCATCCATGGACGAAGGGAAACACCTTCTGTGAAAGATGCCAAATATATATGAATAAATGAGTAATATTTAAATAGCTTGTTTGATTTGAAAGTCTAAACCCCAAGGACACTGATTTTATTATCATTTGGTACACAGAAAAGCAGCCATCGCAATAAAGAACCTCAAATCATCGCAAAACGATGCACCGATGTTCAACACTTTCTGTTGATCGACTTGCTGTTTCAGCGCTGCAGTCGACAATATTAATAAATAAACCTTATGATGGAATAATTAAACTGGATTATGGAGGAAACATTCTATCAGCTTATCAATAAAATCAATAAAACGAGGAGAGATTGACATGAAACATACATAAATACAGTCTGGACTAGTCCCAGCCTAGTCAGCGAGCAGGAACTGATGAAGCCTCTTGGATGAGAGGTGAAACGTCTTCAAGACAAAAACCAAACCCAGTTGCGTTCGATTCAATTTCCTTGAGATAACTATGACCTGGATGAATGAGAATATTCACAGGCATAAATACAGTCTAACCGTCACTGAGTTCAATTTGAGTATCTTAAAAATAAATCAACCCTTGACATCCAGATTAACATTTTAGTTCAATATGTGCGAGAAACTCAAAGCACTCGGTGACACAGATCGTGTCCTTAGTCGAATACTGATTTCAAGCACCAAACAGTGCAGTGTACTGTCGAGTGTTCCATATTTAACCAGAACCCTGGCCCCTGGAGTCCTGTGCTTTGTATGCCTCAGTCATCCACACTGACCTCCTGTGACTCCTCTGTGGTACAGGAACGCTACACTTCCTTTACTGGAAAAAACATCGCCAGCGAACATGATCCGGGCGGCAAATAGGTGCACAATGTATTCGGCCACTCGAATGAGTGCGTGCATGTGTTTTTGAAGCAGAAGCAGAGAGGTGGACCAGAGGACGACGAATGACAGAGACACTACTGGAAGGAGGTAGAAATTAAAGCTCAGATGAGAGCAGAAAGCTTCAAATGTGGTGGAATAGAGATAGCTGCTGCTGGTAGCCCACCGCTGCTCCGTGTAAAACAATAAAAGTCGATTCATGTCTACATTCCTCAGCTGGTTGTAAAACCTGCTCGCCTGCTTTAAACGAGGGCCCTGCCAGTCTCTTTCCCAACATAGGCCTCTTCTTCTTCTTCTTCTTCTTCGGGACACTTTACAGATGCACACACACAGTCAGATCGAATCATTCCCTCATATCAGGAAATACCTTCTCGGCCCAGAACATTCCTCCGATAAGTGAGTGTGTGTACGGCTAAGTTCATATTCAGCTTTGTGTGTATTAGGGGATCGGCGCACACGTTCGAAGCCGATCGGAGCCCCGCTGCGACATGTGAAAAGTCGTGGGGAAAGAAAGATCATTGTCCCAAATAAGAGACATCGAGCGGTTTCTGGCTGCGGCGCAAGAATAACAAGTCATTTTGGTGTTTCCTTGGCTGGAGGGCGGAACAAAAGCGGAGGGGATCTAGTCAAGCCCTCATTTGTGCTTCATTCATGGCCCGGGCTGACTCGTTCAACATTCCTCGCCTCTCCGCTAGCATGAGACTCCCGTTGTGGTGTTGGCTGCAGCTCCGTAATCTGGATAGAGACGGCCACTAAAGTCATATCCCTGCAGGATTATGAACCGCTGAGTTTGGGAATCGAAGACTTTTATGAGTTGTCTGCAGGTTGTTGCATAATACTGCTCTACACTGAGCTGAAATCCATGTAATATTAAGGTTTGTTTGGTCATATTGCTGTTTAGACACATAGTCTATTTGCTGGTCTTCTTACATGTGAGTCAGTTGACTACTCATCTGCCGTGGCACCGGTGGACCTTTCAAGTTTGAGAAAATTGACAAATTGCGTCCGGGAGAAATCTTAGCTCTAGGTTGGAGATTACGTGTTTACAGGAGAACGGCCTGTGTTACAAACTGAGGATGTGGAGTTTGAAAGACGTGGACATTCACCAGGCAGGGGAGGTCTGATAACAAGGCTAAGGACGTGTCTACACAGTTTAGCTTCCATTAAACAATCAAACTGTCTGCACAAGCTGTGTCATGGCGTTCCCTTTGTGCAACACACATGTAACTACCATCTGTCGTCATTTGTAACGCCTCAAGTATGTTTTTTTTCCGTTTTACATGCATAACTACAGAGATTGTGCATTGTGCCTAAGCACTGCCGAAAGAGTCCCTTGAGTCTTGCTACGTCTATTTTGGAAAATGGAGTGTTGATGATGATCTGAGGAGTCTCACGGTCTGGGGAATGAAGCTGCTCTGTAGTCTGGTGGTACGGCAGTGGATACTTCTGTATCTTTTGTCCAGATGGCAGCAGGGTGAACAGACTGTGGCTGGGGTAGGTGTTGTCTTTTGGTATCCTTTGGGCCTCCGTGCAGACATCTCCCTTCACAGATGTCGCTGATGCTTTGTAGATGGCACCAGTGATCTTCTGACCGGTTTTAATCACCCTAATTTTTCCATAGGAAGTAGAGCCTTTTGACCAGGGTGCTAATGTGTGATAGGCTCTCAGTGATGGTAATTCCAAGGAACCCACCTGCTCCACCTCTGTTCGACTGATGAAGACAGTGGTGTGTGTCTTGCCTTTTATGCTTTTCTATCTAAAATCAAAAAATTGTCACGATGATGGCGCTATGAATAATGAGTGGTACCACGAATGTCTCTACACAAGATTTCACGGCGATGGAACAGTCTCGACCAAAGTGGTAGAACGAAGGGCCTTGCCATCGCTACAGCCGTGCTGCTAAGCATGGCTAAAAAGATGCTATCAATGTGCGTATACTAGGGACTTTTTCACCATTTGCATCTCGTGATAACGTGAAATCTGTATCTCAGCATGCTACGTGGACAAGAAAACGAATCATCAGATTAGTCTGGAGGTGGCCTGGCTCAGGTCAGAGCCCAGTCAGGAGTCAATGCAACCGGTGCAGAACAGCAAATCTAAAGGTATCTACTAATCTTCCTTGATATCTCAAGATTCCTGGCAAAACGCTGTAAACAAGGCCTTCCTCTGCGAAGGAATAATAAGTAGAGCCCATACGACAGCACCGCTTCACCAAGGTTCAGGAACAGGAACACTCGGCACCACGAGTTAAATCCAAAGGCCTGAGATCAGATTGCTCCATCCAGACAACACGCCTCTACCAGACCTGCGTAAATGGACTCCAAACAACATTACAAAAAGACAGAAATACGGTCACTATGAATCACCGTTGAACAGCGTCGGTTGGCGGTGGAGAGCAGCAGAATGATTTCCATCCTGACTGCGAGCTTCGGCCGTGTTATTAAATGCGTGCGGCGCGATGCTGAGAGGCAGCGTCGCAGAGTCTTGGCTGTTGTCGTATCCTGTGCCTGGATACACTTCCTGGTTGGCTGGTGGGAAGTGGCTGTGCTTCGTCTGAGGGCAGCTCTGCCTTGGATCACTCTGTTTTTATTATGAAAGCAAAGCATAACCTAGTCCTAAGTCTATGCGTCTGTGTGTGTGTGTGTGTGTGTGTGTGTGTGTGCTTGTTTTGCGCAGGCCTCCCAACCCTCACCCTTTTCCCTTACTCCCCCTATGACCAGCCTCAAATTACTGTCTGCCAATATGCTCATCCTCCCCTCCCTCCAACCCTTCCTCAGTTTACTCTTTCATCTCACTTTCTGCATTTCCCCTGACCGCGCTCCAGCCTTTTCTTTCATTCACCCCCTCTCTCTCTCTCTCTCCACTCGTCCCCCTTCCCCTTTCTTTCCTCTCTGTGGTACGTCGGCTTTGTAGGAATGTCTCCGGCTCCAGTCCGCTAATCAATTCCCTCCTGAGTCAGTCACTTCTCTTTCTCTTTTTTTTGAACACTCATCCCCCTTCTCTTCCTTTCTCCAGCGCCGCATCTTTTAGACGTGCTTCGTTTTCCCATTTTTACACCCTCCCATGCCTCTCGCCTAACCAGTTTTTTTTTCTAACCTGTCATTGCTTCCCCTCCTCGTCCACCTCCTGTATTTGCTCTCCTGCTATCTCTCTCATTTTCTCTCATTATGTCGGTTTTATCTCGCGATTTGTTCCCTCCCACTCCCTCCCATCCTTATCCCTCTCCTCTCCTCTCCGCTGGCTGTGTTTTTATGGGAACTGGTGGGAGGCTGCGGTGGTCCATCGTGAGTTATAGTTTGTTTTGATGTGCTGGTACAGATAGAGATAGAGGCTCAAGGGCCGGGGCACCGGGAGCGCGTCGCCAAAAAAGCACCGAAGAGGACAGGGATAGACACACTCGGCCGTAGGAAAGACAGAATAGAAGGGCAGACAAAAGGAGGAGAGGAAGTGGAGGGGAGTAGGCGTATGAGTGATGGCTCACTTCACAGCGGCTGGTTTTTACCTCCCAGTCAACCCTCAGGACGGCTGGTCTGAATGAATTAAAGCCGGGCAGACCTCCAGAGATCCTCTCGCTGCATGCAGCGATGACGGGGGGGAGGACAGGGGGGACAGTGCCCCCCGTTAGGGAGACAGAGGGAAAACCCCAGAGAGGTCCCTGCGTGGCGTGAGAACCATGTTAAAGCTACAGATGGCAGCCTGCGAGGATTATGCAAAGAAGGGCAAAAAGCAGATGACTGAGCACAGTGAACACACGTTCTTCCGAGGCTTTCGAGGGAATATCTGTCGGACCCCCCCCCCCCTTTTTTATCAATTCATTTACAGTGTTTAAAGTGTTGCTTTGATTCCAAGATCAGAAGATGATTCGATCCAAGAGAACAGACTAGCGTTTGATCACTGGAGCAGCTCCCGCCGAAAGGTCAAATATAGCCTCCAAAACATTTGGAAAAAAAAAAAAAGGTTGTTTGCCATCGCTTTCCCACACCGCCCGTACTGCTTTTCATCTGGCGCCGCCATCAGGAGGAAGACATTCTTCCCAAAGTTCCTCCAGAGTTACAAGTGGCAGTCACAAAACTGATTCCTTTCGCTGCTCTCTGATCAGTCGCTGCTATGGCTGAAGGTGCCTTAGGCGAAAAACTTTAAGGGAATTCACTTTCAGGAGTCGTCACAACACGATCTTATTAATAGTTGCTCATTTGCACATACAGCAGACATAGAGCAGAATTATCATTTAATTGCGGTCGTGTTTCGAGTTCAGCCGATGAATGAAAGCCTAACACTCGCTCTCCTTTTAGCTCTTTAGCTGCTGAATGTGTCATTGTGTGCAGCGACTAATCGTTAACTTTGCCCCCTGTTGTTTGGCGCTGGGCGCGTAGCGTAGAGTGGCTTTATAAAAGCTTTTTTTTCTGCTGAAAACAGCTTCCTGCTGTGGCTGGGAACATGGATGAGAGTGATGGGATGGGAAACATAAAAGTCGCAGGTCTGAAAACCAAAACAGTGAGCTGCAAAGATGCCAGGACACGTTGTAAAGCGAAAGGGAAATTGGACCATAATTCTCTGTCAGTTTGTCATTACAAGCCGCGTTTTTCTTATGACACAGTAATGTGATCAGTTGTTAATGTAAGAATATAGATTAGTGCAGCTTTAAAGGGATATTCTGGTGTAAGTTTAATCCATGGTCTAACACACCTTGACACCGAGTAAGACTCCCCCTCGAGAGGTCAAGTTTGCTGACCGCTAGCTTAGCTAGTTTTAGCAACCTCAGAAAAGACCGCACGAAAACAAAACACTGCAGCTTATGTCTCCAACTAGAAACCGCCATCAAAAAGCCACAAATAATGGTGTATAATAAAGAGTCTCTCGTGCAACTGACCATACGTCGTTTTATACATATTGACGCGCTACCAACACTGTTGTTTTTCCTTCTATCGCCCGTCTCACTTTAGCTCGCTGCACAAAACACGTCTTAAGAACAATGTCATTACCGATTTTTCTGTGACTGCTTCACAATAAAATCCACCGTGTGGTTAGCCATTTATGTGAATTTAATTTGAAGCAGCGTCGGTCGGAAACGTTCACTTTGCCTTAGCGGCGAGTGACTTAATATGGCTCTAATATGACAGTGAGCCTTCTATCTACGAGATACAATCGCAAAAAAAGTCCTGTTGCAGTGTATGCATGCGCTCTTTCTTTCCTGTGAACCCCCTGTGCGTGCGTGAAGCAATTTGAATCGCCACATGGGGACTGTGGACTCCGCCAGCGACAATGGAAGTGTAACCAACGGTTGCTTGTCTCACGAGGACGGTCTCGATTTAGCTTACTGCTCAAACCAGGAGCCTTTAAATGAATGCCATTTCCCACAGGTACGACATAATTAGACTCTAACAACTTCTTTTCCTTTGTTCAAAGCTCCGATCCCCCTTTCTTCCCAGGACGCCGCCGCGTCTCTTCACGGGCAGAAGTAACTAACTTCTCTCTCTCTCTCTCGTTCTTGTAGCTTGAGTAGCATTTGTGTGCACTGAGTCACTAACTTCATTAGGGCTTTTATTGACATAATATACTTCCCTCAGATCACGTTGGGTAATTAATACAAGTGTTGATGGCTTTCCGCAAGCATCCAAATGTTGGCATCAAAGTTCTGGAGCCATTACCAGCGAACGGTTAGTCAGCCAAGAACAAAAATCTGGCTTTGCTTTGTGCATTTTGTAATTTCCAATTTTTTCCACTTAAAACAATATGGTTTGAACTCTGTCCTTTAAGCTTTTTTGAAGTCGTAAAAATCACTTCCAACAATGTTCTTTCTCTATTAATTAAGTCCGCATGTTTCCCTCCGAGAGCGTTGCAGAAGCTATTTTTTACTTACGCTCTTGTAGATTTCTAAACAAGACATTTACATTTCTGCCTGGGTAATAGTTCCTCCTCTGCCTCTTTTTTTTTTTCCCCCTCTGCTTGTCCCGATTTGATTTGTACAGCGCTACTTCCCACTCCGCCTTAACCCCTTCTCCTCTCTCACACTCCCTCCCTCCCTCTCGGGCCTTGGGCTGGTATGCGACCTCTCTCTACCACCTTCTCTCCCGCTCGGTCTCCCCGTCGCCGCTCGGCTGTTTTTCTTGCGTTTTCGTAGCCCGCGTTGCAGCGATTTGCGCCATCTCCCATGATCAAAGCGGAAGCACTAAGTTCTCGTCCCTAAGAGGGTCAATTGAATCATGGCCACTTTCTCTTTCATCTTCTGATCCCGCCGCCTTTTTCCCCCCATCCTCTGTCTGGCTACTCGGCTCCGTCCCTCTGCTATTTGTCAGGGAATTTACATTTTCTGCGCCCCCGCTCCCCATTCTCCATTTCTGTACTCTCTTTTCCCCCCTCCCTCCGCTTCCATTTACTGTACCGTCTGCTTCTTCAGTCAGTCAGCTGAGTAAACAGGGCCGGTTTATCTAGACTTTCGTGACGTCAGAGAGCTGTCCCACAACCTCGATCATCTGCCTCTGAGGTCGCGGGTCATTATTTCTGGTTTCCCTCCGGAGACCTCTGAGAAGAGAGCATTGAGTCGTGGCCCGGCGACAGCAAAACACCAAAAGCAAAACAAGACGGCTTTTCAATAAAAGCTAAAGTGCTGAGGTGCCACAGCGGCGTCCATTTCTGCGCCAACAAATCAAATTGCCAGGCAGAGTTTAAAAACGGATGCCAACTGAATATGCGGAAGGAAGCAGCAGCAGCAATCTGATTTGAGTGGATGTCTGAAAGGTGAGCGCCTTCTCTGATCGGCCCTGTCAGGACCCCCGAGAGGGAAGACGGTCGGAAGGGCCGGCTCGATTTAGTCGCTTCATTGAAAGTTTTCTTTCTTTTGCCGTAAAATTAGTTCGTCCCACATTTCGATGAGAGAAAAAAAAAATGTCTTGTGTTTATCCCTCGTCCAAACAAATCACTGTTGCCACAGAAGTGGGCTGTTTTTCATTTTAAAGCATGTATGGGTTTACTTTCAGCTGATGCGAAACCAAAACTCAATTTACAACCTTTGACCTGAAAGACACATAAAAGTGAGTTGCAGCTCTTGGCGAGTGTGTGTTGAGATTGCGCTGGATGGTTCGTGATAGACTGGGAATGGATGCGGTTAAAGGGGTAATGCAGATTTGTTTACGTGAGGTCACTCGAGGGTAGTTGCGTGGCGAACTCTTTACTGCGTTTAGTTAAGCAGCGACTTGCCAAAAAGTTTTTACTCTTGCTTGAGATGATTTTCCCTTTTTTTTAAAAAAAAAAGAGTCAATGTTGAGAAGAACGTCAAAGTTCTGACGTCGCAAACATTTAACTCACATGACTGATCGAGAGAAGAAGAAGAAGAAGTAGAAAAGACAAAGCTATTTCTTCCAGTTTCCCTTAAAGGTCCGGTTTGTAAGATACGAAGTTGATTGTTGAGTTTCATTTCAATCATTCATTCATTCATTGTCAACCGCTGATGGTCGCGGTAGCCGCTTTATCCCTTTCACCAAGGGGTCACGGGGAGGTTTCTGGAGCCAATCCCAGCTATCTAAGGGCGAAGGCAGGGTACACCCCAGACGAGGTGCCAGCTCATCGCAGGACCCTTACTGATGGCAGAGGCCGCCCCATAAGGTGCCAACTGCACATCAGGAGCGATTTTGGGGTTCAGTATCTTGCTCAAGGATACCTGAGCTCAGCTCCGCCCTGGGGAGCCAGGATTCGAGTTTCATTTCCAACTAGTCAAATACTGACGCTTGGGTTCGTAGGTCGGGCCGGCCAACAACCCACGGTGTCAGCATTTGACAAGTTGGGAACGAAACTCAACAATCAATACATCTGGGACCTTTAACAATCCCATTCCCAAGATTGAGAAATAATCTCACATTCCCTCACAGCTGGCCAAGCCAACAAGATTCCTTTCTTCTTCTTCTCTGACGCTGATTGGTGTTGGGCAAACAACAGGTTTAGTTAATGTTCCCAACATCTACTTCTTTTACCCCGTCGCAGCCGTGTGTAACACAGCTTATTCTGCTAACCTCTGAAAAAAACTTTTGGAGCATTCGCTTCCAAACCAGTTAATGGCAACTTCAGAGCTGCCTCGGATTCACTGGAGCAGTCGAGGCAGTTAGCCACGATGGAGGTGTGTGTTCCGTTGCCTTGTTTTGTCACAGTGTCTCCTGGCTGCTGCTGTTTATCTCTCCCTAATCACTAAAGCTAAACTCCAGTCCTTCAGCCGCAGACACACAACAATCTCCAGGCCTGAGAGGACCTGAAGGAGCGCCGATAACACAAACGCACACTCACATACATGCGCGTATGCACTTGAGTAGAAGTACATAGATACCCACGTATGCACAGACACACAAACACACTTTGGTGCACACACTGTGAAGACGCACGCGAAACCTACACGTGCAGTCAGACACGCACGCTAAGAAGCCGCGAGAGGCTAATAAACTAATACCCGCTATCTGAGCGGGAGTGTGTCTGTCTGCCTCTGTGCGAGTGTGTGCGCGATAAGTGAAGTGGAGTAGAAAGTTCAGGCCTAATCAGCGGCCGCCTCCCTCTAATGGCTCTCGTCACTGTCCACTCACGGCAGCGCCACATCTCCACAACAAACACACACCCCCTCCACGGCAGCAGACAGACACACAGACGGGAGTGATTGGGCCGGGCGTGCACACACACACACACACACACACACTCATGCATGTGCAGGCAAACACACACAAACACGCGATGAAAATATATCCCAGAGAGGCGGTACTTGGCATTTGGCGTCAAAGAAAGAAGAAAATAGTCACATACTTGAAATCAGTTTGCCGACTGATTCAGACATTTTGTGAGAGCCGCTTACATGCAGCGAGCAGAAAAAAACTGACGTGTACGTGATAGCACGCAGTTTGAGTATGTTTGAGTTGGATGATGGTGGCTTTTCAACCATCTCAACTTTAGACTTCAGCGTTTGTTAAGTTGCCAGGCCAAGAGTTCACACTGAGAAATGATAGCAGGACAAAGACGTCCATGTTTTCTGTTGCCGGTCTCATCATGTACCACTTTGTACAGCGAGGAGTGATGGTCTGACAGCTCCCATAGTTAGAGAAGTGCAACCGTACAGCTGAGCTTAACTTCCTCATTATGTTATCGTAAAACACACCAAATCAAAACTCTTCCTGCCTGCAGTTTGCTCCTGGAGTCATAGTGAGAGCTGCTGTAGAGCTGCTGTCTGGTGTCCAGCCATTTTCACTGGGAGGCCATTTGTCTGTGGCCCATTGTACCAGGACCAGTCTGCTGGCTGGGCTAATTAGCTCCAGGGCTACCTGAGCCACTTGCTAACGGCAGGCAGTCACTACAGCCAAAGGGGAGCGTGTCTATGTTCCCCTCTTTGTATGAGACTGGGGAACATAGCACCCTTTTTTAAAAAAAAGGGTGCTATGTTTCCCGCTTTTCCCAAAAAGGGTCCTATGTTCCCCCAATATGTGTGTGACTGGGGAACATAGAACCCTTTTTTTAAAAAATGGGTCCTATGTTCCCCGGTCTCTTACTTTTTCCACCATTACTGAAAAATTTCATGGCAGATAGGCCTATGTAGGCCTACGGGCTAACCCTACCCTAACCCTAACCTAGGACCCTTTTTCAGAAAAAGGGTCCTATGCTCCCCGGTATGTATTGCTACAGAGGAACATAGGTCCCTTTTGGGAAAAACGGGGAACATAAGACCTTTTTTCTAAAAAAGGGTCCTATGTTCTCCAAGTGGGGAACATAGGGATGACCCAAGCCAAAGATAGGAACAGCAAAAAGTAGCTAGTCCAGCATAGTTAGCAACAGGTGGGTCTGCTGCCCCCTATAGTTTAGGAGCTAC
The DNA here is from genome assembly GCA_039737535.1 of Lagodon rhomboides. Classification (NCBI taxonomy): domain Eukaryota; kingdom Metazoa; phylum Chordata; class Actinopteri; order Spariformes; family Sparidae; genus Lagodon; species Lagodon rhomboides. The sequence goes on along the minus strand of CM077804.1, from coordinate 7,356,522 downwards.
CTTCAAATTCTGGCCATTTTCCTACAAATTACACCTTTAATCAGCGATTAATCTGCCATGTTTTCATAGTTAAACAAAAGGAAATTATTAATTGGCTAATCTAAATAGCTGGAAATAAATGCTCTTTCAAGTCACTAGTTGATCCTGTTTACACTGTAACCATGGACCGACGAGCAGCCACCTGGATACCTTCTGTTGCTGAGTCACGACACCGCTTCCCTGGACGCGTCGAACGCTCGCAGAAGTTTCTCAGGAAACGCGCGCCGAATAAAAACACAACAGCACACGAGCAGTTATTTTGGTTCCTCTCCCGACGCTCGGGGTGATGGAGAGGGAGACTCGGGGCCGGGCGAAGACTGCATTAGATAATCCCTGAAGCGAACCCAAACTGTAACAATAACAGAGCTATCATCACCAAAACTATCTGCTACGCGCACGCACACACACACACACACACACACACTCACAGACACACGAGCTCACATCCCCGTCCAAAGTCAGATCAGTGTGGGAATGTTTGTGCCAGCACGAGCGTCTTGTGCTGTGTTGATGTTGTGATTACAGGGGGTGTTTAAGGTTGAGGATGACTCATCTCGCACACACACACACACACACACACACACAGAGGCTCACGTAGACACACCGCGCGCCCACAGTAATCTCGATAAAGATCATCAGTCACTCGCCCTCTCCTCCTCCCTTCTCGTCCTCTGACAATGCTTACAGCTCGCCAGGATTTATCCTCGCCCCGTCACTCGCTTAAACATCTTTCTATAAACGCTCCCATTCCGACGCGCCGCTCGGGGGGCCGAGAAACAACCGGGATCAGAGAGAGCCGCGCTAATTGAAATCGCCATCAGAGCCGGTTTTTAAAGCGCCGTTTTTATCTCCGCGCTATACGGGGTGTGTGCATTTCATTAGAACGAGCCAAATTCACGACTCGCTGAAGTGCCATTTCGGAAAAAAAGCGAAAAAAGGCAAATCCTCCTCTCCTGTTTTCGTCCCCGCTCGTCCGCCTTGTTTAGCTTTTTCGATCCTGCGAGGGATATTATTCACGAGACATGCCTAAACTCTGTCAGACGACCGTGCTTAAGAAGATTTATCGCCCCTCCTGCTTGACGTTTCCATTTTTCTAAGGCTCTTGTTTTGCTTTGCCCCTCGCATTTTCGCTCGTTTAGGATCGCGTATTTACGCCGGCGTGTATACACACACTCCACATCACGCCTCAGCCCCTCGTGCTCGACCGAAGCTCCCTCGCAAAGAAAAAAATAGAGTTACCGCGGCATTCATTTGGAGCCAAGTTGCTGTCCAGTGGGTTGTTAACTTTGTCTAACAGTCAATTGATGCCGGACAGGTAGCGTAAGAACAGGCTAATGCACGCAAACGATGAGCTACGAGGTGCCAAAAAAGCTCTGTAGACCCGAGGGGAACACACACTGTCATTTTTATTTCTGTGGGGGTCATTGCTATGAATGACACAGTATCATCTGATCCAATTTTAGTATAAGAAAATTGATTAGTACAGCTTTGACTTACTGCCAAAAATCCCAACGTTTCACACAGTTTCATTTCAGGTTTTAGAGGTTTTAAAGAAACATGTGGCTAAAGAAATCTCAGAGGACAGCTAGAATATTTTTATTGTATGTACAGTGATGGAGCAGTCATACAAAGCATGATATTAGTGAGAATAATTCACTCATCTACCGTAAAACCATAGCTTTGGACAAATGTGAGTATATCGGCAGCATCTGAGTGAAAAATTGTGTATTCCCGAAGTTGTACCGGCTCATCAGACCTATTTTAAAGATTACAGCAGCTGCAACGAAACTCAAAAGAGGAAGCAGGGAGGTGTCAATCAAGCGCACTCCTTACACACCTGCAGAGAGCTAATCAGGCTAATCAGGCTAATCAGGCATCGAGTGAAAACATCTGTGAGGGCGATCCCTGCATGTGGGCTCTGTAACGAACCTCAACCCAAACGGAGGAGGAAGAGCCAAAGTCAAAGAGGTTACATGTCTTTTAGACTTTTAATTGAAAGGGTGTGGCAAGATATATCGAACTTTCTTTCTTAATTCAAGCTTTTTTAGCGGGTTTACCCTGGATGGTTTGCCATGCTAATTTTGATGTAAAAGTGGTGATGTCTTGTGACATTTTTGTACCATTGTCTCAAAAAAGAACCCCAAATTTGCTTCCCCCTATATCTTTTTGAGGCTATTTTAGTCCAAAGTGACCTTTGCCCGCATTCTCACGGTTTCAAAATATCCATTTTCATCCATCCAAGTAATGTTTACAGATGATCTACCCAGCATTTATTAACCTAGTACAGCATTATAAAAATCAGTCGCAACTTTACAATAAACAGTTGCTTAATAAACGGTTTATAAAGCATTGATTGTCAGCAGTGAAAAAACTATTAACTGCAGTTTGATTAATGATGGTTATTATAAAGTGTGACTGACCATTTTGTGTACGGCTAACATTCTATTTTTGCCTTGAAGCAACAACTGGGGCTGTGATCCATAACAAAAAAAATAATGGAGCCATTGGGAGCCATCTTGTACAATGCATGTTCAGCATGTGATGTGACCGTTTGCCAGCCAAGAAGCCAGATACCCGAGTGCTTGAGCTGTGATTCTGGGGGAAATTAGTGTAAACTTTGCCATTTCTTTCAAGAATTATTAGCATAGATACATCGTCGGAACACCCCGGATTTAGAGTCTTGTTCCAGTCCTGTCTGGGACCTGCGCTGCCTCTGTTGTTATAGCTGCCCTATAAGTCCGGCTCGCGTCACTGTCAAGTGCTAAATCAGCTCTGTTGCTCTTCAGATCCAACCATGCTCGGAGAGGCCGTATAGAGGGACGAAGGGAAGGATGATAGGCATCGCGGTACACAGATGGGGGGAATGCGCCACCGAGTCCCGAACAGTGGGAAAGTCCTGAGGGAGAGATTTGTTCTGCTCTCCTCTGCTACGCCTCACTGTCCCTCTTTCTCACTCCTTCCCCGTCTACTTTCATCCCCCCTTCCCTCTCTGTTTGACGATTTGTTTGGTTCCCCGCTAATGCTATCTGTTGCTATTCTCAGAGGCTCCCCGGCTGCGAGGATGGACAGTGTGTGTACACTAGCCTCGAGTGCGGCATCGCATCAACGCTGCCGCGGGCTGAGTGTGTGTGTGTGTGTGGTGGGCGGACGGGGAGGGGGGGCGTCTTTGAGGAAAAGAAAGGGCCATAGAGACAGAGCGAGAGAGAGCATGTAGACGAGCTTGGCTACGTTCCACTTTCACAAGACAATTTTACTATCTACTTGTTGACAGAAACTCTCAAAGCACCCTTGATCGTCTGACTTGGAAAAACTCTCAGGGAAAAATCCCCCCCTCTGCTAGAAATGTAGTTTTTGAAATCACAAAGCGAACGGCGCGATTCAGCGCGAAGAGAGGACGTCTCGGAGCAGTCGTCTCCCGTCCCGGCGGCAGCCATTTTAGAGCCTCCTCTCCTTCATGGTGGCATTGTGGTGCAGTCCCCCGGTTGATGAACATGTTGTCGGTAGCTGTGGCCGCGTCGCTCCGCTCTCTGTAAGCCACTGTGCAAAGACAAGACACAAAATTGAGTAATATATGACTTTGGTTAGAACCCGGGACTTTATTGCATGTTGTGAATACGGTTGCATATGGTTCTGATTTGGGTTCCTTTTTTATTTTCCAAGCTGGAGCACAGACACAGACATTCAGCCACACACACGCAGAGGACAAACACAGAGAAATATGAGCACCAAAACACACACACACACACACAAAATCATCGATGCAGAGGTGCAGATTCTGTACACATTGTGGCAGATCGGCCCCTCCAGAGCCACGTGTCTTCCTGTAAGTCCGCTGTATTCACTGATCCCTGCCCTTTGGCTTCCTGACCCCACTATGGCTCTTTCCTGATGGCTGCTCTTGGAGTTAATAGGCAGTCATGGTCAGCGTGCCCTTATTGAGTTGCCTTGATTATATATCCTGTGCTGGTCATGGACTCATTACTTTAATAGGCCCTCGCTGACAACTATACATTACCGCCGCGGAGCCGGGATCTACGCGCTTTCTCTAATGGCTTTTGACACATCTTTTGGTGCTGTAAACCAAACTCAGAGAGGATTTAACTGGATTGAAGTGATTGTAGCCCGGCACAATGGTATTTTTTTGTGCGGGAATGAGCTCGTTCTTGAGGAAATGCAGAAATCGTTTTGGAAAGTTTATGTTGCAGTTGTTAGCATGTTGTTAATGCGAAGCAAACACTGGTCGTGAGTGCTGAATGATAAAATTGAGTGCATTTCCGAAGTCGGTGTTTTCGCCAATGGAAGTCAAGCTGAACAAAATGAGAGGGAAAAGAGGATGTGTTTCGGAGAAAACAAGAGGAGATGGTGAAGCGAGGGGGAATGACGTGCAGCGTCGCTGCCAGGAAGGCGCTGAGCATGACGTCCGCGAACATACGGCAGCTGCACTCAAATATGCACTCAGCATCCTTCGGAAAACTGGTGTGGCGTTGACTTTGCTATGTGGTTACTTATTTTCTAATTTCAAAAAGCAGGAACAAACATGACCATTCATCAGGTTTCACGAACAAGTTGAAGTATACAGCTTTATTGTTAGAACGTGTGTTATTGTTGTGCATGGAAAAACATTCTGGAGTTGTTTAAAAAGGTTTAAAAGATCACCAACAACATTACAATGTTGGACAACTCAACCAGGCCCCACATCAGGTTCAATGACAACACTGAACCAGCCAAAGCAGCATTTACGCATGGTAAATTGAGTGGAAGTTTAGGGAATGATCATGGTTACGACAAATGAACTATAGTTAAGGTTAGGCAAGTCAAACACTTGGTTGAGGATGAAATATGCTACAAAGCCTACTCTCTGCACCAACAACTACAATCCTTTCAATCATTTGAAATGAATGGGAGCTCAACACTTCCCATGTCAAGTTTACTTTTGAGACTTTGGAGGCAGGGATGGAATACAGTGGCTCCTGTCCTTGCCTTTCATTAGACTCATAATTGTACTAATAGCAAAGCATATTAGTTAAAATGTAGAAAGGAGAGCGTGCTACTGTTGAGCGGGAAATTCTCGCGAAACCTTAGAAAGCCCCAAAAGTGGTATTCATGAAAGCCCCTACTTTATTTTCACCAAGCTACATTTTGCTTGAGCTTTGAGTGGTGGCGCTGACCACTTTAAAATGGTTTCAGCTTTACCCTTGTTTTTGTATAGAATGGAGAAAAACAGTTCTAGGCAATACCAACCCATTAGAAAAAAATGTCCACCAGTATGAGGGATGGTTCGAGACGGCCCTCTGGCTCCAACGCGAGAAGCTCCAGTGATGGTGTTGAAAGACAGAAGTACAAAGCGGGAATCGTCTTCTGAGGCACACAGTACTCACTGTCCTCGCAGCAAAAAGCCAGCGTTGTAAGGACACAACATTGTGGAACTGTGCACGTATGTGAAGACATGGTGCCCACCCATACTGTTGAGAAAAGTGGCTTTAAGGCAATGGTAAAAAACACACTGCATTCACAGTACGCAATGCCAAGCCACAAACACTTCACACAAAACAAAATCCTGAACTCGTACAGCAGCTGTCGTGAGAAAGAGGAGCAAATGGCACACACACTCACACATAGCATCAGCTGTGTAGTGTGATAACTTCCACCAACTTGTATAAAACTGCCTCCACAACCACTGCAAAGAATTTGAATAATTAATTGATAGTAACTTCGGTTCCAGGCTATGAATGCGTACTTTCCCATAGTATGCATACCAGTATATGCAATTCAGCCTTACTCTAATGGAAAAAGCATGAAAGGAAATAGGCTATATAACCATATATTACCGTAAAACACTAAAATAATACCACGACAATGAAATGGTCATTCCTGAGGATTTTGACATCTTTTGATGCTACATAACATCAAGTATCTTGATACTGATTGGCCGGCAAGTGTTCATTATATTTCCTGATAACCATATCCCTTTGATGAATTGATCTCTATAATACAATTCTAAATTATTACTTTGAGAAATCTATCAAGGAACAAATGTATTAACAACAAAATAATAGATAGGTAAAAGTAATAATTAAACAGTTCATAGTTAGCTTAAAGTTACAAACTGTACCAAGAGTCAGCTAAAAGTAAAGGATAAAGTATTGAAATAGTTAAAAGCTAAAGTAATGATTTAAACAGTTTATATACAGTAGTTACCAAAAAGGGGCTTAATGGTTGGAGTAGTTGGCTAATAGTAACAAATAAACCATTCTAAGAGTTAGCTAGAACGTATTGGAAAAAAGGTTGGGCCTAGGCTAGTTAGCTAGAAATAACAATTGGTTTAAATATTTGGCTAAAAGTAACGTATCAATTATTAGAGTTAGCTTGAAGTAATGGATGATGAATGAAATTTCTGCCTCTGCCCCTTGTGGCATGATTTAATCAGACCAAATGTTGAAAGGTTGTCCATAACTGTTAAATAACACCAAGTTTAAAATCGATTTAATCGATTTGGACGTGACTAGGTGTTGACGAAGCAGTATGAGTTAATCTGACAAGTCTTTAAAGGGTGCATCTGAAAATAAAAATTGGTTGGGAGCCACTGATGTACAACATTACACCAACTCATCAGGACACACACTCATGAGAAAGTTCAGATACCGGTGGAGTACTTAGTAGAACCTCTTTGAAAACAACGGTGGGAGGTAACTAGGTCAAGAATACACATACACACGAAAACACCTTTTTCTATGAATTATTCATCTCTGCCTCTCTTATTTAAAAGGAAAGTTTTTGTTTACTCGACACCTGATTAACCACAGTGGGGCTGAATTATTGGCAGGGGAAAATGTCGCTACGCTCATTTAATAATGTCTCACACAACAATGTTCCTGCAGATGATAGACTTACTTTTTCCAAACTTCCTGTCTAAAATCAGTCCTCTGTTCCTGCACCGATGATGTCAAAGCAGTCTTCACTAGACCTCACAACCCTTCTTTAATGTATTTGTGTTCAGATTTATTAGACGATTCCAAATTCTGCTCAAAGAATATTCTTTACAAAATCATAACAACAAATAAATCAATGATTCACAAAGTATTTCCAAAGCCACTTATTTATAGTTCCTTTATATAACCTATGTGTACTTTGCTTGTGATGGATGCAGAGCCTCTGACCTCCGAGTTGAACCCTCAGGTCTATAATTGCACACACAGCCAAGCCCAGTCGTGGTTTAATGCATAATTCATGAAGTCGGTAATATTTTGGCCACTTCCCGACATTGTTTGCTTTCTTTCACAATGGCTTGTTGCCTTGGAAATAAGCATTTGGACTATACAGCTGCCCTCAGATAATAAAAAAGGCGAAGAGTCTGGGAAACATAATGACTGACGAATTTCATAAGAGAAAAGAAATGGCCTCTTGGAAAGGAATCTACAGTATAGTGAATAACATATGGGTGTCACTAAGGGAGAGCAGGGATTGGGATTTTCAAAGAACCACATTATAAGTATATCTTGGAGAGATGAATTACATGTGTGCCTCATGTACCCGAGGTAATATCTGTTTCAAAAGAACAGATAAAGAATCCTGATGTTTCAGGACACCTTGAACTGGTTCTTTAATGAAGAGATGTTTGTTTTCTCAGTATATGTAGAGAATGCATGGTGGCAAAAAGTGCACTGCAGCTTTCCTAATGGCTCACTTGTCTTCTGTAAACTTTGAGGTTCTCTTTGTGAATGTGTGGAGCTGTACACTATGATCTGTCATGTGGTCATCTTGGTTGTTGTTGCTTAAATGTCTTGTTAGCCGATACGAACTGGGATCCATAGGACTGGTGCAGGATGCTTAAATAAACCGATCGTATCCCTTTTCCACCAACACCCTTTCCGGTTTGCACACATACATTTTAACTGTTTGGGGCTCTGACCAAAACAAGTCCCAAGACTTTGGTTCCCAGCTGAAACCAAAAAAGTTCCCTTGACCGTTGTGCATTGTGCAACGGCCCTTTCGTCGATGACACATCCTTGATTACAGTAGCTCTGCTCAAAACTGTTGCAAATGCAGCCCTGTTAGCTAGATAGCACCAAGGTTCAAAGAATCTTGAACGGAACCGGTTCATGAACTGAAGCTAATTTGGTGGAATAGGACCAATCATGTCTTTCACTTTAAGGATAATGGGCGTTATTTGTTCAAGTTCGGTTCTCATTTCTTTAAGTTATGATAAAATTGTTCTCACCAAGTTCACTGATGAGGTCTGAATATCTGTTTAGTCTCTTGTAAACCTTTATGAGCTGGGAATCATGGGACTGGTGCAGGACACTCAAATAAACCAATCCCTTTTTCATCAGTATGGAATCGTCTGTTCCAGTCGCACACCTATTTTTTGAACCGTTCAGGGCATGGACTAAAGATAAACTTGTTCCGAACCCAAAAAGTTGGTTACCAGCTGGAACCAAAAGATCGAAGGTTTTTCTTGACCTGAAGTGCGAATCATGAGGGGCATGTCCTACAGGTCAGTGTGCATTGAGCAACGTCCTCCATTGGTAGATAGCACCAAGGTTCAAACAACTTTGAACCAGAGCTAGTTTGGGAGTAAAAGACACACAGTAATAAAAGAAACCATCATTTTGTACTCAACAAGACCAAGTTGCTGTGATCTTGGATTCCAGTTACTTAGCTCAAAAGAATTTACAGCAGGCCACAGGTTAGCTAAACTTATTCAAAGGGAAAACAGTTATTACACAAATTCTCCATAGTAAACATCCTTTACGGTGTAGAAAAAGACCTCCTGGTTCAACTTTGACTTTCTGCACTTACCGTAGTTGTGCACTTTCATACGCAACTCTCTTTGAAAATAAGGTTGAAGTTGTAATGAGGTAGAATTATCCTTTAAAATCTATTCAGCGCGAGTTTTGTTGACAAACAATATTCCATGCAGGTTATGTTTTCGTGCCTTTCACTTTAATGAAGCGATCCCTTTGTTGTTAGGCAGCGAGCTGTTCATTAGGGGGAAGGGTTTGTGTTGGAGGGCAGCCTCAGTGCAACAGGCCACAGAGGGAGCTGCACAGACAGTCTTATCCCTGCCATCTCTACTTGACTAACCAACCTTGTCCCCACTTCATCCAGTGTAATCAACATAAAGCAGCCTCGCATGCCCCACCGCCACCCTCCTCTCTAACCTCCGTATACCTCCGGCTCTGCCCTCGTTTAACACTTTCCTTTGTAAAATCCCCTCGCCCCGTCTTCTTTGCTTTCTCCTTTACTCTACGTCTTGCCTTTCTCCACATTCACCTTTGTTTTCAAATCCTTCTGCCATTTCTTTTTCCTTCCTGCTTTCTTGCCTTCCGTCTGATCTCGGCGTTAAACCAAACCAGATCCTCAAACGTCCTTAAAAGAAACTGTTCAATGCAACCCCTCAGTTTGCCTCGAGAAAAATCTGTGAAAAAGTGGAATTTTCTCCTACCCTGGGCAGATTTTTTATTTGCTTTAGGAAAAGAAAAATATGATTTTAAGACTCACTGTGCTTAAGTAATTGACTGTGTAAGATACACATTATTCCCAGCAGGAGGCTGCTCCATTCAAGACATCCCTTAGGATCGTTCCGGCTTCCAAAAACCATGGAGCGCTGGTTTCGTCGGGGTGGGTGGGCGCAATAAAAAGGCGGCAGTGGCGTGTCTTTGTTTGCATTAGTTAGCTGACAGGGTTGAAGGGGAAATCAGATGAATAAATAGCCGTTGTTTGTTCATACAGTAGAAAGCTGGGGTGGCAGACAAAGCCGCGGGTTGCCAGTGGGTGAATTTCTCTGCTTTTTAATTCCCCTTTTGTTTCCAGAAAAAAAATAACAAGGCACTCGGCTGCGGCGGGGAGCCGGCCCACTGCGGGAAAATGCTCGTTCACACGCAAACGCTCACGCACACGCGCCGTCATCTCCATCCTCAGGTTCCCGGGCTCTTCACATCTCGAAGCACTCCGCATATTTTAGCATCTATATGAATCTCATGATTTTTAATGGCTCTAATTGGCTCCAGCTCATCGCCGTGGAGTGGGGCTTTAATCTTTTGTGTGTCAAGGTCTCGCCTCACTTGGTGAACCAAAACAAATGAATCAGTACTTGTCTCCATTTAACTCATCAGTGTTCATCCACCTCCCCTCCTCTCTCTCTCTCTCTCTCTCTCTCTCTCTCTCTCTCTCTCTCTCTCTCTCTCTCTCTCTCTCTCTCTCTCTCTCTCCCAGCAAGTGGCTCCACACAGAGGACCATTTTGGAAAATAAATGCAGTGTGAAAATTGGTATGTTCATTTTGGCAAGAGTGGAAATGAAGAATTACCTGCTTGTGACTAAGTACCTGTTTTTAATGTGGTTTTTGAATAGCTGAAGTCAGGTATTTCTGCTTTTATTGAATACATTTTGACTGAGCTATTGTACCGTGGAACATTTGGAATTAGATAAAGAGTGCGGGTTTGAGAGGCCGACCGTAAGCCTTTTGTATTTAATTCGAATAGTCCTTTTATTCGCCTCCATCAACATGCGGCATGAAAACGTAAAAAAAATTATAACTACAGTGCTTTGAAGCATTGTGATACTGGTAGGCTCCAGTCTGAACAGTGTAAGAGATACACATATAAGTATGTATAAGTATATACTGTTATTTTAGTCTGAATTTCAATCAGTGTCACAGAAGAACTGAAAACAAAACAAATGAATAGAACTAATGAGCTAGTTTAATTAATAAGTACGTTATTTAGAACATTTAAATATAATTGAAAGGCAGCTTAATTAACCACATCAAATTGCGTGTGGCCGACAAGTGCTAAATAGCAGTTGAAGAAGGATAGTACTGAGCTGGCGAGCTAGGACTAGTTTCTCTGTTGTTACATTTTCCCATCATAGTTAGCTTTAGCTCTTGCCTTACTTATTTGTTGAAATTAATTGAATTACTAAGATGTAGCTATAAGCTTGTAGCTATTTCTTAATAACGGGGCAGTAGCAGGAATGAACAGACGAGTTTCAGCCCGAGGCCTTCTTCAGTGTCAGAAAGTGTTAAATGTATATACTTATTTGCAAGTGCTGACAAATTCCAGTGTTTCCCACACATTCATTTATTTGTCACGGTCCGCCACAATATCAATATTGGCCACCACATATTGATTTTCTTTTTTTGGAGCTGGGCGCAGTCCCGTTCTCACTCACTTTAGACAGCCCACCTGTCAGTGAATAGCATGATGCTATATACTCCGATACAGTGGATGGCGCTGTGGCTTTTAGTCAGCCGGTAAAAGGCCTTCAAGACAGTTTTTGTCGTGGCCAAGTCGTGTAGTTACATCGTCATGTGATGTGCACTGGGGACTTTTTCCCAAAAGCTAACATTGTAAAAGACACATCAGTCTGGAGAGTCTAGAAGAGCCGCCCGATTACATTTTATCCCCATCCAAGTTAGCTCGGCGCTAAACCGGAAGTTAGCCGACTCGATTGGCGGAAGTCTTGAGTGAGCATGCTCCGTGGCACCCCAGCCTGACAGCCACCGCCACAATTAACGTCTGATTCTTTGGGAAACACTGACTTCATTTGTTATTTTGTGATTTTTGGGTCTGCCCCCATTACACTTTCGAGTTGAGCACACCATTTCCCTTTTGTACGATTAGGCTGGGCTGTCTCACCAGCTCCTCTTCAGCTGGAGTGCAGTCACTGCAGTTTGTGTTATTACCTGTTTAATTAAGTTCATGCTACTTTAAAAAAAAAAACTGCACATCTCAATGGCATAATCATTTTATATGGTAAAACAGATGTTAATATGGCAAGACTCATTAATCCTGACCACACGAGCCAAACACAGATCCTACTGAGAAAAACAAACAGTAATAATATTAACCAATTGGGATGTATGATCATGGGTGTAATACGAGAACTGGATACTGTACTCATGGATGGTGCTCCATCCGTCCACTGCACCACAGAGCCAAAATGCTCACCTTTTTTAACAAAGTTTTTCGTCTGATGCAGTTGCAGTTTGCCTACAAGTGATTTGGCCTCTTTGGAGCACACGACGGTGATACTGTTTCTCTCTAAGTGTGTTGGACGCTTAGCGTGAGTAGAACGATTTGTGTGCGGATTCGAGAGTTGAACTCGAGAACTCATTTGTATTCAGTTTAAAAGAGGTTTCAGATTAAAAGGGGCCTCATCGCGCCTCAGTGGGAGATTGTTGTCGGTATGATGCTGATTGGTGCGCTCACCGCCGCTTCTGTTGTTGTCAACATCGTGTTTTCGCGTCGAATGTCTGTCTGCCGGCTTTCTGCTGTGTGTGTGTGTGTGCGTCGGTGTACATGCCGTATGTGTGAGAGCGAAGCCCAGGTGTGGCTGAGGAAGTGAGACCATTAGCATGTTCACACCGTGTCAGGGCTGCTCTCCTCCGGGGACAGATGAAGGCGACTGACACCTTCTACTTTCGCCATGGCAAACTCCAAGTACAGGGAGCGAGTGTTTGAGAAAAAAACATTGTTAGTTTATGCTGGAAAAAAACTGTCTTTGTCTCGGAAAATGAGTTTCTTTTCATGCCGAGACGTCACGCACAGCGCTGCAACATTTTCAGTCTGTAATCCCTCATGGGCTGTGGGGAAACTGTCGCTGCCGTTGAAAGATTCGCTCCAATCAATAATGGAAACCCTGATGGTTTTATTGTTTTCTTTAAATTCACCTGACAGCACCCTCCATCGCAAACTGCAAACGTCTTTCAGACTAGTGGGACTTATTCATACTGCAGAAATCGCCAATGTTCCTTCCCACTTCTTTATTTGCATCATTAGCGACTCTTATTCGTTCATTCTTTCTTTCCTGACCTCTAATCTCTGCTATTTCTGCGCACAGTTTCCCCGGAGAGATCAATGTTTCATCTCATTTCACCTCTCTCTTGAAAAGGATTAAACGGTGGCCGACAAGCGCTTAAAAAAAAACTCCGCTGACCCCCTCGCTGTTAACCATTTGACAATCCGCTAACCCACTGGATTGGGATCACGGGGTGCAATGTGTGTCAAATGCACTGTCATGCTCGCAGCCCATCTGCTATATGAATCATGGATTGGGAGGTGGAATATAGGGCAGAGCTATGGGTCATGTTACATCACCACTGTGAGATATGTCTATGGATGACAGAGGGAGACGGCGTGGGAGGAGGCCTGTGTTTCTGTATGGGGGAAAGAAAGGAGGAATTTTACTTTTACAGATCTGCATTCGTAATGGGGCATCCGCACGCGGGATCGCCGCATGTGCTAAAGCGAGAGGGAGCACGCGACAGCCGCTTCCCGTGAAAGAATATCGAAATAAACTCGAGCACCACTTGTCATGCTTCAACAGTGGGGTTTTTATGTAAATCCAACCGGGTAGAACACTGAGCTCCGGCGAGTTATTTCTGTTCTAAGAATGCATTATCCAAAGTGATGAGGACAGTTTTTGAGGTCGCTCCTGCTGGAAAATACTCAAGACGCCTGCGTGAGCGCCACCCCCGAAAAGAAAAGTCTCTGTTCTCTTCTAATTGCTGCTTCCCCCGAAAAGCTACTCGCTGACAGTTTTACGCCGAGTTTGACAAAAGCGGCGGGGAGAACGGAGGAAGCGCGGTACGGATGGGTTGAAGGGGCGAGAAGAAAGATAGGAGGGGTGGGCGGAAGAGAGGAGGCGAGGTGCAATCGCACAGACTCGACGTCGAAAACCTTTACCTTCCAGGGAAGCGCTGCCAGCTGCGATGCAAGCGCCGTCTCCGGCGCGGAGAACGCTGCAGTGCCCTCCCACATTAGCTTCTCCGCTTTTGTGCATTCACCTTATTAATCCCCAGCGTTTCAAACACACCTCCCCTTCACTGTCCTACACTTCTGTTTCACCACGTTGACCAAGATGTGATCCACTCCTACAGCTCACCTTTGGAGATGCAAATTCTGTGAAGAATGCATTTCTTGCATAAAGAGGACATTGATGCATGTAAACTACAAATACACAATACGCATATCCGCTTTCTTGGCAAGAGTTAGAGATTGATGTCGCTCTTACATCTGCCGGTCACATATCAGCACCTCTAAAGCTAACGACCACATGAAGTCGCTGCAGCTGGCCCAAGAAATAGTCCCAAACACGACCCTCATAAAAATGGAAAATTGTGTGTTTTCACCCGCCATTTTTGGTACAGATTAAGATCTCAAGATATAACATGTTAAAGGGATATTCCGGTGTAAGTTTAATCCATGGTCTAACACACCTTGACACCGAGTAAGACTCCCCCTCGAGAGGTCAAGTTTGCTGACTGCTAGCTTAGCTAGTTTTAGCAACCTCAGAAATGACCGCACGAAAACAATACACTGCAGCTTATGCCTCCAATTAGAAACCTCCATCAAAAAGCCACAAATAATGGTGAGAACAGCACCAAACTTCAGCAACAGTACATGTACAGTCCCAGCACACAGTACGAAGCATCAAACATCTGCTAGCTTAGCCGGATTTGTATTAAAAACACAGCACAACTCACCCTCTCCTCCAGCAGCCTGCCTGTGTGGGGAAGCCCTGACGAGTCGATTACCGAGTGCAGTAGATTTCCGCAGCTCAAGGATGAAAATGTATGATTATTACTCCATTACTTCCGTTATTTTCCCTGTCAGCTCTCGATAATAAGAACTGAGCATTCCATGGAGTAATAATCAGTACATTTTCATCCTTGAGCTGCAGAAATCTACTGCACTCGGTAATCGACTCGTCAGGGCTTCCCACACAGGCAGGCTGCTGGAGGAGAGGGTGAGTTGTGCTGTGTTTTTAATACATATCCAGCTAAGCTAGCAGATGTTTGATGCTTCGTACTGTGTGCTGGGACTGTACATGTACTGTTGCTGAAGTTTGGTGCTGTTCTGACCATTATTTGTGGCTTTTTGATGGCGGTTTCTAATTGGAGACATAAGCGGCAGTGTATTGTTTTCGTGCAGTCTTTTCTGAGGTTGCTAAAACTAGCTAAGCTAGCGGTCAGCTAACTTGACCTCTCGAGGGGGAGTCTTACTCGGTGTCAAGGTGTGTTAGACCATGGATTAAACTTACACCGGAATATCCCTTTAATTAGAGGTTTTAATAGGTGATATTTTACTCTGGTCATAGCAACACACCTGTTTTCAGTTCTCGTGCTAAGCTAAGCTACATGAGCCAGAGAGCGACGGGCGTGAGAGCGGTGTCGTTCTCAGCGTCTGCTTCTCAGCAAATTAACTCATATCCCGAAAATTGCTAACATTTCCCTGACCGGCGCTTTTTTTCTGTGAGCTGTGTTTTCCGTCTCCTCGCTCTCCTTTTATTGTGTTTTTGAAACACACGCAAACACAATAATATTTCTGCCGTGCTACACATGTTGTCCATCACTGTTTTCTGTTCTAAGGATGCTGTAGCCCTCGGGGTCGAAAGAGAAGATGAAGCCCTGTATTGCAGAAACAAAACCCGAGCAGTTTTTCTTTATTTATTTTTTTTATATTTGGTGGAGAAACTCTTTATTCTTCACCTTGGTCGCAGTGCGAAAAAGTCAATTTTCTAGCTTTCTGCAGAGCTTTCGATCACATCTTAACATGCCTCATCATGCCACGCACAGCTAGTAAACGGACCTCGAGTTGAGATTATTATGTCCAGTGGTGTGTATTGTTTTTGGATGACGAATTAAGACAAATTTGGGTCCACATGTGTACAGCACATCTCTGGCTCTGGAGCAGAATCCACAAGTCGGTTGTTGTTGCGCTCTGTTTTGCTGCCATTGATTCATAAAAAAACACGGCTCAGTCTGACCACGACCTGCAGGGTTCCCACCTCGCCATCAGTCTCTCTGCGCGGACAGCTTTCATCAATACACTCCCCGGCTCTGAAGCCAAGCCGGCGACAGCAAACAATGTGCAAAATGCGTGTTTAAAACTACTCCGTGGCTCGAGGCAGAGCGGTGAGTATGTGACAGGATCGGTGGGTGGTTTAGTCGCTGTGTATATTTGCATGCATAGTTTTATTGGAAGAACAAACAGTACTAAGCAAAACATCCATCGCTGCGGTTTATGAATCATGTACAGATCTTAATTTCAAGCCTCAGTAACTCAAGACAGACTTCTGGTTTCTTAACTCGAGACTTTTTTTAAAGGATTCTTTTTGCCCATCGCATGCACCAACATGCCGATGCTTCAAAAAACGTAGAGCCACATGTGTTTTATGATTGTTTTCCCCCATCATAAAGGATTTCGGGAACAAATTGTATCATTACCATGGAGGGATCGTGCTCGGAAAAGGGGTCTGCAAAAACACGCGGCGGGCCGCTGAGTGACGCGTGCGTGATGTTCGGAGTGGGAGCCCATTGGGTATTTAACCGCCCGTTATGGACGGATTTGTCTGTCACGATGACATCACAATGAGCTCAGGGCTGCAAGCTTAAGATTGATTCAATCGAGGTGAAATGTTTTGCTGTCAAGTTCCAAGCTCACCTGTCAGGGCGACTTACTGAAAGTAGCAGCTTGGAGGAGGAGGAGGAGTTAATGAGGGAGCTCGCCGTAAAAAAAATGATCTTAATTATCTTTAGTCCCCGGAGATGCATTAGACTTTATGTAAACAGCAGCGAGGGGACCGGCCGTCTGTTCCCTCCCTCCAGTTTTCACCATTCTCAATCTTTAGCCTGTTTCTCTTTATTGGCTCGTACATTCCTTTCCTTTCCTTTCCTTTCCTTTCCTTTCCTTTCCTTTCCTTTCCTTTCCTTTCCTTTCCTTTCCTTTCCGTTCACCAGTGCGCCGTTGCCTCCCGCATCCGTCCGCCTTGACGGACATTGTCTTAGTGACTGTGTGTACACACGTCATAAAGATTCGGGGAGTGTTTGATTGACGCTGACGCGGAGTGACAGTGTCACCAAGTCCAACCAGGCGTCCACTATCATGGCCGCAAGCTGGAGCCAATTTGGAAGTGGCGGTAATGACTGCTTCACGCTGGCTCCGAGACAGCCTCAGACTGCACGGATCAGCTTCAGAAACTCTCCACTTGTTCTCTGAAAATACAAATTCAAGCATGTTTCCATCAGTAATAAGCTATTTCTCCTCATTTTGATGTACATTTTGTTGGCGATTTTGAATGTCGAGATATGAAAGAGGCCAACCTTGTGTTTTAGTAAGATTTTTCAGCCACAGCGACCCTTCAGATCACCCTTAGTGCTCCTTAACATTGAGGATGTGTCCAAAATCTCCTCCTCATTTATTAATTCATCATGTTATTTTGAATATAGTAGGAAGTTTTTTACGTTTAAGGTAGAAATTGTGGTGTGGACCCAAACGGAGGAACACACAGGAGGGAACAGGATCGGGAGCTAAAACAATAAGTTGAGTGAACAGCTGAAAAATCCAAAATCCATATACAGTGAACCCTCGCTATAACGCGGTTCACTTTTCACGGTCTCGCTGCTTCACGGATTTGCATCATGCATTGTGTTCTGCATTCTGATTGGCTAAACAGTCTCTCCGTGTCTTCTCTACCTGTGTGTCAATAACGTTATGGTTTAATATGTACACGTACGTAAAACAGCGACAACAACTACCGATAACTATGTTCTTCTCTCCAAAAAACACACCTGCACCGCAGGCTTTAGAAGAAAAAAACGCCACAGAGCGGAGTCAGGATGCAGCGGCTCAGTCAGAAGAGCAGTGAAATACTGTACTGTACACGTCAGTCACTATTTGTCCTACTGTACTTTGTATTTTTTTTCATAATCATTTTTCATTTTCTCCCGTTCCAATCCGTCACGGTGGGGCAGTGCTGATCCCCGCAATATTAACCCTTCAGCTCGTATTGATGATTAAAATTATTATTTATTTATTTATAACTATATTATTTTACAGTACAGTACAGTAGTTATTTGTAAAAAAACAAACAAAACAAACGTTTATACAGTACTTTTATTTGTTAAACAAATGCTTGGGCCTGTAAAAAGGTTTTGTTCCTTGCTTTCAATGTTTTATGGAGTATTTCATTGTATAATAACTGTAAAAAAATAAAGGTTTCTACTTCACGGATTTCGCCTATCGCGGGTTCTTTTTGGAACGTAACCCCCGCGATAAACGAGGGTTCACTGTAATCCAGAGACCAGGAAGTGTAAAAATGCCAAAAATCAAAGCAGCAACACAAAAAGCTAAAATAAAAAGTACAACAAGATGAGCCATGGAGGAGACACTGTTCCATGGAACAGGCAATACAACAGGCCCAGGTGAAACACAGGTGGATAACACAGACTGATACACAGATGATAACAAACAAGACACGGGTGAACACCGAAAAGGGGCGGGAACTGACACAGGAACCGAAAAGCAACAGGCGACACATGACGGCGAGATTTCACAAGTAAAACAGGAAATCACAGCAAAACAAAACATGACAATCGATGTTTTCTCTATGATGAGCTGTAAACGGCGATTTTGGATCATCATCGTGTGCACCACTGTCATTTTGCATCATCGCTATAATATGTGACACAATGCACTGTGGGAATGTTTGCAAGGAGTACACGCACATTACATGCACATATATTTACATATGTTACCAGGGTTGGGTCTGATTACTCTGGAATATATTTACAATGCAGTTACTGAATAGAATATATTTGGCATTTGTTGTAATTAGAATGAAATCCATTGGATTACAAACATTTTGTATCTGAATTTGAATCATTTTAGGTACGTTTAGACTGCTTTTAGATACTTTAAAGTCAAAAATGTTAAATACTGCACCTCATAATGAGTTCAACAAACTTTTAACATCTAATTTTTACTGTAAATATATTTTTTTGTATTATTAATAAAATACTCAGCATTCACAGTTTGCCATCAGATTACACTCGCAAAAACACTGCTGGCACAAACTACAGGTGCACTATGTGGGATTGTATATTCTACACGGTGTCGGATGCTGTTTCAATCAAAGATGTAATCAAGTAATCCTTGATACTTTAACTGTAATCTAATTACACATTATTCCAAACATGATCTGGCTGATTAAGGTTACTCATTCCCTTATATGGTGATTGAAGGATGGTGATGGATGTTGCTCCAAAGTCTCCCATAGGTGCTCAGCAGGGCTCAGACTGGTGACTGTGAGCATCACACTACAGATTCCCTCCCTCGACATGACGGATGTGTGAATCTGTGTTTGTACTGCGCTTCACGTCGGCGCTGCAGACACATTAAAACAGGACAGATGCAGGACAGTCCGGATCGCCAGAGGGGGAAGCAGCGTGGCGGGCTCACACACACACACACACACACACACACACCATGGTGAAGACAGAGACAGCGGTATGATGTGAATGATGGTCTAGTTAGCAGCAGTGTGAGTCACTCTGACGTCCCGTTGGAACACGCGGTGGATCCGTGTGTGTCTCCGGCGTCGGCTCGCTCTGCGTCGCTCTTCCTCTCTTAATATTTTGTGCGAGACTTTTAACGCTCTTTGTCCGGCTCGCCAGGGATGTATGATTGTCATACTTTCCATCTTTTTCGCATTAGTGTTACGGTTCTGACCGTATGACGAGATCACCGGCGTTCGCCAAGTTTGTGGCTGCGTGTGTGTGTGTGTGTCAGTATCAATGTGTTTTATTCCTAAAGTTTGATTGCCCATATTTGTGGCTTTATAGATGATCTCAGCATTGCGTGCTTTGTGGGAGCTTGTGTTGACGTTGTGTGTGTGCGCGTTGTGTGTGTGTGTGTGTGTGTGGGTGGGTGTTTGGAGCAGGCATGAGGCAGGTTCGGGGGCCAGCGTGTTGCGGTGTAGCGTGGCCTTCCTCCAAAGCCCTGTGGCTGTTGAACTTTTATGGAGAGTCAAGCGCTGCACAGACCTTTCAGTCTACCCGGCGCACGTCGCAAACACACACTTCACGCGCACACACACACACACACACGAGCAGCAGCCCAGCCTTCATTAGAAGTGCCACCAGTAGCCAAGCCTGCAGCCTGACACTTCAAAGAGCTCTCTCTCTCTCTCTCTCTCTCTCTCTCTCTCTCTCTTCTCTGTGCTCGTTCCTTCGTTTTTCGGGGGCTTGTTTTCTCCCTCCGTCCCTCCCTAGCTTCCCTCACTCTCCCCCTCTCTATTCTACCATATTTTCCTGTTTATTTTCCCCTATTTTGTCACGAGGCCGCGTTATTCGCCGGGCCGAACCTCAGGGGAAAACACTACATAATAAGTCTCTGCGTGATCTTTTTAAAGGAGCGTCCCACCCAAATAACACCCCGTTTTAAAAACGCTCACCTGCTTTTTTCTAACCAAGGCTTGAAGCTTCGTAGTCCGCTCCCTCACGGAGAACAGCCGAGCCTCGGTCGGCGCCTGGTCGCACCAAGAGTGGCGAAATGAATTCATTTGCACTTCATCGTAAAATTGTTGGAAACTTTGTGATCTTGGCACTATTTGATGCAAAAGGAAGTATTTGTACCATCCGCTCCTGTCAGCACAACTGAATACAGACCGTGCAGTATCTTTATTCTGGGTGTTTTCTACTTTAGCAGAGCACGGTTGCATAAAACTCGATGGTACAGCATATTGACTATGACAGAGCTCTACCTCTATTAAAGTTAATCAGTTAATCAAATCATAATTTTTGATAATCGATTAAAAGTTTTGTGACATTTTTCAAGAAATCTATCAAACATGTTTGGGTTTTGGCAGGTCAGTCCAAATGAGACATTCGAAGACGCCACTTTGGGTTCATTAATCAGGAGAATATCTGGTAGCTTCATGAATAATGACAATAATCAATCAGCAGCACAAACTTGCCTGTCAAACTTCAACACGTCTCGTTGAGAAATGGGTTTCCCCACCTTCGGCAGATCCCCTTATTGCGGCTACTCCTTTGGAAGGAGGTGGATTTTCTTCTGAAAAAAATCCATCCAGCTGTAAACTCTGATGAGTGGGCCCGGGCTGTTTCAACGGCAACTCGAAGCCACCGCCGCAAAAAAAAAGTGTCAAAACACGTCAAACGTACGTATCAAAACAAGCGTAGAGGCTTTTAAATCGACTCCAACATAATGCATCACCCTGACATCAGTATGTATAGCCATTATAGTCTGAACAGCTGTCTACTTGAAAAAAAATGCTGAATATACTACCTCTGGTGGAACTATGAGCCACGAATGAATCAATCACAACATGGGAGTGGTATATTTAGCTATATGGCGATGAAAATATGAACACAATGCTTAATTTTATTCATTAGTTTAACCTCTATTTAATCTCTTGGTCAAGGGAGACCTGGCTAAATAGCATTTCGAACCTCAAACTCAGCAGTAAATACTTTGTTTTAACTTTGGTGGAATATTAAAAGAATGAAACACTGATGTGGACTGGCATGCAGCCAGTTTGGACCTGAGGTGTTCGAGGCGTTTTGCGCGCCTCGCGGCGAATGAATTAGTAGTAGAGGAATAGATGACACCACAGGAGTCCTTTGTAAAGTTTATTTAGCGTGTGTTTAGCTGTGAAACACGAACTTCTTGCCACCTACTGTTACGCCGATGAGACACTACTATACGAGTGAAATCCTCTTGGGAAGGGTTAACAGCTGTGAATCCAATCTATAGCTTCCATCTTGGGGTATCTAACGCTTTTCTAACGAATTTTCCTTTAATCTTCAAGCTAGTAGCGTGTGGGCCTTGTTTTTATCAGAGGACGGAGGACGAGAAGGGATGAGGGGAAGGACGGGGCTGATTCACTTTTCTTTTTGCTCTGCGGTGGAATATTAAAAGAATGAAACACTGATGTGGACTGGCATGCAGACAGTTTGGACCTGAGGTGTTCGAGGTGTTCTGCGCGCCTCGCGGTGAATGAATTAGTAGTAGAGGAATAGATGACACCACAGGAGTCCTTTGTAAAGTTTATTTAGCGTGTGTTTAGCTGTGAAACACGAACTTCTTGCCACCTACTGTTACGCCGATGAGACACTACTATACGAGTGAAATCCTCTTGGGAAGGGTTAACAGCTGCGAATCCAGTTTATAGCTTCCATCTTGGGGTATCTAACGCTTTTCTAACGAATTTTCCTTTAATCTTCAAGCTAGTAGCGTGTGGGCCTTGTTTTTATCAGAGGACGGAGGACGAAACACGAACTTCTTGCCACCTACTGTTACGCCGATGATACACTGCTATACGAGTGAAATCCTCTTGGGAAGGGTTAACAGCTGTGAATCCAATCTATAGCTTCCATCTTGGGGTATCTAACGCTTTTCCTAATGAATTTTCCTTTAATCTTCAAGCTAGTAGCGTGTGGGCCTTGTTTTTATCAGAGGACGGAGGACGAGAAGGGATGAGGGGAAGGACGGGGCTGATTCACTTTTCTCTTGCTCTGCGAAGTGTCATAACATCCCTGCAGTACAGCAACTTCATCTTCCCTCTTGTCATTTTCTCTCTTGTGTCTTTTTTTTGTTTCTCTCTCTGGTTAACACCTCTACGGCACCTCCTCGACTCTCTATATCCCCTCTCGAGCGATGCGGCGGGGTTACCGAGCCCTACTTGGCCGCAGACCAGATCCCCGATATCGATCGATCCTTGCGTGCATTGTTCCCAGAGAGCTACTAGACGAGCGCCGCAGCCTCACACAAAGCTCCTCGGCCTTATTCCGCCGAGGAAGGGTGGGGGGGGGGAGTTTCACCAGGAGCGGGCAGATTATCCATGTCATGATTCAGCACACGGCGGGCATTTCTGATGGATTCGCCCGGTGATGAATCACACTCGCGCATGCTAACAAGCCCGGCGGAGCGAAAAAAGAGCACGGTTAGAGATGATGTAGAGACGCGGGAGCAAGTTTACAAATGTTCCCTACGAGCGGAGCGGAGCCGCAAACCAAACGCATTAAAAAGAATGTTTGCGAAAATAAATGCTTCGCTCCGATTTTTTTTCTGCCCGTGATCCTGGATCAGCCTCGAGCCAGTCGCCCATGTGGCGTCCAGCTGTGTGTATCCCTTCACAGCATCTCTCAGACCAGAGGAAAAAGAAAAGACTGTCTGGTTCTGACTTAGGGAGACCCCGAATGAGTGTGTGCATGTGTGTGTAGGTGTATCTAACGGGGGGGGGGGTGACCGTGACCACGCTTTAACTTTGTTCTTTCACTGCAGGAAACACTACTCGCCCCATTGTTTCGCTCCTATCCCGCCCTGACCTCCCCTCGTTTAATCACCAAACTTTCTCTCACACACACACACACACACCTCGGGGTATTAATAGTTCTGCTAATTGTGCAGAATATTTCGTCGAAGGCCCGTGTCTATGCGAGCGGTAGAAGGAGGGGAAAATGGCTCCTAATTAGCTCAACTTTGAAACTTTGGCCACCATTCCCCCCTTTTTTTTCTAGAACGTTCCCCCTCGCAGCCCCCAGATAGGGGTGTGTGTGTGTGTATGTGTGTGTTTGTGTTGGTGAGTGTGTATGTGAGCATGAGCTTGAGGGTCTGGCACTAAGACGACCAATTAAAACCAGTGCCGGCAGCAACGGACCAATGGGCGCAGGGCGCCAATGCACTTCTCCACCGTCGACGTGGTAACGCAAACCAGATGCAGTTGGGCAGTGTGTAAGTGTGTGTGTGTGTGTGTGTGTGTGTGTGTTTGTGTGTTGGTTGGAGTCTACTGTATGTGTTTTTGCGAATGCCTCTTTGCTGATACACACTTTCTTGCCTGCGCATGTAATGAACATTTTTACCTTTTTGGAAGAGGATATGCAGAGCTTGCAGATTTCTTTGTGCAGGAACCAAAGAGTGTACGAAAGGGTCGGAGAACAGAAATGTCGAGAAAGAAAGAGAGGTACTCCTCCTTCACCCTAATAGCTATCCTCTAAAAGCCACAGCAGGCCTCAGACGTATCACACACACACACACACACACACACACACACACACATTTCATTGTTCTGGACTTATGCTGAGAGTCATTTTTGACATTCTCCGTCTTGAGAACTCGCCCAGCCTTCACCCCGGAGTGTGTTTGAACTGAAAGTTAGCATCAATCACACTCGAGTTCTGTTAATGCTTTCCTCGGAGTTTCTCAAAGTCCTTTCACGCGATCGGATTCTTTTGAAGCCGAAGTGCACAGCGTGCGAGAGTGAACGGCGGTCTGACTTCTGAAATCCTAAGATTTCATATGATTTAAGATTTGACTTTTCCACATTCGCTACACGCTTCCGACAGAGGCAACACGCCGCAAGCGCACTGTGGTCTTGGAGAGGGAGTTCAAACCTCAATATTTACAATATTAATGAGGTAATAATACAAACTCAGAAATGTTTTTCCATGACTAAATAAACAGGCTGTTCTCAGAGGAGAAGAAGCTCCCCACAACACTGTTGGAAGCTAGGAAGGTGGCAGGGTCCGCCAAATTCAAACAAAGTAAAACAGTATGTAGTTGTCCTTTAAGGTCAGTTTGTTCATTCAGTCATGGAAACGAAGAGAGTTTGTTTATTGAGTTTGTTTAGGCTTAAAGCATCAGTCGATCTTTCTCTTTCCTCATTAAATGAGGAAATATGAAATCATTATTATTCATATCAATTATTATTTCCTGTATTTATTAGTGTTGTTACTCATTTTTTTTATATGATAAATGTACATTGTATAGAGGGGGACAACAAATGGAAATATCTGGTTCGATAAATCTACTGTGCAGTGTCTCCTCTTAAATAAACCAACTAAATCAATCAAAATAAAGTCACTGCAAAACGTATATTCCCATCAGCCTCGCCTGTCATTTGTTTAGTGCTAATTAGCGGATGTTAGCATGCTAACATACTACACAAAGATAACATAATAAAAATGATACCTTCTGAACATGAGTTGGGGCTCAGGAGCTCAGGAGGTAAAGAGGGTCGTCTAGTAATCGGAAGGTCGCTGGTTCAAATCCCGGCTCCTCCTAGCTGCATGCCGAAGTGTCCTTGAGCAAGATACTGAACCCCAAATTGCTCCTGATGAGCAGTTGGCGGGGATGTTAGCATTGTGAGTGAGAACATGCCAGCCTGCTGTTGTTAGCGTTCAGCTCAGTGTAATGCTAATGCTAAGTTTAGCCTCGCAGAGCTGTTAGCATGGCTGCAGACTCTTACTCTCGACTCGCTCAGTCGCAGAATTTGCTTCTCGCATCCCCGTGACACTGAATGATCTCACATGGCATGTGTAGCTAAGACAAGTAGTGACTGCTGGCCAACAGCCCGAAGGAACAACAAGCAGTTAATGCTCGCTTCTTGGTTTGGATTTCCTTCCAACAAAAATAATAGTAGCGCAGTATGTATGGCAGGCCATCGGGTTAATGCCGAAGTCACAACTCCTGCTCTTCCCTCTCAGTTTATCTGTGCCGCTGCTCTTTAGCTATGCTGAAAAAAAAAATCCATCGGATGCCTGCAGAAAGTATCTGACTTCCCCTCCAGACTTGCAATTTGAACCGAGATGGTGTCTGGAGATGCTTTCAGCGCTCGGGTACTTCCAGGATGATTGAACACTCGCGCACACAGCAGCTGCACACTGTATGATGGATCTTAACGTCCCGCAGGACAGCTGAAGTTGAGATAAAGTGGATCAATCTGTGCATGTGCCTTTGTGGTTGCCTCGCTCTCTCTATGTTCTAGTCTGACTGCAGCTCTCAGGGAAACAGGGAGCTGCTTCTGATGACGTCCACAGTGATGATCATGTTGTTTGATGGACTTTTCTTTCAACATGTACGCACAGATTTGCACAAAAACGCACAGATTTGCACAAAAAAGCACGGCGACTTCTGACGCAGCTTCCTAACCATCCATCCACGGACGGCGATGCATCACAGACCCACCTCCTGGGTCCAAGTTGTTCTGTCTGTCAAATGATTCACCTCATTTAGAGGGGTTGAGCGATTGTGGCAGATTTCATTAGATGATCAATGGTTTGGGAGTTACGGATGGAGGAAGGGGCCCGAGTCGGAGCGAGGGGAAGTATGAAGTATGCGTGGAAATAGGCGGTGACCTCTCCCGCGATAGCCGGGAGAACTTGTGCAGGGAGGATGATGCAGAGAGGGATGGACAGAAAGAGACAGGCGTTGAAAAGGAGGGAAAGGGATGAATGGAGACGGAGATAGAAAGTGACAGTCAGACAAAGGGGCGGAGGACTTGAGACCTCATCGTCCGTCTGTGGTTGCTCGTGATGGATTTAAGACGGAAATGGGAACTCATGACCCGTGAGAGTGCGATAATTGTATTTGTTTGCGGTATTATTGCGTTTGGGTCTTCTTCTTCTTTGGAAAATAATGTCTTCCTGGATATGTTTTCTTTTTTTTTTGTGGGGGTATACCTGTGGAAAATTCCCAAAGGTGGAGACTGTTTACATCTCTACATTTTCTACATTCCACTATTTCCCAAAGGAACGGTGTCCATCTGTCCGTTACGCTGCAGTAAATTGGATATTGATTGGTGTGTGCCATAATTCCATCAAGGTATATCATGTGCTATTGACTCAGTAACAGGATTCCAGCAGGCTTAAATATATGTGTGTGTGTGCGCATTTGAGCAGTTTCCCAGCATTCGGTTCGAGGCAGTAGCCTGGATTTAGGAGTACATGTACTCTTAAATCTAGGTTTTATGCCCCTCCTTTTACCAACGTACGTTCGCACGATTTATATCTGTGAAGAGCACGTGTAGTGGGCAGGAAGGCCACTGCATAGTGTAGCAACACAGAGGTGGTCAGCGTCATTCTGTGATGTTAAAAGAACCGTGGCACATCCGTATAGACTAAACTATTGCTAATACTGTGGCCTAGTCGCAATTTTACACTCGTAAAAGGCTTAAAGTCACTGAAACTTTCAGATTTTCTTGATTACAATACATATTCATGACAAACTAGGACAAAACCAGAGTTACATTTTTTAAAAAAACAACCTTAGGTATTATTTATGAAGACCTAATGCCTGCACTAACCGAGTTCTGGTCGCTTGTGGGCAGTGAAAACAAGTTGCGATCACCCGTAACACCTTTAACGTTGACATGGTGAAATTTTAGCGAACAGCTCCTTATTTATACAACTAGCAGGTACAAAGCAACATTATCATTTAGATGGAGTTGTGTTTGCAATCCCCTGGTAAATGAACACCAAATTGCTCCGTGTACACAATGCGAGGCCAACAGGAACTTCATTCCCACGAGAGCCTCAGAGATCTCCAATGTGTCTTATATACGACGGACCATATGCAGTGTGCCAAGGAAAGATGGCGTAAAGTGAATTAGGTAGCTGATTGGTAACTGTAATGGAGCTGTACAACAACTTTAAGGGAAAAGTTTGACGGCTTATTCAGTCAACATGGGCAGCATGCTAGCATGTGCATGTTCTTTAAGACTGGGTGGCAAGAAACAAAGAAAATCAGCACCTCTCCCGTATTTGTGATGGGGTTTCCATTCGTCTGTGTCGCTGTGCAAAGAAAACGGCGCTGAAATGAAGCAGACGTTTGACATTCACTCTCCTTTAAGCTCTGTTTTTGGTCTCCACCATCTCCTGAGAGAGATCTTTAACTACTAGCAACTTTATCAGCCCCAAACTCAGCTAATCTGCCTCATCCGGACTATGCTGGTGTGGTTTCGATCAGATTTAATCAACAGTGTTGGCAAATTAGAAAAAAAGTTCATTTTAAACTCTGATTGGTGCATATAAGTGCATGACATCACCTTCTACCAACCGAGCTCCGCCTACTTTAGAACCCTCAGAGGAGCACAGACAGCGACACACACACAGAAGCAACCAGCATCGCTTTAAAGTGGCAGATGATTTTGTGTCCATTACTCATCGTAAAACACAGATTGACGAAATATGCTTTGGGGAGCCTTTAACTTTTAAAAGCGCTCTTGTACTGCCAATTTTACAACGATACGTGTCTGATTTTCTTAAATTATGTATTTCATCTGATTATGATTCAAGAAGACATGGCTTACAATTACAATTATTACACTACTACAAAGTTCTTTCACACTATGGACAGGTGTATTGGATCAAACACACTATTAGTCACTTTATTTATGATGTTGCTTTTCTGATTTCTAACGATCTTAAGACGGCAAATTGTGAAAACTCCGGCCACCTGGGGGAAAATGCTTTATTTTGTTGTACGGCTTGTAAGCATTCGCGTTGCTTTCCCAGGCCTTTCAGCGGCTAAACGATCTCTACGTCCACATTGAATACATTAATTCTTCACGGTCGGCCGAGAACGCGATCAATTAAACATCTGCAGTCAGTAAACATTTGGTTGACGCATAGATCGGCCGGCGGATTAATCTATGGAGATCCGGGCAGGCGTTGTAGTGAGTCTTGTTATTGTTCCTGTGCTGGGAATGCAGATGCAGGGAAAGCAGTCTCTCTGTACCGTGGAGAATGCAAGGCGGCGAGGCTTTCTGCTTAATTTCCAAGCTGAGTTTTCCAAGCAACCGAGCAGAGGTCTCCTGCGGTAAATAGATGATTTTAAAAAGTAAAAACAAAACACAACAGCAGAGCTGAAAGAATGAAATAAAGATCCTCCGGAGCTGGCCTCCCCTCATCTTATTATCCAGCGCGGCTTCAGAGTTTCCTGCCTGGCCTGCCGGTAAATCCCGAAGCTTTCTGGGAATCCTCTGTTAATTAGGATTCACCTTGTGCGAGGGAGATTACTTTTTTTTTTTCGGAACCTGGCGTCGCTGTTTGGAAAGCAAATGCTTGTTGAGCTAATGGAACAGAGCGTTTTAGCCTCTGAGCACGTTTTCATCCCCGCAGTAGAAGTGCACAGTACGCCTCGGGGCCCCCGCCGCTTTATACCTGCTGCCTCCACATCGCCGCTCCGAGGCGGCTGCCCACACACATTTTACTACTCGTGTAGGAAAGACAGAAGACTGATTGTAGCGCTGGAGTGGTGCATAGAAGCGTCGGCGAGCGGGGGCTTCCGTCAAAAACGGCTCTGATCCACAACAGGAGTTTGAAAGAGTTATCGATCAGACGCGGAACGCATGCTGATCATTTCATGGGCTAATGGTGATGTGCAGAGGGAGCGGCGCTTGAAATCTGGGAAATAAAGCCGTTTCCACACTGCGTATACACCACACACACACCTTTTATTTCCCCAAATAGATACAGCAGTACGCCACCGTGTGTGTGTGTGTGTGGATCAATGGCTGCCTTCTCCCGTTCGCCTCTGAGCGAGGGCACGTCGGGATTAAAACCACTCTCTCCGCTCCTTCCCAAACCAGAGCGAGGGAGAGACGGAGAGATAGAAAGTCCCGGAGGAGGAAAAAAAGTGGATCGGCGCTTTAATGAGAAACCCTGGCTCCTAATGCAAATGGGAATTGATTAGCACCGCCAGGAGTGTCAGGAGATACTTAACTCCGACGGGAGCGAGATGTGTGTGTGTATTCGCGTGGGCGCCGTTTATCTCTTTGTCTATCTCGTGGTCAATACGCCGCCTCTTTCGTCTTCTTTACTTGTCACTTTACGTAACAATCTGTAATTACACTTTTGTCGGCGCTTGATGGATTTCTGATGGTTCGGGTGTTTTTTCTTTTTTTTAAGTCCTCCCACGCCGACAGCCACCGGTGGACGTATCGGATCCGCGTGAGGAGCCTGGCGTGTCGGCTTTGTAATCTCGTGTTAGCCGAAAGCCGGCTCGGGCTCCTGAGGGGCCCCGTGTGACATTTAGACAAGGCAGCGCCGGGGCCCCCGCTGATCGATCGGCTCCATCGTGCCACCGCAAATAAGCAGAGATCTCCGCCCTCGGACCGAGACAGTGCACCGAGAGTGTGTGCCCCCGGGGGGAAGTGCTGATGAATGTAATTATGTAGATAATTAGAGGCACACAGCGATTGAAATCACACATCACTGGTACCAAAACAGACAGAATATATTTTTTTTCCCCCCCACGAAAATAAACTTCAGTAATGAGGCAGAAATGCTAAAAATGATAAGTCACGGCGAAGGTCACGGCCCGAAGCTTCAGCTAACACCAGCGCGACCTTTAAATGATTCGTAAAATTGATCTTCATGAGCATCCCCGGCGTATTAACATCCAACCACTCAGGCGAACCCCACCCTCTTTTCCTCCCCCCCTCAAAGCCAACAGCCCTTTAAAAGTTAACAAAGTGGCCTTCAGCTCTCATTTGCGGACGGATCACTCATTAGGAGCTCCATTAGTGTCTTGTGTTGTGTGATCCCGGCGAATTAGCTGCAATCAAGCCGTCTTACTGATGCTAATCTGAAACAACTTAACGGGGTTAGTCTGGCTGCTGCCGGCGCACCAATTAACAGCGAGTGTGAGTCACTTAAACAGCAAGACAATTGCTTGGTTACACGGGCAAACCGGTGACTCGGGTGCTCTCACGTCGCCGTGCTACTGTACCTCAGTGCCCGAGGTTAGCATGCAGCCAGCTGGGCCTCTCACATGCCCTGAATTCAACCGGACTGTTGTATTTTCACAACCGCTGTCCGTCAGCAGGACGAAGAATCCACCGGATGTTTAAATGGAATCATTCTGTAAACAGTATTCCTGCCCTGCTTCCCAGTCACGGGTCAGTACTTATTGCTTTACAAGCTAAAAGCATTTGGATGTGCGCGTATAGAGGCGGGGCAATCTACGCCAGACACCTGTAGTATTAAGAGAGGGATATACATATGTTAAAACCCAATAAGAAGTTTAGAAAAGTGCGTCTGGATCAAGCTGTTTTTTTTCACCAGAGAAGCAGAAAGTGATTGTAGGGCAAATTCATCAGTGTGCAGAGGCAGCCAGATGTGGTAAGGCAGGAAAAACAGGGCCAGTGGGGAGAACTTGTCTTCTTTGGGGTAACACACATTTGTTTATTGCAATTTTTCTACATTAGCCCTTTTTTTTTTTTATTTGCATTTGTTGGTCTTGTCGTGGCTTTATTAGACGAGTGGCAGGGAGCATCCGTTTTGAATGTGATTTAAAAGAGAGAGAGGTAGCGGTCAGGTCTCGCAGGAGTGAGTTTCGTGCATGAGTTATGATGACATGAGGTTTAATGTTTTTTTTTTGTGTGTTTAAATCTTGCGGCGTACGATTACCGTAAGCCCTGCGAGCGAGCGAGCGGGGCGTTTGTCACTGTGACATGATGAAAAGGGTATGGCTGCATTTGACTTGTGACTTCTCCTCTCCCCCTTAACCGCCTGAGCAGCTCCCTATCTGCGGTCCGACACCTCCTGATTCACAAATTAAGCACTGGACGTACCAGCAAGCTCTCCGCACGTGGCACAAAGGTAGACTGCAGCTATACAGTAAGTCTTAGTTAAAAAAGACTAGGAAAGAAATTCTGCAAATCCTGCAAAACAGTTCCCAATTTGACATACGTGGTGATAAACGTACGTGCTATTTTCATTTTCTCACCTCAAACTGCAGAACAGCCTCCGAGTGTTTCCTCTCGTCGCGCTCGAGAGGATGTTTGGTCCTCGTAAGGACAAAACCACATCAACGCTCACACACAAACGCACATAAAATACAGTGATCCAGCTCTCTCGTAGGGCATTAATGGCTATTAGCCAACCGCTGGTATTTACTCAGCACCCATTAGGTCTGATTGTTAGCCTATGTGGCTAATTAGCCTTCCCCAGCTGGCTCTTTCACCCTGTTATTAGGCTGTCCATTCACCAGCCGCCACGCCCGCGAACGTATCCGTAACGTGCATCAAACCCCACTGACAGTCCGTGTTTTTATCTCCACAGCATTCCGAATGATGTTTCATACAAACCTGGACATTTTGGGTTCTCAAGGCTGGTTAGAATCAATCTAGGTCTCCTACCACCAGGTGAGAAATGTGTCATGAAACCATCGATCCTCTTAAATGCATCAAGAGAGAGTAAATGCACAAAGCCCTGGGTGTTCTACACCACCCAAACCAGCTCCGACGGTTGTCAAAGCCTTTGTGTCCACGTTTACAGGTGTTAATGCCGCGTGTCTCCAGTCCTCACACGAACGCCGTTGAAACAGATCAAACCAAGATCAAACCGATGCAAATCGAACAGGTGGCAGACAGTTTGGGACGATAACAGCCTCGCGGAAAATAGACCGCTTCAATGGACGTGACGCGAAAACATCTGAAACAAAGTGTTCGCTGTTTTTTTTTTTTTTTCCTACAAAGGATCTAAGTGTCATTTGAGGTGGTGATGTGCTTGGTTTGGCTTCAGTCTCACTCAGAGGCACGTTTGAGCACAGCTTTTTAATTGAAACTCACCTCATTCACATCTGGAGGCTACTCTGGAGGGAACTCTGTTTGTGTACCATTCTGCAGACTCCTTACACCGCAATATTAGACGTCCTGAATGTTTTATTGTTCATCCGAAAGTGAACCGACTCAGTAGACATAGAAGAAATCATATGATCGGACGCCATCCTTTGTCTGCTACCGTTGTGTCGACGTAGAAGTGTGTTCTGAGAGAAACATGGCTCCCCGGTGTTGGCCAGAGCAGCAGAGAAGTGCAGATACCGTCGTGCCTCTGATTGTGCTGTAGATCCGACTCTCTGGTCTCTTTGTCTGTGTGTGAAAGGCACATTGTTTGTGCCGGCGAGCACCTGGGAGCGCACCGGCCACTTCACACAGAGCAGCCCGGCGGCCCCCGGAGAGCCTCCTGTTGCCTTTTATTCCCCCCTGCTCCCCTGTTTACTGATGAGCCTCGCCCACTCCGTCCGCTGGCTGCTTTCTAACTCCTCCTCTCCTCCCTTGGCTCCTTTTTTTTGTTTTAATTACCAAATATATCCTAAATATTGGAAATATAACACAGAGTTCCTTCTAACTCTACTCCCTCGAAACTAAATATGCCCCCCCCCGTTCCAGTTTGGCTTATCTTTTAGTTCTTCCTCAAAGTAATAAAGAGTCAAGATTTCGGTCTTGGTTGATTTTTGGCGATACCCATTGTAACCATGGCAACAGCAAGTGCAGTTTATTACCAAAGCGTGTGCCATTGCTTCCTTCCAGAAGTGACAGATTTCCCACTGTCAGATGATAAGAAGCAGATAATGACCGTCGTTTGGTTTTGTGGGTGCATTTTTGATCAGCTGTTAGCGCTAACCATTACACATACACGGTATTAACTGAAGACCCCGTGTTTCTTCAGTTAAAAGCTTGATACTGTGAAGCAAGCAGTAACTTAATACAACTCCGATGTCAAAAGAGGGAACAGTGGGGCTGATATCGATGGGATAAAACTGCACTGGATTACACGTTTGCATCAATTTACTGTGATCCCTCGTGATAGGCAAAGCTCAGTCTGGCTAACGGGATGTAGACTGTTGGTATAACGCCTGTCCTCGGTTGCCTATTCCCCCCTTCCTTCCGCTATCTGCGTGTCACTATTTTCAAAATCCCGCTACGTGAAACAAGATCAACCTCCAAGCTAGCAACCTGAAATTGGTGAGCTACCCGAATGCTAACCTGGTCGCCAACGGCACAAACAGAAAGAAGCTAGCAGCTGTTACCTTTTATCATGTGGGGATTTAGCCATTTTAATGCCAGAGCTCGCCTCTCCATGTGCAAACCAAGTTTCCTCCGACAAAGCGTCGCCAGACCTTTCTCCAGTGCTGACACGGTGCCGTGGAGATACTGTATGTCTGGCTATACGAGACTAGGCCAGGCTTAAAGGGATATTCCGGTGTAAGTTTAATCCATGGTCTAACACACCTTGACGCCGAGTAAGACTCCCCCTCGAGAGGTCAAGTTTGCTGACCGCTAGCTTAGCTAGCTTTAGCAACCTCAGAAAAGACCGCACGAAAACAATACACTGCCGCATATGCCTCCAACTAGAAACCACCATCAAAAAGCCACAAATAATGGTCAGTTGTGTCTGCTGTGAAAAAGGTCTATTTCTGCAGCGCGTTCTCACTCCCAACACATCAAACACTGCAGTCTGGTCTAGTTTGACACTGCAGTTACCTTAGCGTCACTTCTTGAAGTGCCCTTCTAGTGAAGAAGTATTAAGAGCTAGGAAAGCTAAAGTCAGGAGGTGGTTGGGGTGGTTGCATGAGTCAAACACCACGACATGACGATACGTGAGTGACTTACTGCGCATACGTCACTTACATAACAAGACTGAACATACTTATTTTAACCCAAAGTATAATGTTTTTGTAAACTTAATCAAGTAGTGTGGAGCCTGAAACCTAACCAGGTAGTTTTGGAGCCTAAGCTTAAAGGGATATTCCGGTGTAAGTTTAATCCATGGTCTAACACACCTTGACACCGAGTAAGATTCCCCCTCGAGAGGTCAAGTTAGCTGACTGCTAGCTTAGCTAGTTTTAGCAACCTCAGAAAAGACTGCATGAAAACAATACACTGCAGCTTATGTCTCCAATTACAAAGCGCCATCAAAAAGCCACAAATAATGGTGAGAACAGCACCAAACTTCAGCAACAGTACATGTACAGTCCCAGCACACAGTACGAAGCATCAAACATCTGCTAGCTTAGCCGGATTTCTATTGAAAAGACAGCACAACTCACCCTCTCCTCCAGCAGCCTGCTCACTGATCTGTTCGTCGAATCATCAGATAGTTGTTTTTCTATATCCCCATGTGCGTCGACGCCACGTGGCCTACACAACACCATCGGGTAAAAGCTCAGGCTAAAAACACGTTCTCTTTAAAGACGTCCCGTGCCAACCATTCACCATTGTACACTATATCTTCCTTCCAGGCAGTCGCTGGATTCATGTCCGTCCAGCAGAAAACTTAATTTGCGAGGACTTAAGCTTCGCTTCAGATAGGTAAACACAGTGAAGAAGCCCTTTTGAAATTCAAAGTCATGTTGTTACTGGGTCCTTTGCGGTTGAACGTGGAAGTAGGTCGTCAATCAATCAGGCCAATCAAGCACTTGAAAGCGCCGCTTGGAAAAATTTATCCTGGAAAGTTTTGAGTTGGATTGGTGTCAGAACACAGCGCATTAAAAACAGATTTTCGAAATGAGAAAAAGGTTATAATGCTGGCGCTTTTATTGCACAAATGTTAATTTCACCGCGTACGTGAAAAACCAACTGGCTCGGTCATGTTTGTTCTCTGTTTTCCTTTCTCAGCCTCTGTTCCGCACTCTCCGGCCTCGCTCCGTCCGTCTCTCAACAGAGCTGTCATGTTTCGAGGCTCCCTTCTTGTTTGTTTCCCATTGTTTGGATTTTCCTCCATCTCTGATTCTTTCCCCGGCTCGCTCTCCATCCATCTTTATTTCCATCTGCTTCATTTTCCCCTGGCGCTCGCTGGTGTTCCCTCATTACAGGGGCTCGCCGACGGCTACTTGCCGCCGTGCTACACTGCGAGGGCTGGGTTGGATGTGTGCGTGCGTGTGTGTTTGATTCGGTGTGTGTTTGATTTTCTTTTGTTGCTTAGCTGGAGGAGAAAAGATGACAAATCTTGCATTATTTCCAGCCCTTTTTCTGACTCCTCTCCCGTAAGTAGATGCGTTTTTAAAGAGATTTGACCTGACTTGAAACGAATACCTCTCTTTTTCAGACTTAGACGAATGTTACCACTTAAACCGAAGCATTAAAATCCATCTAGGAAAGACTCTTAACTCTTACTGAATCCCGTCCCGGCCCTGGACGGAGCCTTTATGATCGCTCGAATTAAAAAACGAACGCGGCCAATCGGAGCGCCCGCCGCCGCTTTAAAGCCAAGCCATTGGTCAAAAATCCCAATTTTGAGACACATGATATTCCCGCTGTGTAATCACAGCCACATGTGTACGCATTCCTGTACTGTACATAACATCAACACACTCGCAGCTCACGATGCCCCAAACACAGAGATGCCGACTCCGTCGCCATAGAAACCGGAGCGCAGCCAATAAGAAGGAGCTGCCTCCTCGGGAGCGTAAACATTTTCTTTGTTGTCATGGAGAAGCGGACACTGTTTGATTTTTATCCCGGCGTTCACTCTGTGTGTGTGTGTGTGTGTGTGTGTGTGTGTGTGTGACCTTAGATGTGTTGCCTGAGGCTGCGAGAGAGAGTCTGAGTCTCTCGCTGAAGTTATGATACCGGCGAAGATTTATGCCACTCACAGTGTGGTGCTCTTTTTAGGCGGAGGAATACTCCACCGCTGACTCCACACTTGTGGAGGTCGCGGTCGGGAGCGCGGCAGACGGCGGCCTTTGTGTCGGCGCATAGAGGGGTGATTCGAGCTCGCCGTTCAGTCGCTGTTTGTTCTTGTTTGGGGTGTTTTTGTGCACGCACGCTTGAACTCGGCGACAAAGACGTCACCGCCGGGCAAAGACCGTCAAAAGGAGCTTATGTTTGGGAGATTAAAATGTGCTGCTGTTGCATTTGCGTCTCAGCGATCGTCTCCCCTCCCTTCCCTCCCGTCTCTTTCCTTTTCTCTTTCTGATGTCGGAGGGAGCCAAACAACACAGACCTGGGATTTTTTTCGCAAAGCTACAGAGAAAGTTTTGAGTCATCCAACACTTAATATCCGCGAGGCATTCTTTGAGATTGGCAAAGCTCTTAGAGTCACTGGGGTTTATGGGCTCGTTCTCTCGCTCACACACACCCGCTGCCTACCTTGCTCTCCCCTTTCTCAGAAGCTTTTGGAGCCTATAGCCTTGGCTTATTTGCTCTGTATAATGGGCCGCTGAGTGCCAGAGGATCGGCTTGGCTGGGAGGAGAGACCAGAGGAGAGGAACGGGAGACAAAGGAGGGTTCAGCTCAGGGAAGTCTGCTGCTCCGGGCCTCAGGTTCCCCAGGTCTCGATTGTAACGACTGCATGTGTGTGTGTGTGTGTGTTTTATATGCGTGTGTGCGTGCATTAAGAAGCGGTCACGGGCAGCAGCCAAGCGGAGATTGAGGGATACTCTGAGTGCCCTGAGAACCAGACGCAACGTGGAACACACCAGACGTTACACCACCCTCAGTGCCCCACTTATTACAGACTATTAGAGTCAGAGGGAGTGTGTGTATTTTTGTAACTCGCAGAAGTCTTCATCCGGTCACATTATGCGGACTTATGTCACATTATGGGATAAAGCGCTTGCCCTCACACGATAAACCAATCCATCTCAGGGATAGAGCTGCTGTAGGTTTCTGGGTTTGGGCTAGGTTAACACTACAGTCAGGGTTAGGAGCCAGCCATGTGCACTCTTAGAAATAAGGGTTCCAAAAGGGTTCTTCTACAAGGGCTGAGGTTCTACCTGGAACCATTTGCTTCTGAAAAACCCTTTCCCGAAGAAACGGTTTTTCAAGGGTTCTTGGTAACACTAACGGTTCCAGGAAGAACTATTTTGATCCAGAGAACCCTTTTTTGGAGAAAGAGTTCTTCAGGGATTGTTGAAAGCATGGGTATAAGATCCTGTATGGGTTCTTTGTAGAACCTCTCATAGGGGGGGTTCTGGGTGGAACCTTACACACACAGTTCTAGGTATAATGTTGGGTTCTAGGTAGAACCCTCCACCTTTATAAAAGGTTCTACCTGGAGCCATTTGCTTCTGAAAAACCCTTTCCCGAAGAAACGTTTTTTCAAGGGTTCTTGGTAACACTAACGGTTCCAGTAAGAACTATTTTGATCCAGAGAACCCTTTTTTGGAGAAAGAGTTCTTCAGGGATTGTTGAAAGCATGGGTATAAGATCCTGTATGGGTTCTTTGTAGAACCTCTCATAGGGGGGTTCTGGGTGGAACCTTGCACACACAGTTCTAGGTATAATGTTGGGTTCTAGGTAGAACCCTCCACCTTTATAAAAGGTTCTACCTGGAGCCAAAAAGGGTTCTCCTATGAGGACAAGCCGAAGAACCTTATATGGTTCTACTTAGAACTTTTATTTCTAAGAGTGTAGTCCTCCACCTAAGTGACAAAACAAAGCTTTTGTGTTTGTGAATTTTCAAAATGAAGTCTAATTACTATGAGTGAGATCCCAGTTGAGGTTACATTACAGCGTAAATGCAAGTCAGAATTTAAAAAAAAGACTTAAACAGTCACTTTAGGCATTTAATTACATGTCAGTTTTTTAATCTAATTTTTTTAGATGGAAAATTTCGATGTTTGATATACAAAGCTCCACATTTTTCCTCTTTTTCTGTCATTTTGAGTCAATAAATTGAGCGATTAGAAGTGAATCACTTGGTCTGATTAAATGTAATTAATGCAGACTAAATGCGTATTCAAAGGGTTAATTGGAGCCTCTACGTAAACATTGTATTCATTATTTAAGCATTATAAATAAACGTAATGCATTTTAAATTGGTTATTCCGTCTCCTGCAATAAATTATACATTTTGCTCTTTAATTTATACAAATTGACTCAACGTGAGGGAAGTAATTTGACCCTTTACTTTGAACTCATGTAACATGCCTGGATGGAAAATCAACATATATTTAGAATACTTACAGTAAAGTCAGTGTTTTAGGCAAAGTATTTTTGTGTGTAAACAGATGTTGGCTCTAATGTCTCTAAGCTCAGATGCAACATGTGTCTCATATGTCTTAGCAATTTGGGAATAACATAGACTGATATTGTCGATGTCACGCGCATTGATTTGAACTGAATTGAATGAAGAGAATAAGGCAGGAATCATAATTTACTAATAATGTACTACTTTATGTATTGCATTCATACAATGAGTTGATTTTTTAAATTCTTTTTTTAACAAATATAATTCGGGGTTCTGTACAGCAACTTGAACTGAAATACGTTGCCTCCGACTTCTTAAACCTGAATATCTCCTGGTTTTAGTGGTCTTGTTTGACATTAAATAAAATGTATTTGGGTTTTAAACTGACTAACTTAAGCCAGTTAACTTAAACTTCACCCAGGACTTTGTGACATTTTTCTGACAAATCGGTCAAGTAAGAAAATGATCAGTATTAGTCATCTATAAAACCTTAATGTATGACCGTTGAAGGCCTCACCGCGTCTGAAGGAACTACGAGTTACATCCGTTTGGTTTTCAGAAAAGTGTTATATGACAGTCTCCTCCTCCCCATTTACAACCGCAGTGTTTCCCACAGAGTCAGACTTTAATTGTGGCGGTGGCTGTCCAGCTGGGGTGCCATAGAGCATGCGCACTCCAGACTTCCGCCGACCGAGTCGGCTAACTTCCGGTTTAGCGCCGAGCTAACTTGGATGGGGATCAAATGCAACCGTGCGGCTCTTCTAGACTCTCCAAATTGTATTGGACCAAATTGCTTAAATTCTGACAGTAAAACGAGTCATTTCGCGGGGTTGTGAGGCTTTTATTACCGTTTTATAGACGCGTCTTTCACAATGTTAGCTTTTGGGAAAAAGTCTAATTACTTGGCTTGGCCACGACAAAAACTGACTTCAAGGCCTGGCGCTCTTTCTGGGGGCTTGATCTCGACGATGAGGCCAGCTGTCTTCTTTGCAGAGGAAGTTACGATCAAGCCAACTGCTTTTAGATAGTCCTCCTTCACTTCTTCGTTGGTTGTAACTGCGGTATAAACCCACATCGCCATCCACTGTATCGGAGTATATAGCATCATGCTGACGGGTGCTGTCTTGAGTGAGTGAGAACGGGACGCACAGCTCCAAAAATACAAAAATCAATATGTGGCGGCCAATGTTGATATTGTGGCGGACCGCCACAAATAAACTAATGTGTGGGAAACACTGCAACCGCCTGTTGACCAAGGTCCTGCACTTAGATCACACAATAACACCTGAGCATGATGATGATCAAGTTCCATCAAAATTCCAACATACTGGCTTGAGATGATCCTCAGGTCTATATGTTGCTGTTTTACTGGCCACAGATCAGAAGCAAACCCAGTTAAATTTAACCGCTCTGCCGGGCAGATACACACACACACCTCGAATAAAGTGCTTTTTATTCAGTCACATACACGCAGACACACTCTCAGACAGACGTTCGTGTGTCGCTCCTCCAACCCCAGAATTAAACGAATACCTCTTTCAACATTCGAAGTTTTAGGAGCGGTAATAAAACACGAACCGCTCCCCTATCTCTCTCCGGCGTCTGCAGTCTGAGAAATGTCTCTTCGTGCTGCACCAGCCAATCAGCCTCTACTTCACAGGCACATCGCTGCCAGCGCAGGCCGGAAAAAACAAAACAAAACGAAAAAAAAAAAGACGCTACTGTTTGTGATTTAGGACAGAACATTCAAATACTCTTTTATTACTTCTTTATCCAGAACAGGACAGGAGAAGACAGCGGGAACAGGCTCTTCTCTGTTCCTTTGAGAATGAGGAAAAGCCACAGGAATAACGATTAGAGCGGCGGCGCTTTGTTGCCGTCGTGCTGGTATGAGAACGACTTTGAGCTTGTCACCGATTCGCTCACTTTTTAGGTTTGAGACTCACGTTCTTTGTCGAGTTCAGAGTAGACTGATGCACGTAGACGTCTGAAAGACTGGACGACAGCAGCACAAACAGCACACAGATCCTTCTCTTTATTCAGTGGAGTGTTCGCTGAGAGGAACACCCCGGTCACATTCGCACAGTTACACATTCACACGTGGAAGCTGCCCATTACGTCCGCAGTCTGACCTGCTGGCCATTAAGCAGCGCCACCTGAGCAGTCGGGGTTAAGGGCCTTGCTCATGGGCAGCTCAGCGGTGATGGTTAATTGAGGGCTGACTTTTGCTTTTCCCACCCGGAGTTATTCCGCCGGTCCGGAGACTTTTACTGGCAACCTTCCTGTTGAATCTCGGTCCTCCAACCTTTAAACACCAGGTCATCGCATGCAGTTTATCTTACAGTTGGTTAAAACAGTCTTCACTCAAGGTCCATTTACCTGCTGGCCTTTCCCAGAGCTTTTAACCAAAATCTATGGTATACTTCAACCAATAGAGTTTGCTGAAGTTCAAATACCGAATTTCCTGGTGAAAAGTTCCAACTTGCGACTTCCAGGTGTTCCAGGTGCCGCTGACAATGCCGGAAGCTAACAAAACACTTGTCTGAGCGGAACAAAGCGGCGTTTAAGCGTGCACAGGGGTGAACCTTCAGCAGTGCAGCCTCCTTGTATTCACAGACGAGGCAACAGATGCGCCACCTGAGCAGTCGGGGTTAAGGGCCTTGCTCATGGGCAGCACAGCGGTGGATAATTGAGGGCTGACTTTCGCTTTTCCCAACCAGAGTTATTCCACCAGTCCGGGGACTTTAACTGGCAACCTCCCTGTTGAATCTTGGTTCTCCAACCTTTAGACACCAGGTTATCGCATGCAATTTGTCTTACAGTTGGTTAAAACAGTCTTCACTCAAGGTCCATTTACCTGCTGACCTTTCCCAGAGCTTTTTACCAAAATCTATGGTGTACTGCAACTAATTGAGTTTGCTGAAGTTCAAATACCAAATTTCCTGGGGAAAAGTTCCAACTTGCGACTTCCAGGTGTTCCAGGTGCCGCTGACAATGCCAGAAGCTAACAAAACACTTGTCTGAGCGGAACAAAGTGATGTTTAAGTGTGCACAGGGGTTCCATTGAACTTTTTTAAGTTGGAGGTCTTCCCTTCATGACGCCTGAGCTAGCTCCATTTGCTGAAGGAAGACCTTGAGATGTGGTTGAAAGCCTTAGAAATACAGCAAGTTTGACATTTGAGCTCATCATTAGCATTAACTCTGTTAGATCTGTTTGTAGCCTCGCCAAACATTTTTGGGTCCCATTAACCTTTTATGAGCTTTTTTTTCCTGTCCGGTTGTGTCGTCATCGCACGGATCTGTTTTTTTTTCTTCTGCTGTTAGCGCTGATTGCTAAAAACCTCTGTATCTAACACATGGATATCCGGCGCATATGAGAGCGTTCATGTTTGCTGGGTGCGTGTGTGCGTGCAGACCACAGTAGCGTGCCTCCGCTAACTTCCCCCGACATTAGCCCGCTCTGCTGAAGGGCCAGATCAGCTGCGTTGATAAAGCTAACCTCGCGCTAATCGTGCTGATTCTGGCACAGCGCTGCATTTTTTCTCGTATCGCAATTCCCTTCTATTTGCATTTTTTCGGGTCGGGCCTTCTTTTCACTTCCACTTTACATCTTCTTTCTTTTTTTTTTTCTCCAAAGCTTCACCCTCTCATTGTGCTAGCACGCCGACCTCTTGCTAACCTGTCATCGCGGCACAAGGTGTTATTCTCCTTCCCCTCCCGAAGCGATTAAGGACATGTTTGTTTGCTGTGGCATTTAACTGGATTTCCTCAGGCACTGCTATATATGTGTGTGTGTGTGTGTGTGTGTGTGTATGTGCATTCAATTCTAATTCCAGTGATTGGAAGCAGGTCTCTAAATAGCTTTGCTTATGAATGAAATGGCAGCGGTGGCAGACTCCGAGACTGGGCGAGCGAGATAGGCCGAGAGAGACGGCGAGAGCGAGAGAGCGCGGCGCGGAGCGGTTCAGTCGATGCGTAATTAATGAGGAGCTACGGAGGGAATTGAAACACGGCCTGACCTCTGCCCTCGCTTAACTCCCTCTCCTCCTCTCTTGTCTATCGCGCTCACACTTTCTGGCAGACCAGTTGCGTCTCATTTCGGAGAAATCAACCCGCAGCAGGTCTATCAGCCAGCGGAAGCCATTAGCGGTGATATCATACTCTGCATGTGTATGTGTGTGTGTGTGCGTGTGTTTGGTAAAAAAAAAACAAAAGGAAAAACCTACTCTGACAGGGAGTAAACCCCCGTATGGCCTTCAGATAAATTATTCATCCCTCATATCGTTCTCTCCTTTGCTTTTATATCTCAGCGCTCAATCCCTGCTTTGTTTTGTAGAGCTTTTTATTTAAACTCCATTTTTTCCCCTGAATGTGTGTTCCTACTGTGTGTGTGTGTGTGCACAGGCATTGAAGTGATTTCTGTAGGTCATCTTCTCCTCAAACATCTCAGTATACGGTTTCAGTTCCTCTGTGCTGTCATGTTTCCGTGTTAAAATATCTAGAACCGATCGGGCTTTTGTTTTATTTTGATGAGTAAGGCACTTCCGACAGTGTTCAAACCCAGGGAAATCCATAATTTTATTCACGCTATCGGTGCTTTTCATTCGGTTGCCTGTCAGAGAGTGAGGAAGGAAGGAAGGAAGTCGGCAACCATGACGAAACGGAATACAACTTTAGAACATTACCTCTTCCGTGAACGGTTCTTTGCGAGACGTGTCAGACAGATTTTCATCAGCGACGGAGGTTGTTCAGCGGTGAAAAAACTCCCACCATCCAACGCCGATTCACGGTGTCATCAGACGTCTTTCTATTCTTTGTTCTGATTAAGGAGCCCCTGGTGGCAGAAATTACATCCTGTGTGTTAAAAGTTCTAAAAGTCAATCTAAGAAGCAAGCACTTATACACACACACACACACACACACACACACGCACACCTGTGGCCGGGAGGTGCTATGAAGGCTGTGAATTAGCAGATGTGTTCTTGTCATACAGGGAGCTAGACCATGTCTGTCATCCTAATTGACAGAGATGACCTGGCAAGTGTGTGTGTGTGTGTGTGTGTGTGTGTGTTCGCGAGATGTTTTAATGCGAGCATCTTACTGCTCTGTGTGTGCATACAGAAAAGCAGGTGTGTTGTTATTGGCTGCTTGTATTTCTCATGCCAGACGCCTCTCACCAGAGAAACTGCAGCGTCGGCGGTCCGTTCGAATGCTTAAATGAGACTTTCCCGCTTGGTTGTGCACGGTCGTGCAGATGACTGTCCTCTTTCGCTCGCGAAGAAGGAACTTGTTTGGCGTTGTGCAAAGAGTCTCAGAGAGGAGGCTGGGAGTTCGTGTCACTTCTCCTTCCGAAACTCCTCATTTCATTGTGATCACACTCTGATCTCTCTAAATTGCCTTCCCATCTCTGTAAGTATATGAAGCAGATTCATAAAGCTCCGGGATAATTAGAAATTCCCCGGGTGAATCTTTGTCTGATCCCACTCCCACTTGTGTCGTTCTAACGCCTCCGCGTGTACCACCTCGAAATTTAGACTCAACTTTTGTCTGTCGACTCTGGCGGGTTCACTTACCTCGAAGGCAGTCTTTCCAGAACTCACTACCAGGTCCATTCAGTGGCTTTTCTGGTGCTTTCAATCATGTCACATTATCTTGATCATTGAGATGAAGATCGCCCGGGTGGCCTTGGCTCAAGAAAGAGCTTTGAACCTACAACCAAGAACTGCTAGTTGATGTAATGTGTCCGTTCCTTACCTAGAGATGGACAGATCAGTGAACACACATTCTGTATGAGTTGTTAAAAATGTAGTACTGGCTAATTTAGAAAACAGAAACAAGAAAACAACCTCTTTCATTCATTAGAGCTGCAATGATTAGTCAATTAATCAACTGTTTGTTTAAGGATTGATTGTTTAAGTCATTTTTCAAGTAAAAATGTCAAATGTTTGCTGGTTCCAGCGTTTTAAATCTATGGATTTGCTGCCTTTTTTGTCATTTATGATAGTAAATGAAGGGTTTTGGACTGCTGTTTTGACAGGAAAATTGGAATGGGCATTACTCATAGCCATATGTGCAGACATATTAGGTATGAGGTTGTTGAATGTTCATATTGAATAATGCTGCAGCGCACAAGTTATGTCCTAAACCAATGTTCACTGTCAGTGTAGGCAGTGTACCCTTTGTGTATTTGTGTGGAAAGTACGGATGTCGAGGTTGAGGGTCAAGGGACCTTTTATAAAGGTTCCACCTGGAACCCTTTTGGAGGGTTCTACCTAGAACCCAACATAAAGGGTTATACCTAGAACTGTGTGTGTAAGGTTCCACCCAGAACCCCCCATGAGAGGTTCTACAAAGAACCCATACAGGATCTTATACCCATGCTTTCAACAATCCCTGAAGAACTCTTTCTCCAAAAAAGGGTTCTCTGGATAAAATGGTTCTTACTGGAACCATTAGTGTTACCAAGAACCCTTTTAAAACCCTTTATTCAGGAAAGGGTTTTTAAAGGGTTCTCT
This sequence comes from Lagodon rhomboides, assembly GCA_039737535.1. Lineage (NCBI taxonomy): Eukaryota > Metazoa > Chordata > Actinopteri > Spariformes > Sparidae > Lagodon > Lagodon rhomboides. Next base: position 7,311,686 of record CM077804.1, on the reverse strand, counting down.
GGATCAAAATGGTTCTTACTGGAACCATTAGTGTTACCAAGAACCCTTGGAAAACCGTTTCTTCGTGAAAAGGGTTTTTCAGAAGCAAATGGTTCCAGGTAGAACCTCAGCCCTTGTTGAAGAACCCTTTTGGAACCCTTATTTCTAAGAGTGCAGTGTCCATACTGAAGTTGCAATTCATTGCTCTTTTTTTATATAAGCCATTCAAAAAATGTTCTCACTGACAATCATTCAGGGATTTGTGATAATGCAGCATTGTTCGCCATCGATTGTCCGTCTGTCAAATGCGTAATGGTCCTCCGATGTGTCTCCATGTGTGTAATTCTCTGGCGGAAGACCGGCTGTTCCCTAATACCTCTATGACTCAACTACGTGGCTTTCACCTTGTGACTCACACCGATGGAGAATCCCTGTCCGTCAGCATCCAAGCGTGAGAGGCAAAGTAGCGTAATCGCTGCCGAGGATGGCCTTGGTGGATAAATATTCCAACGTTATAACATAAGAGGTTACTTTGCTTCAGTGAAGATGCTGATTTGACAGTCTTCAATGAGTACAGAGAGGCCTTTTACTGAGCAAATAATGTATCTCATAAAACTACACTGCAGGAATTAGCATATCTGAGGCGTGAGATGGCGGCAAGAGCCACTGTATCAGTGTGTGATATACTGTAGTGAAGCCGCTCTTTCTGCCCTCCTGCTGATCGTAGAGGAGGAAGGGATATTTCCTCAAATTACGTCACCAAAGCCAGCTCTTACAAAAGTGTGAAATCTCCCTCCCACTCTCCTTTCTGCCCTCTCGTCTCTCTATTCCCGTGTTGACCTGCTGGCATTTTAACGGGATAACAGAGCCGCGTCTCCTGCTCTCAGCGTGCCGAAGTCTTTTGACACTACAGGTATTGGCTCAACACTTCGGTCACGCCGCGCTTTTTTGCACACCAGCGACCTGAGGCCTGTCGCTCGGGAGTCCGTGTGGATAGAGAGGGATGCTCTGACGAAAAAAGAGCTTCGGTCTCAGCAGATGGTCGAGGATCTTCGCGTTCCGGGTCGGACGTTTCCGCGGTTGACGACGACGTCACCGAAAATAAACGTCAAGACTCTTCGCAGACTTTTTCAAACGCCTTCTCCGAAGTTTCTCCTCTGTGACACACTCTGCCCCATCACCTCAGCTACAGACACCACAGCAACAGAGATGTGACTTCGCAATACTTGCCAACGAAAGCCCGCGTTGCTTAGCAACTCACAGTCCGCAGTGGCAAGATATACAGGGGTGTTTCCTGGCTGATGAGAGGGATGTGTGTGTGTGTGTGTGTGTGTGGAGAATCTGGTTGTGCGCTGAGCTCATTACGAACCCTCCATCGGTGCATTCCGTATATAAAACTCGCTTCTAAAAGGCTGCATCTGCACCTGAGGCGGAGCGCCGCCGCAGCCGCCAGAGGACATCTCGATTCTGTTCGGAGTATTGACAAGTCAGCCTTTTTTTCTTTTGCCAACCTCACATAAAAATTGATCCCCGTGTAAGGGTTGTCCCCATTGTGTCAGTGTAATAGCTGGTGTCGTGTACGTATCCATATTCATGAGCGGGGAGTATGAAACAAAGTTGGCGCCCATCTGAATGGACAGCGTCTTGGAGTGAGGTTGAATTTATTAATAATGTAAACCCGGTAAAAGTTTAATGGTGTTTGCTGTCATTGTTTCCCCCCCGTGAGAAATCATTAGGTCAGTTATCTCACCCCCAATCCTCCCAAACAAACACACACCCACACACACACACACACGTACAACACGTGATAGTGCAGTCACTGTGTGGCAATCCTTTGTCAGGACTGATACGAGTGTCTTCCTCACGTGCCTCTTTCACTTTTTTTCACATTCTCGCCTGTCGCTCCTCTCCTTCCTGTCATCTTTCCGTGTCTCTCGCATGTCCCCCCTTTAATTCTGTCTCGCATCCCCTTCCCTCCCCTTCCCTTCCGCTGCCTCCTCTCCGCTCCTCCTCCTGCTCAGCTCTCGCCCGGTTTCTCAGCCCTCGCCTCGCAGGCTCTGCGCTGATACAGCCGGCGTAACAATATGCCGCTATTTCCCCCTCAACCTCCTAACTCCCCGGCTCCTGACTCAGGCTGCTGATAAGCCGTGTCAGCGAGCTGCTGGGATATGCAGTGTTACACCGGCAGGATTTTCCACACCGCGAGTCGAGATGCTCTGCTCTAACACGCCGGGGCCTTTCGCTAAGAGTCAAGCCTCTCAGCGTGTCGCTGAGGCAGCTTATTTACAAGCTAAATACTCATTTTTAAAGCAGATACAGTTTTGATTAAACTCACAAGCACTTCCTGACGCCTGTATTCATCAGGCTTTACAGCCTTCTGCATAACTTCCCCTTGACTCTCTGAGTTATAGAAACACTTTGTTTAATAGTTTTTAGACTTAGATTGGTAAAAAAGGATTTAACCAAAACCAGATTTCTTTTAAAAATGCATTTATTAAATGAAAACCAACAAAGCACTGTTCCAGCTGTTTTTAATGAATGCGGTTACTCATCAATACCAGAGTTTATTCATTAACTACTCACATTTTCCCAGCTAGTCCCAATTCAAACTAGCATCTCTGAGGTCACAAGCTTTTTTTGAACCTTAAGACTACAATCAGCCTAATTAGTCTTCCAGAAACTGACAAAACTCTAAAATCGCCCCCTGTTTGTGTATTTCTGGCATGTTACCTCTTGTCGGTGTGGTGAAAAGTAACTGTTCTCGCCTGAAAGCAAAAGCTGAAGTAGCACGACATCTTAAACTGGGCAGACACCGTCAGTTCCAATAATTTCAATCATTCCAATAAAGCTTTATTCGATCAAGATGGCCTCCGTCTTCAAGCATTTTGGTAAAAGAGAAAAGAAAAAGAAGAAAAAAAAAGAGAAAGGAGAGTAACATTATGTAAATCCATTTTCAACCCAGCAAAAAGAATGGGGTTTCTGCAGATTGCTGAGAAGATGTGGTAAAGCAAAGTTCAACTTCACATTAAATCACAGTTAGCCCCAACATATAGATAACAACATACACACACTACTTCAGTACTGTTCAAACAAGCTCACTACAGTTAATAATGGCTTACAATCTTTTTATAATTACCATTACCTTCAAACTGAATGGTTATTTTTTCTGACTAATTATAGCTTTTCCATATAAAACACAATTGCGCAGAAAAGCTTTGCATCAACAATGCAAACAGAAAGAAAAGGAAAAATTTACATTTTCAGAGAGATAAACAGTGGTCATAGTAAAAGTAGACAAAGTTAAGTACAGATACTGGACAATGGAAAGAAACATATATGATAAATCAATCATGCAAATGATAAGTCCAGGCCTGTAAAGGAGACCGAGTGAATCAAGTCACTTATGCTATTGGAAGAGCGCGCCGTCTTAGGCCTATTTATCGCCATTAGCCATTTTCAGTTCGCCTTCATTCTAAGAGATACCCATGTATGTGTGGACAGGGCCTCAGTCTGTCTACATAAAATAAAAATGGCTGCCACGAATATCTCTAATCCACTTAAATGTTGGAAAACAGGTGGCGATTGTTGCTTCCGCCTCAACAAAATTAGACTTTCTAACTTTGATTGTCCTCAAAACAGTCAACCTGACTTCTTTTAACCATGACCAGCATCTGTCCCCAACCCGAACCAAGTTGTATTAGCAGTTTTAGTTGCTAAAACTTAACGAAACCCCTTCCCGTAATGTTGGCAGATCAGAAAACACTTCCCAAAGTACCTATTTTGTCCGTAAAGGATGAGGACTTGTCAAGAATTTACCATTCAGGCAATGTGATATACAGACTGATCCATGAACAGGAACAGGAAGAGAGTCATTGAACTGCGATCTATTTTCGCGAAAGGACGTCATTTCAGACAAACAGATGTAGGCACGTGAACGCTCACTCCGGCACGAACAGGCACGCACCCATTTGAATGCAGTGACAGTGACGGATCGCACATTACGACGAGCCGCGGCAATCACCCTCAATATTTCATGAACATCCTTCCTCTTTCAGTTCCCTCTTCCATTTTTTATTTCATTCTGGCGTGTTCAGCATTCTTCCTCTGAAAAAAAGTTTCATTTTTGTCAATCTCCTCTCAGAGAATAGCGGGGGTTAGACAATGCAGACAGAAAAAAAGTGAGAGGAGAGGGAAAAGAAAGGAATCAGAGAGAGAGAGAGAGAGCGAGAGAGAGAAAAAAGGCTTGAGGGCTTTGGAGAAAATAGGGATTGATGGGAGATGAGCCGCAAAGGTGAGGCAGCAGCTGTCTCCGAGCTGCCTTCCTTCCTGTTTTTCACACCTTCACATACAGTACAGTTGCCGCGCTTTCTCGGCTTTGTGAAACTTTGTCCTCTGAAGAGAAGGCGTCGCACTCCTGAGGAAACGAAGACGAAAAGAGGGGCTGTTTTCAGGAGTGGTAGAGGAGAGAGAGCACTTTGTGTAACAGCGAGGCCACTGAAGAGGAGCGGAAGTGAGAAAGGGGGAGAGTGATTTCGGTGTCAGCGCTCCTTTTCACAGCAGCCATTTTGTTATCGTCTCCCCAATGATTTCCTGTCTTCGGACATGAAAAGTTTCAATTACCGTCCCCCTCTTAACTGACTTCTAGCTGAAAACAAATGTCCTGACTTCCCTTTACTCACAGGCCCGCAGACTTTGAGGGCTGTCCAGATCTGAGACTGGTTAAAAACAGCAACAGGTTATAGTGACAGTGGTCTTTAGACTTTATAGTGCAAACTTGACATGATGATGGTTAGCATGTCTCTCTGAACAGTCTGTTCACATGAGCAGAAGGTAAAGTCCTTACTTCTCTTATGAGGCATTCCCTTACATTTAAATTTAGCAGACGCTTTTGTCCAAAGCGACTTACATACACTGATGGCGGTGGCTGCCATGCAAGGTGCCCAGCACCATCAGGAGCAGTTTGGGGTTCAGTGTCTTGCCCAAGGACACTTCCAAACGCAGACCAGGGGAATCAAACCAGCGACCTTCCAATAACAAGACGCTGGCTCTACCCCTGAGCCACAGCCGCCCTCCTATCCTCCTCTTGCCAAATTGCAACCCAGTCGCCTGGATAAATGTTGGCAATGTACGTTACTGCAAACCACAGATATGATAAAACTTAATTTCTTTATTTTGAAACTTTACTTGTCTGTAGGCTCAGTTTACTATTTTATGTTGTGACAATGCTGTGCTTATAGTCTGGTTAGGTTTAGGCCCAAAAACACTTGGCTAGGATTAGGAAAAGATCGTGTGTTGGCTTAAGATGTCATTTTTTGTTGCCACAAACACGGTTGGAAATTGTCCCGAGGTCCCCTAAAAGAAAAAAATCCATTGGTTTCACTGTTACTAATGTTGAAACACCAGTCTCAAACTGTTGTCACTGATTCGGCAGCCTTCCGGCCTGAAACTCCACCGCCATTCCCCCCAACTCCCGTTATTACAGTCAGTTCATAAATATGTAATGTGAACGTGATAGAACATTTTTGGATGAATTGTGAATATGGTACACAGGGTTGCAAAGTTACAATGAACAGTTAAACACAAGGGTTTAAAAAGCTGCTCTTTAGTCCGGTGGTATGGCGGCTGTATCTTTTTCCAGATGGTAGCAGGGTGAACAGACCGTGGCTTGGGTTGGGTGTTGTCTTTTAGTATCCCCACCAATATCACCGATACTCTGTAAATGGGTGCCAGTGATGTTCTGGGCAGTTTTTTAATCACCCGCTGTAGAGCCACCCTGTCCTGGGCCGTGCACGAACCATGGCAGTCTGCGATGTTTCCAGTATGTAGGCCTATGACACATACAAATGTCAACGAATCTGTGGTTTGCAAAAACGTTAACTGCCAGCATTTTACCTTGGCGACTGGGCTCAAAATTGCCAGTAAGCAATTTATCAAAACACCAAAATCCCACATTCCTCATAACTCATTCAGCCTTTCCTCTCTTTATCCACCTACCGTATCTATCTTTTCCATCTGTCCGGCTCTGTTTTGCTGTTCCAGTCCGGTCTGCCCTTTCCCGCAAGTCTCCCTGACAGCTTTTAATGAGGTAACACTCATGTGCACCTGAATGTCAACCGCAACCTGTCCCACCTCTAGCCCAGTTCTACCCCAGCTGCTTCCCATCCCAAGACACCTTGCGCTCGCTGATGCGGGACTCGGCCTTTGTCATGTTTGAACTTCAGGGCAGAGTGAGTCTTAATCAAGACGCGGTGCCTTTGCACATCCTCTGTGGGAACCCTCCGTGCTTTGATCCAGCTCCCTTTCATGGACCTAATGGGGAGTTGTGAAGCCAGAATTTCAGCAGGTTGCATCAAGCAGAGAGTCCTGGTTGCATACTATACAGACGAAGCAATGCTCATGCTGCTTTAACTGGGGCGCATACATGTTTTTGAATTACAATTGGTATCGGTTGGGATTTGAAGTCACCGATTGTTATGTATATAGCACGAAAACACATGGAGAAAATCCAGAATTATGATAGTGTGAGGATGAAAGAGATTTCCGATGTCCTCCCTATGGAAAATTAAAGCAATGCACCTCTTACTTTAGAATTTATATCAAGTGGACCGTGCCTTAGACTTAGAGGATGAAAATAGCGAATGTCTGGGAAAGTCAGTGTATCATGATTCACAAGGCTGTGAAGCTGTGAAAGGTGCTGCTTTGAACCGTCCTCAGTCCAGTTTTGAATTCTGACTTGGTTCAGTTTATTGGTTATTCACATCGTGCAACCCTAACCCGAGTCAAGTCCAACCAACCGGAGAGTAAATTTGAACAGAATTTCCAGAAAAGACGTGTTTCAGTCTTGGATTGAAACATATATTTGTTAAATAAATAACAGCAGTTGGGTAATCAAACCATTGCAGAAGAACAGGGCGCAACGAGACGTTGTGATCCAAAGATCTTCCATCAAGTCACGTCAAACGGTGATGGAATGCAAGTACATTTACTTAGGTACTGCACTTAAGTACAATTTTGATGTACTTGTACTTCGCTTGAGTATTTCCATTTTCTGCTACTTCATATTTCCACTCCACTACATTTTGGAGGCAAATATTGTACTTTTTACTCACTACATTTATTCGATCATTTCAGTTACTTTGCAGATTGCATGCTGCATCAGAGCCAATTTTGAAATTAGTTGGACAATTGGATCTGATAATTGTCAAGGCCTGTCATGAGTCAACCCATAGTATACAGTATATACTGTACACATTTATGTATAATTTGCTTTTACTGTCACTTTTGATACCTAAGTACATTTAATATCAGATCATTTAAGACTTGTACTAAAATACTATCTGTATTGCTGACTTTCTCTTTTACCAAAGTAATACTTTAACACAATATCTTTACTTTAACCGAAGTATGACTTTTTGGTACTTTAGTACTTTAGTGACACTAAAGTCAGATCAAATGTATTTCTATTGCACAAACAACATGAGTTGACCAAAAGGGCTTTACAAACAAAGGCAAAAGGAAATAAAGTCAACAGAACAAAAATGTGCATCAGCACTGCTATTATTATTATATATATATATGATTGCTCAGCAAACAAATATGTGCATGAATAGTTTCCATGGCTTTCACAGACTCAGCAATCTTTTATCCCTTCACATTTCACTTGTCAACATTTTTGGACTTTGAGTGCAGCTTCAAAAATGTTCAAGTCATCTTCCCATCGTCTGAAAGTCTCATGTTTTTCCCGCACTGGCTTGTGCAGCTTTTCATTAAACCTTTATGGTGTTTACACTCAAGTGAAATGCACAGACCCGAGACTCCATGTTTTCATGTTAGTCCAGTTTCCATCAGATAGACGTCTCAAACCTCTCGCATTCGACACATTTGATCAAAATTCACCCCGACACTTTTGGTATCCTTAGAAACGTCCTTAGAATCTAAAACGAAGTTCCAGGGCCTCAGAGAAACTCTCCAGCGGAGAAGCTTGTGTTTGTGACGACTTGATTAGTGGAGTTCAACATGCTGAGAAGAGCTGCAGCTTACGGTCTCTAATGAGGGAGGCTCCTTCTGATTCAGTATCTTCATTTCAGCTTGAGAATTCAACATTACAGTGAAGATGACAGCTTTCAAGTGCTGAATGCCTCTCACCCGCTGATAATCTTTGCGTCGGCTCACACATGGCGAACAACACGTCTCTCTGAATCCACCCAGCAACATTTGTTTCAGAAGACATCTAAGGTGTGATTAAAGACCGCGCAGTTGCGTAACCGCGCTTTGTTATATACCTGCGACACCTAGTTTCAAGTGTTAACGAGATTTGCGGGTTGCAGAGAGGCGGCGTCTCTCGCATTAGCTGGGAGATCGCTGATGGCGAATCATCCGCGGTGTCTGACGGGAAAATGGGATCTCTCAAGACATCTTTATTTCAACAACAGAGCGTGATAAAGATGACGAACCGGTGATGTTGTTAGCTACAGCAGCTCTGGATCTAACCGTAGTGTCGTGTCATTGCACGGCCCCTTGACGAGGTGTAGATTTGGAGAAAGAGCGTATGAAAAGTGAGGAGTGTGTGTGGAGAGAGATGGGCAGAGAACACGGATGCAGAACCACGTCCTGGCTGAGTTATAGTAAACACAATGAATAATATCTATTCGGAGAGGCCTGTCTGTATCGATCGCCCCGGACTGCGTGCGCTCACCTCGTCTCGCCTCAACCCTTCCTGCCTGAGGATTCGCTCCCCGACTCTCATGAAAGAAACAAGAGGCGTTGAGAACTTGATGAGATGAAACTTTTTTTTTTTACACCAAACTTTCGCTCTTTTTGAATCTGTTACCTTATTTCTCCTTCATTCCTCCCGAGTTCGCTGACACACGGTTAGACGCACGCACGCCGTTTTTCCCCTTTGTTGTTGGTGTCACGGCGTCTGGTGTCGGTCGGATCATTAGTGGACGGAGTCAGAGTGAATCAGCAGTGTGATGCGGGGAGGCAGGCGAGGACATCGGGCCTACTTATTATTTTCCCTTCATTAGGAAAGAAGAAAGGGACCTTAAGTGTGTGTGTGTGTGTGTGTGTGTGTGTGTGTGTGTGTGTGTGTGTGTGTTAGAGTGTGAGAGAGAGGGATGACTGAAACAAGCCCATGAGAGCAATACACGGAATACTTTTTGAGGTGTCGCTGACTTTGATTGTGTTGCCTCTCTGATGAAAGCGTTGTTCTGTGTGTGTGTGTGTGTGTGTGTGTGTGTGTCTGCGGCTTCTTGCTTTCAGAGTTCTGACAGAGCATATCCATGTGTATCTTCCCTCTAATTGAATCCATCCCTCAGGGCGTCACCGCTTGTTTATATGCTGACACCATGAAGGTGTGTGTGCGTGTGTGTGTGTGTGTGTTCGCGCTGCAAAACACTCCCTCCTTATTGTTTAATTATAGCCCACCAGCTGGGGAGACGGAGGAAGAGAGCGAGGGGCAGGGGAGGAGGAGTTATTGATTGGATTAGTCAGATTATTCATATTTAATGTTTTGCTTTGTCTCCATCCTCCTGCGCGAGAACTTCTCCTCTCCCCTCGCCTCCACGTCTTCCCCCGTTAATAAATTCTCTTCTCCGCCTTATTCGGGTTTAAGACCGCCAATAAACAATGCATTTCATACGCTTCATCAGTCAACGGGGTCTTAAGTGCACAATAAAAACTGTCTGCTGTCTTTACTTGAGCCCAAGGGCAGCGGGTGAGGCCGCCAGGTTCACAGTGCTTTTACTCATCCAACCTTAAAAAAAAAAAAAAAAAACTCTTGTTTTCTCAGTTGTAGCCAGAGAGGAAAAAAAACAGCTTCTTTGTAGGTCTGAGTTCTCTCTGTGACCCTGATCCAGGAAAAAAAAAAAAAAAAAAGTTTTGTTTTCCTCTTTGGCTCGCCGATGTTGTTTTTCAGCTTAATTTTAAATCTCACTGATCTGAACCCAGCCTGCCGTCCAACATCAGCGCAGCGCAGTTTGAATACGTCCACCCATTTGTACATTCGCCCCCTCTTCAGTAACTCTGTGAACTGGGCAGTGTTAGCATTAGCATTAGCTCCCTCAAAGCGAAAACCGGTGACAAGTGGCAGTTGCAGCGTGATGGTAAGATCAGCGTAAAAGAATCGATCAGTATCGCAAGTGGAAAAGAGTCGTAAGTCAGCAAAGTGACTCAGAAGTATCACAGCTTCACATTTCTTCAGGTCTAGTGTTCAGTTTCATCTTGCGACAGCCCTGCGCTTATGGTCTGGTTCGTTTTAGGCACAAAAAACACTTGGTTAGGGTTTGGAAAAGATCAATGTTTTGGCTTAAAATACCTGTTTTTGGTTGCCACAAACATGGCGATCACTGGCTCAGCCACCTCCTTGCTTAACATAATCACCATCGCCACCACATCCAGATATAAAAAGTCAGATGTGGATGTGATATGATATGTGTTGTGGCAATGTCAATGTTGTTTGTAGCCTATGACACTTGCAAATGTGAACAAATCAGTGGTTGTGGCAGAAATGTTACCTGCAAACATGCAATTAAGTTGACTGGGCAGGTAAGTCCAGTGTTCGCTACTTTTAGTCCTGTTTTTGGTCTTGTCCAAAAGGGAAATCTCTCTCTTTAGCTGATACATCCGCTTTCAACACTCAAGCTAGCTGCTAGCTTGTCAGATTGCCATTGCCTGCTGCACAATGGGTTGATTATTGCAATTTTTGGTTCAAAACAGCCACTTGTCGCAAACTGAAGACGACGCTATCAGAGCAATTAGAATGATTGAAACCAGTAAAGTTGCAGGAGGTTAAACCAAAACAACAAGCTAAAAGACTTTAAAAGCTCTGTAGCGCTGAGGGGAGTTGGGTGATAAACGTGAGTAAGTCACTATGAATGACTCCTTTCACATTTAAGGAGACGTTTGGTCCATTGGTAATATGGTCGTGCTTGGACCTGTTGAAGTGAGCTAGGCTAACTAACTTCGTCTAGATGTACATGGATAGAAATCGCATGCCAAGGAATATATGTCAATATATAGAATATTGATAAGAGCTGATAGCTGATCATTTTAAGCTATTTGTAAGAAGAATGGTGTTCCTTCCTTTCAAAGTCACACAGTCTTACTAAGTCTGTTTGCTGTTGCTAAGTCAGTCTTAGTCAAGTTTGTCCAAATCCCCAAAAAGCCCAACCTGTCAGCCTATTGATTCTTACTGCAGCAAGATAGCCGCCTTGTTAGACGGCAGGGCATGTTATGCCTTCAGTGAACCACTCTGTCCATTACAGTAGACAGTAATGACATTCGGCGCCAGTATTTATGTTGACAGCGCACCACGATGACCGTCTTTGGTACTCTAACATTGTACAGAACGCTGAGCGTAAAAAGCATCCGTCAATTGATTTGTAATCTTTGTAGAGAGTTTTTGGCGTTCGGGATCGTTTTCCTCCTCTTGATGTGTGATTTCTATCAGCCTGCTAAGGGGAGAGCGTCCAATATCTCGTCCGAGGTCCTGGACAAGAGTCCGACTTTTAATCAACACACCATACATAAATACTACTGAGTAAATACTACTGTGTTCTTATGAGTTGTTGTGTAACTCATCAACTCATGTTTGTCTTCTCTCTTTGTCCTCTCTCCTCTGTCACTAATAAGGACATTTTTATCTTTTGGCCTCAGTTGTGCCTATCAACATTTATTCTCACAGACTTTCTCACTCTAGCAGTAAAGACACCATAATCTATCTATCACATCCTGTATTGCAACAGTAGAACAACAGCAGTCTGTTTTCCTTTGTGCAACACATAGTAAATACGCATATAACTTTCTGTTCTGTTCTCTAGTTGCTGTAGATTTTTACTTAGAGGAGGCAATTCTCCTTAATTGGGGGAACTTTTGTTTATACTGTGGTGCAGACACGATCTTCGGGTTCTGGATATATTTTCAGTGCAAACTCAAAAGTTTCACTTTGTTAATCTAAAGTCGGAACGGAGCAATTACTCGTTGAACTCTCATAATCATATTTGCAACACTGGTGAAATCTTATGATCCTGTTTAGATTAGTTTAGAGGGTAATTATACATTATAAGGTCTGCTAATCAGGCTGGTCTTTATGCAAACAGAGCTTGGACAAACCAAAGAGTCATGAGTTACCAGTTCAGCGTCAGTCCCTAGTTTGCTGGCAGTATCGAAACACTATACATTGCTGGTAATGTTGTTTGTGGTGCGGTTGTGTTAGGATTGACTGGACAAACAAATATCTTCTTTAGTACTTAGTGAATATAATTGAAAAATGAATTCATGATGATTTTATAGTGACCGTCTAAGGTAACATGTAAACAGGTAAAAGATGGATATAAAGTTTTGTTTTGAAAATTCTTTAAAAATAAGAAGTGACAGAAACATTACAAACCAGTTCACCAAACCAGCAGACAATCATTTAATCATTTAAAAACAAAAAAAAATAGACAATCAAGAACTAACTATCTTTTAATTCATGATACCTAATAAATTCCACAGCTACAGCACAGTGCAATATCAGAGGGAATACTGGCCATGTTTGATTTTGTTAAAAGATAAATGAAGGTGTCTGGACCCGTCTGGCTCTATGAGAGTGAGCTTGGAAATTACATCTGAAGAAGTATATATATTCAATTCAATTCAAACTTTATTAAGGACACATCTCGTGAGAGGTCCATAGCGCCAACAAAACACAACACAATGATAAAATAATAAAAATAGAATCAAATACATATGCATATAAATTGCTGCCGGTGGTGTGAGTGGCTGAGCGAAGAACTATCACGGAGCACTTTGGGTTAGGAAGCACTGCAGTTCTGTGGCATAATAGAACATAGGTTCTGTTGCCCTCATAACACAGAAGTACATTCACATGATAGAAATGGCACGATCATTTATTGTTTCTGATGCGGGGGAAACCAAAACGGCAAAAAAAAAAAGCCAATTTAGAAACAACATGGTGTAAACCTCTCGCTGGAGGTGCTGTAATTGGAGCGGCTTTGTTTTGTCAGGTGCCTAATGGATAACCGTCGTGACCCGAACCTACACTGGACTGAAAAAATGACATTGTGTCTGGCCCTGATGGGGGCTGACGATATCAGGACCTCACAGACAATGCATGCGGCTCATTATTTTTAATTACCCCCACCTTCTCCGTCCTCTCCCTGTGAACCTCTGTTGACGCCACCGCCGCGTGTCAACAACAGTTTGCTCTCCTTAAAACTTTCGGCGCCACCGCCACTCTCCCGACTTGTGAGCTTTTTGTTTCCCCGTTTAATGATCCCGCTCTCCACACCGACTGATCTTTTTAATTGCGTCCCTTTGGACTCGCAGAACTCTCCGTCCATCCTCCGGTGTGTAACCTAATCCTACGCCGCCTTCCATCGCCGCTCCACTGATACTGCCGGGGTTCCTTGTGGTCACAGCCCCCCGGCCCGCCTGTGTTATTGGATATTCCTGTTCAATACCGTCTCGGAGCTACCGCGGGCTTTCACATTCTGCCCGGGCGTTCCTCAGAATTACATTCAGATCGGACGATTCCGCAGCGCGTGATTTATGTCCGACGCCAGTGTTGGGAGCCAAAGCGGGGAAGCGGCTTGCCCTTTGCTCAGCGAGGTGTAAAGTAAAGGTTTGGAGGTGAGGGCTGCTGGGTGAGCGCTGACTTTCATGCAGGAGATGGTAGTTTGCTCACCGTGACAGTCCACGGACTTACTGCAGTGCCTCCGTAACGGTGGTAAAAAGTGTGTGTTTGTATCTTTCAGTGCTTTTTTCAGTCCTTGAATTCTGCGTGTCTCCATTGGAGACCGGTATTTAAATTTTTTTACCTGTATCGTTTTGAAAGTCCGTTGTAATATTTACGTTCCGCAGCGGATAAAACATATTGAATTTGACGACCCCCCCCCGACCTTTCCTCTAGTGCCGCCATATTGCCACATTCACACATCTAACACTGATTCTAATACCACCTGCTGTGGTATACATGATTATTCCACCACATCATAGTGTAAAGGTAACCATAGAGCCGAGATATTTGAGATTCTTTGTGTTTTGCTGGCTGCTATGTATCTGTTTTCACAGCTTTTATCAGATCCTGCTCTGAAACCCCAGCGTTTGACCAGCACGAAGGAGTAAAGTTAAAAAAAAACGCACCTCACTGTTGTTGTTCTTGTTGTTCGCCCCGCACTCGCTTTTCCTGTGTGTCGGCCGTGCTGACCCAGCTGCATTGTGGGTCAGGGGGATGAATGAGCATGCGGCGGCTAATGCGATAAAAGACGGACGGGTCGTTTGTCCCCACAGCCTGTGTTCACAGATACACACACACACACACCACACGCATACATCGATGAAAAGCACTATTTTCCTTTCGGCTCACACACACGCACACACACTTGGATGACAAACAGTGTGTTCTGTGTAACGCTGTTAACCAGGCTGGATGCAGGGTGCTGACTGTGGATGCATTCATCTATAATACACTCTATGTGGGTGTGTGTTTGTGTGTATGTGCGCGGCCCACATATCTGTGTCGCTGTGAGTGTGTGTGTGTGTGTGTGTGTGTGGTGTGTATCAGTATAATCTGTGTTTGGTCTCATCATCGATCGGTGTCACGTAGCTCAGGCTGGCATTTAACCTAACCGCGTTAGGAGAGCCCGCTTTGACCCCCCGTGGTCAATAAAACTCGCGGGGCGATGCATCACGATGCCCTCGCACACTCCATCCTCCTCTCGGTCGGCCTCCCGCTCTCCGAGCGCCTCCCTCTGTTGGCCTATCCCGAGCCCCTCGCCAACGAGCTGAACATCTTCCAACACGCCTCGCAAACAGATCTTTGGTAAAACAGGACGATGAGGGAGAACTGACCTTTTCCTCAGGTAGGATTTGCAAGTTCCCAGACTCCTCTGTGACTCCTTTTGGAGTTGAATGGGATAATGAGGTCACTGGAGAGAAGCTGGAGTAATAAATGCTTATTTTTTGGCTCTTGTCATTGGCATGCAAGCTTGTTGTCTCCCGCCTCTGTTGCATTCCTTAACTGCCGCCCTCTACGTGGTTCGAGCGAGCGTCCATGCTGGTGATCCTGCTGAACTGTGTGACACTGGGCATGTTTCACCCCTGCGAGGACATGCACTGCGACTCCGAGAGGTGCAAGATCCTGGAGGTAAGACGCTTTTTTGATTTGATACGTCATGTGTTAAACTGAATGTGTTTTCTCTTCACACTTGTTTTTATTTGAAAGACAGGAGACACATACCTAAAGGAGTGGCCATATGGAAGTGATGACACACATGGTGAAAATGTCCATTATTTTTTTTCAGATATCTGAATACAGTCTAAAAAAAATCACTGACACAACAACTGCTGAAAGTGTTGGGCAATACTGTACTACCAAGTAACATGTGAGAAAGAGGAGATTACTTTTTCCAGTAAATTCCAGTGTGAAGGATTACAGTTCGCAGGTGGTCTGTGGTTGGTTTTTGTCCATAAGTTTAGGCTGTGTTAACCTCGTGGCTTCACTGTGAACCCAGCAAACATTGGCCATGGCCAAAAGTGGCACCACCCCCCCAAGAAGAAAAGTAGTTATGAGGCGGACAGCTAGATGGTGACCATCAGAATCAGAATCAGAATAAGAGTTCCTTTATTTGTCCCGCAAATGGGACAAAATGGTAAGAAATGGAATAGACATCCAGAAAGGACGTCCATCTGACGGCCGTCCAGATGTTGGCACAACTTCCACTTTGGAACTATGTTTGAACCATAACAGGATGTGTAGGTTGGATGTTCAAAAAGCAGTCATACAACATCTACATGTTCGCTGGGGAATAGTGATTAAAAAACACTCTGACAGCTGACATTTCGTCGTGCAGCCCCGTGTCACAGATAAGTGAAAGTGAACCTTGAAACCAGCACCTCAGGAGTTCTCTGGACGGTCACCAGGGCTCAGCTGTTTGCACGTTTTTACACATGTTGAATAAAGTAGAAGTAATGTGCGGGTTTGGAACGCAATTGCTTTTACTGTTGAACAACGTGGACGGTCATGCTGCCTACAATTTTAGTGATATGTACGAAGTCATTGATTAGATTTTCAAAGTCACTCTGCCAACACTGCTTACCAAAGGGAAAAACAAAAAACAGACATGATAGCATCAACATGCTTATTTAAAAAAGGAGCTCGTAGATTATTTTGTTTTAAACTTCCATTTAGTCTTTTAATAAACAGATTAACAGAAATAAGGTCAATGTCAAAGCAACAGACTTTGAAGCTGCTAATATACTCCAGGGGGCAGAGCCTAAAAGATATTGAGTCTTCCTCGTGTTTTTTACTCCACGTCTGAGTTTAGTTTAGTTTAGTTCTATGAACACTTCTGGTCCATGTCCAGTATGTTGTAGACAACATGGCAGATGATCTACTTCTTTTCAATGACAACCAAGATGGTGGTGTGACTTGTTTGTGTGTTGTTTTTTGGGTCAAGCTCCAAAAATGCTGGATCCTACATTTCCCACAATGCAACTCAGTCTTTTAAGCTTCACCCCCAAGTTTGTAACATTGGTACTGTTATTTTCACTCACTGCTTAATACTAACCTGACTCTCGCCAGATGCATTTCGTTCCGCCTAGCTCCACTCACATCCATCTGGGATCGCTCCCGTTGGGAGGGATTTCGGCACCAGATTTTATGGTAGAGCCAATCAGGACCGCCGGGCGGGAGTTTCATAGATGTGACGTAGCGGAGAAGCGACTGTTTTGATTCAGACAACAATGGCGGCTCGCATCGAGGAAGCAAGCGTCAACATTGATGCTGCTATGTCATCCGTGTTGTCCAATCTAGCCCAATATTTTTTCGTTAAAAGAACATCAGAGAACGGCTCTGAAGGCTTTTGTTGGTGGAAACGATGTTTTTGCCCTTCTCCCGACCGGATTTGGCAAGAGCTTGATCTACCAAATGGCTCCGACAGACAAGTGGTTTATCCAATCATATGCAAGGATCTTTGATAAGGCCCAGCCTTCTGAAACACATCTCCAATGGAGCGATCCCAGATGGATGAGTGGAGCTAGGCGGAACGAAATTCATCTGGCGAGAGTCAGGTTAGCTTAATACTCCCTACAGCTTCTAAATTCACTTTGATGAGTAAAAAAAGTGGATGGCCCCTTTAAAACGTGTTAGTAGTCCGTTTGGTCTCTTCAGTGAGACTTAGCATGAAGCAGAAGTTCTGTCGCTATGGCTATCTGTAGTTATATGCCTTGATCTCTACATTGGAATTGTTGATTTAACAGTTGACTAACACGATGTTCGAGGCAGAGACGTGACAGGAGGACACGTTCGTCACCAGCATTCATTCATCTTCCTTGATCTTTATTTAATAAGACAAGTACAACCCGAGTGAGAGGCCTTCCAGCGGGATGATCAGGAAGAGAAAAACACAAACACACATTACAGAGACAACATTCGCACGCAGAGACGCAACACGGGGAGGTGAGGACAACGCACGCGGAGCGACGGCTGGAAAGAAATCAGACACCGAACAGTTTGCGTGGCGGCTTATGAGATGGCACAGGGGTTGTTCAAACACAGCTAAGCAGACGGCCGGGAGCGGGGACAGCGGAACGCCCCGAGTTATTTGGACTGTTTTCTGAACCGTACCTTTGATAGAGATCTACTGAAACAATATTGTGCAGCCTATCTGGCCTCTGCAGCTCGCTCCATTTGCATTAGCTCCAACGTGAAAATAAACAACAACACCGCGCGAAGGCGTTTTCCATTATTTTATTGACCCCCTTCAACCTAACGAGCGCTAATAGAGGAGCCTTGTTCGCGTCGTAACGCGGAGGACGGAAAATACATTTCTCTGCTGCGTGGAGTGAGAGAGTCAGGCGGGCCGAGGCGCAGCAGAACAGATCTGTTATCTGACTCTGTTCATCGTGTGCGGTGAACGGATAATGTGCTGGCAAAGTGCTTCCAAATAGATTGAATCAGAGCAGAGTCCTCTTATTTTCTTGTCCACTGACTCGGTGGAATAGAGCAGTTTCACTCCAAAATGACATACATTTGACAAAATACAGCCCTACTCCCACTGATGCTCTCTGGTGTTTAAGACAGTTTAGTAAATAAGTTATTAAGACTGATAGGGAACATTTTATTTCTATGTAATCACACTTACATACCTCCAAATGGATGGGCGTGATTTCCAAGCATTACTTTTGAGAGAAAAGAGACAGAGGAGGGGAACGGTGAGAGGAGGGCACAAAAATGAGAGGAAAGAAGACAGAAGGAGAGGGGGAAGAAGAAGAGCAGGAGAGGAGAGGAGAGAGAGGAGAGGAAATAAGATTAGTGATAAGGAAAGCAAATCGAAGGAGAAGGGCTGAAAGGAATGGAGAGAAAAGGAGAGATTAAGGAAAGAAAGTGAGAGGAGGCCAGGAAAGAAAGAAAGGAAAGACAGTGACGTAAAGGGTGAGGGAAATGAGAGGACAGAAAATGAAAGCAAAAAGGAAAGGAAAGGAGAGGGAGAAGGAGGGAAGGGAAGGAAGGGAAAACAGACAGAGAAAAAATGAAAAGGAGAGTAGAAGAAAGAAAAGGAAAATGAAAGGACAGCTAAGGGAAAGGAAGGAGAGAAAAGGAAAGTGTTAGGAAGGAAGTGATGGAAAAGGAAATGAGAGGAAAGAAAAGGAAATTAGAGAAAATGAGAGGGAAGGAAAGGAAAGCAATGAAATGAGAGAAAACAATTGAAATGGGAAATTAAAGAAAAAAGAGTAGAGGAAAGGATAGGGAGAAGGATGGAAGGGAAAACAGAAAGATGGAGCAGAAATAAGCAAAGGAAAATAGATTAGAGGAAACTAAGGAAAGAAAGAGGAGGGAAATTGGAGGAAATAAGAGCAAAGGGAGGGGAAAGAAGAAAAAATGAAAAGGAAAGGAGAGTGGAAGAAAGAAAAGGGAATGTGAGGGACGCAAAGGGAAGGAGATGAAAGGTAAAGAGAGCAGAGGACAGGAAAAGGAAAGGGAAGGAGAGAAAAAGAAAAAATGGTGAGGAAGGAAGTAATGGAAAAGGAAATGAGGAAGGAAAGCAATGAAATTAGAGGAAACGAAGGAAATGGGAGGAGAGGAGAGGGGAAGAGAATAAATGAGAAGAAAAGAGGAGCAGAAGAAAGGAGAGGAAATGGGAGTGAATGAGAGGAAATAAAAGGATAGCAGAAAATAGGAAAGGGATTTAGATGAAAGCAAGGAGAAGGAGGAGAAAGGAAAGGAGAGCAGAGGAAAGGAAGAAAAATGAGAGAAGGGCAGAGGAAAAAGAAATGATTGGAGAGAGGAGAATATGGCAGGTGAATTCAAAGAAGAAGATGATTTGTAATTTAAAAAAAGAAGCCAGAGGAGCGGAGGTTTTGAGGCTGCTGTTGCTAGGGCAGCCCGAGACCGGCGGCTCCGCTCGCGGATACGAGATGTGATTGAATTCGGTGAGTCTCCTCTCTGTAGCGCAGCTGAACACACAGCCCGGAGGTTAAACTCATTCTCATTAATCCCTCGCTTCCTCCATTTCAGTGTCCCCACGACTCTCCACGTCGATATGTTAGGAGATCGTAAAGGAACACGACCTACACACTCACACGCTCGCGTCTGTCTTTGAACCGTCTCACACCGTCTGGAACACACACTCCAGTTGTCCCACTTTTAACACGCTCTCACACCTTTCTTTATCACTTTCTCATACTCCTGACACATTTCTTGCCCCAGTCCCTCCTTACTTCTAATCTTTTTCTCGTCTCAAGAGAGCTTGGTTTAACTTTCAAGACTCAAGGTTTACTAAGAATTCTACAACTCAGGGTTGGACAAAAAAGTAGTCTGGTACTGTTACACTAAGTACAACCTTAATGTATTAAAACCACTGACAGGTGACGTAAATAACATTGATCATCTCATCACAATGCAATGTTCTGCTGGGAAACCTTGGTTACTGGCATTCTAAGCCACTTGACACGAACCACCCATCCAAACACTGTTGTGGACCAAGTACACCCTCTCATCACAACAACGCTACCCGATGGCAGTGGCCCCCCAGCAGGACAATGTGCCCCGACACACCGCAAACACTGCTCAGGAACAGCTCGAGGAACACAATAAAGGGCCCGAGGTGTCGACCGGGCCTCCAAATTCCCCAGATCCCAATCTGATGGAGCATCTGTAAGACGTGCTGAGCAGGTCTGATCCATGGAGGCCCCACCCCCCAACATACAGGACCCAGAGGATCCACTATAAAACGCCCTGGTGCCAGACACCACAGGACACCCTCAGAGGTCTGAAGTCCATGTCTCGACAGGTCAGAGCTGTTTTGGCTGCACAAGGGGAACCTTCACAATATTAATATCAGTCAAACACAAATAATACTCCACTTTCATCATCATGTGTTTGATGCTACATCATTTTCAAAAAGATTGCCACACAAGGCGTATACTGAAAATAAGGATGACGAAAAACTTGTTGCTTACCACTTGTCGACAAGAGAGAATTTTGGTAAAGGTCCTAGAGCATGTCGCAGCTTGGTAAGTCCATCAATGGTGAAAAATAAATAAATCACTCACAAACAAACATTTAGAAACAAACAAAGAACATTTGATGAGGTCATTTGTCAGCATCACAAATAGTCTGCGGCATTCTATTTCAATGTGATTTTATTCTTTTGTTTAATTACTCTGATCAATCAGCCACAGCATTGTTAATATTGTTTCCGTCCCCCTGGTGGTGCCAAAACAACTCTGACCTATCAAAGCATGGACACGGGACCTCTGGGGGTTTTCTGTGTTGTTTGTGTTGCCATGAAAAGGTGTTCTTGGTCTGCAACGGTGTATGGGTGGGTGGTGCATGATCCACATGAACGCCAGAACCCACGTTTTCCCCAGCAGAACACCACATTGTAACAAACGATCAGTGTCATCATGTCACCTCTCAGTGGTTTTCATGTTGTGGTGGAAGTGTCCAAATGCGATGGGATGCTTATTCTCCATCGCTGCCATGATATAAAAGGTTGCACTAATATGAAAATTGCAAAATATCCCCTTGTGCAACATTCACGCAGCCGTGGCCCACAGTTATATGTGCTACATGTGTTTGTGCCTGAGCTCTCAGATCAGCGCCGTGCTTAACATAGCCACGCTAGCATCAGCGCTAATGAGGGGGGCTCTGCCAGGCCTCTCAATGGCTCTTCTGTCTGATCTGCAGGCTAAATGAGCTCTCATCTCCTGACACGGCTAATGGCTACTGTAATGGTCACAGGCCACCGTGTAGCAGCGGGGTGGGGAGAAAGATGGCCCGCGCTTTATGTGTCAGCATTGTTGAAAGGTTACCCCGAGGCATTATTTACTATTTGTTTGAATGACTCAGGGCGACCTTTCAACAAATTGAAAGCTGCTTTCAATTGACTTACTTTCAGCTTCATC
Organism: Lagodon rhomboides; assembly: GCA_039737535.1. Classification (NCBI taxonomy): domain Eukaryota; kingdom Metazoa; phylum Chordata; class Actinopteri; order Spariformes; family Sparidae; genus Lagodon; species Lagodon rhomboides. The sequence goes on along the minus strand of CM077804.1, from coordinate 7,290,296 downwards.
ACAGCATAATGGGATAATATTATGAGTAATCATCCAATGAATAATTAAATTGGCATTTGATACATTGTGTCTCTTCATCGTCTAACGTCATGGAGGCTAACTCTGGGTTTTATAAAGCTACATTACAGTGAAGTCTTTTACATTTAAGGGTTCCCTAAAAATAGATTGTAAAAACTAAATATGATATCTCGCGCTGTCGAGGTTTGGTTTGTCCCGGACTCTTACAAACCCAGTGACCTTCTCATCAGCCTCTGCTGTACTGTGTTTAGTGCTAATTAGCAAATGGGGGGCACGCTAACATGCTAAACTGAAACTAAACCGTGACCACGAGAAACACTATACCTGCTGTGTGGTAATTGTGAGCACGCCAGTTGATGTTAGCGTTAGCTTAAAGCGCCAGTGTTCCTCAGTCCGACCTCATAGTACCGTTGGTGTGGCTGTGGAACTTTCCAGATATCGATGTCAGTATTTAAGAGACAGGGAAAAGGACTCTCACACACTGTCCACTTCACTTGCGATTAAGTTTATTGACAACAACGTTTTGGTAATTAGACCTTCATCAAGATATTTCTCAAGACAATGGGTGTGTTTGATGGCATTTTGAGGGATGATTGGGCCACACGAGCCCACAACCCTACTTAAGACAGCCTCCCCCATTGACTTCTAAGATAACCTGATAAAGGTCTTCGTACCAAAGCGTTGTTGTCAATAAACTTAATTGTAAGTGAAGTGGACAGTGTGTCTTTTGCCTGATTATGTCGGCCTTCGGTCTTCTCCTACGCACCTGCCGACCCTAAGGTGTGCAAAAGCCGCACTCTGTAATATTTAAGAGATAACCATTAAAAACAAAACTGACTGTCTAGACGGCAACATAAAGATTTCTTTATTTTCTTGGGTTATTATTTTCTTTCTCTAAGATCTCTTTCGTGTGGTTATTGGAGAATTGTGGTCAAGACAGGGCAGTATTTATACTTAAATTTAAAAAGAAATTAACAAATCGCCATCATTATTATTAGGCCATCTCGCTGAGACGGTCATGCTGCTGCTGGTTTGTCCAAGTGGTTTTGGTACCCCAGCAGAATTTGTTGCTCAACCGCTGTGGGTTGGTTAAGTCTTACTGTCAAACACTGCGCTGTCTTTCTGTTTCAAATGTTGGAACAGAACGCAGTGTGTGTGTTATGTAGGCTATCACTGTCGATTGTGAAGGTTTTATGTAATACGTGTTATGAAAATGATGTGCAGGATGTTCTGCATGTCTGTCCTGGATTTTTTGTCGGTTACCAGCCGACATAAACACAGATACAGTACATCTGTGATCTGGTAGACTGTCTACTTAAAGCACACCCCCCTTTTAACACTCGAAAATAAATCTGGACAGAGTATGGATGAGCCACAGGGGACAGCCCGTCAGAGGGCACTCCAGATAACAGTGACAAAAATGAGGGATACGTGATGATTTAGCCAATGGAGTAGTTTCAAGGAAATGTCAAACGTGGCTATAATATAGCAGCGATAATGTTAAGGATTGAACCTTTTTTTCCCCGGAAGGAGAGATTTCAATGGAATACATTCTGCTCTGAATGCTACTGCAAACACTTAACCTTCCGTCGTCCCCCCGCAGCTACAGAACAAAACGATGTCTGTGGAAAAGCTAATAAATTCATTGGCAATACAATAAGAACACTGGGTTACAGAAAGACACACAGGGAGAGGAAGAAAGCGAGTACGAAGGAGGTAGAGGAGTTGGTGGAAGGAGCCATAAATTAAATTTCCTCGCTGAGATGGAGCTCCTGACATTTGTGTGGAGCCAGAGTGCTGTTGATACATGGAACACACACACACACTGCACACACACACTAACACACGCACTGGTTCACCCCCCCCCCCACGTCAGCCTGGCATGTGCCTGGCGGATGGAGGGACGCCAGCTCCTGTGTCTGCGCAAGTGTTTGCGCGCGACTGCCGTGAATGGTCGTGATTGAGCCGGAAAAAAGTCTCCCTCACAATATTATCTCCCTCCACCTGTGAGGAGTGGATCTCCACTGAATGGCAGATTACAGTCAGCCCGGCCTATTGTCCCCGCCGCGCCAGGCATGAAACACCCGTCACCGGCGCGTATGGCCGTCCGTCTGCCTGTCTGAGCGCATCTGTGTGCGCGCGGGTGCGATGAAAGCATCTGACCCCTGTGATAATAGCATTCAGAGTTGCGACAGGCGGAATTAGCATACATAGTGGCTGAGGTTTATTTTCGGGGAGAGGTTGCAGGGGAATGTTTTCACAGATTTTGACAGCACCTGTTTGGTGCCCAATGAAAAGAAGAACGTATACATTTATATATACGACTTCAGATCCTATCTGTTAAGATGTCCTTTAGTTAAATGCGGGGGTAAACACAGCAGGCAGTTTTTTTCCCCCTGCAGTCGAGCTTCAGTTGCTGGGTCTTCCCTTTGAAAATCTGCTCCTGCAGAGGAAGCGAGGCACTCATATTTCTGGCCGGAGTGAATACATTTACATTTACATTTAGGGCATTTAGCAGACACTTTTGTTCAAAGTGACTTACAAGAAGTACAGGGAGTCATGCTAGGCGGGGTTGAGGTGAAGTCTGAACAAATGAGTCTTGAGTCTTTTGCGGAAGATGGCGATTGATTCCGCTGTCCTAACATTGGAGTTCGCTCCATCACCGAGGCGCCAAAACAGAGAAGGGTCGCGACTTCGCTGAGTGGGCTTTGCTTGTGCTCAGCGATGGCGGTACCAGGTGGCCAGGTGATGTAGTGGAGCTCTGGGGCGTGTGGTCTGACCAGTGTTGACGGGTGCAGTTCCGTTGACGGCCTTGAAGGCCAGCACCATCGTCTTGAAGGTCAGTGGGAGGAGGGGGGCTACAAAGTTTGTGGCTAACTTTAGCGTTGAAAGCTTACTGTGTGATGCAGCTGGATTCGCAAGATCACGGGATTGCGCAGATCCATCTTGCAAGGCTTCAAGCTATGCGCTTGTGTACTTTGTGCTTGTGACCTACTGGCAGCAACGGGCATACTTTAGGTTTGACGATCAGTTAGAGAAGCGAATAGTCGTCTGAAAACAACGATGGCGGCTTCTTAAGAGTATATCTCATTGAAAGAAGAGCAGAGAACTGCACTGAAGCCTTTTCCCAATTGAAAATATAGTCTCGCCCTTCCGTCAACCTCGGCTTAGCAAGAGTTTGATTTACTAATTGGCTCAGCTGGTGGCAGTGCTCAGCTGTCGTTGAGCTGGTTGGTCGAAGTTAACTTGTGATAGACGGTGATGGCGCGTCCTACACCTGTCAATATTTGTTTCCTAATGGTTTCTTGCGGAGATTTCCCAGATGATTCTGTGTAAAGAAAAACCATCTCAGGTCACTTGAGAGCCACGCAGGCAAAGAAAACAGCCCCCGAACAGGAAAAAAACTAGCTTGACTAAATTACCTCTGGGATTCGCAGAGGGCTCCAGCAACACATAAACGAAAATATGAACTGCTTTATGAATTGTTAATAAGTCAATTACAAGCCATTAATAGCCAACCGTTTAGTTGCCATGTTGTAAAAAAATCCATTCAACAGATCAATGGAATGATCGCCTATCTTCTGGACTTCTATCTGGAGGATTTCATGCAAAATCCATTGACTAGCAACCTGTTAAACATATATGAATAGATTACCAACCAAGGACTCTTCCCAACCTAGTGAGCTTTTTTTTTTTCTCATTGATGGTTTGTGACTGATTTTTAAAGCATTATTAACCAATTTAGCCATTAGTTACAACTTATAAACTCTTTATAAAGAGTGACTTATTAGAAAATGATATCAGAATTAATGAAACGGTTAATATTAATATTGAATTTATTATACATAAGACAAAGAAGAAGAAGTAAATATGTGAAATTGGTGAGCTGGAACGAGAGAATGTTTTAGAGCATTTTGTGCAAGTGACTTGTCAATCCTCAAAATAGCTGAAGACTGTTTATCTGACATCGATAAACAGTTCATTCGCAAGAAAAACAACTGTCAAGGACCTCCCCGCTGAAATCTCCATGCTGAAATGCCATGACATTAATCTTTATTGACTGGTGAATTAATCCCTGCTTACGCCCGGTCTGTAGAGATCAGCGGTCAGGGTCACCCAGGGGATGATTGGCTTTCAGGGTCTTGCCAAGGGGCAGTTACCTGCACGTCTCCTTACAGTAACAGAAACACACGGCGATATCTGCATCGCCAACAGGTGTGTTTCTGATCTGCAGATCTTCACACTTCACTTCACACTCGGGCACCATGCTATATCTAATAGCTGCTTTTGACACTTACGGTATTCGTAGTGAGCCGCATCAAGTCATTAGGGAGCGCTTTAAGTGCACTCGGCATTAGTGATTAAGTGCACTTAGAACATAAAGGCTCCGCTCAGGAGGTGACGAGAGGGCGTGTGATGTTGGCGCTCGCTTGATAAAACGCAATGCAGCTCGCCGTGCTCGCTGATGTCCGCGTGCGCCTGGCGGACACGTGTGTTTACACTTGTTCTCAGGCAATGTGAGAAGCAACATGGGCGTTCACACACACACACACACACACACACACACACACAGAGCTGTAAAGCCGCTGTGTGGTGTCACTGTTTAGGCTGAGAGGCTTTGCGCAGGACTGAACACACACGGAGGGAACAAAGCTGTCGAGATGTTTCATGCGTGTCCGTACGGTGTAATTGTGTGCGACACACACACACAATCAAAAGTTACTATAAGCCAGACCGTGAAATATGACACATACCTTATACACACAAGCGTGCGCACACACAAAATGTACCACTACCCACGCGCACACACACACTCACACTCAGTGCGCGCACACACATAGTGAGATACTGCGGGAGACGCAATCACAGTAACCGGGGAGTGATACGGAGAGACGGAGTAAGTGGGAGAAAAAGATAAGAGGAAGATAAAGATGAGAGAGATGGAAGTGGTAGACGGGAGGAGGGGGAGGAGGGGGAGGACGAGGAGCGGGCGGAGGAATGCCAGTAGCTCACATACAGCAGGAATCCCGTCCAGCAGTTACTGCAGGGAGACAAGAGTGGGAGAGGAGATAAGGATGGCACGAGGCAAAAGACAGTGTGCATCTTACTGCTTCCTTTTCTTCAGAAAAAAAAGGTGATGAAATATTCAAGTTTACTTGAACTGGAAAATGAAACAAAATCGAGTATGTGTCTCTAAAAGGAAAAGGTGATGAGAAGCTAGACAGCAACCTCTATCTCTGGTCAGTGGTAGGTGTCCGTCAGTCATATTCTCTGACTGTAGAAGAACACAGATGTATCTTCTATGACATCATCTTTAGGTTAATAAAGGGATAACTTCAAAGGCAAAGATTCATACTACAGTCCATGCTATGGACATTACTTTTTTATTTTATTGTGGTACTTTCTGGAGGATTTAATGTGAAATCCATCCAGTATAAGCATATAGAAACCATTTTACAGTATAAATTCAATGGCAGATACAGTGACCTAGAAAAATTGGAAACTGAGAGGACCTTAGCTATAATCCAGTACAACATGATGTATCACAGAGCAAAGAATGTTTAGACCAAAAATTGCCAAAATAAGTATCTGCCAATGACATTCAAAATAATCGATATGAGTGTGGGCTATACTTTATATACCTCGAGATTTCAAAATCTCCTCAAATGCACTTCATAAATGTTAGGACTGGGTGACAGAATCGAATATCACAATGTTTTGGACCAAATAGGCCCTACTTCAATATCAATAGTGCCACAAAAATACAACATGTTTGCTAATGGTGGCAAAGTCACCCCACTATGCAGCCCTACCGCACTTGTTGGCTATTGAACTCATCAAACTCATTAGCTAATTAGCTAGTGAAAGATGTTGGACATTTAGCAGCTAAGCTAGCCCCAGATTCGGTAAAGACCAAAGCTAAAGGAGACTGCATTTTGTAGTTTCTCCAAATGAATGCTAATGTCGCCCTTTATCTGCTGGATATGAAAGAAGGCAAATGTTAGCTAGCATGTTAAGGCACTCTCAGACACTGAGCGGCTACTGCTACTGCTAACCAATGCTGTAGGCAATTTTTTATGTTAAATACATTTCCTTAACAATTTTTTCATTGACTTGTACCAATCGCTATGTGATGTGTGGAGTCTGTCCTCGTTAGCATGTTGTAGCATACATTTAAATTGCTAGCAATACTACATCATGAGCTAACTGATATCAGGGACATTGTTTAGCAGCCTAGACTGAATAATAAAACCTTGAAGCTGGTGTTACTCCAAGACCATTTTAATATTGTTTATTGCTTCTTCTTTTTTCTCCCCTTTTTTTCTATGGTTTTTCTGTCCCTACATGAAAAATAGATCCATGCATTGTAGTACAAATCAATTTAAACAATAAAATGCACAAGTTGACATGTCAAGCTTGGAAAAGCATCGTCGTCAATATTACAACTAGTGATGGCTGAGGCCTGTTAAGTTACTTCAGCTTCAGGGTCCTGGGGTTGTGCATGCTGGCTCCCAGTCATGGCTCTTTAGGACTACGCTCTTAGAAATAAGGGTTCCAAAAGGGTTCTTCTACAAGGTCTGAGGTTCTACCCGGAACCATTTGCTTCTGAAAAACCCTATCCCGAAGAAACGGTTTTTCAAGGGTTCTTGGTAACACTAATGGTTCCAGGAAGAACTATTTTAATCCGGAGAACCTTTAAAAAACCCTTTTATGAATAAAGGGTTTTAAAAGGGTTCTTTGGTTCTACCTGGAGCCAAAAAGGGTTCTCCTATGAGGACAAGCCAAAGAACCTTATATGGCTCTACTTAGAACTTTTATTTCTAAAGTGTGAGTGTAGAAAAAGGCCATGCTTTTCCAACTATGACAAGCCAACATCTCTGCTGTAAGAAAGGCATAAGACATGCATCATCTCGATATCTATATTCACTGACATTCTGCCCCCAGTGATTAATCCTGTACCCACTGTTTATGGCTCAAAGCTTTTACAATTGCTTATAAACAGCGAGTGTCTAGTGAGTCTTTCCAGGGTTCGTCTGGTGCACAGGAAGTGAAGGCTTTTCCATTTCTGGCAGCAGCAACTGGTTCGTTTGGAATAAATATAGAAGCATGAGCCGCGTTACCTGCCACCTACACAAAATCAAAAGACAAAGACTTTACAGCGCTGCCAGCATTGTTTCATTGACAAATGGTAGCGCATTTCAAAACCACGCCGCAGCAACACATGCAGGACCTGAATGAAGCGTCGTCCCTTTTAGACAGTTTTTTGAGTCATGATGCGCTGATTACAGGGTTTTAGTTTGCCAAACAACAATGTACAACCGTTCCTGTCATTATCTAATTCACCACTTAATTTTGCTTCAACATTATGCTTGCATTAATTCACCCCTCACTGTTTCAGAGAGATTTAGATTGAATTGACTCAACGCAAGTCCTCTGCTGCCGTTTGTTGGCCTATTTCGCACATTTGTGACTGTCACGCCCAAAGAAAGCCAATTTCGTGTGGCTCGGCTGAACCAGGATTAGGCTGGATGATATTTCATAATTAAGTTTTCAGTTTTGTTTTCACATAATGTGGAAGCCTCATTATTCTTTGGAGATATTCCAAAAGTTGGAGAAAATGTTCCGGCGGACTTAAAATATCGCGCTCCCTCAGTAAATCTCTTCAAGAGGAGAGGAAGCAGTGGAGGGTAGAAATTAGGGAATGTGTGAGCAGTGAGCCGTTCAGCACAGGTCACTGGTGTCTATTCGCTCTGAGGCAAGGGTGTGTGTGTGTGAGTGTGTGTGTGTGTTAAGCTTCTCTGGTCTCCACATGGACATACAGCCAGTGAACCGTGGCGACAACATACACACACACATTTCCATTTTGGTAAATAGTCGGCTTGTTGTCGTCGGAGAAGCCTTGGAGACCTCAGCCTGTGATTGATGTGGTATCTACAGAGCTCCGTGTTTAGATATCAAATCCGATCCATGTTCATCAGGACCACGCAGCATGTTTCACGCTCCGCCGGCGTGTGACGCAAGTTTGGGGAAATCGATATCCCGGCTACAGAGGCCGCGTTACCATGTAGCTGCTGCACCAGTATGCTTCACTGGGAACGCCTCGGGCCAGCGTGTACCGTTGACTTTGATGGATTTAAAAAACTCTGCTGTGCTCTGAACATGTGGCAAAGAGGGAAGGTTGAGCTGGCTGACATCAGCTCAATGTCAAATTTATAAAAACCCCAGAAGGGTTGGTCCCATGTTGAATGCATGTACTGTATCTGTTCAGTGTGCGGAAATGTGTATTTATGTGTTTTGCGCGATAGTATAGATACAGTCCCAATCACCCTGAGTCTTAGGGGGATTCCTCATAATATGGGCTCAGCGGGCATGCTGGCTTTAGCTAATGCAAAATAGATGAGTAATTACTCCCCAGCAGAGACGAGAGGAACGTCTCCTTCATTAAACAAAAGTGAACAGAGGTGCGGCGACGGAGTACGAGAGGAGAAAGCAATGCAGTCATTTTACGCTCAGCATGGCGGTAAACATTTCCGCTGCTCTCTATTTCACACAACGCTCGTTCGCTCAGTCGCGCACTTGGAGTCGGAACATCTGTCAATAGTTTGATTTTCCAGTTATTTTTCCGACAGGCTGTTGATGTGCCTTGTTATCTATCGTTCAAAATGTGCAAAGCATCCTTTGAAGGGGCTGATTACTTGCAAGTGCAGGGTGCGTCCCCGGTGTTGCAACAGGGCTTTTGTACCCCGGCAGACAGAAACGATTCACACGTACTTAACAGTGGATATCATGTGTTCGTGCTTATCTCCAGCGGTCGGCCACGGCGCCTGCGGTACTGCCGACGCCGCACCGGACCACCTGTCCGTCTCACGCTCCATTTATCTGTCACTCCGGAACAAGACCCTGAGAAACTTAACTCCTTTGCTTGGGGCAGGATCTCTCCCCCCACCGACCATTTTCTGGTGCAGAACTATATCATCGGACTCGGAGGTGCTGACCCTCGTCCCAGCTCCTTCACACTCCGCTGCAAACCGCCACAGTGCCAAGTACAAAAATGTAATTCTCAAAAAGCTAAAGACAATAGAGTTTTAAAGAAATACGTTTATCCGGATTCTTGCTGAGTGTCAAATGAGATTATCGTAATCCCCCTCATGCCTGTGTTTTATATACTGAATTGGAGCCTAGATAAGATTAGCCTAGCCTAGCATATAGACTGGAAGCGGCTGGGACGGCTGTGGCTCAGGTGTAGAGCCAGCATGGTGTCATTGGAAGGTCGCTGGTTCGATTCTCCTGGTCGGCATGTCAAAGTGTCCTTGGGCAAGATACTGAACCCCCGATTGCTCCTGATGTGCTGGTCGGCACCTTGCATGGCAGCCACCACCATCAGTGTATGTATGTATGTATGAATTACTGTAAGTCACTTTGGACAAAAGTGTCTGCTAAATGCCCTAAAATGGAAGCAGAAGGAAATAGCTAGCTCCGTCCATAGTTATAAATACACCTGCCTCACTTATTTATTGTGTACCGATATGTAATCTGGACATAAAGAGATAGAAAATAAAAAAAGCAACAATATGGTGGTTTAACAGTGAGTTCTGAGCTGCAGGTTGCAATCACTTCCTGGAGTCTCTGCTAGTCGCCACACTACCTCACAGTGACATATCTTTTAATGGGTTTGGCAAGACTGAATCCATCTAAATTGCCGGGTCTTTGCCAACACTTAGAAGTCATCCAAAGTTGGACTTGAAATCCAACAACTTCAAGTCCAAAGTTGGACTTGAAGTTGTTGGATTTGAAGTTAAAGGCTAGACCTGAATGGAGTTTTTATAATGGTTCTCTACCCGAAATATATCTATGTACTGTATGCTATGGTAAAGTATAATATGTAATATATATACCGTGTACGTCCACCATTTAACCATATTTTTTTGGGGGACATTGTTGTCACTACATTAGCAACTCTAACAAGTTGGCCAAGCACCTGCACACTGAAGGTGAGAGCTGTGGAGAATAGCATGAATGTGTATTTTACCCTCTTTACGAGGCTCAAAGTGACAAAGAAGTAGTTGGTCATACCATGAATTGGTAGTGGTGGTAGTACACACACTCCCAAGGTCAAGGACTACAGTTGCGTGGGCCTTCTGAACCGGAGGAAGGTATCAGGTAATGATCAATTAAGAGTGATTGATCATCACCTGATAGAGAGTCACCACAATACCAGCTCTTTGCTCTCTCTACTGATGATATTTCCCCTGCCTTGTCATCCACGGTTGATTATTTTTAAAAATATGACCACATTCATGGACCCTATTTTCTTTATTTTAATGTGTTGGTATTTTAACATTTCCTGGAGCAAGTGTGGTCGAGGTGAAAGGAATTTTGCAAAGGCAGAATATCCCACTGGGGCTGCGCAATTAATGAAGATATTATCAGAATGGCCAAATTCAATCTGCAACAGTCTGATAAAGGTCAAGTGTGTGACAAAACAGCATTATAATGAAATGCTGCAGTGCTGCAGGGATGCCCTGGCCTACAGAGCTTGTTCTCCAGATGTTAGAAAACGTGTTTTTTGGATACAGAACCCAACAAAAGTCACATCATCATGGCGTTTTTTTCAGTCAAAATGAAAAGGCTCATACTGCATTTGTAGTATTTTTCTTAAAATAATGGCAATATAATTTTTTTTATCATATTTTGCAGCCCTAGGGTTGCCCTACAGTGAAAAACAGATGATGAGGCCAACAGAAGTCAGTTTTGGACAATCGGGCAAGAACAAATATTGCATTCAAGTCATTCAAGTTGTTTATTTACGAAGCCTGAAATCACCTTGCCTCCGTGGACTGTACAGTTAATGACACCCTCTGTCTTCAGACCCTCGTTACTGCGCACTGATATGTAATGTGGTTGAATGAGGCTCACTCTCAGCTCCTTCAAAGTAATCAGTTGAAAGTTACAGCATCCAACAAAGCTGGACACATTTTCCATTTTTTACTCTGACAGAAAAGAAAGCTGTGACTTAACCACGCTTCATTACCTCCATTTTTCCCTAAATAACGTTACGGTGTTTATGCTTGCAAAGCGCAGTGCTTCAAATCCACATCAGTGTGTCAGCGCTCATGTACTGCGGCATGGGAAAGTCGGTTCCAGCAGACAGATTAAATTTAGATCAAACACTGAACACAATGTTTTGTTTTTTTTTCTCCTACCTTTTTCTTTTTTGGGCCTCGCATCGCTGAACAATCTGCTGGGAGGCTCTTCTGCCTCTTTGGAGTAAATGAGTAGTGTGTAAAACATCTGGAGTGATGTATGGTCAGTAGTGGGGAGTTAACCTGAGGCAGCTGTTTGCTAAATAAACCAACTGTCTGATAGACTGTATGCCCTGGAAACAGCGGCGCAGCCCCATATGTTGCGTTAAAATACGTTTGGGCCTTTCCGGGCAGAACGCCGAACACATGCGCGGTGGGACGATGAGAAGACACATTCCCGTGTGAAACGTTACATTTTACTTACAGTGAACTCTCGAGCAGCGAGGGGCTAGCTGCTGCCTAAGCTAACAGGATTTGATATATTTATACATTTCTCTGTTCATGTTTGGATGACTCATCTATCAGTGGGTGTCCTGTGCCTTGATCTCCTTCCAGACATTTTCTTTTTATTTTTCGACTTTGAGCTGGATTTTTGTCCCTCCTCGCCTCCAACTCTGTCTCTTCTGCTTTTTTTTTTTTTTTTTAAATGTATTTGATTTTCATATTTCAAGAATAAGGTTATCTTTTTAATTCCTGTCTAATGGGTTGCCAGTCCTGTGTGATAATGATTTGGAGAGCTGAAGCTCACTCAGACAGCCAGACAGACAGTAATGAGGGCAGGAATACTGATTAGTCCAATGAGCGGCTTGTTCCAGGTTATTACATTGTATACTCTGGATCGGAAGCCATTCGTCACTCGAGACTCCGTTAAGGCAGCGAGGTGGCCTCATGGTGTGCAAAGAGCCATCATTAGGTTGGCGGACCTGTCTCGCCGTCGTGCCTTTCTGAAGTGTCCTTGAGCAAGTGTTTAAATCCTTGGCAACTGCAGGGAGGCTCCATTCTTTTTTCCTTCACTTTGCTCTTCCCCCCTCAACAGGGAGCCTGACCTCCTGACAGCAGGGCAAAGAGAAAAGAGGATTCCTCTGCAGGAATTAATAAAGCAGCACATTACTGTCAAGTGTTCTCAGTGGACTATTTTTAAACATCAAATATGACTGTTATTAGAGCCTGACTGACACTTAGGTATGGCTAATAAGGTTGGCTTATCCCACAGATTAGCATATATACTTCTGCCATATATGTTGGCCACAGAATAGCAATGTATACGCCAAATACAAAGTGCAGGTTAGAAATGCAAAGATTGTTTGATGTAAAGCTTAAGGCCTTATAATCTTTATCTACAGATTTATCTACCTATATCTGCACATGAATGCAGGGGACAAGGTTTTGGTATTGGAAGCCGTCTAGTTTCTGTTTGTAGTCCATTGCATTGCCAGAAGCATTGACCAGTCACGTGAGAAGACTTCGGTTGAACGCAAATAGTTCAGAATCTATCGGTTATTGTCTGAAAATGGCTTATCCTTTGACTAGCTTTTATTTTAAACTGTATTCATCCATACACAGATCCCTACTTAAAGTGATAAGCTGAATGGTGTTTCTCACGACTGTAAACGATGACCTGCGCACTGAAGAGGCTACACCCAAAACACTGGCCATTGCCCCCAGAGGCTTTATCTTTGTTGGACAAAAGCTGATGGGTTTCAAGTTTGGACGGTTCATTATGAACCTTAGAAAGAGTACCTTGAGAAAATATCTTGGCAATGTAAACTTTTTTTCATCAGATTTCACCAGTGGATGGAATTTGCTCAGTTGCTATCACACCTCAGTATGGAAATTTGGTATCCGCGTGTGGTGATCAGTTCCCTCCCATATACCAACACTGACTATACTACCATAGACCAATACCTGGTCTGTTGGGTGGTTGGTCAATCCACTACTTTGGTTCTGACTGAAATATCTCAATAACTGTGAAGAGACATTTATGGTCCTCAGAGGATGAAACCTTCTGATTTTCATAATCCCCTGACTTTTGTTCTTATTCCATCAGCAGGTTTTTCGCATATCCAATAAAGTACCTCACACTACACAACAACAACAACAACAACAACAAAAGATTTGTTCCTCTAGCCCCACCATGAGATTGGCATTTGTGGTTTTTATGTGAAATGTCTCCACTATTGGATGGATTTACATGAAATTTGGTGCAGACATCCATGTTCCCCTGAGGATAAATAGCCTTGATGGTCCTGTGACTTTTCATCTAATACCATCATCACAAAAAGATTAGATTTTGTCCAATACCAATGCTGTAAAACCAAGGACATCCCCATCACCCTCAGCTGTCCTTTATGTTGTCTTTCTTTACTTAAAAACTAAATGAACTAAAACTAATTTCGACTTTCCGTGTCTGCAGGACTTCGATGACTTCATCTTCGCATTCTTTGCCATCGAGATGGTGATCAAGATGGTGGCTCTTGGGATTTTTGGCAAGAAGTGTTACCTTGGAGACACGTGGAACCGCTTGGACTTCTTCATCGTGGTGGCTGGGTGAGTTACGCAATCGCACGCACGAACACACGCACACAAACACACAGGTGGCCATGCGGAACCCTGCATAAACACTGGACGTTGCACAAGAAGGGGTGTGTGCACACACGTGCAACAGATTTCAGGAGTAAATCAGTCAGCTGTGTTCAGGATCTGGGAGTGCACCGACAGATTCAAGAGCAAGGACAGAATCAGGGGTGTTATAGATGTTTGGAGAATTTAAATGGTATTTGTCACTAGATTTTACTAAGCTGGAGGGTTATATTTGCTTGCTGCCCCCAGACTAGTAAATTCAGGGACGCAAGTGATGATTATTGTTATTGATGATTATTTTCTGGTTCAATCGGTTAGTCTTTCGGTCCGTTGAACGTCAGAGGATGGTGAAAAAAGGGCCAATGGTGTTTCCCAAAGCCCAGAATGACGTCCACAAGGGTTTTGAGTTGTCCGCAACCCAAATATATTCAGTTTACTGTCAGAGAGGAGGAAAGAAATGAGAAATGATTCATGTTTAAGAAGCTGGAATTTGAGAAATGTCCCTTTTTTTCCCCTTAATAATCACTCAAGCCAATTGATTATCGAAACAGTTGGCTGTTACCGGAATAGTCGACCAAATATCTATTTATCGTTGTGGTTTGTGGTTCAAACGACAGTCGATTTGAAACATGTTTCCTTTTAAAACCAGTCCTTTAAGTCATCAGTCTATTTCCTGGTGCACTCCAGTGGACTTGTAATCAAATATATTTCCCTAAATGTCCAATAAAAACCTTGTAACCAGAAAACTGGCGGTAAGTGCTGTGTTAAATTCCTAAATGCTCAGAATCTGTCAAAGAGCTGAACAGATTGAGATCAGGCGTTAAGACAGACGAGAGCAAAATTAGGTTTGTGTAACTTTTCTTTTCTTACCGCGTATATACTGCATAACTTCACTTGCATATTTACTACGTTTTGTGCCTTACAAAGTCCATAACACACATGCACGTAGCATTCGTTCTGCATATTGAAATCCAGGCACGCGATAGTCTTTCAAACAAAGACACGCAACGTTTTAACATTTACAGCGACACACACACATACAGTAGATTCATGCAGCGGACGAACTCAGTGGGCATACAGCTTCACACCATGCTGCACATACACTGATGCACACACACACACACGCACACACAGGCTGTAATTTGATTAAACATGTTACAGAACATAGCCTGCTGGTTTCAGTCTGACATTTTCATCACACCGCATCCCCTGCTGCTTTTTAATGCCACCCTTCTGTCACAGCTTCTGTTGTCCATCAGTGGGAACAGGGCACATTTCCTCCCGAGCCGCCTGTGTGCGACTATGTGCGTGTCTGTGTCCTTCATCAGCGGCAGAGACGAGACGCATCTCAAACTTAAGTGCAGTAACACACCTGCGAAGCGGAGCGGGACCTGTTTTGGTACAGCGGAGGGTCGCTGTCTTCTTTCTCAGCGCTCATTCGCTTTAATTCCCCTCCTCTCTTTATACTTGCATCTTAGTGGAAGTCGTTTAAGATCAGAGATAGTAAAAGCCGCCTCCCCAGAGAGATACAGGAAATACCTTAATGTCTGATGTGCAGGCCCTAATCCACTAAATGATAAAAAAGGCCGTAAAAAGGATGTTCAAACTTAAACTACGGCAACAGGCGCCGTGTTCAGATGTTACAGCTGCGATGAATCAAGCTATTCCTCTCAGATGCATAAAGATGAAACTGTAATGTACTGATGGGGGAAACTGGGTCACTGCAGCAGTGCAGGATAAGGTATCCATAAGAAATATGCATTAGATGAAATATTACAGTATGGATTTGTTTTGTAAAACAATATCAGTAGACAAATAGACATCCGTTTTATGTACTGCATGTGTCTGCGCGGAGGGCTAGAACTCCCATTTCTTTTCATTAACGGTTAATCTGCCAATATTCTTGTTTTTTTCACAACTTGCCAAAGCCCAAAAGCGACATGTTTAAATAGCTTGTTTTGACAAATCAACACTTCTAAACATATTCTGAATAAACTGAATGATAAGCATTCAGTTTACCATCACGGAAGTGTGAGAAAATGAACTGAAATCGATTCTCCAAACGTTTGCCGATAGCTTTTTTGGTAAACTCATCATTTCAGCTGTAGTCACATAATGAGGCCTGAAGGGAAATAAGTGTTGAATTGTAACCTGAGTGTGTTATTGACTGCGGTTAGGATCAGCTAATTGTGATCATTGAACATATTGATTTAGTGGCACTCTATGTACAGAAATACTGTATGCCATCGATGTTCAGGCACAGGTTCATGTCTAGATAAAGAGATAAAAGAGATCAAAGTCTGCGTTTGCATTCATCTAGACCAGCAACCCTTTCTATGATGGGTGTCAATTTACAAAGATGAAGACGGGCAGTGTGCATATGTAGCCCTGCATGCAATTTATTTTCAATGTATGCTCTGATGATTAGTCACACTATTATTGTCAGTTTGACCTTGTTTGTTATAAAAATGGCCCTAGTTGTGCAGGATTCCCTCTGTCTTTCACTCAATCACACATGCATGTTGGGATGTAGGCTAGCTAGAACCTAAATGTGAACTGGGACATGTGTGGTTTGAGACTTTGAGCTACTCACAGTCCCTCTGAATTGTCGGTTGCCCTCCGACTGCGAAGTGTGCGATGTCGCTGAACACATTTAATGGTTTCTTTATTCAGCAGTCTATCCAGCGTCGTCTCTGTCGGGAAAGAACCTCTTTTATGTATCCTCCGTCTGTGAGTAATTATGACTGTTTAGCAACGGATTTCAAAATGTAAGACTTTATTTGCAAAGAGAAGTGATTCATATTTATCAATATCCACCTCGCTGACTGGTATTGGCCAATCGACAAGCGAGATGGCACTGACCGATAGAAGTGGCGAATGTTTATGTGATGTCTCACATCAATTCCGTGCTGGCACATTCATGAGCTCCTGGCTCATCCCTGCCATCGGTTTATGAATACTGAAATATGATTTTCACCGAGTAGATAGCTGTACGGCAGGCTAAAAAGGCTTTAGAAAATGTTTAAAAGTGAGGGAAGGTTACATTAAAAGTTGTTTCTCAGATTTGCATGATCCAGTTTCTTACTCTTTCAAATATAGTGAAGTAAAGAACTGAATGACTTTTTTATGATTTAGTCTTTTTTGTTTCCCTGGCACAAAAGAGAGAATAAATAACGACAAAAGTTTCAGCGTTGCTTTCACGGTCAGTGCATGCCCAGTGATTAATTCATCATTCTGTTCCAATCTGTTTTATTACTGACCTAAATGCTTAACCCTTTAAGGTATGCACCATGAAAAAAGCAAAGGAAAAATTTGTTCCTTAATTATTATTTAGATACAGTCCTCTACCAAACGGTTGAGACGTCTGTTCATAATAAAAGAACAGTAAAGTACAGAAATGGTGAAAAAATGATATTGATAAAATATTTTTCATCAAATATGTAATTAAATAATATTAAATTAATCATTTTAACAACACTAACCCTTTTGTTCATTGTAAATAGCTCATTTTACCAACATTAGCCCATTTTACCAACATTAGCTAGCTTCTTTACCATAAAATGACATCTCAACCGTTTGGTAGAGCATGTTTTGAAAAAATTATTTAACCCTTATAAGACTTTTTTTTGTTGAATTAAGTTACATAATTCTGTTTAACAACTCCTCTGAAACGATAATATGTCAACAAAACAGTCTTAACTTTAAATTAATCATCTTACCAACATTAGCCCATTTTACCAACATTAGCTAGCTTCTTTACCATAAAATGACATCTCAACCGTTTGGTAGAGCATGTTTTGAAAAAATTATTTAAACCTTATAAGACTTATTTTTGTTGAATTAAGTTACATAATTCTGTTTAACAACTCCTCTGAAACGATAATATGTCAACAAAATAGTCTTAACTTTAAAAGTCCCGCCGATATGCGTCATCAAAGGATGAGTGAATTTTTGCTGTGTCACTTCCTGTTTGAAGGAACACTGAAAAGGCATGCTGCTCACAGACACAATGCAATCTAGTGGAT
The DNA here is from genome assembly GCA_039737535.1 of Lagodon rhomboides. NCBI lineage: Eukaryota > Metazoa > Chordata > Actinopteri > Spariformes > Sparidae > Lagodon > Lagodon rhomboides. The sequence continues at coordinate 7,272,589 of CM077804.1, read as the reverse complement.
TTTTTTAGCATTGCACAACTACATCAAACGGTAGAGATGGCTCACTCAGGTTAAGTTAAGCTTGACGCATTTTTCAATGAAATATAGTGACTTAAAGTGTGGTCTACCAAATGGTTGAGTAGTACCTTAAGTAGTGAATGGCATATGCAATATTGTATTATAGTGGTTGCATATGCCCATACCAGCACTCATGTTTAGGTTGCGAACTACACAATTGCGGACTCAGATAATAATACGGTATTATGATAATGTATAAAGAGGGATGCGGCTGCTCTTGTACAGCAGAACATAAGTGCAGGAACACGCTCATGTCATGTACATGGACACTCTGTGAGGAAATCCTCTTATTAATGTAGTCTTTGATCACGGCTCCTGCTTGACATTCGGAGTGTCACACCGACGCTGATTGTTAAGGCCAGCGTAGGCTCGGGCAGCACTCTGGTTTAGCAGCCGGAATGTGAAATGCGACTATAATGTCTTGGTTTGAAATGAAACCCGGGAGTGTTATCGCGTGTCATCCTCTTTTCTCTTCCCTTAATGTGTTTCCTGTCACTCGTCACTGTGTCGTATCTGTTTGAAATGTCAGAAAGAGTAATTTATGGACAGTGCTGCCATAGGTCCAGGCAGTGTAAGAGGGCATTGGTGATATGGAGCGTGAAACATGTCTATTTCTACCGTGTGTTGGTTTCCATCGGAGAGCCTGTACGTGTGTGTTCGTATGTGGTGATATCTTTTGGTGTTTTCACGGTTCATGGGTTTTTTGCTATTTCTGAACAATTTAAAACAGGAGAACTCATCTGTATAGAGAGGCCCCAGCCATACAGAGACAATGGTAACCTAGGAAACGGCTGGTTGTCGAGCATTTGATATATCCTGGCAACAGTTGTTAAGTCTTCGGAGGATGGCTCTGATGAACTGTTTGTTTCTTTCCGAGACGATAATTACAGCTAAGCTGCTTTTTCAGCAGGTCTGCGCTCTCTCCTCCTAATCACCTCACTGTCAGGAGGGAGACAGGAGGGGATGATGGAGGGAGGGCTGCATGAAACAGGTGGAGTGCGGAGATTTTTGGCCGGTGAATTTGTGGGGAGGGCGCAAGGGCTGGATGCACTGCTGCGCTCGCACGATAAAGACAAACTTGGTAGATGGAGAGATTGTAACTTGAAATGAAGTTTTGATGAGAACAGTCATGGACTCATGTGCATCACTCTTCAGCTGCATGTCTGTGAAAGTGCGAAAAAGCCGATGACAGCACCCAGTGTGAATTAAAAAAAAAATCACTCAGGCTTGGTTGATGGCTTCAGATGATTTGTGTTGACACTTTCAAGTCGTTTGTTTCACCTGTCGAGTTGTTAGATAATGATGTGAACAATCAGTTCTTGAAGTTTTTTTGCATGGATACGTTATCTTACTTTGTTTTTGTCTGATATCCAAGAATTAGACATTACTATCCCTGATCTAAAACCTCCTGCCTCACTAATACCTATGAACCTCTGAACTATCAGATGGTAATATCTCATCCTACACTGCGTAATCCTTTAAGGATTGTGTTCAACGAGGTGTAACAACATACCTTATTTCAGGCTCAGACTACCCAGGCAGCAGGTTCTTCAACATTTCATCAGAGAAAAGGCTAAAAAGAAAAGACAATACGGTACATGATGTTCATAGTATATACATGCCAACAGTACTAATAGTAGAAGAAACACAGCTGACATTAGAGGTTACAGTTTATCACAAGTTGATTCCTGTCTAGCAGCTTTAGGGAGCTCAGTTGATACACCACTTAGGTCCAACTGAAATATCTCAACAACTGTTGGACGGATTGCCATGAAGTCTTATGCAGACATTCATGTTCCCCAGAAGAAGAATGCTTTTGTGTTGGTGATCTCTGACTTTTCTTGTCATGCAACTTTTTGTTTTTTAACTTAAGATAACAGCTTCAAATCATTTGATGGTACAGTGTCTTGGAATGGGATGAATGCCACCCTGGCCCCCATCACTTATTTCTGCACCATGAGAGAATATGATCGCAATTTTCAAGATACCAGTGTTTAAGGCATGAACTTGTTGTGAAATAATGAGTTGGTTTGTAGTTAGCACCTATATCATGTCCGACACATTGCTACAGACCTGAGATTTGTGTTGACGTCAGTGGAGCGGCACTCAGAAACTGTGGGGGGCGCCAAATTGCACAAAATGCTACACAATTTCTACATAATGTTGCTTTCCATTTAGTGCAGACCTTCATGTCGTGTGGATTCACTGTAATAATGTTGGTGATCCCTTTACTTTTCATACGCCACCATCATCGGGTGAAACTATCTGTTCAGTGCTTTGGTTTATGACTCAATACCTGCAAAACTAATCGCGTTCCCATTAGCCCTAGCTTTACTTTGGTGCACATTAGCCAATACAATAACATGTTGAAAATTGTTAACATTGTGCCTACTAAACTTCAGCATGTTAATATTGTCTTAAGTACATCCTAACAGAGCAGCTGGCATGGCTATAGTCTTAGTCTTGTTGTACTTTGGCCATTATTCCCCTCAGCAGTAATTGCATCGACTTACCAAGTTAACTTCCGAGATCAGGTCTGATCTGTCGCCGTGTTTCCACATCTCAGTAATTACTCTGGTACCTACTATGTTATCATAAGAGATACAAATGACAGCCAGAGCTGTCCTTTCCTGCAGCGGACTGCTCTCCTATCAAACCAAGTGCAGGCTGCATAATGAATCTGGCAATTTGATCAGTCTGTGGCCTTGAGTTTTATCTGTTTTTTTTCTCTGCGCTGTATCTACGAATGCATGTATAGCCAAATTTAACTTTACTCCCCCGTTGAAGCCACAGACTGAAACACAAAAAAATGTAATGTGACTTGACACGTCTTATCACAAATGAAAAAAAGTGTAAAATATTCAGCAACAGAGTGAGGGTATAACATATTTTGTATTGTATTCATTCCCAGTGGAGTTCCTTTTATCTCAGAGATGTTTAAATGAGACAAGACGATGTTTTGAACTAAGTCTATTCATATCAAGGGGCAGACATACTGTGTCCGTTAAGCGTAAGTTAACTTACATTGTAGAGTCACCTCGAGATTGAATGACTTGTTAAGAGAGTGTTTTCATTTATTTATGCATTTATTTATCGATTGGCGCAGTGGAGCCGCAGTGGATAGAAGAGGAGAGTCTGAAAGGCAGTGTAGCAGACAGGGTATCCTATCCATAGTACATCGATCTGCCTTAACACACTCTCCGTGGCCGAACGCCTCCTGGAGAGAGACAGAAAGGATAACTGAGGAGGAGGAGGAAACAGGAGGAAGGGTGATAGATTGGCAGAGAAAGGCAGACGGAGAGAGGAAGAAAAGATGACGCAGTTGGACGAATTGCCTCAATGGACGTCCTCAATATGTTTTCGGTTTGATTGTTTGATGACAGACGCTGCAGAGGAAAATATTCCTTTTGGTCGTATCGGTCTGTTTGGTTCGATTGTATTTTGATGCCGTACATTTCGAAACATTGTTCGAATGGGTCATTTACAGTGAGGAACCCGTAGTTCTGAATCTTAAAAACATTTTCTGAAGATGCAATATCTCACATGCAGTCATTGACTATTGCTCAGATTGTTTGATTTGGAGGATTCTTAGTTGCGTAAGTATCATAGTGACATTTCTACAATACAGACGGTATCATGTTCAGATTATATTTGTGTATGAGCTGACTCTTGTGTGAAGAGGTAAAGGCGATGGTGAAGGTGAGTGAGGGAACACTGTTCCAAGTCTGCGTTCCAACATTTATAAGAGTGAAACCTCTGGATGATTGTAATGAGAGACCGGTGTCCGTGACAGCGTTACGAGATTTGCAAGATTTCCATTGGATATCTCACGACCACTGTTTTGAGACACGTTTCGACATTTGCAAGCGTTAACCCACTGGATATTTTCAACAGGGTACCACTGACTGTTTTTAAATCCCCAGGAGAAATTTAAAAAAAAATGTGATATAGCAGCAGCCATCATCTTCGCCACGATGATCACCGAAGGTATCACATCGATTTCGTCATGATATATTGATATTTAAAATGCAAGCTTAGCACCTTTAACCGTCCTGAAATATTCAACACATCCTCTTGGATTTCAGACCTGTGATTGAGTCTCCGCTAAAGGAGGCGAGAGAGTAGCTCAGAGCCTAATCCTCGGAGTCGTCTCCCTTCTCCTCTTTATTATTTATTGATGACGCTTGGATCGGCTCCAGCCCAGTTTAGAGGACTGCAGCAGGAAGAAAGGGTGTGAGGGCGGGGGGGAGGAGTCGTGAGGGTGGTAGAGATGTCCAGAGGAAGAGAGTGAGGAACAAAAGTGGGTGGAAAGGTATACAAAATTACAGAGAGGACTAGACAAGGTGAGACACGGGAAAACAGGAGGGGAGGATACTGATAGAGAGGCAGGTAGTGAGATAAACGAATGTACAAATTTTCAGTTAAGGGTCAGGTGTGTAGGATTTTAGGTTGAGGAGGATCTAATGGCAGAAATATAATATAATATAAGGAAATATGATATGAATAATTATGTTTGCATTCATGTACAAGCCAAGAATTGTTTTGTTTTGGAAGGGAGATGGTCCTCTTCCATGGAGTCCGCCATTTTGCAACACCTCCATGTCTCCTTCGTAGCCCAGAGTGGACAAACCAAACGCTGGCTATAAGAGAGGGCCTTACGCATTTTCAGTTGCCAGTGTAGGAGAGGGTAACCGCTTTATGCGAAAAAATCCTACACACTGGCGTGAGATTATCAATATAATTCATTTTTATTTTGAATTCAACTTTCTCCTACTGTCTGTCGCCAGTTATAAACAGGTTTCCATCCTGCGCATGGTGAAATGTAACGCTCTGCAATGATGAGTGATTCGAGTTTACCGGGGAACTAAGTTACAGCCTGTCTGTTAGCGAAACTAGCTAATCACAACAGAGCTGACTGTGCAATGACAGCCGATCCATTTCGAATATGTCTGGAAGTGGTTTTATTCAGGCTGTGGGAGTAATGACCGAGAGGGATTTTGCAAGTTTTTCATTTCCTTTCATTTGAATATTTAACAGTTACATTTTGACGCAGCCAGAATACCTGTTTCCCCCTGTTTTCTAAGTATACTAATCGAGGTTAAAGACACCCAGATTCCAGCTATTACCTTATCGCTGGGACAAAAAGCAAAAAAAATGTTGAACTGCTCCTTTAAATTAAAATCAGAGAGAGATAGAGAGAGAGTGAGATGTAGGGAGAGAGAGATGGTGTATAGGACTGATGTATGTTGCAGTCCAGGGGAGAAAGACAGAGAGAGGACACAGACAAGGATACAGCATCCATGAACAATGATGGCCATTAACCAGCCTGTCCACTGTCAGGAGTCCAGCAGTAGGTCTCTCTGCCTCCCTCCCTCCCTCCCTCCCTCCCTCCTTCGTTCCCTTTGTCTCTGAAAGCTTGCTCTGGACCCTCGTGCAGCTGGCTTCTCCTCCATTAGCTAGATTATCTCCCCACTACAAGCGGGTCAGCAGATCGGCCGTAGATTATCAGTCAGAGGGAGGGCGGGGATGCTGGGGACAGGTAGGGGCAGGACAGAAGAAGATGAGAGAGGTTGAGCGGGAGTGTGAGCGGAATGCTTTCGAGCCTCACGAGGACGCATTTGCATGTGAAACTGCCTGCGTTGTCGACTGAAATTAGAATGTAATAGCGAGGAGCATCCTGCAGCCTCGACGGATCCACCGTGTTGCTAAATGAAATCCTGCTTTCATTAGTCAGTGGTGGGAAACCCTCTCTGTGCACAGAATGTTAATACTCTCACACAGAGAATGGGCTCACCTGTGTCATGTGACACATTAGTAAGACTCTAGGCTCCAATGAAATAGCGAAGTTATCATGATATTGCTCATCATGATTTCCAGAATACAGACGCTAAGTTTCTGTATTATGAACGCAACCTGTAAATTACTTTAAGTTTGCTTGATAAAGTCTTGACAATTAATGCTGTCTAGCAAATAATGACAGATTATTATTTTCAATGTTCAATTCTAGCATCTTGTGATTAGATATGGTTCAGTGTTTCCCACAGAATCAGACTTTTATTGTGGCGGGGGCTTGTATTGGACCGACTGTTAGCTTTTGGGAAAAAGTCCCTAGTGCAACACATGACGATGTAATTACACGGCTTGGCCACGACAAAAACTGGCTTCAGAGCTTGGCGCTTTTTGTGGAGGCTTGATCTCGATGATGAGGCCAGCCGTCCTCTTTGCCGAGGAAGTTAAGGTCAAGCCAACCGCATTAAATAGTCATCCTTCTCATCTTCTTTATTGGTTTTACTGGCGGACTAAAACCCACACCGCCATCCACTGTATCGGAGTATATAACATCATGCTATTCACTGATGGGTGCTGTCTTGAGTGAGTGAGAACGGGACGTGCAGCTCCAAAAATATAAAATCAATATGTGATGGCCAATGTTGATATTGTGGCGGACGGCCACAAATAAACTAATGTGTGGGAAACACTGTGGTGAATACAAAAACATGGAAACGAATTGGCAGTGCCTTTTGCAGCCCTGAGTAATGTCTTCTTCTTTGGTTGGCATTTGGCCCCAACAACAAGGGCCAGACTGGGACGATCCCAGAGGCTGTGTGTCTAAAGTCCCTATTCTTTTACAGCAGACCACGTACTTTGTTTTTCTACTTTGCAAGTCATATATTTTTAAGTGTTTTTTTTTTTTTTTCCACCAAACACACGAAAACCCATCCAAAATAGTTAAAAAACAGCTGTTTAAGATTTGATAGCTCTGGGTAACTGGATAGCAAACCTCGGAACAAAAAGTTCACAAATCAGGACTACTGCTTGTAAATTTTAACTGCTGTGCCTTGCCCACAGAAGTAATTAAAGATAGGTGTAACGACATCTTCTTGTATCCTTTCTCTCGTCTGGATTTTTGGCAGCTGGTCGGAGACATTGGAGTAAATCAAACCGAAACTGTGTCTCAGTTCCAGTGAAAACAATAAGCTTGCTTGTTACTTTTTCAGCACTGACAGCATGGAAAAACAAAATCTCTGCAAAGTATCTTGTTACAGGATCTGTGAAGCTCAGAGTTGAAGCCGCAAAGGATGCGCTACAATTATTTGTTTTGTAGGTTCCCTAAAAGCTAATGTAATAACTAAGGGTTTATCTGATATCACCGTGTTGGTGTTGTTGCCATGACATTATATTTAAGGTTGCTCCTGGAGCAAGAGAGTCGGTAAATGTGGTCGAATGGGTCAAGACTTTCATCCAGGTGATGGTTGTTCCACCTGTGCAACAGGATTCACCCTTAGTTGACAGTCTTTTCAGTCTTCTGTCACAGTTTGGTTAGGTTGAGGCAACAAAAATACTTGGTTAGGTTAGGTAAAGATGGGCTGGGTTAAAGCTGACGCAACAGGATTGGTCAGTTGGGTTAGGATTAGGGTCAAGTGGCCTTGGAGCAACACTGAAATATAAATGGGCATGAGAAGTATGTGAGACCACTAGATTCTAATTGGCTGGAGGGTGTACATTAGTTTCAGGTAGCATCCTCATGATATCTTATTATGAAAGAAGGAAGGATGCTTCTAGTAGTTTCAGTCGCTGCTAAATATAGCTTCTTCTTCTAATAGCTGTAGAGAAGTTGCGCTAACACAAGGTTGACATTGAAAGACCGTTTTGCTAAATTTAAAGTTCCTGTACTTTGACTGATGGCAGATGGCCAAGGCATCAGCAGGATAACGAGCTCTGCAGTTATCAAAAAATAGCACGCATATTATGTTGTGATAACAGACAGAAAGTCCCTCAGGCATCGGCGCGCTCACAGGAAAATTGGTTTGTTGAGCTTGATTTTGTTTGACCTGGGAACAGTTGGTTTGAAATGGGACTGTTTCATATGCAGGGAAGCTTGTCGCAGTTTGCAAGCAGTTTTGTAGACATAGTTTGCTTCAATTACAAAATAATGAGCTTCCTGGAGGGGTGATAGTAACTTTATTGCTGTTATGTTTTATTAAATATGTGCTGCTTGTACTGACGTCCTTTGTTTTTGTTCACTCTAAGCAAATGGCACCTCATCGCCATCAGGCTTTTAACAGAAAGTAGTAGAGGGTGCAACAACGGGGTCTAGCAGTTAGATTTTCCCATTAGTGCAAGCTGACTCTAAGTACCCATGAGCATCACACTTGTCTTACTCTATGTAGGAGCGGATTCACTCCAGATAAGACCCCCGACTCCTCCTACGGGGGTATTAAGACGGAGAATTCCCTCACCGTGTCTGATCGTTGCAGGAGGAAGAGAGATATTCAGTAATCGAGCATGACCGTGAAGTATAAGTTGGTTAACATTTTTTGGTTAGATAAGCGGCCGAGTGGGATGATGGCAGAACGTGTTGCTGATGAAAGGCCTTCAATCTGATTCAGCATGAAAACACTCCATCTGTCTGTTCTCTGTGGTTTTCCCCTCTCTCGCTAATGATACTACATGCACATGCTTTGATATGATCAAACATCGTCATTAGCCGTCGTCCCGCAGTGTTGTTTAAATGTGCATTGTTGTACGAGTGCTGGTATGAGTTGCTTCGTCGGTGCACGTTAACTACCTCCTTAACACACACTCGGAGAGCCATCCATCCCTCGTAGTGCTTTTGTTGAAGAACATCTAGTGTGACAGCTTGTTTGTCAGTGATGTGGAGGCGAATAGAAACAATATGTGAGTAAGGGAATATCAGAGGAGAGGACAGATGACTGCTTGGTTCTCAGGAAGTGATAAATGACATGACAGGGAAGGAATGCGAAGCTTCAGTTGTAAAGCAGCATAATCTAATAACCTCTTAAAACAGTCATTATACACTGTAAGAATAACAGTAAAACATGTGAGGCAGCCCCTTTGATTATGGATCCGTCACCTGGTGTGGCGACCGCAGCTAGAGGTGAACTCGGCTCTGGAATAACACTTTGACTCCCAAAAGCAACAATCAACTGCCAACTTAATGCAGTACTCAGGTTATTTATGACTATAACTTGATATTTCAGGGCTGAATGGTTTCACTCTCGCTATGCAAATGTTTAATGCGATCAAAGAGCCTCAAAAACATTTCAAAGTGAGATCTATTTCTGCACAGAGATAATTACGACAAATATAATGATCTCACATATGGTTGACCCATTTTGGAATGAAGTGGAGGACAATTAGACAGCCCAAATGGCGTGAATTCCAAGATGAGGTTACCAGAAACTGCAAATAAATATGGTTATTAAGTGTTAGGTGTAAGACTTTTGGTTTAAAAAGAATGTCTTCAACGCACTGGGCTGAAGTTAATAGATAGCTCGCTGTATATAACGTGTTCATAAATAAATAAATTGGGTTTTGGGGGGCTTTTAAGTTGAGTTCATTTTATTTGTTTATTTACTTATTTATTTATAACCACACACATTTTACATGTTAGGGCCTTGTAAAGGTGATATGTCTAACAAACTATTGTCGATTTACGCATCCAGCCGATGGAGATCCATACGGAGAAACATTAGCATTCATCTGGAGTCCAATTTAATTTAACAAATGTAACCTCGATATTCACACTCATTTACGCTCTGTTTTGTTCTTTTTTGGGAAATAAATGGAGGGAAATGTGTGGCTTTTTAGCTGCTAATTGCTCAACTATGTTTAGCACCTAGTTGCTAACTTTGTCAGTCTGCCGTTAAATGCTGTACAGGTAGTGTAAAGACGCTTTATCATTATGATTGTATAATGATCCCCAATTTAGACAGACAGGCCAAAAGAACAGAAAACTAAGTGCTAATAGAAGCTAATCTCTGCCTAATCTCGGCCCTCTACGACCAGTCGCTATAGCGGTGGCCGTGCGTTGAGTCTGTTTTACACATACTTTGCCGCCATGACACTGAAAACATTGCGGAATACCCAAAGCCATTTGTCAACTGGCTGTGGGGTGAGAATGCTTCAGCTCCCCTCGTCAGTTACTCAGCGAATATATTTTCCAGCATTATTTATCACATCATTTCTCCACAGTTTTAAGCCAACTCCTCAGCCTCAAATCGAGCATGAAAACCGAGGCGGCTCCATCAAAATTTGTCAATTACATTTGTCTTTTCATCAGTCTGCCCATCATGATTTGCATAAAAATACAGAAATGGATACCCGACCGGGTGAATGATGAAATATTATACCCAGAGACGTCCTTCTGTGTCTGTCTCACCATTGATTTAGCGGTTTGGGCCATCTATCAGTGAGCCATTGCTTTCTATTTATCCATCAGACATAAGACTACTTAACGTTGTTACAGTGTAGTAGCTGCAGGAAGACTGATGGGGGGACTGACATAGATAGACAGAAGACAGACAGACGGATAGATACAGACAGAAAGGCAGACAGATAAAGGTTAGGTGAGGACAGGGTGGGTTAAACATTGGACACTGTTCCACATTCCTGAGCTGCCTAGCGTACTTTTCCTATTTTAGGTTCTTCTGGGTGGCATTATGTCCAGTGTGTGTGTGTGTGTGTGTGTGTGTGTGTGTGTGTGCGCAACCTGTTCCAAGCTACCTTTGTTTTAGCTGGAAAGCTGTATGTATACCATCCTTCATGTGCTTGGCTGCTTTGGCACAAATACACACACTTTCAGCTTTCTCTGATAAGAAGGTAAGAAGCGAGCTGTCTACAACCCTACAAATCTGTGTGTGTTTGTGTGTGTGTGTGTGTGTGATTTTGTGCACTCCATCTTTGTCTTTCGGTGCTTTTTATTGCATGACTTGTATGAATTTCATTACATTCTTCTGCCAGTTTGTCCTTGCGGGGACCTCCCCATATCAAGATGTGCACAAGTATCATATCACAGAGTGTTTATGACAAGATGTTAAAGTGTTTTTCGTCCTCTGCTCCATCCCCGTGCGTACAACCGCTTCGTGTGCTTTAGTTTGGGAATTCTCCTCACGCAAGCTCCCTCCAAGGTTGGGCCTCCCCCGTCCTCTCCTGCTTCTCATTTCGTAGTCCGCCTCCCACCGTTCTTCCCCTGTATCAGCATCATCAACACTGGCACGGACTCTGACGAAAGCAGCGCACGACTTCCTGCCGTTTCCATCGTTTGTTTGATACACTCCATTTCTCCTCGGCTGTTTCTCTGTTCCAGATGAGGGGAGATGGGTCAGTTTTCACTGAGCGCACCAAACCTCATCTGGCTCTCATCAGGGGCAGCAAGTGTTTTTGCATGGATTTTTTATTTTTCAACAGACATCATTCATCATCTGCTTTTAAGTTTATTTATGCAACCCGGTCTGACGAAAAAATTACCCTAATATTTGTATTGTATTGCTCTGGGGATTTTTATCAGGTCTTTGTCACTTAAACATGAGTTTTCCCATTGGTATTAATGTTACCATAAACTTACTATAGGGACTATGCTACTCAACACTGGACTCATGTTGACTGTAAATCTGCTATAGCCTGATAATCAGTCTGACAGTCTGTTCATATTTGCTGTTTTCTGTTTGGAAGGGTTTGTTATTTTGACCTAACTAATCCACAGTGACTCATGTGTTTTTCCCGTCAACATCATTGAGTTGAGCAGCAGTGGTTGCCAGGAGCAGTTAACTCAATAGTTCAACATTTTAGGAGACAAAGTTTCTTGCTTAAAGACAACTCATATTGACATGGTAAATATTAGGCTATGGCGACAGGTAGCTTAGCTTAGCATGAAGACTGGATACACAGGAAAACGGCTAACCGGGATCTATATGAATGTAAGAAAATCTGCCAACCAGCACCTCTAAAGCTCACCAATTAGAATGCTTAATCTTGAATTCTGGCTCGGTTGGAAATGGAAATCCGTTCAGTAGTTTTTGTGTAATCCTGCTGACAAACCATCCAATCAACCAACAAACCAGCCAACCAACCAACCAACCAACCAACCAACCAACCAACCAATCAATCATCAACCCAGTGATCCAAGCAACCAAGCAACCAGCCAATCAATCAACCAACCAACCAACAAACAGAGGTGAAAACGATAACCTCCTTGGCAGAGTTGATGACACTTTTGTCATGCTGATTGCTACAGTAGCTCCACAACCAACCAACCAGCCAACCAACCAATTTCTACAAATACCAGAACCAGAAAGGAACCATTGATTTTTTTAGAAGAAGAAGCAAAAGAAAGGAAGAAAGAAAAAAACAAGAAAGAAGAAGGAAACAAATCTTTAATGATAATTACTACAACTACAATAACTACAATAATCCTGAGTACAACATAGTGACTTTTACTTCTAATCACGCAAAAAAAAAGATCCTACACTACCCATAATGCAAGTCAGTAGTATCTTTTCCGTAGACCCCTCTTGTCCCCAAGCAATTACTTGGATTAAATGGTCTTTTACATGTAACCATTTGGTGGAGTGCGCCATTAATTTTTCATTTCCTGTGGTATATGATATTAACTTTAATATCCCTGTTGGGACAGGGTTAGGGGTTAGTTTTTAATGAGGCATTAATGTGTCAGTTCTTTTCTCTTTGTGCTACCAAAGCTACTCTGTCATAAACGTGCCAGTGGGTTCCTTTTGACCTGAGTGTCCATGGTGGCCATGACAGAACATTCCACAGCAGCTGATTTAATTAACCTATTCTCAGGGACTACCAGAAACCGCACCTATCTGCTGGTGATGCGAGGGCATCTCTGTGCTGCTCCGTTAGCCGATTACCTTCTCTCTGTATACAGGCCATCTGTCAGCTCTAGGTATGTGTGTGTTTATACAGTCCAAATATGTGTGAATGTGTGTGTATATTCTTGTTTAAGTGCTGCTTTGGTGTAAAAAACTGTTCCTACTGGGACACCTCAAAGTGCTAAAAGAGAACACACACATTCACGCATTCATTAAGGGAGCGTCTTGCTCTCAAGGTAAGGCCTATGCACGAACGCACACCCGGGCGCTCGCACACACACACACTCACGCACACCGTCCAAACATGTGTTGCGAATTTGTCAGACAGACAGACTTGGACTCGGCGCGAGGAGGGAATTCCTTCATCTGCACGCCCCTTGGAGCTGCACATGTGCTCGGCATCTGCTCCGCACACACGCTCACACGCATACACACTCGCACACTAGGAGAGAGTGAGAAGAGACGGCGATAAACACTGATCAAGAAACAAGAAAAACGTTTTCGCAAGCATTCCGCCGTCGCTCTCTCCTCCAAGCGCTGTCCTTCTAACCTCCCCATCACAGCCTGAGAGGGCCTCTGAAAGAGCTGCTGGAAAAGGGCCGTTAAGAGCGTGTGTGCGCCGCGCCGCCTCAAGGTTACGAGGCAGGGCGATCCGACGCCGCTCTTTTATGTACTGTGGATGCCACGACCTGCTCCCAATGACGGCTGATTCGCCCGCTCTCGACGTCTCTCGAAGGGGACGCGCATACGCCGCCCGCTCCCTTTGAAGGTGGATCGTGCGAGGCTGCGTGTGGATATATGCATGTGTTTGTCGCGCACACAAACATTGCGTGTGTGACGCGCTCCATATGCAAGCACAAATACAAGCGTTGTGTGTGTGTGTGTGTGTGGTGTTTTTGTAACTTTCTGGTCTGTTAGTTGCAATCCAATGAGCGCTGGAATGAAAGCATATTGTCTGCCAGAACACATGTACTGCAGTTCCCTACAAAGCAAAGAATGTAAATGTGATTCAGGACATTAGAGGATTAATTACCGCTCACCCAGCGAGAGTCGGAGAGCATGTAATACATGCCACGTATAATTGGCTACATAATATTGCCCTTGCGTTTTCTGTGTGTTTATTCCCAGTCGATCGAGCAGGTTCCGCAGTCGGAGCAATTAAAGTGTTCGGTTTGTTGCTGCCGTATCTACATAACTGTTCTGTCTTTCTCTCCGTGTGTTGCAGGATGCTGGAGTACTCCCTCAACCTGCAGAGCGTCAGTTTTTCGGCGGTGAGGACGGTCCGCGTGCTGAGACCTCTGAGAGCCATCAACCGAGTGCCAAGTGAGTCCAGAGAAACTGACCCTTCACACTAAAGTCAGGCTGCTGAAGACACGGATACTGTGTACAAGTTTAGTTTGATCGTTACTTTAGTGTCGGTGATTTTTAAAGGTCCCGTATCATGCCCATTTTGCATGTCCATACTTTTATTTTGAGTGTGTACTACAAAATATATACACTTATTTTTTCTCTTTCTGTCCATTGCTGCAGCACCTCTATTCACCCTCCTGTTTGACCACAGTTTCTGTACCTGTTTTTTTTCAGCGCTTGCCTCCCAAAAAGCCCACTCAGCTCTGATTTGTCAGCACTCCCAGGCATGACCATGCTGGGGGGTGTGGCCAAGGGCGATGACCATATAGCTGTGACATCACAACCTTACTAAGTCCTTTGAAGGCACGGTTTCTGATTACGGGCTATGTGCATTTCTCATTGGATACTTTTACAGTATTTATAAAGCACCAAGCACCTGCTTTCTAAAAAAAACAGGACATTTCTACAGTTTCTACAATATACAACCTTTAAAACTTAGTTGTCAGTGCAAGTTTTGGGTTAAAGCAGATCATCTCGAGCTGCACAAAAATTCAAATGTTTGATATGTGAGACTTAAAGTCTTGATATCCTCCCACAGGGCAAGCTATTTAACAACCCACAGCTGAATGGAGAGTGAGCAGTGAGAGAATGCAGACTATATATATAAATAATTTCCATGTTCTTTGTCTTCATCATCAAACTGGACCAAAAGATAGTACAAATGCGTGCATATGTAATCATCTAGGATTTAGTTTCAAACAATTGAATTCTGTTGGATAGTGGATCAAAGGACAGCCAATGTGTGAGCCAAACACAATACACTGTAGCATTACTTTGGACCGAAATGCATTTCAATTCATAGCAGACCGTTTATTACATGCTGTCAGGTTGTTTTTCCTGGTGTTTGAGCATTGGCAGTGTCGTCGAAGTTAATGCCTCACTCCAATGTATTTTGGCAAACTCCCTAATTTTGTGCTCAAACGTTAAAAAAAAATGTAAGCTATCGCTAAAATGGAACAATGACATATGACAAAGTGGTATCTGTGAGTCAAACGTGATCGTCCAAGCTTGCGCAGACGCACTGAGAAGACAGTTTGAGAAGCAGCTCCTCAACACCCAACAAGACCTTATGTTAGAGCGGTCACTATCACCATACCTGCTAATATCCGTGCTATTACTCAACGCTAACATCCAAGCATTTGCTATCCATGCTAATGATGTTGATTTTGCGGCGGTCTGGTTGCAACGGTAATGGGTTATGTATGACTAGTAACCTAACCCATCATCTGTTTGATGAGTGGAGCTTTAACTTGATACTTACTAGTTGTTTGTACGAGGCTAGTGTGTGATATTGTTCCAGACTGCAAGACTACATAGCGGTGTCTGTTTGCTCCTCGTCAGCTGATCCGCATTCGCTCTGGTCCAATCACAAGACGTCATGTCATTCCCATGGCGATGAGTTGTCGCTATAGATTATGCTAAAAGGAGGATTTCAATCTCAAAGTATGCTCTAAAAGAAAAACGAAACAGAATGTACATTAATCCTATCACAGTCCGGCAGCAAACACACAGTCATACTTGCAACTGCTTCAACATCTCTGATATTAAGTTAGTTAGATATTTTTTTCAAAATACACTCACAATATGATCCATTCTGCTCTCATATACACTAAATATTAAACTAGAAAAAGGCTGTTTCCCCATTAGCAATCTTTATGCTAAGCTTAGCTAGCTTCATATTTACATTCAGACTTAAGAGTTGTATCAACCTTCTCATTTAACTCTCCGTTAGGAAGAAAATAGACAGGTTTGCCTAAGAAAGAATCATATATTTGGACCTTGCAGGGCTCAACATTTTGTTTTATCACAAGACTGAAGTGAATTGCCAGCTCGACATGAGATGGCTCACCACTTAGCAACTTCAATGAGGCATTTTACTTGACCCGGGCAGTGGGGCAATCCCTATGGTTGAGCCCTCCCTTGCCTGCGCTACAGTCACAAAACTACACAATCCCAGAGTTAATCCATCGCCCAAAACTTTAAGACCGCCTCAAGCGTGTGAACCTTTATGATACAGCACGAAAAAAACAAACCTTGTTGTCAAATGCTGTGTGTGTTCTTACCCTTTGTTCACAGATTAAGGAGGCACTTGCCTTGGTTGCTAAGCCAAACAGATCTCGCGCTGCTGGCAAACCAACACAATGGCAGGTGGCGGCAAAAAGTGACGCGTCTCCTTTCTTTCATGTGCACTCTGGTCAGAGACATCAAACTGCCTTCTGCTACAGTTTGAACTCACATTCAGACGCGGTGCCTCATAAGTTTGGCCTGAAAGAGCTCATTGTATCCTTACACAGAGATTCAGTGCAGAAATCAAACAGAAGTCACAGCTTTTAGATCACAAAGACTGAGCTCTATAAAGAGACAGTTAATAACTTATCCCAGGGACCAACAAGTAGCGTCTTGCTTCTCGTGATTAATCAGGCTCGGCACCAGAAGATATTATACCTTATATTAATACGTTGGACTTATGCTCCTCTGGCTATAATTGGTGATCGCGCAGGTGGCTTGAATTCCTACAGAGCGGCGGAATGTAGGTCACGGACGAGCCGATCCGAGCTTAGCAAGCTGCCTTTCGACTGTGTCTCTGTGTATTTCCCAAGCCGGCAGTGTCGGACTCAGACAGATTTATATGCAATTTTCCAACTCACCGCCTCTTATTAAAGCGCCGCGGACACAGACTATCGCACTTGTTCGCCGCGACGTAAACACACAAATCCCCGAGTCGCTTTCTCCATCTGTCACCCCCCCCCCCCCTTTCTCCTACACACACATCCCTGCAATTAAAGTTCTGTATCCCCCTCCCCTTATCTTCCATTAGTCTCGATTAGAGTTTAATCAGCGCAGATTGAATTTCCAGCGCACGCATTAATGTTTAAATAAATCATAAGCGTTTTTAGGCCCACCCGGCGGTCCAAGCCGTGCGTTCGCTCTCACCCTGATCGCGCCCCTCGCAATGCTTCCATTTAAATACAGACCCTAATTATGTCATTAGCTTCTCAACTGCTCGGCAGAGATTACAGTCAAACTGAGCGATGGTCCTCAAGGATGCGTCGGCCTCCGTGCCAGAGCGTGTACGAGCAGGTGTTTACCCCGTTTACATCAGACCCCCTCCCGCCTCTCCCATCCTTCTACCCATGACACTCCCTTAAACTTCTTTAATTTCATCCTCTTGTCATTCAAAGCCTTTGTAGGGGTCCGCTGCTGCTCATTAGGACACACACACACACACACACACGGCGAGCGCACGGTCATGCACGCAGACTCGCTCATTAAGCATCCAACCATTCCTCATCCTAATCACAAGACTAATAGCGGCAGTAATGTGTGGGTGATTTGGCTGGTTCTGGCCCTGCGGGGAAAATGTCATTGGCTAGAACGGTGGTGGTGGTGGTGTGGTGGTGGTGGAGAGGGGCGGTACCCAAGCGTTTGGTGGCGCTGATAGCTGTCTTCTGACCCCCCCCCTTCATCCCGTCACCAGCCTAATCAAGTCCCGCAGAGAAGCTTGCAGCATTCATCGTGACTCTGGCCGGGGTTGTTTATTGTGGAGGCTATTTTGAGGCTCACTTCACTAAATGTGAATACTTGGGTGCTTGCTTCTTGGATGCTGCAAATTCATTTCCTCGATGTTAGACTGGATTTATGGCGGTCTAAGGTGCTTTTTGCCCTTCCATTATTGATAGTAGTTCTTTGGTTGGTGAGCAACAAGGCAGAAAAAGAGCAAAAGGAGAGTACAATTGGCCTTTTCAAAGTTCAACATGTACTGTGCATGGAATTTGATCTGCATAATTGGTACAGTCACATTACAAAAGAGGGACAAAAAAGGGTTGACACCAATGGTACAAGTGTGAGAAGATCCACAGAGTCACAGGTGTAGCAGCAGCATTGAATCAATGTAAAGTTACAGTACGAGGGTTTGTGGCACTAAATGCTCTTGTTCGGATCCAAAATGACCCTTTAAAACACTGAGGTATTACAGTAACAAAAAACTAACAATTGAAACAGTGATAGACCACAAACTCAAAAGGTTTTGAGGGGTAAAATTACTGTTTTTGTCGATGGAGTTGTTGTTCAAGAGAGTGAGAGTAAGAGAGAGAAAAAAAAGATCTTATTCTTTAACAACAAACTCTTCCTCTGCAGGGATCCTTTCCATAATGATTTCAGATACTTGTATCATTGGCAAAAACAAGAAGCTACTGGCCATTTCAAAATCTTTTTGGACCTGTAAAACATTTAGACACCAACATATGCAAAAATGGGGCCCAGGTTTAAGAATATTGGAATCACCCAATGCCATCCCTATTACTGCTAGCATGACTAAAGATTAAATACATGACTGAACAAAAAAAAATGGCTTTTCTCGACTTCTTCATCGTCAGAGCTGAGAACTGTAGAAGCTGCAGTGGCAGCTGTTAAAGACTTGGACAGGATTTTGGTGCTAATTCAAGCAGGTTATGTAACTGTTCAGTATAGAGAGCCATTGTGCTTTCATCATATCTGGACCATTGACTATATAAAACATGGGCAAACCTTCCCTGTCTGAAAAGTGAAGTTAATGTAGAAGAGCCTCAAACTTGCAATTTTATAAAGGCCAGCAGGGGGCAACGCCACTGGTTTAAAATGAAATCTTAAAATGAATCTGATTGTAGTTTCAAATCTTCTTCAGTGCAGCTTGATGATCATATTGTAAACTACGCTCCTAATAACAATTACATTTAAGGCATTTAGCAGACACTTTTGTCCAAAGCGACTTCCAGTAATTCGTTCATACGCTGATGGCGGTGGCTGCCATGCAAGGTGCCGACCAGCACATCAGGAGCAGTTTGGGGTTCAGTGTCTTGCCCAAGGACACTTCGGCGTGCAGGCCAGGGGAATCAAACCAGCAACCTTCCAATAACAAGATGCTGGCTCTAAACCTGAGCCACAGCTGAGTTAAACAGACACTTGGGGGGCACCCATTAGCTCATCCTGTTTCCTGTCATCTCTCTGAAGCTGTCATATAAATAAAGCTCTCCAAAAAATAATTTAAAAAAACAAAATAGACACTTGAGGGAGTGACTACTTTATGATTGACAAGTCGCCACAACAGTTAGTCCACCCTCGTGTCCAAATATAGTCACTTCTGGCTCCAAAACAACAAAATGGTGACAGCCATTATGCCAAACTCGAGGCATCAGAACCAATGGGCGATGCCATGGTGGGTTTACACTTAATCTGGACACAGTCTTTGGGATTTCTTCAGTAACTTTGATTACCTTGCGTGATAGTGGTAGAAAGAGAGCCACTTGGTACGTTACCAACCATCCTTGTATTTTAATGAGCATTTAACCTATGAAATAAAGCTGCTGTGCAAGTTAAACTGTATTTTATAGCGCAGGCCATCAATAAAACACGCTGTGATCAGTATGCTTAGATAAAGTGTCCGGGATGTGTCCCCAGGTGAATAAGGTGCGATCAATTTCAACATCATAAATCCTGTTAGAGTGTGTAATAATCACTGTTTTGGTAAGGACACGAAAAACGTATTGTCATAGTGTAGCTATATTTCTGCATTCAGTGTCAGTGTAGTCCAGTAAATCATGAATTGACACCATCCATATATGAGATGCATATTAATGGCAGGTGCACACAGAGCCAGGGCTGATAAATAGCTGTAGATGCAGACCAGACAGTGCTGCACACCTCAGCTGATTCACACTGTAGATTAAACGGCTTGTTTTAGTGGGCTTTTACAGGTCGGCAGGTTCACTCAATCTCAGACTCCCCCATCTTCAGCTTCATAGTTGACTCCCATGTTGCTGTTTTATTTTATTTGTACCTGAACCTGGATCAAAACCTGTCAGTCCTCTGCCTTGCTTCCTACAGCCCCACACTGTTCTCTCGCTGTCTGTTACCTCTTACATTAAGTCTGTATTGGAACAGAAGGCTGGAGCTCATCTTAAAACACACACACATCCACACCCCCTCAGCCTTGTATTAATGAACACTGGGCTGGTGTCCACATCCCGGGCTCTGGCATTGATTGATGCGCCTAACATGGCAGTCCTGCCAGTGAAAGTGACAGATACATTTTGCAGGCTTCATCCACCGGCTGCCGACAAAAAACAAATATTCCATGCTGTGTCACCATCACGTCACCACCCACCGTCTGCCACCCGATTGGCTATTAGCGTCACGTCCAGTACCGGCCCGCGGGGACCTTGTACCAGGCCTATCATTGGCCACACCAAGGCAGACATGACAACCTGTGACATACCTCTGTGTGGGTCTTAGTATTCAAAGGGAGCTGCTGGCCACTTGTGTGTCCAGAATACAGTATGCTTCTCTGAGTGGCAGATGAGGATCGACCTCTCTGGAAGAAAAGAATCTTCTATTGGACACACCGCTCTTGGCATGGATACAGATATGGTGCCATGATAGTTTGTACTATGAGTTTGCATTGGTATGAGTATGAGCAGTACATGGAAAGAGCAGAGACGGAAGAAAAAAAAAAGGAAATCCAGATTGGTTTCATAACCCAAACCTCTTTGGATTGGCTTTTCTGCTCTCTTCAAAGCACAGGGTGCTTCTATTCAGTATTAAATAACTGCATACTGTAACATTTAGAATATATTGTCAGCAAATGCTACTTTTGTGACCTTGATTCAGCTGCAACTAGAAGTGAATAGCTGTTTAAATGGGTTTTAGCTTCAGGCCTCAGGGCATGAAAAACACTAGAATACTGACTTTAAAATGCTGAGGTATAACTTTCTGTCTTCTGTTTGTAGGAGTAAAGGTGCCATTGTTATACACAGGATGATAATAAGTTCTTTTGAATCCTCAGGCTAAAGTGCCACGATCATTTAATATCCAGCAAACACTACTGTATTTTTTCAGACACATTTTTGGAATAGAAAAGGATAATAAGTGCCCTCCTGCCAAACTGCCTGGTTTGGTGATCATGCCAACCAGCTGCAGTTTTAATTGGTGATTCATTATTTGTCTGCTGGCGGGGGTCACTCTATATTCCCAATCTGGTTATCACAGTTCCTTAAAGCCAAGAACAGTTTAAGTTAAAGAGGAGCTCCACCTATTATAGCCATTAAGGCCAATTTAGTACACACAGGGAGTACTACTCAGGGTACAATTGTATAATGTATTTTAGGCACTAGAGAAGTTTTCCCCTGTGGGGTCTTGATGATGCCATCAGGGTTATCTTGGCTCGGGCTTGGAGACCATCAAGTTGTAACAGAAAGACAGCACTTACAAAAATATGGAAGTGCAGAGGGGGTGGAGTCTGGAAGACACAGGATTTTACAGACAGGTGTCTTTTCCTCTCTTAGTACATTTCTTTGAAAAACAAAACATAGCTGAACTTGCTCTTACAACAAAGTCTGAGACCGAGACTTAGCCCGAGCCCAAACACGATACTGCAGATCCGTCCAGTTTGGGACAGCTGAGAGTGCTCTATTTGTATGTACTTTTATCGTTGAAGCATGGAATTATTTACGTGTAACCGATACCAATAAGGGCGGGTAAATCCTCTAAAAATAGGTGAAGCTAAAGGAATAAAAAGACAGATAAGGTCAGAAAGAGTTCAGGGAAGGAAGAAGCAAAGATTGTCAAAGAATACACCTTGCTCATTGCTATCGGTTTCCTGCTAAAACAAAGTCGAACCTGAGGCTGACAACCCCGGCAGTTCTTGACAAGCTAGTGATATATTCTTGCTTCAAAGGAGATTTAGTTTTACCTGTATTTTCAGTCCAAGTTCATTTATAGATCAAGGTTTTAAGCTTGAATTACCCCCTTTAAAGCAGGACATTATCATGTGTAACTGATATGGTATCAGTCCCCAAAAAGGGATGAAAATTAGCGTGTCCACCCTGTGACTACTGCATGGTCATTTGACTTGTGAATGAATGCAGATTGTACCCATTCCGACTGAAAACAAAAGCCAGATGGGTGTTTTTGTTGCCTAGTGTGAAAAAGGTATTATTAAAGAAGGAGAATACTCTCCATCAAGGTTGAGGGTTGTTCTGGCATCGTGCCCCAGGCCTGCAAAACCAACAAGAGACACAACAGGATAAAACACTCACATGCTTCTTATCTCAGAGTTGGTTAATGATGAGCTTTCAGTACCGAGAATAATGTTTTGAGCGAGGCAGTGTCGATGGATGGGCCACAGGCAGCGGCCAATAAGTGAATATCACAGGACACAAACCCTTACGCGCACTCAAATGCATCAGTTACACGGAGCGTTTCATCCTGTTCTCCACCCTTGTTGGACCCCATGTTCGAGCAGCGCCCTGTTCACACAAACTGCCTTGTACTTACGCCCAGATAAGCTTTAAAGGCAACAACAACAACGCAGCAACATCATCGACCTCCCAGCTACTTGTCTGCTCGTGCCCTCCTCCTCCTCCTCCTCCTCCTCCTATAGCACATTGTTTGCAGAGCCTCATTACTGTAATTAAAGAGCCAGCAAGAACGTCCTAGCTTCTATTCTTCGCAAGGCCTATAAGTCACCCCGTGACTTCTGCTGTTGCAATGTGAGGACAAGAGGGAGAGCCTGGAGGAGTCAGGGGACGGGTTTGATCCGCAGGGCTTGTTTCTTGTTTGTGAGTGGAGCTGAAGGAATAAAAGACTGATAAGGTTAGAAAGAGTTCAGGGGAGGAAGTTGTTTGCCAGAAGCAAAGAATGTCAAAGAGTAATCCTTGGTCTTCGCTGTCAATCCGTTGCCTGCTAAAAACAAAAGCTCTTGTTAGTCGAACCTCAAGTTGACACCCCCAGCAGCTCTTGACATGCTAGCGATATATTGTTGCTTAAAAGAGATTTTTATTTTACCTGTATTCTCAGTCCAAAATAATTTATAGTTCAAGGTTTTAAGCTGCTGCAGTTTTTTAAAGCTTGAAATTCAATTCTTTGATCACTTGGAGTCGTGCTGCGGTACAGTATTCCCAGATAGCCTGAAGACAGGTAGGCAACCATCTCCCCGACACAGCTGCGATTTGTCAAAGAGATTTGAGTTTAAGCTGTGGTAAGTGCTGCTTTTCGACGTCTAGTTGTATAAAGGTGGGGAAATTGATTCTTTTGAAATCATACCGTGGAGGGAATGAATTAGATCAAGTGGGATGTTGTGGAAACAGAAATCAGTGATCTTTTCAGAGAAGCTTAAAGTTCTTCTCTCTTTTGCAGTCTGGGGGTCTTATTTATCAGAACATAAATGGAACAAGTTCTACGTATGTCTGTACAAACAAGAAAATTGTGTCAAACACACACACAACCACTCAAATCTTTACACAACAATGATAGAACTTAACGCTTCTATCCCCATCTGTTCCTGCATGAACAAGCCCATTTACATAGGCTACAGGAGGAGAAGAAGAAGAAGAAGACGAAGAAGAATGCCTTGTATGGTCAACCACATCCCTTTAAAGTCCTATTAACCTTAATGTGGAAGCTATATTAAGCCGACTAGAACTTGAGTTTTGGAGATACTGTAGCAATCAGCATGGCTGCATCTGTGCCCTTTTGTTGGTTGGCTGGTTGGTTGGTTGATTGGTTGGTTGGTTGATTGGTTGGCTGGCTGCTAGGTCGGCAGGTAGGTAGGTAGTTAGGTCGGTTGGTTGGTTGGTTGGTTGGTTTGTCAGCAGGATTACCCACATACTACTAATTTCAACGAAACTGGGTTGGAGGATGGGTCTTAGCTCAGAATGGACTTTTGGTGCAGATCCGGATAAAGGGCCAGATCCAGGAATTGTAGCTATATGACACTGATTGCGAGTTCCATTCTAGTTTTATGTTTTTGAGTATTTGTACATTGAATTATTGTATTATTAAGATAAGGCTCCCCATTTGGTCCACGATTAATTTGTTGTCATTCAATTATTGATTTAATTAATTATTATGTACAATTTTTTGAGGTTGAAATGATGCTACTCCTGTCGCACATATTTTATAGCTGAGAAAGAACACAGAGATGAGTAAAGAAAGAAGGCATTGCTTGTATCATTTCATTTTGGAAGACAACTTGTGCATCATCAGGAACTGACAATCTCTGGTTGGAAGTACAATTGGGGATCGTGTGTCTGTTTTTTAGGAATCAGTTTCCCCTCCATGACACCTTGGATCACGAAGCATTTATTGGTATTGTACACTTGATCAGGTGTGGTACAAATATGAACACTCTAACTCTAACACTCTAAGAAAGAATCTGTCTGTAGAAATGAGTTTACCCTTGGTTTAGCCACAACACTGTGAGTACACATAAATGAGGCCCCAGGTCTAATGAGATCAGATTGGAATTCCTGTAGTTTCATACAAATTTGTGAACACAAAAACAAAACTCAGTCGGGCGGATAAAATAGCAGGTGAACCGAGTTCAGAAGGGTTCTCTGTTCTTCGTTCTCTCCGTCAGTTTTCATTTTTCTGCATGTCCTCTCTCTCTTCGGGTCACATGGCTCGCTTATGCAGAGGCACATTTCCATTTCAGGGGCGTCTAGTCATCTCCGTCTGGAGTCGCTGACACGCAGCTAGTCACCATCCACTCGGAGCAAATAAGAAGAGACGCAGGTGTACAGAGGCCCTCGACTCAGAAAGCCCATTAGTTCACAGTACACAGATTACAGAGCTGGCCGGGTCGGAGCCGGACCTGGACAGGAGAGCAGAGGAAGCAGACCTAATCTGCCTGCTAGCAGATGGCTCCCCGATCACACACAGCCGCCCGCCTGCCAGCCACGTTGGAATGGAGTGGCCGCCCACCGCGAGGTTGGAGAGGGCGCGCAGGCGGAGGAGGAGATGATTGTTATTGAATATGAAATGTCGATCAGTTGGAATGAGCACGCTATCCGGGTCGGGAGAGGCCCAGGCGATTGATTCTCCTATCTGGGTGATAAACAGAGGTGCTTTTCATCATTTTCACGTTTGCTTTCGTCACTCAGTGAAAAAGTTGATCCTCCAACCTGGCTCTTTTAACGTATTATATGACGCCTTGATTAATGCCACTGATTCATACCATTAGTTGATAAACACATTTTGTGCGACCACAGATATTTGATGCCCTTATACCTTGGGCTTGATTGCTCCGTAGACTGCCATCAGCACTATACCACCAGTAGTTCTATGAGGAAACGTTTTTATTATTAGGCTCCCGTCTGGTTTGTATCTTGTTGTTCTCGAGGACATACGTACCTGCAGGCACGATGTGACACGTTTGCTCCTGCAAGTGATCTCATAGATTCCACCCAACAACAGTCGGCGGTGATGGTGCGCCGCCAAAAGTAGCAACTCGGCAACAAAGAAAAGGACGAAAGTCGACGTGCACGTGGATGTAAATAATGCAGGTTCTTAGTTATTATGGAGAAATCGGTCGAGCAAATGTTGTAGGAGGAAGAAAACGCAGTCAAACACATTGGTCGCCCATAAGGATACAGTTCATACAGTGCTTACGCCTCGGTGAGAAGTACTGCATGTAAACACAACTTCGTTTGCGAGACAGATCCACAGGGTTCCTTTAATGTACAATTTTTTGAAACTTAATGAGCAAGCTGCAGAATGTTTTCCCTTTTCCCCCCCCAAGAGTCTTCCATAAATTCACCTGTTTTACATAGATTACAATAAGTTTTGTATGTAGCCCTCACCCTTTTTGTCTTAAATATGTACATACCTCCCTAGTCATTTTGGATTTCTTCTTTCCCAAAACAACTTTACGAAACATTCCATTTACTTTTAATAGAACATTTCTATGTGTTTCAACTGTATTTGCCAGTGCCACCATGTACGATACAATATTAATAGCACAAATCTAAAAGGAAACAGTATAAGTCTAAAATGAAGCCTTAGGACCGCTTAAATGCGCAGTGTTTAAATTCTGCCAATATTGGGGTTTAAGGTTAGGTGTAAGGAGTGTTAGGATCATGAGAGTTGAACAGAAATGTTCACAGAAGACGTATTGTTAGGAATTTCTATCCACGTTATTTGGTCACGACTTCCTTGCTGTCACCTGGAAGTTTAAGCGTCAGGCGACCGAATGAAACGCACCATCACCTTACACAAAATGATACGTTTCACTGGGTTTGAAAGTTGTTGGGAACATATGGGGATAATGTTAACGGCCCAGTCATTTTTAGACACTTAGAAGAAGTATGTAGAAATGCTACATATTATATATATGTGAATTTTACAATGAAAAGTAACACAGGCTTTGAAACATTTGCTGTGAACTGAATTGTGTTCTTGGTTTCTGTCGCTGTTCTCCAGCTGAAAATTGAGTTCAAATTATCCGTCTATATCAAATACTCAGAGAGACTGTCGACTCCACACTCAGCTGCCATGTATGAAAAATGAGAAAATAAGCAGCAAAGGATCCATGTTGTTCCCTCAGAGGTGCATACCAGCGCAGGGTGGTTACGCAGCCATTGTGCAGCCCCCATCTCTACTCTGGATCGCAGCATACGCAGCCAGTCGAGTGAGCCTCGGCCTGCGGCGGACACTAATCCCAGCTGCTGTCTTTAACTCGGGCACGGCTAAGCAGCATCCTAACAGCTCAGCATATTGCACTGAGGGCGCTCACGTGAAGAAGCCGCTGCTTAATGTGCGCTCCGTGTGTGTGTACGGTCGGGCGAGGGATGTGTGTCGGCGTTGCAGGCGGATAGTCGGCTTCTGTCGAGATGTACGAGCCTCTGCACCTCTGACAGCGGCTGAATGCATCAGAAAAAAAAAAACTCTGTGTGACTTCAGGGGAATTATGTTAAACGGTTATTCCACTTAAAAGCAAGACGCTTCAACGGATGGCCGCAGGCGGTGACTCACACTTTATACAGAAAGCCCTGCGCTGGATTGCTTCCTTTGAATCACGACAAGATGTTTGTCTCGTAAACAAACCCAGCATTTAATAACTATTTGGTGTGATTATGAGACTTTCAGAGGGATATTTTCTGTATGACTCCCATCTCCCACTGTGATTGTATGCTCTGGAAGTATAGGGTCGGGGCTGGGATTACATCAAATTGCGTAATGTGGCAGCTATTACACAAAAAAAAACGTGTTTTTCAAGAGTCTGGGGTGTCATTGAAGAGTTTCCTCTTTTCCACTGATGTCACTTTCTCCTCAGCTGGGTTTCATACTCACATCTTTCCCTTGGAGACACAAAGATGCTGCGAAAAGACACAATCCATACACACACGTGTGTTTTCCCGCAGATGCTCCTCGTTGTCACTCACTCCCCCGGTCCTTCAGTAGAACCTCTGCTCCTCTCCTCCCTTTATCTCCTCCCCGTCTCCCCCCGGCTGTCTCCTCCTCGTTTGTTCTCCGCGTCTTCGCGAATCTGCAAAGTCCTCCTTGTTTTTTCCTCCCGTCTGTCAACAGCAAAAGTCTCCGTCTCGGTGTGGTACCCACATGAAAAAGGAATATCTATCCACAAATAATGAAAAGTTTCCCATGCGGCTCGGCGCACCACTCCCAGATGGTGCAACGTGGACGAAAGGTGTTGGAACATGGATGGAATTCTATTTTGTTTGAACGTGCCTCGTTAATACACGTGTTTCATTTAAAGTGACGGCTCACAGCCAGAGAGGATCTGAACAACGCCGCCACATGTAAAACCCAATAACACACATTATTTCTATATGCAGTTTTTGAATGTACCCAACTGTGGGATACAAACACACGTAGAAAACAGTGAATTGAGACATTGTTTGAGTAGGAGTAATATATTTTGCATGTGCTCTCTCTTTGAAAAGACCGTAGGACTGTTTTTGGTCATTTTTGATGACAAAAATACATATGTACAGACAGCTAACGAATTAAAGGAGAAGTTCATCCAACAATGAAAAGTCAGTCAATATCCACTCAAAGTCGGGTGCAGTTTTGTAGTCTACACAGCATTTCTGGAGCTCCACAGCAGACACAGCGTTCCGAAATAGATGGGAACTTGTTTTAAAATGGCTTCGTACGGCGTAATCCAAGTCTCTGGAAGCCCAGAGATCCCGAATTGATTTGAAAAGACATTATTTTTTAACAATTTTTTAGTCCAAAATCTGGAGCCGCTGAGCTAAAAGTTTGGATGCACGAGCTTTCCCGCTCGTTGAGGACGTGGACCGAGCCGTGGCCCTGAGCAGAGCCTCTGTTTGTTATGTTCCTCCGCTCCGCACTAATTAATGCAGTTTGTAGTTTTATAACAACAGGATAGAGAGGCCATGCTAGCAGCATCGTGAGGCTGTGCTAAATGCTAGCATCAGCATTTTAACTTAACAAAAATGAGGCTCAGGCTAGGTAAACTATTTGTCTTGAGACATTGTCAGTATTATTTATTCATATAGCGCCTTTCAAAATAAAGTTTACAAAGTGCTTTGACAGACAAAGTTAAAGCAGGAAACTCAGCAAAACAATATGACAGAATAAACCCCGAAAAGTCAAAATGCAAAACACAAAAAATTAAAAATAAAATGTCATAAATACCACATATTCAAACCGCCCTGCACTTTCTACAGGGCTCTACCTCAAAAGTCCCTCGACTTTCTCAGTTGCTCTTCACTTCACTTTCCCTCTGTGTTGCTCTCTCCTTCATCTCGTCGTCTCTCCCTCCGTGCCCTCCCTCCCTCGGCGGCTGTCGGCCCGGCCAGGCGAACTCTGCCGGTGCTCCGACGGGGACTGCCCCGGCCTCTCCAATTACCCAGAAAACCCCCGATCAGAAAATGATCCTCATTATTGACGCCTGACTCACCGGGTTACTGCTGGGAGGGTTGGACTGCAGGGAAAAGAGGGAGAGAGAGACAGAAGTGTAGTGAAGGACGGAGACAAAGAGATGACACAGTAGCAGCAACATAAACAGACAGCCAGATAGATAGATAGATAGATAGATAGATAGATAGATAGATAGATAAAGATGAATGGAGAAAATCAGTGATTGAAGATAAGAGCAGAATATCTGAGCTGCAACAGCAGAGGGACACAGCCAGATTTAGCAGAGGGAGCGTGTGGGTGGCAGGAAGTGTGTGTGTGTGTGTGTGTGTGTGTGTGTGTGTGTGTGGTGTGTTGTCAGAAACTTGAGGGAACACTGTCCTGAGCTGACACAACCAGGGATGTACTGTATGAAAGGCGAAAAAAAAGCAAAAAAAAAAGCCGGTCTTTTACTGTGGCCTTAATTCAGAGCAAAACTGGAGGTGTAGCGCTGACACTTTCACAAGCTGCGAGCAAATCTCCGGACTTGAGTTTGACTCAGGACTCCTGTGACGCATCCAAATGTATTTTGGACCTTTATTCATTCAAGGGACACCTGCTCGATATTCACGCAGTTCCACACATTGGTAATATTTGAGCAACTTTGGCGTCGAGTGCGCTGCCGTCAATGGTGTAATGTTACTGCTGTTCCCACTGGCATACGAGACAAGAGAACATCAGCACCGTTGAGAAAATAAGTAGCACACCCTCAAAACTAATGACAATTCCTCGCTGTCATACGTCAGTGCCGTAAGCCACCTGAAAACAGCGTTTCGCTGGCGTTCCGCTGTCGGGCGCCACGATTCACAGGCAAGATCCTGTGCAAAACATGTCGCTCGTGCCATGAGGTCACACTGGAAGGTAACCACGCTGTTAGCGATGAAAGGAATGCCGTCCTTTTTGTGGCTGCTATCAAAGCTAGCGATGGTAGCCAAAACGGCTCTCTCTTTGAAAAGACCGTAGGACCATTTTTGGTCATTTTTGATGACAAAAATACAAATGTACAGACAGCTAAAGAATTAAAGGAGAAGTTCATCCAACAATGAAAAGTCAGTCAATATCTACTCACCCCCGTGCTGATGCAAAGTCGGGTGCAGTTTTGTAGTCTGCACAGCATTTCTGGAGCTCCACAGCAGACCCAGCGTGCTGAAATAGATGGGAGGTTGTTTTAAAATGGCTTCGTACGGCGTAATCCAAGTCTCTGGAAGCCCAGAGATCCCGAATTGATTTGAAAAGACATTATTTTTTACAATTATAATAGTGATTAGCGATAATAGCCAAAATGGCGGGGAGCGTGTCCATGTTCCCCGGGTCCTATGTTCCCCTCTTTGTATGAGACTGGGGAACATAGGACCCTTTTTTAAAAAAAGGGTCCTATGTTCCAAATTTCATGGCAAATAGGCCTATGTAGGCCTACGGGCTAACCCCAACCCTAACCCTACCCTAACTCTAACCCCCTACTGTAACCCTACCCTAACCCTAACCTAGTACCCTTTTTCAGAAAAAGGGTCCTATGCTCCCCGGTATGTATTGCTACAGGGGAACATAGGTCTCTTTTTGGGAAAAACGGGGAACATAAGACCTTTTTTCTAAAAAAAGGAACATAGGACCCGGGGAACATAGGGATGACCCCAAACGGGCGTACATTTAACTATAAAAAACAAAGCCGTCATGATTACAGGGCATGTTGTTGATGTTGATGGTTTTTTTTTAAGGTTTTACGGCATCGATATTTATACTTTTCTTCCAAATTGAACATCATCAGGGCCATGATGTCATTTTCATTTATTTATGTTATGTATTTATTTAATTTGCCCACTTATTCATTTAATGTAAGATGTGGTAATTGTCAGGAGGGCAGCAGCCGTGTGTTAGGCATGGCGCCATTACCACAGTGGCGGTAGTGGCTGTAGTACACTTGCATTTGTCGTCGGAACACAACTGGCGTGATGTATTTATGTGGTACCAGTGAGTAGTGGTGTACGACAGTGAAATGTGACTGAAATACGGTTTTGCGAGTGACGCCAGCAGCAGTCCATCACCCCCATTTGGACTTTTTCGGCGCCACATTTTATCAGCACTTTTGTCAAATTTAATTTCATAACAACCCTCCCTGCAGTGAAGAAGAAAAACGTCCCGCTGACAGACTAAATATCCTGAATCACTTCTATTTGTCAAAAGCCAGATGCCATATTGTTTACAAGTAAGTCCGCGGCGCTGCTCTTCATCCGCGGCGATGAACGACCCTGTTTTGACAGTCCCCTCATTAAGCTGTTCAAAATCGTATAAAACTCGGGGGCTAAATTAGAGAAAGTGAATTGTGGTAGGACATTACGTCTGCCATTTGTCACTGTTATTTGATTTTTCATTAAATTATAAAAAGAGCTGTTGCTCAAATGAACAAAGACAGTGAACTGTGCACTTGGACTGTAAGTGTGCTGTGATAGGCCGGTATAGGCAGCGTGAATGGCTGTACATAGAGAGGCACTTGGATTTCTGCTCGTATCAACCAGAGTATTCAATAAAATTCCCCATATCAGCTCTGTAAAACATTTTGCACTTCCCTTTGTAGTAAAACAAGGTTTTATTTAACAGTAACACACACCTCACCCACAGCAGTATATATCCACTACGTGTGTCTTGGTGTCTGCTGTCTGACCTCGATCCCGTCTCCCCTCTCTCTCAGGTATGCGTATCCTGGTCACCCTGCTGCTGGACACCCTGCCCATGCTGGGCAACGTGCTGCTGCTCTGCTTCTTCGTCTTCTTCATATTCGGCATCGTCGGCGTCCAGCTGTGGGTCGGCCGGCTCAGAAACCGCTGCTTCGTGGAGGACTCCTTCGCCTTGTGAGTTCCATGTTTACCGCATCAGTGTTTTCGTCTGGGTATTTGTGTGAGGTTTTTTTTTTCTGTGTATGATTTCAGTGCATGTCTGTCCTGCACAGTTTAACGTTAACTGTGGGATTAACCATCGATGTCCAACATTATAGACGGCGGTGGAAAGTAACTCGAACACTGTGCTTAATTGCACTTTCGAGGTACTTGACTTTACTTGAGTGTACTTCATACATCTACTCCTGGGAGGTACTACTGTTATACACACACATGGTTGTAAAATAAGATCTGATCAAGGAAGAACTGTTAGAGATTCAGCTACCCTACAACAGCATATAAAGCAGGCAAAATGGGATCAACAACCTTGACGTGCCACTTACATATTGATGCATCGAGTGATAATGAATGTAACATCGACAGGTGCCATTCTGCATACAAAGTACTTTGTATTTTGACGCTCATATTGTACTTCTGCTATTTTACTTCACCCAAGGGTGCTCATTAGAATTGCAATCTAAAGCCTAAGGCATTGTTTGAAAACACCCTCCTAAAACCTGAGGGCTTTCTGAAAAAGTTGACATTTAAACCTTTATTTCTCAGCCTCTGCAGCAGAGAGAAAGATAACAAAACCATTGAGAGCCCAAGACTTCCCCTACACTCTTTAAATTAATTTATAATATATATATAATATTATATTCTGTACCTAATAGCCATTTTTATAGTCCTCATTCCTTCCCAGTCAGCCTGTCCTCTGATCTCACCACTTACACCTAGATTTCACGGGCCATGTCTGCCTTACGTTCCTTCTGTGACACATCGGCTGGAGCAATGCTTGCGGCTTCGACCAGGCAAGTCACAGTGCATTTCAGAAGCGTCCTAGCAGAGGCTCTCACCATAGAATATGCACTGGGTCTGGTTTTGATGGAAGCAGACCGTAGTCACTTCAAGCTGCACGAAGCAGACCAGGCCAGGCAGAGAGTCAGACACAGGGACAGCAAAGTCTACAGTATCTGCTCAGTTTGAACACAAAACCAAACAACAACATCTGAAATATTAGCATTAAAGACACTTAAAACAGAGAAAAAGGAAACCATTTGACCATGTAGCCTACTCACTCATGGTCGAAGCACAAAAAAATCAAGAAAAAGTACAAATTTAGCACAATCTGGGAACCTCAGACAGCAGGAACGACACTTTGCTTCTGAAATGCTCCCAGTATGGAATGAAGCCGCATGGAGGATGGACAAGACTGTGACACGCAAGGTCATAGCGAATTTGGCGCTTACATTTTCAACATAACCATAAGATACAATGGCTAGAGTCTGAGATAATGATGTAATAAACTGGTATTGCTAACACTTAATAATAACCTTGGTTATTAAATAGTACATTTAAACGTTAGTTAATAGTTATATCACTGTGAACAAACAATGAAATGCTTTACAAACCGTCGAGTAACCAAGTACAAAGTATTAGAAACATCAGTTGCATCTTGACGATAAACAATTGC
Source organism: Lagodon rhomboides (assembly GCA_039737535.1). Classification (NCBI taxonomy): domain Eukaryota; kingdom Metazoa; phylum Chordata; class Actinopteri; order Spariformes; family Sparidae; genus Lagodon; species Lagodon rhomboides. The sequence goes on along the minus strand of CM077804.1, from coordinate 7,239,449 downwards.
TTTATAAATGGTTTATTAAAGCATTGAATTAACTATAACGTTAACATTTATTAGTGATGTTATTATAAAGCATTACTCACAAAAAGCACCAATTTTCTCAGTTTGAAAAATCTTTGTGCCATTATTGACCTTCAGATGTATTGTGAAGGTGCACAAGGTGACTCGATTTATTCATCCGTTTATTTATTATTTTCTTCATTGAGCTGAGATAGAAAAAAAAACTAATAAAAATAAAAAAATAAAACACAGATGAGATTGCAAACAGGTCTCCGGGAGGCCAATGTAATACTACGGAGCAAACCTTGACCCCGCACTGTGAACGAGGTCACGCACCAAAGTCAATGAGGTTAGCGATTACAGAGGCTCATCACAGTGATGAATGGGAGAGGGACGAGCTTCTGGTATAATGAGAAAGACCCCATGTGGCCCACCGTATACGGAACATGACCACCCATGACTTATTCATGTTCCCCGTGTCACCCGGCCTTCATTATTCTCTATAGGATTTATGACATCTCGCAGCTGTAATCTTAAGTTCATGCATAATGGCCATGGTGAGCCGGCACATTTTTTTCGTCATCATCATCATTTTTGAAAGCTTCTCCATATATATCGGGGAAGGTCTGTACTCCTGCGTCAGGTGGAGTCCACTGAAGGCTGGCTCCGTGTCTGAAGTCATGATTATATTTGTTTGAAAGCCCGCTTCAGCTTCTCTAGAAATCATATCGCTGATACATATTTTAGCGCCGCAGGAAAGTAACAGCTGTTAACTGTTAACTGGGTTGACAGTGACTCTTTATTAGACTGATTGAGAATAGAGCGCCCGGCAGGAACCGCTCCCCATGCGTCATTTTAGGGTGCGATAAATCAGACGCGTTTCGTAATGAGCTCGAGAGGTCGTCGCAAAACGCGAAGCAGCTTTTAAGAATGTATAAATAAATCCGTGTACGGTGGTCCTGAGGCGGATATAAGAACCGGACCCGTCCCAGAAAGTGTCAGAGGGCTTCTATACCATTAATGAGGGCCGCTGGCTGCCTGAGCGTGGACAGACAAGCCAGACATCGCACAATCGCCAGACACGCATGCCAATTATTCCAGACAGACAAGTGCTCTGTCACAGACAGAGGTTGTGTAGCAGGCAGACAAACGTGTGTGCTCATCTCCCCAAAAAAACACACTCAGGGGGCTCCCCGATAATTCGGCCCCAGGTTTGTCAACACAATTACAGCTGGCTTCGCTGATTAGTTCTCCCTGATCTGTTTGCAATCAGTGAAATCAGCTGCTGGAGGATTTTCACGGAATTAAAACCTGCAGACTTTTGGGGCTTCGAAGTTGATCCACTTAAAAATTCTCCCCGGCGTGTGCCAAAATTAAAAGGAGGAATCATCGTTTTGCATAAAAAAAAAAAACTTCCAGCTATTTTAAAAGCCACAGCCTGGCAACAAAAGCAGGCTGCAGTTGAAGGGTGAAGGCTGAAGGGCAACCGTGTTTCCCCGAAGGGAGACAGGAGAGAGATTTCTGGGAAAGCCGGAGAAATGAATTATATTCTGGGGTTTCGCAACATTTAGCTACATTAATTTCTACATTCTTTTCCTGGGATGTACAAGAGTTTTTGGTCATAATGGTTGTCAGTCAAGTCTATTTATGATTTAATACAAAAATATATGCTTCAGTTTGCTGTAAGAACCTGACTAAAGAGTACCTTTTCACACTTTATCTTAGTGGTTAATGATAAAGAAAATAATAATAATTGAAAAGTTACATTTCTAAGCATTAAAACACCCCCTTGCTCATTTCAGTACACTCAGTAGTTAGTCAGTAATTAGTGCAGTTAGCCAATACACTCTTATTTGGTCTGGTGTGACCAGTATCTTACATTGGCTTATGTTAGCTAATGATGGTACATTTCAGACTTACCGTATTTCACCAATTAATCGCCGGGCCGCAAATAGCCGCCTGGTTCTTTTAAACGCCTGGGGTCAAAGTTGATTCTGCGTATTACACGCCCGGGCTATTAATTGGTGAAATATGGTAGTTATTTCCTGCAATGGGTATCTGTGCAGTCCAGGGCCACATAGTAATGGTTGTCAGGTTTCTATTGGTAACCATTTTGAGAAATTGGCAACCAATTTTTTGTCTTTTGGCTAACTTCAGTGGAAACCCCTTTTTTTCATTTAAAAAACAGGGGCAGGACCAGCCAAAGGTGCTCCCCAAAATTATTATTTATTTTGTTTTTTTGGTTGCTTTGTTGATTGAAAATACAGCTCTTGAGGTCAGAACCATAACTAGACATCGCCACATGTGACAAAGATGTGTTTACTCGTGTATGCAAGCTTTAAAGACAATGGAGAAGCAAATTAAGGGTATGAAGGAAGTTCCACTTGTTCAAAGAAGTGCATCCTTCAGAACCAGTGGGCTAGACAATCTAAAAAAAAAAGATATAAAAGCTTTAAACGTTATATTTTGTCATATTTTGGTATTATGCTTATGTATAACTACATAGTATTTCAATTTCTCAAAATATAAAGGTGAAAAAAATGGCAACCATATTTTCATTTTGGCTGCCAAAAGCTGCTGGCAGCCACTTTTTAAAGTGTTGAGCCCTCAGTTTAAATCTGTAGGCTAACCCCCACAATGTCCTCTCTTTTTCTTCCCTAAAGCCCACTTGCTTATAAATACTACCACACTGAGAATGACGACGAGAACCCCTTCATCTGCTCCCAGCCCAAAGACAGCGGCATGAGGGACTGCAACTCCGTGCCCAAGCTGTACGAGGAAGGAGGCCTCCAGTGTACCCTGGACATGTACTCTAACATCACCGACAACACCACCTGCATCAACTGGAACCAGTACTACACCAACTGCTCTGATGGTATGGTCAACCCCTTTAAGGGAGCCATCAACTTTGACAACATCTTCTACGCCTGGATTGCCATCTTTCAGGTAAAACCGCTATTCACATCTGCGAGGCATGATTGGACAATTGGACCGAAAAAGTAGTCAATTTTTAAAGAGGCACTTTCAGTCTGGTGGGCTGACATGCAAGCCTGTAATACAAGATGGAGATGAAGAGGGAGAAAGGGAGCCTAATTGCCCTGGAGGCTGGTGTATCAGAAATGGGGCTTACCGGATTAGCAGGTCACCACAGCCACGCCACCAGACCGCGGCCTCGTTTTTCCACACCATTTGTTTGCTATCTCCACATCATCTGAAAAGCATTTACTTGGAGTGTTCATTCACTCTTGTCTAGCTGAGGGGTGTAATTTAGTAGGACGAAAGCCAGATTGAAGACGAGTTCTCCCGTCAGTCTGGCCACTGCTTTGGTTTGCCTGTGTGGAGTAAAGCATACCAGGGGAATTTTTGGGATTAGCCTTCTGCTGAGTTTCGGTATTAGAAGACACTGGACTGTGAAATATGTCGTCTTTTAATTCCTTTTCTTAATTCCAGTTTCTTCTTGTATGCGTTGTCTCTCTTTATCCCTTCCCCCTGCCCGTGGTCTTCTTTAGGTGATCACTCTGGAGGGCTGGGTGGACATCATGTACTTTGTGATGGATGCGCACTCCTTCTACAACTTCATCTACTTCATCCTACTCATCATCGTAAGTGCCACTTGACATTGCCGCCAGCCGTGTGCATGTGTGTCGGCCGATGATTGAGCAAGTGGGTCAGTCAGGGGACGGCCGTGTGAACGCCCGTCGAGAGCGTGTGAATAACAATGTCGTCGTGTCCCCCCTCCCTGTCCTTAGATCGGCTCGTTCTTCATGATCAACCTGTGCCTGGTGGTCATCGCCACCCAGTTCTCGGAGACCAAGCAGCGGGAGAGTCAGCTGATGAAGGAGCAGCGGGTGCGCTTCATGTCCAACGCCAGCACCCTCGCCTCCCTCTCTGAGCCGGGCTCCTGCTACAACGAGCTGCTCAAGTACCTGGTTCACGTCGTCCGCAAGGGGGCCAAACAGGTGGCCCACGTCTGCAGGTTTTTGCTTCGCCGCGCCGGGCTCAACATCGCCGCGACGCCCCCGCCCGTGGAGCCCCAGCGCAGCCAGAGGAGGAGGAGGAAGTCCTCCAGGCAGGGATCCGTGTCGATTCACCACATGATGCACCATCACCACCACCACCACCACCACCACTACCACCTGGGGAATGGCAGTCTAAGGGGAGGGGGGAGCATCAGGTGTCTGGACGCTCGGGATGTGGAGGCCGGTGCTCATAACAACAACGGAGGGGCTCTTGTAACAAGCACGGACACACAACTTACTCTGGCCCTGCCGCTTTCAGTCACAGCAGCCACCTCGGATACCAACCTAGCGATTTTGTCCAGTCCGCCCGCAGGAGGCGCCGATTCCTCCTCACTTCGCAGCGTATTCCGCACAGAATCTCTTCGCTGTACCCCCTCGCCCACCAACCTGGGGTCAACCCTGGGGCCCTTCTCCCTCGCCTCGGCTCCCACGAACAGGGCCATGAAGAGGAACTCCGTGCCCTTCGCGGCCCCAGGGCCCAAGAACTACCCCACTCTGCAGGCCCGAGCCCTGGCAGAGTCCAGACGAGGGAGTGTCGCCGCCAGCACCCTGACAAACTTCGGCTTCAACCTGAACATCCCACCCATGCCCCTGGAAAGACGGCCATCGAGCCTGGTGGACACACACACTCCCACAGGTAGACAAATCACATCAAACTACCTAGAGTCGAGGGGTTTCAAGGTGTGCGGTGTTATGAAAGTCTACAGTTATCGTACCATGTGCATTTGCTAATCTACAGTATTGAATTTTACCATTAATTATTACCAAAAATATATACTTCCAGTTTGTGAGATAGTTGATTGTTTTGGGGGTTGATGGCCAGCCCAACCTACGAACCCAAGGTGTTAGTATTTGACAAGTTGGGAATGAATCTAAACAATTATCCATTTTACGAACTTGACCTTTACGTTCTGTGTTTGTTAGGACATGATATTTTGTCTGGTCTTTGGGAGCACTACAGGATACGTGAAAAAAAGTAGTATAAAGCCTTTTGTGTCTCCAAAGGAAGTGTTTTCTGATGAATTGCCTCCAATGATGTCATTACTCACATTGCGTTCCTCGAACACTGTTGGATTAACCCTTCCCCAAAGAACCAGAGGTATTGCCCTTTTTATTCCACCCATTCCTCTTCCATTTCAAAACCTGCCGCATCAGGTCGGTTAGCCGTAATGCATCTTAGCCCCTGAGAAGAATCACAGGAGACAATTCATCAGATAGCATGCAGCTTCCTGTGGAGCCATGAAAGGCTAAAAGTTAGTCAGCTGTTAATAATAATGTAATACCATAAATTAAGTAATATTTTCTGAGATCATACCTCATAATCTCATGCTATTGCAATCGTAAAACTAACAGGAATGAGGTCACAGATACGTTGCAGTGAAAATCACAGTCATGAATCTGTGTTTCTGATTAGCTCCCTAATCTGCATTCCTTTGCGTTCGCTGTGGTGGACAGAGTTTGCTTGGCAGAGCTTCACTGTTCAATAAAAAACTGGAAGACATACTGGGGCTCGAAGAGAACGGGAGTATCTCACTCAGTCACAATCAGTGTTGAAGGTCCATATTAGTGGTGAAGGAAACCAGGTGACACCCCGTTGGAAGGGTTCCCGTCTCCGCAATCACCTATTTGTTGGTGCGCAACAATCAATTTGTCACGATTAAGCCTCGGCTACAACACTATCCAGAGTGCGTGCTTTTTCGTTAGACGCAGAAAAGAGTGATAATTACCGTCAGTGAAGGTTAATTCCTCACGTCTGAGCTCGCAGCCAGTTCTGTCTCCCCCCGGCCAAGTTCCTGAAGGCGGTGGACTCAGCAGAAAGTCAGGCCGGGTCCGTTCAGGTCGGACAGACGATAGCAACGTCGGCAGCCAGCCAGACAGGCCGCAACGCAGCCTGCAGAGACAAAGGCATTACTCACACAGCACACACTGTCCATCACCGTCAAACACACTCCCTCTGACACACACGCGAATGTCTTGAAATGCTATTGTTCGCAGCAGATCCCTTTCATTGGATTTGACTATTTGTCTAAACCACTTCGTGTGTGTAATTTATCACAGTCACGCCGACTTCACTGCCGTTTCCTTCCCTCTGTCTCGCCTTCTCCATCTGACCTCTCCCGCTCGGCTGCAGCCCAGCTCTCCGGCCAGCTGTCGGCCCGCGACCTCAGCACCACCAGCAGCGCCATGGACACGGCGGCGCTGACGCTGGACCCCGAGAGCTGCCCCTACTGCGCGGAGGGCGGCGCCGACGGCAACGAGACGCCCGGGGACTCCGACAGCGACGGCGTGTACGAGTTCACGCAGGACCTCCACCACAGGGACAGGAGGGACAGCCGGCAGCCCAAGAAGAAGCGCCTGCGGCTGGGCAAGACGGCGGCGAACGTCGTCCGCTTCTGGAGGCTGGTGTGCGACACGTTCAGGAAGATCGTGGACAGCAAGTACTTCGGACGAGGGATTATGATCGCCATCCTGATCAACACTCTGAGCATGGGGATCGAGTACCACGAGCAGGTGAGTGCACTCGCGTGTGTCATGATGGCGCTCCACTCAGGTAGTTTGCCGACCTGAAAGTTCTCAACGGGAATATCCAGTCGTTCATAACGGGGAGTCAGACGAGGCCTGGTAAAAGACCTCAGGCAGGTGTTAGTTACCTGAGACCCTCTGTGCATGCATGTGTGTCATCCTGTGCGATTGTGTGCGCTCCACAGCTCCCACAGGCCCGACTGGAATTCCTGATGTATCTCCCCGGCCTCGTTTGTTTGCACAAGCGTAATTACAGCCGTGCGAGAGAGAAAACGGAAATGAGAGAGCGCGAGAGACGGAGGATACAGAGAGAGAGAGAGAGAGAAAAGAGGAGCAGAGGTGATTTAAGGGGTCAGGAAGGCCCCACAACATCTGACAGAGATATTTTCTCTTTCTATAACTCTCAGTCTGCAGTTTTTTTTGTTTTTTTTTCACTCCTGGGCTTCTTTCTCTTTGACCCAGTTCACTGCTCATATTAACAATGCAATCTGTATCAGGATGCTTTGTCCGGATGAAGAAAAAGGTGTGAATGAGCGCAGATTACATAGGAATTGACCGCATGTACACCCAAGAACAACTCTACAACTCGTCCCTAGATCGAAAAAGCTACAGTACGTTGCGGCAGCATAGCTTGCCTCATACTAGCAAACATGTGTTTGTTGTCAAGCCTCACTTACTGTAGGTTGCACAATAAGATCAGATTCCAGCAAGAATGAACTTTATCCTACCTTCCCAGAGTTGCCTGAACTTGACCAAAGACTTGATCCGGGGATGCAAACCTCAGACTTTGGTCGCCACCTCCCTGTCCACCTTTTGCCTAAGCTTAGCTTCATTAGCTATAAATGTATTAATCGTGGTTATTTTAAAGTGTTACCATTTAGTTTCACTTGTTCTTTTCATACATTAGAACATTTGTCGCGCTATTCGTATGAATGACTTTCACTTTTACCAAAGTAATATTCCAGCACGATGTCACAACTGTTACATAAGTCGGACTTTTGTGTACCTTTGTAGCAGATAAACTCAAGTATCACTCATCACTTCCTGTGCTCAGCTGATTTTCCTCCAGTGTTCAAATGTATTCAATCAACACGCTCTATCAAGACTTCACGGTTTGGCGACGCGTTTTCCTTCTGACGACTGTTTGCCAAGTGCAGGTTTGAGTTTTAAGATGCGTGTTGTGTTTGAGGCTGCCGTGTTGTGTTTCTGGCACGGGCGATTTCGTATAAAGTTATATAACACAAGTAAAGTAATTGACACGAGTGCCGTGTTTGTTTGTGTGTGTGTGTGTGTGTGTGTGTGTAGGTGTGTAGTGGGAGCAGCAGAGCCAGGTTTTACGGGGTTACTTTCGGTCCCTGACCTAGTGCCTATAAACAAAACCAGATGCCAAAACATCCGCAGCGCGCACACACACACACACATACACACACAGGAAGTTTTACAGCTTTGTAATTTCCACTTTTCTTTAATCGTTGCTTCTCCTGTCTCTTCTCCGTCTCCGCCTGCCCTTGCTTCTCCATTTTTTTCCTCCTTCCTTCTGTATTTTATTCCTTCAGTCTCTTCTGCCTCCTCTTTTCACGTCGCCTCCTTCCTCCTGCTCTTTTCCTTTCCCTCCCACTTTTTTTTTTCCTCTTTTTGTTTTCCGTCCTCTATTCACTTTCGCCCGTTTTGTAATTCTTTCCTCCCATACTCTCCTTCTCCTCCGTCTCTCACCCCTCACGAGTCCTTCCTCCTCTCTTTCTCGGGTACCCTTTCCCCCCGTTTGGGTAACGTGGATCCCTCTCGTCTCCAGACAGGCTGCTGAAAAACTTTACCGGAGACGCTTCATTGATTGCGAGCCCGTCGACATCCAGTAGACATAAGGATCACTAAGCCTCTGTTTGTCTGTGTAACTGCATCCACATGGAGGAGAGGCTGGGTTTCAATTTCCATACATCCCCCAGCCAAGTTTTCTGCTGGATCTTTTTGTACACCCCGTGCCACTGCCACTTTAGGAATTAGACGAGCCTTACCCACTGTTTTCAGCGCGACACATGTTTAAAATCATCCTTCATCTGCACCCAGATGATAAACATAGTCGAGCATAGTTGAGACCATGTTTCCGAGGAAAAAGTGGATAACTTTTGTCCCGAGTTGGTTTGTCCACGGTGCAAATGGGAACGATGGAAGAGATATTTACAGCCTGAGTTTTCCAGCTCTAGTTAAAAACGCGATGTTGATGTGAATGGTACTGACACGCCGGTTTGTACATTGAATATCAGATGATTGAAGACTTTTTATCGAGTAGTGTTCTCCCAGAGCGATATTTTAACACGACGTCTACTTTTTCATGACGTTCAGGTGCGGCATGGCTAGTGACGTGGCGCTCCACCTCCGTGATGGACATATGTGGCAAGTTAGCTCTCGAAGGCTGACTCAGTCGCTAATAGAACACAGCCGATTCACGGTGAAAGCCTTCAATCAATTCGCAGTTTTTTTTCCCCTTCCGCAGTCAAATCTTCTAAGCGGCTCAGCTGCTGTACAAGTCGAGGAATTATTGATTGCAGATTTCTCAGATCTATACTGTCTATAAATCTATACTGACACACCACAGTGTACTACACTGTATTCAGTGTAGATTGAACTCAATGACAAACGACAAGTGACATTTTTCCAGTAAATTACTTTGACTTTTGTTTTCCCACTGCTCAGACCAGCTAGTTCACATCCCGTCTTTATTCTCTGTCTGTTTGTAGAGATAGAGAGGCACCTTCTGTATATCATCTAAAAAAAAATCATGTTTGGGGATAACTGTCCCTTCAAGAAAATGTGTTTCAGCTCTATTGAGTTTGACAGCTTAATCGATCAAGATCAAGTTGACCCATTTTGCTGATCTCCCCCCTTCTGTTCTGTAGATATACGACACACAGAAATGCGCACACACCCACCGACACACAGACGAGATCATGTATCATTCAGATGCAAATGAGGGTGCAGAGCTCCGACTCCGTCTTCAGGAAGGTTTAACAATATTCGCCCGAATTAGTAATTGATGATCACGTGTGCAAAGTAAAACAAAAGCGTCTACCTATTTGTAAAGGCAAATCAATGTTTCTGCTGGCAGCAGTGATAATTAAATATAATGTGCTTATTAATCATGAATTATAGTGATTATGAACAGGATGTGTGTATCTGACAGAGGACGATTTGTCACGAAGGTAGAGTTTCTGCAGCTGTATGTGTGCAGATTCCAGGAACAGTATTTCCCACTGCAGTTCATTTTTGCCAATAAAAATCCCCACTTTCGGATTCTTTCGGGTTTTTTTTTTTTTTTCTGTTTGTCACCCGCGTAGAAACTTCAGTCAGTGAAAATATCTGGATTTGGCATCCGTTCAACCGTAAATGAAAAAAAAAAAAAAGCTTTGCTGTCGACTGTATATCTATTATTGACATTTCCAGTTTTGTTCAGTTATTCGTCCCTCTGTGAAATGCATTTTTGGTGAAAAGTTGTCAAGGACACTCAAGGATGAAAATGACAGATTATTACTCCATGGAATGCTCAGTTCTTATTATCGAGAGCTGACAGGGAAAAGAACAGAAGTACTGGAGTAATAATCATACATTTTCATCTTTGAGCACTACTGCACTCGGTAATCGACTCGTCAGGGCTTCCCCACACAGGCAGGCTGCTGGAGGAGCACGGATGAGTTGAGCTGTGTTTTCAATACAAATCCGGCAAAGCTAGCAGATGTTTGATGCTTCGTACTGTGTGCTGGGACTGTACATGTACTGTTGCTGAAGTTTGGTGCTGCTCTGACCATTATTTGTGGCTTTTTGATGGCGGTTTCTAAATGGAGGCATAAGAGGCAGTGTATTGTTATCATGCGGTCTTTTCTGAGGTTGCTAAAACTAGCTAAGCTAGCGGTCAGCTAACTTGACCTCTCCAGGGGGAGTCAGATAAGTTAACTTGTGTTTATTTAACTCAATTTAACTTAAATTGGGTAAGGTTAAGCTATGTCATGTTAGGTTAAGTCAAGTTTAGTTAGTTAGTTAGAGGAGGTAGATTTAGTTACGTGGAAACGTCAATTTAGATGCTAAATTAAAGAAGTTAAGCTAAGATGCTGTAAGCACTGTTGTCATTTAAGCTAACTTCCATGAGACCAATGAGGAGAGACATGACAAAAACTCTATAAAAGTGATTACTGCTGGAATATAAAGAGCTATTTAACACTTTATTTAAAAATAAAATCACTTACAACAGCAGTCAGGTCAATACAAGTCAAGTTAGACTAAGTTAAGCTAGCCACAGTTAAGTTTATCTGCGTCAGTGTTTCTCACTCTGATACTTTGTATTCTGGAGGCTGTATCAACAGAACTCCTGAGACATTTAACTGGCATCTTAAGTACAAGGACCATTGTACATCCACACAAATGTCCTTCAAACACAGACATGTTTTTACCCTGTAACCCATTAGTGTGTGTGTGGCTCCACGGAGCCTCCCTCTCCACTTCCTATCTCTTTAATGCACACTCACACATATGTGCACGCTAACGCTCTGTGCTGCTTGGGAAACGGTCCATACATGCTCTCGCTTGGAGGGCAGCGGAGGGGGGGGCGAGTGCGACGAATGTAAATGTGCGCGCGACACAGAGATGGAAGGATAAAGCGATGATTAAATAGAGTGTTGGATAGGGATGACAGAGTGTAAGGACTTGGAGGTGAGGGGATAGAGGGGGTGATGGGTGAAAGAGTGGAGGCGGACGAGTTGGACGAGCGAGGAGAGGGTGTCTGCTTTATCTCCCCGTGCAGTTTAAGAGCGTTACCATTTATGGTGGAGCTGATGGAATAGTTGTGAGTCTGCCAACTATGTGACACAGCCCATAGTCTATTTACTTGGGAAGGTCAACCCCTGTCTCTCTCTCGCTTTACATAAGAAACTTCCCTCCATCTTTATGCCCCCACCCCACCACCACCACCACCACTTTCTTCCCTGCTTCTTTTTCCTCCAGCTCTCCTGTCAGTCTTCCCGCTCCCTCGATGGAGAGCGCCGATGCCGCTTGTGAAGTTAAGAGATGCAGAAAAGACAGAGGTGTGGAGGGAGAAGTGGGTTGAAATGCGCTGGGCCTGTTCTGGTAATTGCCGTCGCTGTAGTAGCGAATGCTTTTTAGCACTGACATGAATATTGATTCAGCCCGTGGCCGTTACATGAGCACAAAGTGATCTGAAGTCACTTTCGGGTCACTCGCTTGGTCTACATTTCCCACCGGCGACGTTTTGAATTTATTGACCTTGAAAGCTAGGCACTCGGAAAAAGAAACTACATGTTGTAGAGTGAGTCTTTTAAAATTCCGAGTGGTGCTCAAACAAACAGTGATGCATTGCCGTTTCTGATCGTGGACAGAAGGGAATGAGTCACCTTAAGAATGGCATGTCAAGTGCATGGGGACTGACTTTAAAGGTCCTAAATGCCAAATCAAGCAGAACTAGTGTACGCAGCTCAGCACCAGCACGTCGGATCCTTCGCCCTCACGCACCAGCCCCAATACAGGTGTAACAACCTGTGTCACTGTCTTGTAGAGTATTTAGTCTCTGTGTTCCATCCCCTCTGCAGCTACTTCATCTTGGTCTCCGGTGGCAGCGATCCAGCACTTCCCTAGTGCGTCTTTGTGTTTTTGTGAGTTTAGCTATGTGACCATTGCCTGACTTTATGACCAAGCCTCTGCCTGTCTGATTGACATCCCGTGTACCGACCGCTGCCTAATAAACTGACTGTATTTTAACTGCGACTGTGTGTTTCGAGTCCAAGCCTGTGGTTCAGTCGTGACAGACAGTAGTCATGCCTGCTTGTGTACACAGGGACCTGCAGGATGCGGAGACGGAAATGTGTTACTGGCTGTTATGGTTTTACTGAATGCCATACCTGTTTTTTTTACATCCTAATCCTTCAGTCACCGCAGCTGCCTTACATTCACGTTTCAGTTTGAGAGGTAGAATGTGTTGCAGTTATTGTAAGGCCTGACACTGACATTAGTTTTTAAGTTAAGACTTGTTTCATTTCCGCAGGTTATGGAATGAATGTACAGCAGTCAGTGTATTTACGTCTGTTGGAAGGCGTTCTCGTACTGTATTGTGCGCACACACATTCGCTTCTTCCCTCGCCAAATCCAGAGAGACAGCGGAAAGACCCTCTCGTCAAGCTTCTTGCTCCAACCAGAGACAATATTTATTCAGCTTTTATCCTACCCAGCCTGAGGAACGCAGGGTTGGCATCTGCAGACACTGGCCTCCCTCCAAGACAGGCCTAAGAAAAGTGTTTTTTTTTTTTTTTTTTCTGATCTGTACAATGGTGAGACGTAGACGGCAAAACAACATCTCCTAATCCTGGTTTATAGAGGGAGGGCTTTTCCAGCCTTGAAGCCCATGAAACCAAAACGAGGGAATCAATGAAGTGATCAAATGATGGATCCAGTTATTTTCTGGTTCAGTGAGATGTCAAATAGCATGCTGCCTGTATTTAGCACGTTCTCTTTTCAGTTCCTGCTCTGAATCTACCTTTTCATTCCCTTTGTATGGTCCCATCTTTTTCAACAATACCGTATGGTGGTAACGTGCTAAAATAATCATTAAGGGTTCTATTTGTAAGAAAGTTGAGTCTCATTCCCCAAAACTGACACTTTAGGATTGTATGACTGGTCTACGAGTTAGGAAACCCAGAGCATCATCATTTGACAAGTTTGGGAATGAGACCCAAAAATCAACTTTTCTTACGTAAACACCTTTAAACACAGAGGTCAAAGTGTGTTTGATTAAAGAAATAGTACAACCACACAGTTCAAAGCTGATGTTTAGTCGTGGTGTACAATTCTTAATATGATAAAATAATCATTAAAGACGGAAAGTATGTTTGCATTACAAACAGCAAGGGTCCCAGCAAGGGTCCCTGTGGAACACCAGATTTAAAGGAATAGTTTAACAGTTGGGAAAATACACTCCTTTACCTTCTACGGAGACCCAGATGAGAACAGCAATATCCCTCTTATGCCCAGCCATTAAAGATGAAGCTTTTGTTTCAATCTTTGATGTGAAGCTAACAAACTGACATTGTCTCATTTGATTAATACACCCAAAAAAGGTGGGTAAGACGCTGGCCTTTCTCTTGGCTGGGAGTAAGTGTCTGCTGTCCAAGAAATATTTAGTTTTTTGTACAGAGGGGGATTGTGTTACCTTTTGACAGAGCTTGTGCTAAGCTAAGCTAACTCGCACTGGCTGTGGCTTCGTATTTGTGGTTGTTTAGATCTTCTTGTCTAATTGCCAAGAAGGAAAATAACTGTATATCAAAGCGCCGATGTAGACTTTTAGATCATTCAGATCACTATAATGTTGAGCGTCTCGGTCCCCATTTCACGCTTTGAAACGTCCTCTTTTTGTAACGCAACTAAGCAAACCACTTGATTAAACCAACACACACACACACCTACGCATACCAGACATAGTGCTGCATCATTGGCGGTCGGGAGCCGAGCGGCTCGCAGCGTCCCGCTTAGATTAGATCGCATCAGATTAGGTGACATCACATTAGCGCTAACCAGATTACACTATTCCTCATCTAACACACTTTACCTCCTAATGCTCCTGCAGCCTCATTACCCAGGAAACAGCCATCTAAGGAAGCAATTACAAACGCAAGAATGTCTTTCTCGCTTACACACTCGCGCACACGGACACATTCATCTCGCTCTAGGTAGTGTGCACACCTCAGTGGCCATTAGCCAATTAAGGAATACATCCCGTTTGATAAGTTAAATGTCTGTGAACCTTTGGCAATGCCGGCGTGTGTGTGTGTGTGTGTGTGTGGTTGATTTTTCTACCGCCGTATCTTTTGTGCGCTCCCAGTGTGAGAACGGTTTTTTATGGTTCCCCCCTCTCTTGCGGTAATCTTGCATGATGTCTGAGGAATGTCTAATATACAAGCTGGAACAATAGCAGAGCAGAAACAGTGGGGGAAAAATAATGACCCGAACCTCAGTCTTTCGAGGCCAGATGTGTGCAGTCCAAGTCTCACCTCATAAAAACTGTACTTCTTGTCCTGGCTTATCAATCGCATCTATTATAAAGCTGCGTGTGCATGTGTGCGTCTGCACGCAGTGTTATAAGTGTGAGTCCGTGCAAAGGTTTTTTTTGGTTTTCGTACAGTATGTGCGCTTGCATTCTAATGAGTGAGGGGGGTTTGTGTGTGTGGCCCGTGGATGTGTGAGCACCTCTGCACAATTGCGGTGTCACACTTGTCTTGTACGTGAGTGCGCCTGGACATCACCGTGTCCGAGGGCGTTCGTCCGAAAGAGCACGCAAACATCTAAGCGCCCTAGAATTTGTTCACCCTTTGAGCAGTTCTTAAAGGGATATTCCGGTGTAAGTTTAATCCATGGTCTAACACACCTTGACACCGAGTAAGACTCCCCCTCAAGAGGTCAAGTTTGCTGACCGCTAGCTTAGCTAGCTTTAGCAACCTCAGAAAAGACAGCGCGAAAACAATACACTGCCGCTTATGCCTCCATTTAGAAACCGCCATCAAAAAGCCACAAATAATGGTCAGAACAGCACCAAACTTCAGCAACAGTACATGTACAGTCCCAGCACACAGTACGAAGCATCAAACATCTGCTAGCTTAGCCAGATTTGTATTAAAAACACAGCTCAACTCTCCGTGCTCCTCCAGCAGCCTGCCTGTGTTTGGAAGCCCCGACGAGTCGATTACCGAGTGCAGTAGATTTCCGCAGCTCAAGGGTGAAAATGTATGATTATTACTCCATGGAATGCTCAGTTCTTATTATCGAGAGCTGACAGGGAAAATAAGGGAAGTAATGGAGTAATAAACATGCATTTTCATCCTTCAGCTGAGGAAATCTACTGCACTCGGTAATGGACTCGTCAGGGCTTCCAAACACAGGCAGGCTGCTGGAGGAGCACGGAGAGTTGAGCTGTGTTTTTAATACAAATCCAGCTAAGCTAGCAGATGTTTGATGCTTCGTACTGTGTGCTGGGACTGTACATGTACTGTTGCTGAAGTTTGGTGCTGTTCTCACCATTATTTGTGGCTTTTTGATGGCGGTTTCTAAATGGAGGCGTAAGCGGCAGTGTATTGTTATCGTGCGGTCTTTTCTGAGGTTGCTAAAACTAGCTAAGCTAGCGGTCAGCTAACTTGACCTCTGGAGGGGGAGTCTTACTCGGTGTTAAGGTGTGTTAGACCATGGATTAAACTTACACCGGAATATCCCTTTAATCGGACCAAGTGTGCGCGTGCATGAAGGCCTCGCCTCCGCCTCCCCCCGTCGGCGTTCAAACGAACGGACACAATAAAGCAGCGGGATCAAACGAATGGATCCGTCTGTGTCTGTGAACCCGGAGACGGACAGAAGAGACACAGACGGCGAGATGAAACAGGGAAAAAAAGCTTGTTTTTCAGGAAGCGGGGGTTCCCGGGCAGGAGCGGCGCCGCGGGCCGTGGGCAAATGATTCTTTTTTAAAACCAAGAGACGGGAGGGCAAAGATGTCGCCCCCCCCTCACATATTTTCTACGCTATCCATTTAACGTTGCTCATGTATTGCGTGATGCCATGCTTAACAAGCAGTGTGATGAAACACGACTCCATTTACATTTTTTTCTGCTGCAGCTTAAGAAAGCAAGAAATCATTTGCTCAGCTCCTACTGGAGTCACATTCAGGTTCACTTACCCAAAAAGTGGCACACAATCAACTGTGAAAACGCGTAATTTCGGTTAAATTCAACAAATGTATTCATCCCAGGCCACAGGATGTAAAAAGGGCATTGTGTTTGGTAATGTTTAACACAGTTGCAGTGACGACAAGTGCGACAATGTATCATAAGCCGGTGAAATTTTAGGTTTGAAGCTCCAGGCTCTCAATTATGTTGCAGTATTAGGCCTCGGTGTTGCCGGACATTCCTCCCTGCCTCTGGGCCTGCTGTTACATTCCAGTCTTATGGGAGTCATGACTTAATACCGAGCAACGACTTGGAAGTGTTGACTTGTTTAAGCTGAGACGAGCTGTCAAGATTCTCTCATTGAAGTTTTCTGTAGATAGTGGTTGGTCTCGACGGTGCCCACACTGGGCACGTACCGAGTGACCCATTTCAAGTTCGGCCGTTAAATTTCACAAAGTTGTGGAAGTGGTTGCTTTGCTGCTGCGCTGCCGTCGTGTACACGGTTTGTTGTTGTTTATTTGGAACAAAGGGGGAATTAAAGAGTCACTTGACACCAGTTTGGAAAGCGCTGTTTTTGCCTAGCTTCACTGATGGGTGTGTGCTTTTATGCCCGTGCAAAATGATGTCACATTGTACTGACATACTCAAGACTGTGAATATTCTCATTCATCCAGGTCATAGTTATCTCAAGGAAATTGAATCGAACGCAACTGGATTTGGTTTTTGTCTTGAAGACGTTTCACCTCTCATCCAAGAGGCTTCATCGGTTCCTGCTCGCTTGACTAGGCTGGGACTAGTCCAACTAGTCGGTGTGGAGGTCCAGCTATTTAACCTCTTAGGAGGCGGTCACAAGGCCACTGATGCCTATGGGTCGTATGTGCTCCATTATTGCCAACGACAGTCGTTAGTATGGTCGTTGGGGATGGTGGAAAGTTGGTTTCGACTTCGTTAGTGCTCTATTGTGTTGTAACGACAGTCGTTGGAGTCACATGAGGCCCTTTGACATACTCAAGAGTGCACCTCTGCATCACTGCAGCAAGGTGAGAGGTCAACTGAATGCTTTGAAATGTTACTCAGAGGTACGGCTGTTGCCGACCTTCCAGAATTGGAAAGGAGCTTACGTACGTGACTTCTCCAGTTGCATTGTCAATGTTGTGAAATGGTCCCATGTTAGTTACTGTAAGCTTAGGCAGCAAAGCCGCTTGGTTAGGCTTAGGAAAAGATTATTTTGGTGAAAATTAGCCACCGACCTCCAACCACATTCCTTAAATGAGAAGATCCATACCACTTTCATATCTGTGTGTTGAATGTAAAGCTGCCAGAAGCAGCCAGTTAGCTTTAAGACTGGAAAGAGGGGAAACAGCTAGCCTGGCTCTCTCCAGACAGTTCCAAAATCTACCTACCAGCACCTCTCAAGCTCAGCAAATAACACATTATATCGCTTCAGTTAGTTATATAAAATAAATAAAAAGCGAATCCCTGAAATATTCAACAATTGTTTGCCTTTTTTACAAGGTTTTCTTTTTCTTCCAGGCTGCAACGTTTCCTTTAGAGAGGTGAACAAAAACAGGGCTTTCAGCTGGAGTCACTTTCTTCGCTCACTCTTTGAATCATGTCTCACCCTTACGGCTGGTGTCGGCGCTGTGTTTCCTTTTTAAAAAGAAATCGGGGTCCGCTGCCAAAACTCTCGAGCGCGGACGGAACGTTCACTTCGCCAGATGAAAGCTCAGGTTTTGATCGCGTTCTAAATGTTTATTGCCTCAAAGCGGGGGATGGAAGAGGTAACCGCGTTTTCCCAAGAGCAGCAGAACAATACCGGCGATGATATTTCAATATCACCAGATGACTGTGTGTCACCGTTGCTTAAGTGCTCCAGACAAACCGGTGCCTTAATGCAGCACGAGGGGCTGTTATTCAACCGGTGATGTTCATCTCTGTGTTCCTTTCTCCATGCTGGTGTTGAGTAACGGCTGCTTAAACAGTCACGGTGTCCTGTGATTAGTGGCAGCCCACCAGGACAGGCTTAATGGCACACTCTGTTTACATTACAGCACGTTTGTTTCTCCTGTCTCAGGCTGGAGATGATGTTTCCTGCGGGGACGACGACACAGCGCGTCACTGGGACCGTCACGTTCACGTTCAAGCGCAGATCAGGCCCTCGACACCTTCCGTCCTCTGCGTCGTGTCAGCGTACTGTGTGTGTGTGTGTGTGCGTGACACCGCGTTCGAGTTGTGTAAACTGTTTATCGCGCGGAGATGAAAGGCCGCGCGGGGCTCGTCTGGGGTGTTTCACAGTCCGCTGACACATAAGAGCGCTCCCACCGGCCCTTTTTCTCCCCGCCGATAATTACGGACGCTCGCTATAGATGTCTGATTTGCACGGCGCGTCACATTTGGACGCGCCTTTTATCTTTCGGCTGTGTTCTCTTTCTCTCGTCTGTCTGTTTTCCTCTCTTTTATTTTTTATTTTATTTAATTTTTTTTTGTCATGGCACACATTCACCCACGCTCAGATGCTCACACACGTACAGTACACGGCGGTTGTTTGATGTAGATGTGAGTGGCAGCCCAATTCTCTGATGAGCTTTGAGCAGGCGTCCCGGGCACATTCAGCTGCAGCACTGTGATCGTTGTGTGTGTGTGTGTGTGTGTGTGCTGTATTGAGTGTCAAAAGACGGATTTGTCACATTTGAATTGTATTTAGCCATTAGCACGTTGCTTTGTGCTGATGTGACAGGGCAGGTGTTTTTTTTTGCCGCAGTCACATAAATGTCTCAGGTTTCATACAGATTAGACAGATCCAGTACCGTCGCGTCAAAGTGCCGGCAAGTCGGGCTGAGAAAGAGGCACATTTCCGATTTGGAGAAACAAGGTTTATACGAGATTTGTAGGGCTGTAATCAACCAAAGAAATTCTTGGTCGACTGAAACCCTGAAATTTCAGCAACTCGACTCTGACGGCTCTGAGAGCGTTTTGCATCACGTGCATCTGCGCAATATAATAGCCCATGATTACCGAAAATATACTGATATCAGCACAAGAAGGCAATTCAGGGAAAATTATCTTTATTAAACATCCCAGATCAAGACAAGTGCAAACGAAATAAAGCTGTGCATTACTGAAAAATAAAGCTATGCTCAAAACAATAGCCTACAAACAGTGGGCACGGCGCAATTTCGCATTAGGCAAAAAAGACTACTAGTAACTGTAACTGTCTTTGGCAACTTATATGAGGAAAAAAAAAACGCAGATATACGTGGAGAAGCGTCTGTCCTCCTGTCTGTCCTCCTGTCTGTCCTCCCGTCTGTCTGGCCGACTCCTCGTCACATTTCTGCCCGAAAAACAGCGTCTGTCACCGGCAAAAAACTTTAACTCACCAAGTGTCTGTGATGAAAATAAATCACCGCGACGGTCAGCCCTCCAGACCGAGACTTCAGTGAACTTTCCCCCGGAAGACATCCTCCGTCCCCGCGAGTGACAGAGTCAGACAGCGTCCAGTTTACTGATGGCGATTTTATTTATTATTTAGTTTTGACTCCTTCCAAATACCGCCACATACTTTGCATTCGACTTTTTTCTCGCCATCTATTTTGGTAAAATTCTGCCGCACTGTCGATGTCTTTGACCTTTGACATGGATGGTAGAGGAGGACTCACTGTAAATGAAACTCTCAAAATGAAAAAAAAATATTCAGCAAACCGCCGGACATTGAATAACGTGGACGTTCTTCAGTCGACCTGTCTCTGTGGGTTGGGCTAATCCAAAATAGTGAAAACAAGGGGGGTGTTCTCTGAAGACAGGCTGTTGAAACTCTGAAAACACCCCCATTAGCACTTGGTACTTTCCTCCTGATGAAATTAACCATAGACTGTATGAAATGAACACGGCAAAAATCGACCAATCAGAATTTTGGTCGACCCAGAACGTATCGACCAATAAGTCGACCAGTCGACTAGGACTTTACAGCCCTAGAGATTTGTCACATATGCTAACCCCTCTCCTCTCTTTGCCTCCGTGTCTCCAGCCCGATGAGTTGACCAACGCGCTGGAGATCAGCAACATCGTGTTCACCAGCCTGTTCTCTCTGGAGATGCTGTTAAAGGTGCTGGTCTACGGGCCCTTCGGCTACATCAAGAACCCCTACAACATCTTCGATGGCATCATCGTGGTCATCAGGTGAGTTGCAGAGGAAGATCTTTGGATAAACAGAGAGCCCTGAACCGGTACGGCGATCTTTTCCTTCGTGCTCTCTGTTTCTGTTTGTTTATCCCGCTAGCAACACAGAACCTCACACACCCATGCTCGTTATTAAAGAGTTTATTCATTCAGCTAGTCTATTATGGAGATGTGAGAGCAGATAAAATGGTGCCGGGCAGCCAACCTGACCGGATTACCAGTCAGACTTCAATTTCCCAGGAGATTTCGTGCCCGGTATTCGACTAAATTGCATTGTGAAAGTGAGGTCTATAGGGAACCAGGCTAAACGCTGATAGTCTCATTATTTTATAGCTATTACACTGATGCGATCAACATTTACTTCAAAAGGATAGCCAAAAAAACATGTTGTATTGCCATTTCATAAGATTGAAGGGCTGAAAAAGCACTGAAAGACCGTTTTGTCTCATCATTTCGATGTGGGGAGAAAAAGAGTGCTCAAAAACTAGACACAGTCTCAAAGAGTGGTGCTAGTAAAGTGTTGTGGTAAATCAATAAGTTATGGTCTCTCCATTTCCCAAAAAAAATGTTTTTTGGCAAGTTTTCCTGAACTGGCAGATGAAATGTGTTGTGCCAGGGCAGGAAAAGGAAACACATGCTCCATTTTTTCGGTTGCATGGCCTTCAAATGAAATGAGGAACAATACTTGCTTATTACTTGTGTGACCAGACCCTAAAAAAAACAAAAGAAAATCACCTTTCCTCAATATTTCTTTTTTTTCCTTTAGTTTTTCTCATATTTTTGATTTGGAAACCTTCTTCATATCATACATGTGTTATTAGTTAATCAAGGAACTTTCATTTTTGTTGATCCTGGCGGCCCCTGTGGGCAAAAGATGACAATCAACAGAGTAAACTTTGGCCAGGCTGTGAGACCGCCTACAAGAAATCATTTTAATTTTATGACTTATGAACAATAGAAACAGCCAACATTCCTGCTGATGGTCTCATGTACTTATTTAGGTCATACACTGTATGAAGGCATCAGGATTAAATTGAGACTGTTTCGTGTCCAGGTAAAAGTTCCTTGTAGTATGTTTAATAGTTTATTCCAATATTGTGTTATTAAGTAAACAGTACTGTCCAGTTTCAATCACCAATGTTTGACATGTTAATGTTGGTAACCAGAGAGGTTATCAAAAATGAACCGCAAAGACATTTTATCATCCAAAAATGTACTTTTAAAGCTACACTGGTCAAAAAGTTCATATAGAAAATAGGTCCAATGATAATGTTGAATGTGAAAGGTGTTGCTTGTAGCAACCCAGCTGGCACTAGAAGTCAATTAGATGTCATAGAGACGTCTAATTGAGACGCCTCCGACGTTGAATAGACGTTAGTATTTAGTTGAAAATGAAAATCGGGTTAACGTCTGAACTTAACGTTGTTCGACGTTGGATATCAGTTATGTAGGCTATCTTAAGTCAAATCAACGTTGTTGATAGATGTTGTCCAGACATTAGAATTTTGTCATCAAAAAGGTCATTATTCAACGTCAAAGTTGTGTGAGTACAAGACGTCTGACACACGTTGGGTTTTGGTTGCCAGACACCACAACATAAAAACAACAAAATATTAACGTCATTTGACGTCAATATTCCTATGTCAAAAGATGTTGAAAGTAGATGTCAATGGACGTTGGGTTTTGGTCACCTGACGTCATGACTTGAATCCAACCAAAGACCAACGTCTATTGACGTCCGGTGCCAGCTGGGAATGGATCCACTGAGAGATATCACCTGACTCTGCAGTTACCCTTTCCGGCTTTACGGAGCGTGTTAGCGTCTTTCAGCTCATTTGTTTTGGTTTGACGCTCTGCAACCTTACTGATTTGGTTCCCTCGCAGCTGTCCTCAGCTCCTTTTCCCGCCCTTTTTACATCACAAGTTACGATAAACCCACTGCACAGCACCAAACAGACGCAGCCACAGTGGAGCATTAGGCCAGGTTTCCTTCAGGAGTTGGTGGAAACCAGAACGGGGCTGAGAGTGAAGAGCGAAGGTTGGACAGAATCACGACTTCGAATACATCTTAATGTTGCTCCGTATCTGCTCGATGTGTGAACAGACAACTGTTTACTGGCATATTCATGAGGTGACGCATCGGCGTTGTGCTTACAGCCTGTTTTTCTGCCTCACAGTGGGCAAAATAATCAATTAAAACCGCTGTAATGATTTAATCAAGCACAAACAAAGGACTAACACATGTTTTATAAAGCATACATAAGCAATGTCCAGCTCCCTGTCACATAGTTGTAAGTGCTGATGACAGTGAAAACCTTGGATCTAACTTGAATCGGAATGTGTGCGTCTCTTTTTTCCCCTCGGCCAGTGTGTGGGAGATCGTGGGTCAGCAGGGCGGCGGCCTGTCGGTGCTGAGGACCTTCCGGCTGATGCGGGTGCTGAAGCTGGTCCGCTTCATGCCGGCCCTGCAGCGGCAGCTGGTGGTGCTGATGAAGACCATGGACAACGTGGCCACCTTCTGCATGCTGCTCATGCTCTTCATCTTCATCTTCAGGTAGGTGGAGGGAGAGGGGGGGGTGCCTCGTTCTTCTCGCTAACGGAGGAACGATATCAAATGAAGCTGGAACAGAAAACAGACGGCGCAATCTGACGGGAGTTCGATCAGCGGCCGTGAAACAAATTCCGTAGATTGAATTGAAAGCAAAGGTGCGGAATGAAAGTCAATCGGTAGATAAGTAACGCGGCACGCAAGCAGCCGAGAGGAGCAGAGATCGGTGCAGGCGCGACAGGAAGACTAAGATCAGTCGATGGGATGACGAGACTAAGTGATTAACTCTCGGTGTCAGCAGCCTTTTCTTTCCGCCTGGTTAGGCCTGTGGCTGAGCTCGACAGAATCAAACGTGTGGAGGCTTTCTGCACTCGTCCAATACACAAACACACACACCTGATCGTTTAAGAAAAAATGGAATCGATTTTTTTTTTTTTTTGCTTTTTAGGGCTTTTTTGTTGAATATAGGAACTTGAAACCCCAACCTGTCAACAAATGCACAAAATATTAGGGAGTATGAAAATTCCGATAACGATTTATAGGCCTATACACTTTATTTGATATATATTATTTGCACTTTTGACGAGGATATGTTGTGGAGGCAGTGCACTCAATATCATTCAGATTGGTGCATATCGGACAACAGATTAAAGATACTGATATGTCTTTGATTGGTCAGCATCAGACAACTGATATATCGGGTGTGGATGCGTTGACCACAATGACTCTTAGCTTGCTTTTTCAAAAATGGGTTAATTCCCATAAAGCCCCTGGAAACTGCACTTCAAAATCAGATCATTCAATAGACTAGATAAGAAACATCAGAGAAAAAATGAAAAGAGTTAGAAACTCAGTACCTCAAATCTGATCCGATTGAATGTGTTCCATCAACGCTGTTTGTCTGTGGTTTGACAAGATTTGACCGAAAAAGTGACCAAACAATCCCACCAACTATCATCAGAGTCTGACGCAGATGTTGCTGGATACTGATTGGCTCCCAGAAACACATGACTTATATGTTGTCCCTGCACATTGAAGCTAATGTTGTGTATGTTTAAATAGAACACAAAAGAGAATGCACATAAATAAATAAGTGCCACAGAGATATATATTATATTCTTAAATGTGTCTAAATATTGTGAAATATTTGTTAAACATCGTTTGATGTACAGGCTTGATGTTCTTTCAGGGCCCCCTAGTGGCCAGGAGGCCTTAGACACGATCCCCACCATGCATCTGCATACTGTGCGTCTCTGCATTATACAGTGTGGTGGTGCAGGTCTATCCCAGCATATGCTGCTGCATTTGTTGGAGTGTGTTTACAGTATATGTTACTGCGTGTACGTGATGTCGCGCATGCATTTTTCTCCCACACATACACACACACACACAAACACACATACAGACTTTTCAAGGGCCTTATGTAAGCATAGATAAACAGCGGCTGATTTGAGTGAAGACTTGCCAAGTTGACACAGCAGAGGCCTGTTCATTGATCCCTGAGCTCCGGTCGAGCTTCGGTGTCTGCGCTGGTGAATAATGACAGACCGCAGGGCACTTACTGCTGCCTCATAATAATAACACCATCTATTAGCTGACTTGCTGTCTGAAGCAGGGGATTTTCCTTCCTTCTTTCTTTCTTTTTCTTCAAACTCCCTTCTTTTTACACATTTACCTATCCGTGCCAGGTCAACAGCGGCACCATGGACATCTAGCGGACAAGGAAAAGTTAAACTTTTTCTGAGGGTGTGGAACTCGATCCAGGAGTCACATGAAGTAGCTTAGCATTAAGACTGGATGTCCGTTCACTCTGCGCATAAACAGAAATGTGGAAACAGCAGCATGTGGTTTCAGGGGACGTTTTCCTCTCTAGCTATTTCTTGAAAAACGTGTGACTTCCCAGAGCCTTGTTATCAAACCACAAATCGCCGTTTCACAGTTCTGCTAGTGTACAGATTGAACAAATGACATGCAACCAGTTAGTTAGTGACCCTCGGAGGCTGCTTCCAGCCTTTATACTCCAGCTCCGGCTCCGTACTTAATGCTCGGACTGCGACGTTTTCTGCCGTCTGCTAGTCTCACTTTTGTTGAGTTATTCATTTAATTTCCAAAGCAGCTGAAAAAGCTTTCCGTTGCTTTCCATTTCATTTGTTTCAACAAAAATGCACAAGGTGTCGTTGCCGTGGGTTGCGGCGCTCTCCATGGTGCTGAACCTAACCTGGCAGAAGCACTTCATTTCCACTGCCTGCTCTTGGCAAACATTTCTGCCTCAATGCATCAAGGGTCAACCGTTTACTGACACGTGACTGTTTATTACCTGACTGACAGGACTCCATGCTTGGTGTTTTTGCTATTTTTGCTACATTTCTGGTCATAAAACAGGTGTTACTTGTTGTAGAAGTTGAATACTCCAATATTTAATGCCTGGTATGTTCTGCCACAGCTACTTTTTCAAGCAGCAAGTGTAATGAGTATGACACAGTCAAAAGAAGTATTTTTACATGTAGATCCCTTTATTTGTACTGTATTAAACGGGTTGCTTTAAACAATTACCCCTCTATTTCCTGTTTGTCTTCTTCTGCGTCAGTATCCTGGGGATGCATCTGTTTGGTTGCAAGTTTGGGTCCGAGAGGGATGGAGACACCCTGCCAGACAGGAAGAACTTTGACTCTCTTCTCTGGGCCATAGTGACGGTCTTCCAGGTGAGCATAAACCCTCCTCACCCCCTCCGTTAACTCTGTTAGATATTCTTATTTCCCTTCGTTAAGGCCAATTTAGCTGCATCCTTGTGCCTGACTTCACTGTCTGTTAAACAAAGTTAAGCGGCAGGTTGACCAAAAGGGATGAGAGTTCACCAGCTCATCATCTGGATGCTTCTTGTGCTAAAACTTTACCTTTTGAAGCGCCCTCGAGCAATCGACGTAACATCTTCCTGCTTCAACTAAAGCTGTCCCCGTTCAGACTTCTGGAAAGACAATTTCCTCCTGAATAAATAAGATGTATCAAATCAAATATTCCTTTTCATTCTCATATCCCCTCTTTCCCTGACTGCCTGGCCTCCACTCATCTAATTTCCCACGTATCTTTCATAGGTTAAGTAGAGCTGCCTCTTGCATCATGTCACCTTGGATTAGTGAGTCACCTCAGAGCCCCTCTGCGTATCCTGCTCTATATTATTTATTGCCCATGATATAGTTATATATATATATGTATAGTTGCATGCATAATTGAGTGAAACATCTGATCGGGGACTATGTAATGTCTCAGCATGTCTGGGTGTACAGGACATTGCACTGACGTGTCTGTTCTAATGTTACACATGGAGGCTGCCATATAGTCATGAAAGCTCCGGGTCCTTTCGGGTTAATAACGTGCGGTGCAGAGAATTAATTGTACGTGTTTGACAGAGAAATTCAGGTGAGAAACCTTCTAGAAAGCAAACTTCATCGACACACAGCCCTTTGAAACATCACAGAATGGACCGTTTGTCAAACTGTTCCCCGAAACACAGATTGTCCAATCATCAAGTGGTGTGCATGAAGCTGTACATCATAAATTACACCCATCAATTATAATTTTAGCTTTGGCAAAACGAACAGTAAAAGTGTAAGGAATGGATTAAACAGTGTTTATCT
Organism: Lagodon rhomboides; assembly: GCA_039737535.1. Classification (NCBI taxonomy): domain Eukaryota; kingdom Metazoa; phylum Chordata; class Actinopteri; order Spariformes; family Sparidae; genus Lagodon; species Lagodon rhomboides. The sequence continues at coordinate 7,212,850 of CM077804.1, read as the reverse complement.
GCTTTAACTTAAGCTGCACATGTTAGCATAGCCAGCTAACTAGCTTACTACCCCCAATTGTAGCCCAACCCAATTACTTTCAAAGGAGCCAAAGAGCACATCTTAAACTAACTTTATTAGTTTGCATGTTTCCATGATGTGTTTGATAAAGTCATGATTAAGTATCCACCCAGTGTATGGAGGTTACTTGTAGATGCTATCAGAGTTTTGGCTAACGCTAGCTTCTACGTTCTGCTCCCTGTTCGATTGATGAAAGTTTGCACACGACAAATTCCAGCCAAGCAGAGACATCACTGTTCATGTCAAACACATCTGTCGGCTGCCGTCCTGAAAGCCTTTTCTTTTGTAACATTAACGGTAAAAAACACATTGTTTGAAAACATGAAGCATGTCAGCTAAGTAGCCAAACGGAGTATGTTTGGTTTTATAACAGCATTTTCCTTATGAATGTAATTACGTAACTCTACACTTCAGCACAGTAACATAGCATTAGCATTAGCATTAGCATGTCTTCTGCACGAATCCTCAGCTGGTGAGGATGCTTAGTTTTTTAGGTAACCATGTACATACCTATAAAGTGCACATTTAAATCATATCTTTCACAAGCTTCTCATTTCACAACAAGCCAGCAGCGAACATTAAAAAGACAGTTAGAGGCTAGCGTTTTCAACTATCTTCTGGTGATAAAGCTATCTTAGCCAGCTAGCTACAGCTGATAAAATCTGCTTTGGGACGGTTGTTATCCCAGCTGATAGAAACATGGACGCTGGTAGAAATGAGGAGCCTGCTTTGGTCTCCCTTTGTTTGAAATCATGCTCTCATTGATTTTAAACTCACCCAGGATTTAGAGAGGTAAAGCTACCGGCGTTAGCAGTGTAAACACCATACGTGCCTCGCTCTTTACAGGTGCTGAAACTGTCTCTAAAGGGAAAAGGCTTAGCGAACGGTCAATAATCAAACAAATACTATAAGACTACTTTTTCCCCTCCCCTCTCGTGCAGATCCTGACGCAGGAAGACTGGAACAAGGTGTTATATAACGGCATGGCCTCCACCACTCCCGTGGCGGCCCTCTACTTCATCGCGCTCATGACCTTTGGCAACTACGTCCTCTTCAACTTGCTGGTGGCCATCTTGGTCGAGGGTTTCCAAACAGAGGTACAATGTTTCAGGTCACACAAGCACAAAACTAACTAATGCAAAACTACATCGAAAAATGACCTTTTTTTTAAAATTATTCAGCTGTTTTTTTCTGAAATTCAGTCATGAAATGCTCTTTGCCTCAACATGAGAGAATTCTGCCTTCGGGGTGAGATTGTTTATCCTCGATTAACTGCAGGTCATCTTGTTGAATCTTACAAAGTAAGATAATATGTGTGAAAGTAATTTATTCTACTGATTATTCATGGTCGTTTTTAGGTCTTAAGACTCAAACATGAGGCCAAATTACTCAACAAGGTGCTTTCTTTTCAGCGCAGTCACACGTTGCACTAATGGATGGATCCTCATGCCCACACTTGCATAACAAATTCATGAGCACTGTGGGCATTTAACCTGCACCTTTCCTTGCGCTCTCTGCAGCGGGTTATGCGAGGACACGAGCTCGCACTAGTTGCAGCAGCGTTTCATTTTTTGTTTTGTTTTTTTCCTCTCTCCTCTTCATCTTCATCTCGCTGTCAGCCTCTTCTCCTCCCACTCGTTCCCACTATCTCAGCAGTCATCCTCATTATTGTTCTGCTTATTTGCCAATGCAGTCACGCCATAAAGTACATCATAAGAAAACTATGTCTGCTCGACTAGACTGCATCGGCCCACATCTCCCACAACCCCCGTTTCATCCGTCTCGTGCTCCGGTACCTTCGTTTCATGCCCCCCCTGATCTTTTCCCGCCCTCGGTACGACTCTCGCCGTGTCATAAAACATAAGTGATACGTTATCCACCACCCGCACCGCGTTTGTGATTCTTCTCCGAGACAGAGACGGTGAAAAGATCGGTAGTGAAGAAGGTAAATTAACGTCTGTTTTAAAGACAGCAGCGGAGGAAAAACAGTTCCCCAGGTCCATTTTTGGGTCCAAAGGGAGCAAAGAAGTTCAAACTCATCGAGCAACCTCTCTTTACTTTCCAGCCAGCCCATTTGGAGCGTCAGGGGCTACATTTGAGACAGACGGAGGTATTGGGAACAAGGAATAGAAGCCGAGTCGAGATGGAGAGAGTAAATCACACGAGTATTCAGCCCTTTCTCAAGCTGTCGACTCGTCTCCCACTCTCGCTCGTTCTTTAAGGGGTGACAGCACCTTTGCTTTGATCTCCGGCACTCTTTGGCTCTTTGGATAAGAGACGGGAGAATAGATGAGGGGTGGCAGAGAGCGAGGTTGACAGCCTCATAAAATATGGATTAATTGGAATGGGCCTCTCCAGCTATTGTGCTTATCTGCCTTACAAATATCATGTGCATGACTGTAGTGAGGGGAATCACATAGGAGGTGGGAGACATCGACCAAAGCGGCTTAAGATGAAGGCTTTACACGCAGAGACTGGAATTAATACGTTTTCTGTCGACTTCTTGACATCTAAGTAAAATTAAATGGGGGTTTTTCATTGGGTTTGTGTAATTCTCTGCAGTGACAGCGCCCTTTTTTATCAGTTCTCTTTTTTTATACCAATTGATGACATTTTTTTGTAATTTGATTGGTGCAATATCTGCGTGGACAGGAACCAAAGATGGTTTTGAAAAGTCACTTTTCACAATGGCCAAACAGACAGTTAGCCAAACGGCGAGGCGACATTGTTAGCTGATGCTCGGCCGTTCCATTTGTTGTCGGTTTTGACAGTCGGGGTGTGTTCCGTCACCAAAACTGGATCCGAGAGTGAAAGACTGCTCACGCTAGCTAGCCCCCCTCCTGCCAATGACTTCTAAAGTTTTGAAAAGTGAACTATGCTAACGTTAGAAGACAAGTTTAACTAGATTCCACATTCCATGTGAAGGACGAACATAAAGCAACTATTATATAAAAAAATTGTACTAACTGATCACATGACTATTTGTGTGTAAAAAAACTGTATTCTCCAGAGTTTGCCTCAGTTCTACTGAGCGCTTTAGCATTTTTCAGCTAAGTGTTTTGTTCTTTTGGCCTTCAACTTTGCTTTTTTTTACACCAAACAGCAAACAGGCTAAATTAGCAATTAGCAGCTAAAAAAATCAGATGTTCCCCTCATGGTGTCGGTAAAGACCCAAAAAAAAATAGCAAAAAGAAGAGTGAATATTTAACTTGGTCAGGCGGGCAGAAACACAACCTCAAATGAATGCTAAGGTTGCTCCGTACCTGCTAGCCGTAGCTAACAAGTTTACCCCATCAGCTTAAACGTTGATAATATGTTAATGTCATGTTCACAGCTTGTTTTTGCTGCCCCCAGGTGGCCAATAGTTAGATATTGGAAGTTTATACGCACAGTGGTGTTCTCCCAAAGGTTGAATGTTGTAAAAAGACAGAAAAGTTCAAATTTCCTGTTTCAATTACAAAATTTGAGACGGATTCAAGTTTTAGTGTGAATATTTATAGTGTCTTCTCTTTGTTTAAATAGGACTTTCTTTCAAAAGCCATGAGGGGGAAGATCTTCAAAAAACATAAACATGTACACAGTCTCATACATCCACACACACACGAACAAATGTAGAAACTTGTAAGGTCCATTAGCTGGCGTTCTGTTCCCCCCTCTGCTCTCCTGTATCATCGCATGGCTGTCGGCTTTATTCTCCCTCTCCTTTTTCAACTTAACGTCCCTTTTTTCTGCAAACACAAAGTTTATTTTTAGTCGGACAAACTTTCCCTGCGTCAGGGTTGCCAGGCAACACGCGCTGCTTGAACGACGTGAGCTAAGCCAGGAGAGATGTACAGTATGGATGTGGAGCCAAGGCACACAGCACCAACACAAAACACCGCTGTGGACACAAAGGCGGAGGGGGAAATCATCTTACGGAGGTGTTTTTTTTTCCCTCTTTGCCTGCTTTTATTTTTCTTGTTTTAACTCCTTCCCCCTCCCTTCTTCATCTCCTCCATACTCTATGTCCTCTCTCTCTCATTAGGTCTCTCTGGCGGGTTTGTGACAGTGCGAATATCCGCTGCAGAGAGTGCAACCAGGCGGATCTGTTTCTTTACGGAGGCCGATTAACGGCAAACAGACTGAAGTTCTTTTTTTGTCACACCTCTCACTGTGACACCAAACATACATTTCACACATACACACAAACATCAAACTGAAGCACACAGACTGTACTGGACGAGTCGGCTGCAGAGGGAAGCTGTCCCGGCTGCACTGCAGCACCATTAAATGTACATGTCAAGGTCATTACTGCTTCCTGTCCCGGTGATTTTCACCCAAAACGTGAATGGACCAACCTCGGAGGGTAAAACACGGCTGCGCTCTTCACTTCTACTCTTTGCTGTCTTTACTCTTTATTCTTCTCACGCTTTGAACTTATGTAAAGTTGCTGATACGACACATGTGCGGCACGCGAATGTGCACCGTGACCCGGGACAGTTTGCTTTGATATGCCCTGTTGCATGTCAAAAAAAAAATGTTACGACAGGCTGAAATCTCCTTTAACTGTCTCCTTCTGCTCTTGTCTACTGTTGTGGTTCCACCTCTCACCTCTGTGCCTCTTTTCCTGTGTGCGCCTCCCTCTCCTGTCCGGCTGCACCGATTACTTCCACTATAGGAAGTGACCAAGCGGGAGGATTTGCATGCCCAGCTGAGCCTTATTCAGCTGCCTGTAGACTCAGGGGTATGTAAAGCGCTGCAGCTCTGGCCTCCCCCCCCCCCTTCCCTCCATTTAATCGACTAACCGCCCTCCTCCATCCTCCCCTCTGCCCTCCCTATCCACCCGTTCTCCTCATCCTTCCCCTACAGAGGCTTTGCAGTTATGTGTCAGATCTCTCCACAGCCACAGCTTGGAGGTCGCCTCCTTCCTTTTAATGCACACAGTAGCAGGATCGCTCAAAGTATATGTAGGTCAGTTTGGCTTTCGTGCATCATTTGGGCTGATGTACAAGCCAACAAAGATCATTAAGCAAAAAAACCCTAATGCGGACAATAAAGAACCTACGCCATCAACCGGTGTCTCAAAGGGCTGCTCCACCCAAATCACAAAAACGACAAAATCCGCTGTACTGCCCAACCTGCCGTTGCCAAGCAAACGGTTTTCAATTTTATTCACAAGGGTTTAGAGATCTTCGCTGCTGAATGTCTTGCTGCCAACCCAATTCAATAGAGTACTGAAGTGGGAAGTAAGAGTACGGTTCGTTTTCTGCATAGACGGGATCCGGTGGCTGGCAATTGGAGGTTTTCCAAGGCTTGAATGGAACTCTCCCGAATGAATCATCAGCGCAGAAGATGAGTAAACTTGGTTAGAAAATATCTGGTTCTTTGGTTCAAAAAAAAAGAAAAAAGAAAAACACAAGTGTACAAGCCTGTGTAGATACAAACGCGAGGAGGGAAGTGGGTTACAACTCTGAACAGGCATTCTGGTGGACGACCAATCACAGGGTGTACATTTAGCTTAAATCAGTACGCTTCTTAACTCTTTATATCGCCTACTTTCACATTATATTCTCTCTGGAAAAACTTGAGAGCGCCACGTCAATGGCCTTGACCAAATCGGACCCATTCTCTAATAAGAATTGCCGCCGAGGCTCGTGGGTATTGTAGTATTTCGATCCACCTGTCTTACCAGACTTACACTGAAGGAAAAGACGCGATTTTGTGGAAGCAACGTTGAAAATTAGAGCTGATGATCATAACCCAACATAAACTAATCCATAGTGGCTCAATAAGAGGCTAAACGAAACAACGAGAACTGTTTTCAGTAAGGTCTGGGGATCATCCTGACTAAACAGCATAGATCTAGAAAGATAATCATAATTTGACTTTCAATTCTAGCACCACAAATTGCTTGTCCACTGTACTCGGGCAACTGTACAAGTCTCAGCAAGTGAAATCTCTGTGCCTTTGTTGAACCATCATGGTAAAACCCATACTGGTGTTAATGACACCAGTATGGGTTTTAACGTAATGGCCCAAAAAGAACTAGGGGAATGAGGAGCAGCATAATGTCCACAAACTGACCCGAGTTTCTTACTATTGAATCACACATGCAGTTTCTTCACCAAGCGAAGGACCTCTGACACGGCTGCCAGAGAATCTGGCACATAATCTAAAAAGTCCTCTAACCCGCTTCTTGCATGATGCCCCGGCTGTTTAAACCAACTAACCGGGGCGGTGTGTGACTGTGCGGTGGAGTTTAAGGAAAGACGACAAAGTGCTTTAAAAACACTCGCGCCACTTTGCTGTGTGTTCTCTTTCTGTCCTCGTTCTCTTCCGAAAGCAGACTTCGCATCAAACCTCAGATTGAACGCTCACCTCCCAGCAGCCCTCCACCCCTCCACCCCTCTCTTTTTTTTTTTTTTCCTTTCCAGCCTCGGGGTAAGAACGTAGCGCCGGCGACGCCAAAAAATCCCCCTCTGTTTTATCTGGCTGGAGGATAGAGATGAAGTGAGGAGAGAGAGGGGGGTCAGGGCTTTTTGGGAGGCCCCGGCACAGCCAGATAAGTTCCAGACAAGAAGATGAGAGCTGATAAAGAGAGGGGAGGTGGAGGGGAGGGTTGGTCAACTGTTTTGGCACGACTCAGGTTTTTGAAGGCAGGTGCCAGTACACTCTGTGAAATGAAGACTTTTAAAAACAGATGATTGTACATTTTGTCCTCCTGTCCTCTCACTTTGCACCGTCGAGGGCCATCCCGACTCCAATCCAGAAGCTTCCAACGGGCAAACGTTCCAAATTCTTTTGAAATGCAACAGCCTGCTGTGCGTCCCGAGCTTAAAAATGGGGCTTTGAGTCGAGTCTGCTGGCTGGCGTGATGGTTAAACCTGTTGTTATAGCGTTATTCTCCTGTTTTACCTCTTATTACAACCGTCAGGACACTCTACACTTTGTCTACTTTGTATTTACTCTCTGTCTGTGGAAGTTCAGGGCTGCCGATATTAATGTGAAAAAATTTGATCATATATTAATTCGACTTAAATTAATTTTCCATTTATTTGAAAGTTATGGCTGCACACGATCGGCCAATTTATAAATGAACATGGAAAACATGGAATGTTATTATCACCAGGGTGGTGATTTGCTACACTGAGAATGATTTGCGAGTGAAGTTTTTCATTTTGTTTTTTCGGTTTTTGGCAGTGGCCGCGCATTTTCAGCTAGCAGCAGCGTGGGTTAGGCCAACACTTTGTTCCAGACTGAAATATCTCGAGAACTATTGGATGGATCGCCATGAAATTTGGTACAGACATTTATGACCCTCTCAGGATGAATTATAATGACTTTGGCAATCCGTTATAGTTTAAACAAGCGCTGCCAGGTTAAAAAAAAAAAGTATTCGCCCATTAGTTTGGTTCAGCTTTTCTTTTGGATTTAGTGCAAATTAGCAAAACTTAACATGCTAACACAATTAAATATGTGGTCAATATGGTACACCAAAGTTCAGGATGCAGATTGCCAGTTTGTTATATATGAAAAAGGATAATTACGTGAGCTTTAATGTGTTAGAAACAGAGTTTTCATTTTAATTCCAGAGTGGCAGCAATCACCAGTTTTGAATTATGGATATAAGAGCTAGATCTTTACATTTGGATATTTGTACACAGGCATTAAATTATTATTTACAGTTCGATTGAATGATTTCATTTAGATATCGGCACCCCTGGGCGTTCAAACCTGTGTTGCTGTTGTGTCATTAACGCCTTGGTGTTACTTTAGAGGTTCACTACCGCAGCACAGTCATCCGGTCCAATTCAGCTGTGGTAGGATACAATTTTGGTGGACACACACACACACACACACACACACACACACACACACACACGCACACACACGCACACACACAATTACCCATCGACATCCACTCTCCGTCTCCCATTTACACCCTTTTTGAAGTGAGGTGATTGAGATCCCCTGTGGGCTGCTGGGGTCTATTATTGTCTGGCTATCAGCAGCAGGACTGGTCTGGCCCATCTCCTGCTCTCGCCACCATGCCCAAATTGGGGTGCTGGAGTGTAAACAAGCCATCCAAAAAAGACGTGCCTATTTCAGGACCTGGGATTTCCCTCGAGTCTCGCTTCTACTCACCGATCTTGTCTGAATTCGTAGTATACGCCAACATACCGACGGCGCACCGTCAGTAATGTAATCCGGCTAACATCTCCTCCCTGCCCCAGATAAGAATTAAAACCAACATTTGCAAAGGCTTCTCCTCCTTCCAGACTTATTTCTGCTCCTCCCAAAATACCTTAATCTGGAAGTTAAAGAACATCTTTTTTGGGAGGATAACGTTTTTTAATTCGCTCTGGCAGGAGTTTTCTGGCAGCCGAGACACAAATGCAGAAGAATTTACATACGTGAGGCGCTAGAGGACGAAAAGGGTAAAGAAGAGGGAAAGGAAAGTGGCAGAGGACAGCCACAGAAAAAAAGCAGGAGGAAATTTGGAAGATTAGAATCAGGTCTAAACTGGATTAATCTCTCCGTTGCAGGTGGAGTCTAAACTGTGCTCTGCACACCTGACGATCAGAGGATTAGGACCCAGCCGGTCGTAGGTCGGCTCGACCTTTTGACACAATCAGTCAGAACTGTACGGTTTAAACGACTCTATCTGTCCTGACATGGTGGTGCCACCTGTGATATGCCAGAGTTTTGGGATGCTGCTGCACAAATATTAGACGAGCCTGGAGAAGTCTGTCCACGGATAAGAGTTTGTCGTAGCATGCAATAAAAACTTATTTATGATATCCCCTTAAAGTAACCATCAGTTTACTAGTGCTGACATAAGAAGCCAATAGAAATACTAGCCTCAGTTTGTATTATATTATATTATATAGAGAGATTTTTATGATTTTGGTAAACATCTGGATAAAAATGAATAATGTATGTTGTGACGTTGCGCCAGTGTTTGAGTCATGCATTAATTAGAAGCTATCTGCTTCCACTGGCTTCAATGTGCCCAGCTAAAAAATGTGTGCTTTTACACACTGCTGCAAAAGGAGGGCTTTGAAAAGATGGTGGTGGGCTGTAGACATTGTTTGAACAAGATCTGGTCTCATATTAAAGGCCAACTCCGCCAATTTTATACATTAAAGTGTGTTTACAGGTCTTGAGGAGTGATGCTGCATTTGTGGAAAAAAAGTAGTATGAAGACTTTTGTGGCTCCAGAAGAAGCTGCGTGTCATCTGATGAATGTCCTCCGGTGATGTCACTCAGTGGCTGTGCAGCATTGTGGGTAATGTAGGAAAGGAAAGGAAGAAAAACCTGTTGAATAGAAAAAGGTGATATCTTTGTTTCTGCCTTATTGATTTCGATCATTCGTTTTTTAAACTGCCTATAGTGAGTCCAGTGGTGTTATAGGACTGCAGTGCTCGACCAGTGGACTGCGCCTACATTACCCATAAAGTAATTTATCAGATTACATGCAGCTTCCTCTGGAGCCAGGAAAAGGCTTTACACTTCTTCTTCGCATATGTAGTTGTGCCCTTGGAGCCGTGGGTTTCATTCAATGTGATAAAAAGAAAAATATATGAACAGGCATCATTATACAAATTCTGGAATATATATTTAACTATCGACTCACACTCTTTGAGGTGCGTTCAGACAGAAACTAAATCATTTTTTATGTATTTTTAATGTGACCACTGGACAGTTCTATAGCCAGTAACGTGTGTGGTCAGAGTGTTCCTGTGTTTTTATGGAGCAGCTCACTCACCAGGAACTCCAGCTCTCTCCTTTTCCTTCTCGTCTCTTGTCGGTTTATTAAATAATGCTCGGTAAAGGCCTTGGGATGAGCTCACATTTCAAACGGAGTGCCTCGCATTTCAAACGGAGTGCCTCGTGGCTACTTGCTTCTTTTAAACTTACTTTATATACACTCCTAAAAGTTTTTTCTTGTTTTTTTGGATAAGCTGATAAACCTTATCTCTGAAACCTTGGATCGGTTCCTTAAAGCCAGCTGTCTTGTCTGTGTGCCTCAGAAAGGAGAGATGAGGGTCAAGTTGTCCCGTCGCTCTTCACCCGGGCCTGTCAGGTCCGGTCCTTGTGCTAACACCACAAGGTCCTCACAACAAAGCCTCTGGCTTAGCTCTGAGTTTCCTGTGAGTACGCACACACTCTGTCACACTGACCTTTCCACTGACTGGAGGCTACTGCAGATACAAGCTCCTATCTGGCCACCGCTCGGCAGGAACCGAAACCAAGACCAGCTGCTCTCCTCTCTTCCCCCCTCCTCCTCCCTGAAGAAGAGAGAGAGAGAGGGAGAGGAGATACAGTAAGGTCGAGCACCCACAATGCTTAGTGCTAATGCTCCACTGGGTTTGTCCTATCACAGCTGTCCTGTCTGATTGATTGTGTGTGGGCTGATGAGCCCAGCGGGGGACGGGGCTCTCGCTGTGGTTAAAACAGATTTTATTTTTAACTTTATGTCCGGTGATAAATTGTTGTGGGTGTGTGTGGGGCTGTGTGTTTAGGTAGCAGAATGTGTGACAGTGGATGTGGGAACTGTTTGTCTTTATGCCCAAACATTTCTAAAACATATACTACTGTTTAGATGTTTCCAATCACCTGCCACAAGAGCTTGACTCAGTATACAAAGATGGGCGGAGGACTACTCAAAATGTTTTAATTGGTCTGTTGCCTTAGGTTGTAGAAAGTCCTCTTTATAAATAGAAGGTATTTTTGAATAAGAGCTTTGCAGAAAAAGTCATGTTTTGTACATGGAGAACAAAATGCTGTTCAGTGGTGACTTATCACAGTTTAAGCTTATTCAATCTAACCACTGTTCATCCTGTGAGGAACTAAAATCCATGGCAATCCACCCGATAGCTGTTGAGATATTACACATAAAAACAAAAATGTCAGTCTCATGGTGGCACTTGAGGGAAAGTCAGGGGACTGACAAAGTCAGTTGGCTTCATTCTGCCTGGATCATGAGTGCCTGGACAAAATGTTTTTAATCTATCCAATAGCTGTAGAGATATTTCAGTACGAACCAGAATGGTGACTGACGGACCAACCGACACTGCTAGCATAGCTTAAAATGCTGAACATTCTCTGGTTCCAGGCAATTAAATATTCAAGTTTGCTGTTTGTTCCTTTTATTTATATATATATTGTAAAATTAAAGGGTAGCTCAACCAATTTTACACAAGTGTGTTGACAGGTCAAGTGAGTACTATTGCATCTGTGAAAAAAAGGGTATTAAGCCTTTTGTGTCTCCAGATGAAAATGCATGAAATCCAATAAATGGGTGATGCCACTCAGTTGCATTGTGGGTAATGTAGCAGCCAGGATGTGGAAAAGAAGAAGAATATGTATCTATTTTGATCTTTATTTGTAACAGTGTTATGTGAAATGGTAAACTAGTCGGACTGCTTTGCTAAGTCTGCTGCCTACATTACCCACAATGCAACCTAACTACTGAATGACATCACTGGAGGCAATTTATCAGATGCAGCTTCTTGTGGAGCCACAAACGGCTTATACTACTATTCAAACATTTAAATGTTTAGAATAAGTGCAGTTACCCTTTTAATGGGTTTTGGATAGTTGATCGGACAAAACAACAATAACATTTATGGTATAATAAGGAAACAAAGAACAGCGGTGAAGGAGACATTTACAAAAAAATGCCTTTCTAAGTAGGAACAAACCATTGGCATAGATTAGTAGATGCGGAAAACATGGTGAGCATGGCAAACCACGGCGATGTCTACGTAGCCCGAGAGTCGTCTGTTCTCCCAGTTCATTAGCATCCGCTTTACTTACCTAATTCTCCCACACTTCACAGGTTCAGGGAAATCGGTCTGGGGCACATAAATATACAGAAATAGCGGTTTTAACCACAAGAGGGAAACAATGCAAATCGGCGCCCCAAAGATAGGCCTACCCAACACCCCAGCAGCAAACAACAAGCAGTAGATCCACACCCGCTTTGTCTTTCTCTCAAACTCATGGGGAGCATCAAGAAAGTAATTTGTTAGTTTAAAAGGAGGCGCATGGTGATTAGGTCCTGAGGCGTTTCTGCACAGTTTATTCACTTTGCTACCACAGAGGTCTGACTCACACGGTCGGCATTCTATTAATCCAGCATCCACCTGGCACACTCGCACATATTAACGGAGTCTGCAGGCTCTGGCACGGAGCGGCAAACGCAAGCGGGAACTCTGAGTCTCACTGCAGTAGGTTTGTAAGTGGAAGGCAGTGTGAAGCAGAGGCTAGAGGAGAGTAATTAAGCGCCTGAGAAGAGTCCGTGAGCGATGGTAAGGAGGGGAAAGATATGTAAATGTGAGATAATGGGAGAGAGTCATTTTGACGTCGCTGTGTGGAACAGTGATAGAGAACAAAACGAGGCATAAACAGTTCTGCTGCTCCGACAAAAGTTAAACTGGGTTGCTGATTTATTGATTGCACCGCGATGAAGTGCGCTCCGAGTGTGTTGTGTGTCTGTGAAGTGTGAAATTGTAGATCTAGCAACCACACTGAAGCTCTCTTGTAGCCGTTTACAGGTCACAGAAAGTAAAAAAACGATTGCCATGCGGCCAATGTGTTCCCGCGCAACGTGATCTTGCTGCATTTCCCCAGTTGAGTTTCAGTGTGGTTTCTCCCTTGCATGGCGACACTTTACAAAGTTAATCTTTCTCACCCTCTCTCTGTATCCTTTGACCTTTAACCTTTCGGGATCAGGGAGACGACAACCTCACTTATCTGCTTACATAGAGGGGGGTTGCCTCTAGTAACTGATCCGAGGTCAGATCTGAACGAGGACCGATGCAACATTGAGGCTGAGATACAGCCGAGCAGCGATCGTTGCTTAGAGGCAACTTCAACCCACCTGCTTCCTGTAAACAGAGCGTTTCACAGGTGTTTTTTTCTCTAACACTTTGTGTGCCTTTGTGTGTCAAGGGTGACGGTTCTAAATCAGGTTCGGAGATTGATTCCTGTGCACGAAGTATGGAGGATGTTAACGGCAGCAAGAAGGATTTGGCAGCCTCTGCAGGTGAGGCATGCATGTTAACCCTTTCACGTATGGAGGACATTTATTTTGAAGCCAGTTTTAACGATTCAAGAACTCCAGCTTGAACTGTGTCCTTACCAATAGATGGTAGACCCCAAAAGCCTTTTTCTGCAATTCCATTTACTTATAGACCATATTCACATGGACGTCATTTTCCTATGATGTCATGCTCAGTGTGGGAACATTAAATGCCTGGATAATGTTGTATTTTTTATCATTTGCCGCTTCCTGGTTGATCAACAACTGAAATGATGAAGAAGAGTAAAAGTATTTCAAGATAAAATGCCACGATTGCCTTTAACTAGCGTTAGCCTCAGCCACTTCCTAGCTAACATTACTGGTTGATCACGTCAAGTGTGTTTCATTAGGCTTAACTAAGTGTGTCCAAGATGTAGGTTCTTTCCTATTGTATCTTGTAAAGCTATCAAACAGTATTGTTAGCTAGAAAGTGGTTGAATGCTAATGTTAGCATTTGTCTAATGAAAGCCTACGCTGTCTATCCTGATTTCCACTATCCAGTCTGTTTTCAGTTGCTGATCAATCAGGAAGTGATGAAATGAGAATCTCTTCAATTGCCTGCGTTTACAGGACTTTCAAACCGGAACACAGCAGAACCACAGTTGAGCTCGGGCAGCTATGTGGAATGTCGTCTTTATCTCTGTCATTTCGAGACATGGCATCATAAATTCAAAATGGCGGAGGGCACCTCTGGAAGTACCTCTGGAATGAATGTTTAATCCTCTTATTATCAGAAAACCAGACAGTCAAAAATATCTTTCAACTAAATACAATACGGTATTAGAAATACTTTTATCCAGATTTGGAAAAGATTTATTCGACATTATGCATCAAAAGCTATTCTGCCGTATTTATTTGTGGTCAGATTTGATCTAAATATAGGTCCAACTGGCAGAATGATAAATAAACCCTTCAGTGCAAATCATCCTCTGTAGTGGACAGGTATATTTTCAGTCACAGAAAAACATATACAAGAAAAATGTTATTAAAATCAGAATAAGTATTTCTTATCTTATATTATTTAGTTTTAGCCTGTCTGATTTTCTAAGAATAAAAGGATTTGACAGTTATCCCTGAATCACTTTTTATACACTGCAGTGGACACTGTGTAAAAATAACACAAAGAAAGGAATTGTCATCATTTATCATTTATTTAGGAGTAAAACAAATGTTTAAAAAGTATTACTTTGCAATTGTTTGATAGTGTTTTAACTCTACATATGTATACAAATAACACATTTTGCATCCCTGCACTCTGCTATGAGAATTTGCAAAGGGATTGAACTCAACCTTCTGTGTGATTTATACGTCCCTGTTACAAACGCTTGGCAAAACTTGTACCATCTGTGTTTGCACAGTTAACGGCTGGCATCTCCCCTCCCTAATCTTTGGTAGATCCCTGAAGATTAAACACCACTTTGTTTCTGACAAAATGCATGTATTGTTGCGGTACAACAGCGCGTAAGGTCGAAAGGCGATTAAAAGTACACCCTGCGCAAGCATTGTCCCACCTGTTCCGTGTCTGTGATCTACTGTTCTCACTCATTTCCCAACTGGCTTCCCGACCGCACTCTGCGGGCACGTGCCTGGCTGTCTCCCCGCGCAGCATCGAACCTGCACAGCAGCTTCATCCATAATTCCTCATGCGCCAGTTTCCAACCCCTCTAATTACTATTCATGCAGACCGAAGAGCCCGACGGAAATGCTACTGTATGGGAGTACAACTCCCAGACGTACAGTATCATCTCCCCTTCAGCCCGTCAGATGCTCTGTATAAAAACTGCTTACATAGCTGGAAGAGCCGAATATACATGTGCTCGGCCTTGGATAACGGCTGGAAGACGGAGGAATTAGCGTTATTAAAGTTGCGTTGCCCTCTGCATGTCATGTATTTGTATTGCTGCCAAACATAATATTCTCTCCCACGCATCCCATAAGATTAATGCCTGGCAGAAATATTCATGTCGCTCAACAGCGTGAGGCATCCAGTTTTAAGTAAGCTGTGCTGCTGTGCTACTGTGGCGCTCCTCCCCACGCGCCACCTCTTCCTGCTATTCCGCCTACTTTTATTCAGTTGAGCATTTTTACTGTCTTCTTGTCACTTCTTTTACTTTGGCTCAATCCCATTTCCGATGTTCATCCCTCCCCCTTGTTTTTAAGTGCATAGTGGTTGAACCCCCCCATGCCATTGGATGACCCATCAAGACCCAATGGCATGGGGGGGGTTCAACCACTATGCACTTAAAAACAAGGGGGAGGGATGAACAGCCCCCATGCCATTGGATGACCCATCAAGACCCAATGGCATGGGGGGGTTCAACCACTATGCACTTAAAAACAAGGGGGAGGGATGAACACCCCCCATGCCATTGGATGACCCATCAAGACCCTCATACATCATCAGTAGCCGTCAATGGCATTTATGTAAACAGACGTCTGAAACGAGTCAAAATGCCAAAATCAGCAATAACAATGGAATGTTAGCACGCTAGCTAGTTAGCTGTTGAGACGTCTAACAAGTAGCAATGGTTTTATGCTTGTTATAAAGAAAAAGGACCATTTTGAGAAAACCATCCATTGGAGGGCCATGTAGCACCAACACTTTGCCCTACCCCGCCATCCCAGACAACAATCAGGACACCATGCGTGTGAATACACAAAACTGAGGGGTACAGCTAAGTGATTGGAGCGAGGTGTGTATTGAGCTTGGGCCTTGAGGTTAGGGTTTGGTTGATCAATCAGACTAACACAACTCGGGACTCGTCCCATTTGTTCTCATCCACTCCTAACCCACAAAATTCTCTACTAGTAGTGCCTGTAAACGGTCATGTGGACCTGAAGACCAACTTGACTCCGCCGCTAATCACCCACACGGCTGCGACCCCCATGCCCGTACCCAAGTTGCCCGTCGGAGCCGACCCCGTCCTGGGCTACGAGTCCCGTCGGGGCAGCAGCGTCTCCATGGACCCGGCCTGCTATGACAAATCGCCGGTTTGTATATTTCTTCTCACATACACCCAGAGCATGTAGCAGCTATCAAGAAAGCCAACATTTATACATGTGTAGAGGGAGTGCCAGGAATTATCCCCAGCCACCACCCGGCTTTCCCCCCGAGTGTCTCTCTGAATTCCTCGTATGCGTCCTGCTGATGTGTGGAGGTCATAATGATTGATGCTGGATTAATGTGGTATGCGGTCCGACACTCTACTTACTGCTGCCACTGCCACTCTTTATTTGACAAACTGGTGATCGGTATAAAGACCTGAGAAAATAAGCCCAGATCTCTACATCTGCTCCTGTCTGCCTGCCAGCAGGAATCTCTATTCAGTTCAGCCCCCCTCAAGATGACTCAATCCAATTCAGCTCTCTTGATGTGCATGAAAGAGCAATACCGGCAGAGTACTAAGATTCAAGATCAACACTTTTACGTGTCGTCCTTCTTGTTAATCTTTTGATTTCTCTGCCTTCCTATTGCCCTTCCGTTGCAGACCAGTGCCCGGAGCTCTTCTCCCCATGCCCCATGGAGCTCTGGGAGCGGCTGGACCAGCCGACGGTCGAGCTGGAATAGCGTGAGTCGTGCGCCGTCACTAAAACGCCAGAAGCGGCAGTCTGGGGAGCGGCGATCGCTCCTGTCCGGGGAGGGCGGCTCCAGCTCGGACGAAGGGGAAGGCGGAGGGGAAGGAGGAGGCGGGTTGATGGAGGACGATGAAGCCTCTCTGGCCAGGACGGATTCCATGTCGCAGTCGCAGAGAGGGCCCCGCCACCGCAGGATGGAGTCTGTGGAGACTCGGAGCTCCATGGATTTGCCCCCTGATACTCTGCTGCAGGTAGATTCGGTGAATGCATCAGTTTCTACCTTTGACTAATGTCTGGAGTTTACAACACTTGCCACATTCACCCATTCACACACGCATTCATACACTGATGGCAGAGGCTGTCATGCAAGGCGCCAGCTGCTCATCAGGAGCAATTTGGGGTTCAGTGTCTTGCTCAAGGACACTTCGCGACCTTCCGATTACTAGACAACCCGCTTTACCTCCTGAGCTACAGCCGCCCGAACTTGTGATATGCTACCCCTATTTGAGTTGAACAGGTGGCTAATTCTTACATATTGCACCTTTAACGTTCTGTCCTCTACACATAAAAAGGTCACACACACACTTTATTCAAATAGTAAAATAGTTTGGTGTAAAGCAGCCATCCTCGTGATAAATCCTGAGATCCTGACTATACATTTTATTTCAGAAGCTAAGAGTGTAATTCTGTTCCCTGTGGAGAGTTTCCTCCGTCCTGTCAAGTTTACAACCACAGCGTTTAGTTTTACTGATTGAATGTGCCCCGATATTTGCCGCAGTGACATCACTGCATTCATGGAAACATTTCAAATGACTGAAAGCAGCCTCTCTAATAATAAAATCCGAGTGGTGAACCTGCCTGTGTAGGCACATTTGAATAGCAGGAAAAATACTTCCTTTCGCTGCCTGATGCTTTCTGTTGCTCAAAGATAGCGATGCGCATTTTAGGACCAACACACCCAGGGATGCACGGGTGGACACAAGTACATTTTCTTTTTTTACACAATGTGGGCACTGGGCATGGAAATGACAACTGTGTCAGTCTGAAACTAGCAATAACACTTGTGTTGGCCACTTTGTGCCAGGCGTAAGATAGAGCCCTGTGACATTTTCTGCCACATTCACATGAAATAACATTAGCTAGTTTTATTGGCCTGATTAACCTTCTGCAGTACACCGGCTAAGTTAGCCAGCTTGTGCGCTAGAATTAATCACGACTCGACTCATAAATGATCAACCAAGGATTAAATTAGGGGTATTTGCTGGATAAACAGTCCTTTCTGGCCGACTGAATGTCGATTAGAGGGCTCACCTGCTGTCATGTTTGGCTCAAAAAGGGAACTTGCATTCACAGTTCTCAGGGATGCATGAGGGAGGGAGAGGGACGGAAGAGGATGCAGTTCTTTTAGCCCGACACTGCACTTCACATGTTTGAAGTGTTTAAAAAGCCAAAGGAAGGCAAACACACAGGGAATCAAAGGGAGGAGGTAATGGTTCAGCAGAAAACATGCATGTATGAAACAAAGCCTACGCAATCTATACTAGTCCAACACAAAGCACTTATATGATGATGAAAGCTTGGCATTTAGTGTGACTGTACCCGATCATTCCCCTGTGCAGGTACCCTCCCTGTACCGCTCAGCCAGCATGCACAGCTCACGACCCCCCTCGCTGGGCCACTTACGGACCCAGGAGCACAGCGACTGCAACGGGAAGGGCTCTCCGTCAACCCTGGGCCCCACGCAAGTTTCCCTGGAGGACAACACCGAAGACGAGAACGCCGAAGAGGAGGTCGTCCTGGTCAGTCCGGACGCTCGCCTGCTTGCACTTTTACTTCCGAAATATAAAAGAATCCCTTTCAGAGCATGGTAAAAACAGGGGAATCGTTTCTAGGGTTCAGGATCAGGATTAGGTGTTACAGGTTGTGGTTAATGATGCAGATGATGTCAAACAAATATACGTACAGATACAAACACCATGTCAAAATATTCATCTGTATCTCTGCCGTGTCTGTTGTGTTTGTCTGTAGGTGGCTCCTCTATACAAACTGTGTTGTAAGAAGAAAGACATTCATAAGCCTCTTTCTGTGGAGAATAATTGAAGCTCGCAGTATACAGCAGGAAATTGTGAAAACATGAATAATGAATGCACTGTGCACTTCTCGCTCCCTTCAGGGTCGTCTTGCCCGACTGAATCACTGGTTTGAGAAGAAACAGCCGGAGTGGTGTCGCCACAGAGACACCTGGTCGCTCTACCTCTTCCCTCCAGAGTCAAGGTAGCCGTCGCCTCTCACCCTCCACGACTCCCATCTCTCCGCCTTCAGCTTTGCATGTTCTCGCGATTTTGCACATTCGCCGAGGTTCTCAGCACGCAGGACTCTGAAAGTTCGTTGCTCCCCAAAAGGACAACTTGTAAACCGCCTCCTCTTGGTTTGAATACGCGAGGTTGTGTATCTCGTAACGGAATGAAATGTCACAATCGAGCTAGTCGCAGCACTTTTTTTTAAATGACAGTTTGTGTTATCGGTGTGCAGGAAAAGACTGAGCCCTCTTCCCCGACAAGAAGATGATTCTTACCATTTGCACTTGACTGACATCCCATAATGCTGACAGTAACGGCAGAGCCTTTTTTGCCGCAATGTGAGCACAGCATTTTTTTTTTTTTTTATTCTGTCCTCCCTTATATCAACTGCTATTCCCTCCCACATTCTCACTTCAGAAGTCTCTTTTATCTGCACATTTCTGCCGTGTCAGGGGTGCGCAAGTTGGAGCGAAGGGAGGAAGGGAGTTTCTCCTACTGAATGCTGCATGTTATCTCAGCCACGTGCTGAATCCATCCTCCCACCACCCTCCTTCGCGCCCCTCTTCCACCACCCTCCTTCCCCTTCTGGGACTTTGATCTGTGCGTCTCTTCGGTCCGTTCGGAGGATGCGGCCGCGAAAAAGGAACACCGAGCAACATGTTGATCCCAGCCTGCCGCCGCTGCACCGCGACACGCCGATTAAACATCAAATAGCGAGCGCCCCACCCCACCCCTCGACTGGGAACGCACTGTCGACCAACGCCAGTGTCGTAAGGCTTAGAAATGTGTTGGTAGAGAAAGTATTACAGATTTTAAGTTCATTTGAAAATAGTTTTTGTAGACATTGGCATGTACCCAAAACTGTGATCACCAAAAAGAATCAATTTGAGTTTTTATGCCTCCATGCCAGCAATAGAGATTATGTTCGGGGTTGTCCGTCCGTCCCATTCTTGAGAACGAGATGTCTCAGAAACCCATTTCTTCAAATTTGACAGAAAACATCCACTTGGACTCAAAGAAGAACTGATTAGAAGTTGGCGGTCAGGGGTCAAAATCACTGTGACCGCGCAAAACACATTTTTGGCCGACACTCAACAATTCACACGATAATTGCGGCAACACTTTAAACAAACGTCTGATAGGATAAATATGGTTAAGTGCTGACATTTTATATGCAAAAGGTCAAAGGTCAACTGATGTGACATCATCATTTTGTGAAAAAAATGTTCTGGCCGTTATTCAACACGTGTGGAGGCATACAACCGCGAGACAGTAATTCTAGACCTGTAATGATAGTACCCCCTATGTTAGTGTGTTTTTGGATATGACTGACAGTGTAGTTACTCATTTCATTGATGCAATATATTATTGGTCTGCGACTACTCACGGTAATATCATTTCAATTCCAAGAGCAATAAAGGTAGTTTACCAGCTGGGAGTGCTTTCTATGTCACGCCATGACTCAGCCAATGGCGGTCTCTCCTTGGAAGACATCCAACTCCCCTTGTAGATATATAAGGCTCATTCTCAGGTAGCGATAACACAACGATTGCACACTCATGAAAACATATTTATAAATATTATATTCCATTTCTGCCCCTGTATCCCCCCAAACCCTACACACTGGACTTGTAAGTTAACAAACTAGGCTAAGCGCCGCTACTCCCTGCGTGAAAACAAGTTAGCCTAGCTTGGAGTTTTCCATTTTCCAAGCGGAATATGAAGTTCACAGTATGATGAGTCCTCCCAAAAGTGGATGTTGAGGAGTGACTGATAGCTTTTAAAGCTAAAGGTTCTCTCATCTGTAGAGCACCATGGAAGGAGACGCGAATGGCGGTCAAACGCGAATGTCGGTCAACCTTTGCCACAGTAAAAGCCCAACCAGAGGCTTGAGATGAAGATGCTGTTTCAACAAAGAACATCCAAAAGCAGTTCTGTTGTTTAGGTTTATGTTTGACAAAATTGCGGAGGGTTCAAATATCTTTTCAAATTTCGCTGTAAACTTATTGGGAGGCAACTTACTTCTAAACAATTATAAATAATTTTCCAATTCATTTGCATTGACGACATATATGTAGTATATAGCTATGAATCTGAGCCGTTCTTTAAAAGTGTCAGATCCTCTCTGTTGGCTGTACTGTGTAATCTGGAAAAGGTTAACAGGAAAAGCTCCCCATAGTCTGTTATTGTCAGATTATTAAGAAACCTGAAGGATCTTGGCTCAATCCGGGCCTCTAGCTGGCTTTCAATCGCAGCGGGGCAGCAAGCTTTGGCTGTCGCTGAGAGTGACACCGAGGACACAGGCTCCGCGTGGCGCCCATTCTGGCCTTGAACCGCCGCGGACGCCCGCCTGTGCTCACAATCACATCAAGAGACAGCAGCGTGGCGGGAGGCCGGAGTCCAGCGGCTTTCACACGGACCTGAGTTCACCTCGACTTGTCTTTGTGCTCGCTGTTGTCGCTGCTACCGCTGAAGATTACTGCAGGGGGAAGTTTTAAATGAGCCGAGGAGTGGGCAAACATGAAGGCACGCCGCGATGCAGTCACTGCAATTAGACGTCTTCGCCGCAAGAGTTGGACGCGTAAGACAACAGTGGTCCAAGGGACGTGCACGTGGTAGATTATGTGGATCTAGACTGAATGTTGTGGGGACGTGAGTCATCTGAATAGAACTTAATAAGATACAGGTAAGAATAGAACAAATAGACAGCGGGGAGGATGTTTCAGAATGACAGTAGATAGTGAAGATAATAATCTGTGGGAAGTTTATGTTGCAAGTTGTCTGCCTACTTTCCAGTGCTGCAACATAGAAATGCTTTAGCTTATAGCTGAAGAAAAAAAAGATGAACCGTTCTCAGCATCTGTCAAGCTCTTTCCCTAGAAAGCCACCATCCAGCACACAGGAAGTGATGCAGTGAATGTCCCTATGGTTTGTTTGGAATGCACAGAAGAAGTTCTGGGCGATTAGTGCGAGTGGCTCTTATCTCTCAGAGCCTTTACACAAAGAGCCTGAGTACCGCTGTCAGAAACTAAAACTTCTCCAGCAAAGGATCCCTGTAACAACACCATCAACACATTTAATGGAACAGTTCACCTTAAAATGGAAATTCTGTCATTATGTAAAAAGTGGTGAAGGTTTGTGCACCACGGAACGTTTCTGGAGCATCACAGCGCAGAAGCACGGCAGCATTCTCCCTAGTTACTGAGCTAGCTGGGGACAGCCCGAAAACAGAAAGTATAAAAAGACGTCCAGTGCAATCTAAGTCTCCAAAAGCCAGAAATCCCAAATTGATTTGACAAGAAGTTACTGACACCCCCAACGCGCTGTCAAGACCAAAGATTTAATAGAGCTAGATAGTGAACCCACTGACCCCACTCTTCAGTTCCTGCTCGGCCCATAGACTCCGTATTGTGATGATGACACATATTTTTTGAATCACTTTTCTCACCTCAAAGGAAGTTGCATGAATATAAAACCTCCATGGATCAAAAATTCATAGTAAAAAGGAGTCGGAATGGAATGTTTGCAGTTCAAGGTGTCCACAGTTTTACAGACGTATATTTTCTAATGGCTGTCTATGGGGAAATAGTTTTTTGGGCCACAGGTGAATTTCTTTTTTTTTTTCAGTTCCGCAAACTTGGATTTGCTGGATGAGCTTTATGGAGCCATTCTATGTTTTGTTTTTCTTTTGTTTTTCTTTTTGGTTGTATTTGCACCTTTTTAAAAAACAGTTCCCATCTACTTCAGTTGTTTAGGAAAATGCTGCAACACTGTTTCGTTGCATGACAGAGTTATCGTTTTTGAATGAACTGTTCCTTTAAATTTGCGGTTGATTTTTGGGAAGTGCGGTGCAAAAACACCCCGGAGATGTTTAAAAACTCCAACTTTAAATGAAACACTTTGTAAGAGTGATGCTTGGACAAGTGACGGAAGTATAAAACCGGACCGCAATCGATATTGAAGTGAATTCTGTCAGCTGTCATTTAGAAGCAACTGAGGCATCGATGCCAGAAAACTCAAAAGGTCAGTAAATACCATGAGAGTGGCGAGCTTTCAGCACATGTCAAAATAGTTTCGTATAAACAGCCAGGCATCAAGACGTGAGTGAGTTTTTAAGAGTCCCAGGTCTGACGCACGGGGGTATTTTTGCTTTTTTGCTCGAGTGTGTGGTGAAAGCTTTTTCCCCAGGTTCTCTATACGTGTGTGTGTGTGTGTGTGTGTGTGTGTGTGTCTGTAAAGTCTTGGCAGCCATTTGAACTACACATGAGAGTCCTCAGCCAGACGTCGGCTCTTCTGATCGCGGAGGAGGAGGCGTGTGTTCGCCATGTGTCCTCCCTCCCTGCCGCCGGAGGAAAACACTCGAATTCTTCAGCATCGAGGGCCTGGCGTTTAGATATCAAAGCGGAATTAGCTCATCCGAGGCCGCATAATGCGTGCGTAATAATCACCGCAGTCAGATGACACGCACGTGCACGCGGACCCGGCGACAGTCGGCGGCGTCGACACGATCGCGTCTGCATTGTCAAATAAAGCCGAGAAATCCAGATCTGAGCTTCACAATATTGTCACAGGCAGATATGAGCCATCGGAGCGGATTTGATGCACAGTTAAATCCCCTCCGGCGCCGTATAAAACAAGTGTTCCCTCTTTCTTTCTCCCCCCGTTGTCACGAGCTAAAAGCCCGGGAACCGTTTGATGTCGCGCAATGAAAGTCAGGCGTAATTAACGGCCCCTGATTCTACAGCGGTTCATTAGAGATACTGTATGTGAGACAAGCCGTCTCGAAATGAACGAGAGCTTTCATTGCTCGTCGAGTGTGCGCTGGGTTTCAGCAAACATCCTCCTGCAGCATGCGACGTTACATCAGGTTTTATAGAACATGCCTCGACTGAGCTGCAGTCTGGATTGGCATTCGTGTTTGTTGAGTATTCCCATGTCGTGCTGTTTTATACTTCTAACTTACTTTGTACCTTACTTAAAGGGATATTCCGGTGTAAGTTTAATCCATGGTCTAACACACCTTGACACCGAGTAAGACTCCCCCTCGAGAGGTCAAGTTTGCTGACCGCTAGCTTAGCTAGTTTTAGCAACCTCAGAAAAGACCGCACGAAAACAATACACTGCCGCTTACGCCTCCATTTAAAAACCGCCATCAAAAAGCCACAATTAATGGTCAGAACAGCACCAAACTTCAGCAACAGTACATGTACAGTCCCAGCACACAGTACGAAGCATCAAACATCTGCTAGCTTTGCTGGATTTGTATTAAAAACACAGCTCAACTCTCCGTGCTCCTCCAGCAGCCTGCCTGTGTTTGGAAGCCCTGACGAGTCGATTACCGAGTGCAGTAGATTTCCTCAGCTGAAGGATGAAAATGCATGTTTATTACTCCATTACTTCCCTTATTTTCCCTGTCAGCTCTCGATAATAAGAACTGAGCATTCCATGGAGTAATAATCAGTCATTTTCATCCTTGAGCTGCGGAAATCTACTGCACTCGGTAATCGACTCGTCGGGGCTTCCAAACACAGGCAGGCTGCTGGAGGAGCACGGAGAGTTGAACTGTGTTTTTAATACAAATCTGGCAAAGCTAGCAGATGTTTGATGCTTCGTACTGTGTGCTGGGACTGTACATGTACTGTTGCTGAAGTTTGGTGCTGTTCTGACCATTAATTGTGGCTTTTTGATGGCGGTTTCTAAATGGAGACATAAGCTGCAGTGTATTGTTTTCGTGCTGTCTTTTCTGAGGTTGCTAAAACTAGCTAAGCTAGCGGTCAGCAAACTTGACCTCTCGAGGGGGAGTCTTACTCGGTGTCAAGGTGTGTTAGACCATGGATTAAACTTACACTGGAATATCCCTTTAATGACTTATGAGGTAGCTTTGTAGTATGTAAAATATGATGTAATGAGGATTAAATTACTCATCTGTATGTAAAGTAGATTAAAATAGCTTCACCTCTACTAATACTTCTTAGTAAGTAAGTATTTTTATGGTGAAGTAATGCTATTTTAACTTAAATTCACACTTCTGTCTTGTTTCTTCTGTTGAATGTTGAAGCTTAAGCATGTGAAATTATGTTTGTGCAGAGTCTGACACTATAAAAATCTGATTTTAAGAGACGGGGCCATGATTTGTGGCATCGAGGGCGAGTGAGAGTGAACTTTGAAGTCTGAGACATCTTGAGTCCAGCAATTACACTTGTGCAATGAAAAATATTGGCGTACGCTCATATTCCGGAATTCCGAACAAGGGAGGAGTAGGTGCATTTCTGAGGATTTAAATGTGGTAACGATGCCTTTTTTTCCTGCAAAGACAAATGTCAAACACACATCGGAGAATTTTTATGTGAGACTCTTTGGACTAATAATCTGTCTGATATGGTTTTTCCACGTAAAATTTAAATTAGCTGATTCATTTTCTGTAATCTGCTCCTTCTCTCTCTAACTTGGCCCTAAACAGCCATGGGTCAAACATATTATCCCCTCAGTTTGACTGTGATAACAAGTTGAATATTATTTGTTTTCTCAAGAAATAAAGAGATAATTTACTCAAGCTCTTGGATAAAAAAACAAGCTTTGTCATCCCAAGATTACAAGATAAGTTAACCAGTTGCTCACTCCGATCACTAAGCGATGCTACTCCTCACTCTTAAAGATCTCTGTGGAAACAAGCACTAGATTATATTCCTGTTGTTACGCCTGTGGCTTACAGTAGCCATATGTAAATGTCCTCATATCAAATCAATGGGTGAAACACTCATTCATAAAAAAAAGTTCATACGGTTTGCTTTGGAACCCCCAACACAGAGCAGTGTGTGCATGTCAAGCTATTTTCTCGTGATAAATTATCTCGTTATCTTGCGAAAAACAACCGTCGCTATCTCGTAATAATGACACAAAAGACCCACGATCGCAAGAAAGCAAGAGGGGATAATTTGTTTGACCCATGGCCATTTAGAGCTTCCGTATAAAAATATCCAGAGTCTATGAATATGTATTCTCAGTGTTTGTGCTACATCCCAAAATACTTTCTGTTCAAGTGTCGGAGCCCTCTGGCAGCCATAGTAATTATGATGGTAGCAAAGGAGGAAGTCGGATGATGTCATTATGAAGCGACTAATTCCAGAGATTGAGGAGGTTGGGTAGACAGGTCAACAAGATGTCTTGTGCGTTTCATGTGTCCGACAGACAGTCAAGGTTGCTTTTGTGCTTCTTTATTTTTATTCGATCATGTCCATGATTGTTCCCCAACCTTGAATAGATGTTTATTATTTTCACCTTGATGAAGAATGTCTCCTAGCTTTAGCAAAGTAGTCGTTTGGAAACCCAACCACAGTGTTTCCCCAGTCTTATCCAGGTTGTGTTTGTGCCTAAACCAAATAGATAGCTTGTCTTATGTCTCAAGTGCATTTCCATTTCGACGAAGTTGCAAATTTCTGTGTATTTTTTATTTATTTCTTTTTCTTTGTCAGGTTACGGATCGTGTGCAATAAGATCATCAACCACAAGATGTTCGACCACATCGTGCTGGTCATCATCTTCCTCAACTGCATCACCATCGCCATGGAGAGGCCTCACATCAAACCCTCCAGCGCCGTGAGTGTCAGAGCATTTTAAAGACTCTGTGAAGTCGCAACTTGAGCGTGTTGACTTCACAGTCTGCAGTGGAGTAAAAAGAAAAGATGGGTAAGAGACAAGGACGCATTATTTATATTACAGTATTTATATATACGCTTCTTAAATGTATGTGCAGAGTCAACCACAATGAAACACTGGTGGCTCAAAAAAAGCCCAAACAGAGGAGGGAAGAGGGAGAGAAAGTACCTGTCAGCAAGTCCAACCCTCAAACGTGCACACACACACACACACACACCCATAATTACAACTGTAGATTGCTCTCTGCAGAGAAATCGAGTGTAACATTGTGTAAGCAGGGAATCACTCCTGTTTGACTGCGAGCCAGTAGCTTCGGGTGACGCGTGCTACACCCCTGTATCCACCGCGCTGCACCATCAGCGCCATCGCCTCCTCGGTTAATACACCGTCGCCTCAAATAGAGGAGGGCTGGCTGAACGCCTCGCGGCGACGCTAACGCACACATCTATCTCGCCGTCCTCTCCCACTTTCCAGCAATAGCAGCTCCATGCATAAACACAATAATTATCACTCTTTGATTTTTTTTTTTTTTTTTCCCCTCCCGCTCCGTGGACGGGCCTAATTGCGGCTCGGTCTCGCCGGAGCGCTCCGTTCTGCTTGTTTTGCGACTCGAACACGGAGGAGACAGTGCCGTTGTAATTGATTCAATTATCTTTGGGCCGGCGTACGTGGCTAATGTCCAGGAAAGGAGATGTTTAACAAGTGGAGACCGCCCTGCAGGCAGCCCGGTCTAATCAGGGCAGAGATCACACACACACACACACACACACACAGATGGGATGACTTCACGCCTCTCACCTTTGCACACACGCATTATGTAAATACAACGCGGGCAAATGCACAAAATCCACCGCGGCCGCCTGAACATTCAGCTCAGAGCGCAGTATTTTGGGATGCACATATATTTTGTCAGCTTCCTGCTGCGGCCGCCGTGTCCAGTCCGCACCCCGAAGCCATTATTGAAATGAGATGGAGATGTGTGACGCAGCTCGCAGCCTGAAAACTAAAGAACGAGCAGTCGTTACAGGTCTGAGGCGAGATGCTTATTGCTCCAGATCTTTTTTTTTTTTTGCCCCGGTGGTCGTGGCGCGGCGCCATTCGTTTGTCCGCGTGGGCTGTCTTGAATTAATGAAGCCGATTGTGAATCGATCTCCATTCACTGATTCTGTTTTGGCTGTGTATAACAACCAGACATGTATAATTTATCACTCGGCTGCTGCTCTTTTGAAGTACCTGCTTTACATCACCCGCTGGTGCCAGGCTGACGAAAAACATATGCGATATATCCCTTAAATAGAAATGTCCTCGTTGGTACGAAGATAAAAATCTTTTAGTCACAACATTTTAGTGTGGAATGCGAGCTTGAATAATTAGTTTATAATCCTGGAAGTTATCTGGCACACTTTGTGTTCGGCTTACTGTTTTGGTTTGGTGCTCGGGGTTGCCTGGATACCGTCTTCCTGTGGCTCGGTGGAAATGATCGAGGATGATTATAGCACCTATTATGATTTATTATTCCTAATTGAGCTCGGGGACGATACATCACCGTCTAGAGCGCGGAATTGAATTATATCGGCGTTAACGGTATAAAATACAATCAAACTGAGTTCTCTGCGTCCACGTCATCCGCTTCAGACGACGTTAAGATGGGGAGATGGCGCTGAGGCACCGGGCCGTGATGAGAGCCTTCCAGGAGGTGTGGGCTCGCTCTTGTTTGCTGCTGCTCAGGATTAGCCTACAGGAAGGCTTTGTTACTGCATAATTAAATGCTGCATTAAGCACAATTTTTCTGTAACTGCTGTACAGACCTAATAAATTATTGGTCTCAGTTCCTTAAAAGCTGGAGAGATAATTCACATCTCCAGCACCTGGGGCTGCCAGTGTCTATGGGAGCGCTGATTGCCTACTGGAAGTGTTTGGTATCGGTTATTGTTTCCACTGTTTTGTATCTAAGAAACTAAGAAAAAGCACCTCTCAGTTTAGGTTATCGCCGGGTCAAGCCTAACTACAACGGGCTCCTCGGGCTGATTGGCTCGTGGCTCGCCGAGTTGTGGTCAGACACACTGGAGGCGAGGCGTTGAACCGGGAACAACACCACCGCCATTAGAGATGAGGAATGAGAGAGGGAGGCGAGACGAGGCAGGCGTTTCGCTTGCTTTTGAGCTCTACATTCCTGTTTCTTTCGATTTTCGTTAAAATGCACAAGAGGAAGCGATGATTGCAAACAGCATTTTCAAATTAGATTCGGAATAAGATGGTTACCTCTGCCAGGGTTTTCAGCCACGTCTGATTGTTAGTTGGCTGGTTGGTCAGCAGGATTACACCAAAACTACTGAATAGATTTCCACTGTACTTTGACGGAGGATGGCTCTCCGCCCAGAAATGGACCCCGTTATCTTTGGGCGCAGATCCAGATTAACGTTCCAAGACTGGGCGTTTTTTTGACAGTTTTATTTTAACATTTCATTACATTTCTCAGGGAATAAATCATGAATCAGTTGCATTTAGGTGACTGGTATCTATCAGTGAGTATAATTTGATTCAGATCCCCTAACATTGACATATTTGTTTACTCTTGCTGAACCAGAGCTAATTTATTGGAGACGATTCGGATATTTGTGCATAATTTTTTCATTTAGACTTTTTATTACATTTAGTTCATTTCAGTTTGCCTAGACATGCATCAAATCAAGCCCTCAGGAAGAGCGCCAGGCTCTGAAGCCAGCTCCTGTAGTGGCCAAACTGTGTAATTACAACATGATGCACTGGGGCCCAAAAGTACTTTTTACCATAAGCTAACATGGTGAAAGAAGCGTCTCTAAGTCTCGAAGTCTCTAAAATGTTGGGTACATTTTTTGGAGCGTCACAACCCACGCTAAATGACTCGTTATATACATATATATATATATATATATATATATATATATATATATATATATATATATAATATATACACTCTAGTCAGTCAGCAAACATACAGTTGCTACTGTGATGTCGAGAAATTGCAAAGTTAAAACATTGTATTTGAAATAAAAGTTATTACAAAATAATAACTCACCACTCTGAAATGTCCTGCTCCAGTCTCGGTTGTGAAGGTGGATCGGTTTGTTCTACCTGTGTTTTGGTATCAGAACCGGGCTCGAACACATACGGCTATACCGCAGCCATGTTTACCAGCTGTAGCTGCGTTATTTTAGATCACACTACCTTGCTCGGCATGACCCGCCTTACTCTGCCTCTGATTAGCTACCTCCTACCTCCTGTTAAGTAATGCAGATGTGCAACCATCACCAAAGACTGAACAGAGGTGAGATGTCTCCCTTTTCAACTTTTTTCAGTTAGCCAAATAGGCTATATTCAAGCACATGCAAACAGTAAGTTATTATCTGTTTGATTTTAGCAGGCTTGCTAGCTACCATGCAGTATTTTGTCTAAAAAGTTATGCTTGTATCAACCTGCCAGAGCTAAAGATGACAGCTTGTAGACTACAGCTGGTAGCATAATTAGGCACAACTAAATCTCCAGCCTTTTGCCAGAATGCGATTGGACTGACCGCAAATTGAGACTGGTGAATTCATGTCTCGTTAAGGAATACGGCACGTATCCCGTCTGTCCCTCCCCCTGCCCTCTACCTCCGCTCGCTCTTCTCTCACTCCCTACCACATGCCTGCTGCTTCCGAATGAATGGAAGCGCGGAAACTTGTTCGCAGAGGACAGGAATGGCTGCTGTCAAGCTCGGAATTTATAAACCCTCTCAGTACCAGCATTCCCAGTGATGTCATGTCCGACATTCCCAGAGACTGCTAGAGGAATGCCATGTCTGTGTTTGTGTGTGTGTGTGATTTCGTGTTCCTCGGAGCATGGGTGACGGTAGTCGGGGGCCGTGGGAAAGGCGGGCTTGTACACCCGCTCACACGCACACACACACACACACACACACACACATGCAGTACACAGACAGTTAGTGACTGGACAGGGTTGTGTCTCCCGACGAAGGGGAAGTAGATAAATAATCAGGCGGTGGAGGGTTCTTATTCTTGCTTGCTTGCTTGTTTTCTCTCCTCGGTCCTTGTTTAGCTCAGTAAATAGGCTCCCATCCTCTGCTGCGTGCACACACACCACCGAGCCACGCCGCCCCAGGCAACAGGGAACCATGGAGCGCAGTAATGTGTGTTTAGATGGAGATCTAATAGCTCAGGCCTGATGGTGTTGTGTTGAACGCACTTTCACCAAACAAAATGACGGTGTTTGTTTTCCAAATTGACTGTTTATATCCGATGAGAAGTACAGGACCCGATGCATCATGCTCATTTCATTGGGAAACTGCCAATTTTCAGCCACGGTGGACCGAAGGGTTTTACTCGCCAAGCGTTACACAGTTGATGTAATGGCACTTGTTCCGGTGCAATGTAGTTGGGAATTATCGTAACAAGTTTATTTCCACCAACAGAGTTAAAGGAAACATAACATTTTAGGCCCAGAGATGTCTCGTTTGAATACTTCCTGCAGTGCTTACAAGTAGCAAACTTTCCAATTGCCTGCCAGCAATCATTAGTGCGTGCAACAGGGAAAATTGTTTGTGAAATAGTTCCCTCATACATTATTAAGCTGTACACTAGATCAATTTAGAGGCAGAAAAACTATTTTGTTATTAGCTCTTGGCGCTATTAGCATGTACCTCAACTCAACCAGGTTCCTCTTCCTTCCCTCACTGCAGGAGCGGATCTTCCTGACATTGTCGAACTACATCTTCACGGCAATCTTCGTGGCTGAGATGACCATAAAGGTGAGAAATTCTGGATTTCCACATTTTCAGAGGTTGCGTTTGAGGCCGATGGGAAAATTGTAACGAATAGTAGTTTGCTGTAAAATGTTCCAAAGCGTGTTTTTCTTTGATTACCTTACTAATCCATAATGAGATACTATGAAGTTTTACGTTATGTTTACAACACGTTAGCATGCTACAGACATTGTCTCGTGGCTGTGTCTGATTTTTTCATTATTGTCAGTCATTGTTGCAAGCTAGCTAACGAGCTATGGGTGAACTTTTAGTTCAGAGCCGTGCCAAAAAATGCTTCTTTCCTTTCCTAAAGCGAATGCAAACCGTCCTAAAGTTGTTGTTGTTCCTTTCATGTGTTAATGTGTAATAAAGTAGGCGAGCAACCTACTGGACTATGCACACACTGTAATAAACCAGAAGGTGTCAAATATATACTGATAGATTGCAACAGGTGTGATGAAGGAAAAGGGAATTTATATATCATTATTAAATGATGAACGCAATATTACATTGCGGAATCTGCTCAGAAAGATGTCATGAGCAATCTTGAATTAATTAAGCTACGTAAGAGTAACGAAAATAACAGAGAAATTAGCTTAGGTTTTTCTGTGTATCTACTTCTAGTTTCCAGTAAGTGCCGGTAAAGCACCTTTTAGCAGGTGCTGCCAACTATTAATACTGAGAGTAAAGTTGTTTTTTGTCACATTAAAACCATTTGTGTTCCTCTGACAACAAAGTCTATGTCCTGCTGTGTGTTAAGCTTCGTTAGCTGTTAGCTCCGTTTGCCAAACACATCGCAGGACTCTGCTGCTCGCTGGCTGCTATAAGCTAATAGCTGAGCTATAGCGCTCCTCGTGCCACCTTCAACAGGGATTTGTTGTTCACGATGTAGCATTATCAGGGAAAAAATATGTTTCCTCCCGCGTCAGAGTTTTCTGTATCTTTTTTGTGATTGTCGTGCGCTAAGTAGCCTATACCAGCGAGTTGACATCAGTTCTTCTGCCCCAAAATAATTGATTGGTCGGGATTTTCTGCGACAAAATAACCGCTGGTTGCCTCACGTTGAGTACTCATCACTTGTCTCAAGCTTTGAAGGAATTGTGACACATCTGTAAATCATTCACAATGAAACCCGAACCAGGCTCATAAAACCGCTCAGGCACAAAGCTGCAGAGAAGATACCTGATGTATGCCGAACTGTAGAGTAAGCTCCCAAAATACGAAAGAGAAACAGATTTAAGAGGGAGGGAAAGGAAGAGAATGAGAGGCTAAGACTCGAACAGACAGCGGACTCACACATTGCACACACTCTCAGGGCTGTTTCGTAATGCTCGGCAGAGGATTGTCTCGCCGATATTCAAATGGACCGGCTTTGAATGGAGGTCGGCGCAGGCGTGGGCAGGAGCGAGCAGAGGGGAGGAAAGTTCAGGGGTGTCACTCATTCAAAGTCTCTGTCTCTATTTTTGGTTCCAGTGCTATTGGCGGCCTCGCAAACACCGGGCCTCATGCGCACGCTCGCACAAACAGAATACTGGTGGTATCATTCCATTTCCAAGCGATCGTTTCAGGCGCAGTGCAAGAAACACAACGGATGATCAGTTAGCAGCAGACACGTTGCCTAAACAAAACTTTGTGGGTGTTGAGGAACGATTGAATTCAATCTCCATTCGTTAAAAACCCCTTCCAATTAAAATCATGTCTTTAACCTTGTGAACCAGTCCAAATGGTGTCGAGAACATTAGCCAGGAACAGGCACATCATGAGCAAAACAACCAGTCAACGCCATGGCTGAGTATTTCTGCTTTAGAACTGCAGTGTACCGAGAACAGCCCGAAAAAAAACAGATTCAGACAGCCAGGGTTTCATTTGTCAAAAACCTAAGGAACCAATCCCGTTAACGCGCATGTTTGAGCATTCCATCTCGTTAACATAACGTCGCTGGGAAGGGAGCTGTATTCAGAAGAAGTCAGTGCAGATGTAGGTAGTTTATCTGTTAATCCGAGTTTCCCCACTTTCAAAAAAATGCAGGTACAGTTCAGCTGCTGTGGCACAGGGGTGTGGATACAATCTGTGCCAATTTGCATATTAATAGAACCTCGTATACTTAATTAGGCAAAGATATAAAGTTGCATCCGAGCCAGTTTAAAGCCACGTAGAGATTTTTTCAAGTGTGAGGAGCAGAGATTAGTTTTCAGGGGGTTAATTAATGCCAGGAACAGGAGTTTTAAGGTCATATTGATAACTACCATATAAATATTTTTGAATAAAACATCTACAGGGCTTGAAGAAAAGTGCATCACTTTCCCTTAAAACCATTAATATGATTGTGAATTAATAATTTAAAAAACTTTTTTAGCTCCAAAATGATTTAATTTTTCTCTGTTTTAGAATAATATTCCAACTTCTCACGAGCTTTGTGATCCAATAGCATATTACTGCTGTTGGAATCACAACTTATCTGTGTTTCGTCAGCACCAAGAGTCTAAATGGTTGCAGTATTGTACTGCCCTAACTCGTGCTAGCTAGCGTTAGCAACATTAACGTTAGCAACTGTAGCGTTAGCAACACGAACCAACTGGCAGCCACTTGAGGGTTCGGATGATTCTGACAACAATGGTCTGCAATGTGAATGTAATGGAAGGAGGCAGACGGACTGCAACATGAAATAACCATTCAAAACATTCCATAAATGCGTGTGGCAAAACTGTGAATTTCTTCCTTTCTGCCCCGTTGATCATCTTACAACTTCCAAGATTTTTCTCACAACCCTTTCCAGGAGGAATAACCCCTGGTTTGGAAACCACTCCTTAGTTAAAACTAACTACACTTAAACCACCACCAAACTGTAACATTATGCATTCATACTGATGCATCAGTATTATATAAGGTCATTTATTTATCATTATATACAGGGTTCTATAACGGAATGAGTGTTTCTAACTGCTTCAAGCGACACAAACACCGTCTGTCCACTTTGACTGTTTGTGAGCACCGAGTATTAAATAATTCAAACATCCAAACCTCTCCTCGTCCAACTGCAGTCCTGCACCATGTCACTGGAAATACAGCCCACCTGTCGAGCGCAACAGTTTGGTCCGCAATGTTGTGGTGGACAGGTCGCCACAGAGACAGTCTCTGATGTCCCATTGTCTGGCCAGCCTCCCATTCGTCCATTTCATTTTTTTTCTGGGACTGATCATTAGCCAGGAGCAGCTTTGAATCTGAGCTGGATTAGCATGGCTCCTTTTCCGATTCTCGTCCTCTCCTCCGTCTGGTCTGGTCCGGTCTGGCTGGTCAGGCTGGATGGTCAAAAGATGCTGCGGGCAGACGTCGTCTGCTGTTTTTAATCCAAGATCCACACTTTCTTCATCAATGCTGCCCAAAAAATGATAAAACACAAAATGTGGCTAATTTTGTAGGAGCTACTTTTGACACGATAAGGACATTTCACTAATAATACAGAGTGAGTATAGAGGCCGTCTGAACTCTCAGTGATCCATCTTTGTTGGTCAAGTTTGCTCAGCCTCTTTGATGATTCCCCCACCGCATTATTCATATACAGTATGCACTGTTACGCATTGATTAGCATCGACTGATGTAAATTACCCTCCGTCCGTCCCCCTCCCTCTCACCCGCTCATCTTTTCAGTTACATTAAGTGTTTAAAAATGCAAGATGCGCAAATAGTGGTCTTGTCCTGATTTAATAAGTTTGCGCTCAAGAAAGCAGCGAGCCACCAGCCTCTATTATTTTCCTGGAATGCAAATTGCTTTATGGGCAGAACAGACGACGAGTGGAACCTATACAATTTAGATACGGGGTCGGGGAAATGCTTTTACGATCTCCGCTGCCAAGCGCCGAGTAAATAGTCGCTCGGCAAAGTCAATAAGCTGCGCATACAGGACATTAAGCATCGACTCGTAATGACGACCAAAGATGACTTCATAACAAACAAATCTGCGAAGGCATGGGCCGAAAATAGATAGCGAGGTACTGGTTTGTGTATCATTTTACAGCACTGACGCCTGGAGTTAATGTTAGATTTCAAATGTGTCCAAACAAAGTGGTACGGCAGCAGTGTGACTCGTCCGCTCAGTACAGTAACTACACTCTATGTGCCGTGTGCAGATCGTCGCTCTGGGCTGGTGTTTCGGGGATAAGGCCTACCTGAGGAGCAGCTGGAACGTCCTGGACGGGATGCTGGTGATGATCTCCGTCATCGACATCCTGGTGTCTCTCATCTCCAACTCGGGGACCAAGATCCTGGGCATGCTCAGAGTGCTGCGGCTGCTGAGGACCCTGAGGCCGCTACGGTAAGTGGCTCTCCCAGGGACGCCAATATTTATAGACAGACAACGGAGAAGACAGAGCAGCCATCCTTGAAACCGTTAAAAAGGAATCACGAAATAAAGACTAACCTTTCAAAAACACGATCATGTACAAATTAACAGATGGATGAATCAGCACCAACCAGATGCCGTGTTTAAATGGTAGGATTTCCCAGAGTCATGAGATGATGAAAGCGCCTGTTGTGGATGCTTTGTTTTGAGATGGCGGGTTGAACAAACAGAGTTTTCTCTCAGCTCTGTACCAGCTTTTGGAGCTTTTGGGACATCTGTGTATACTTTGTATATACTTTGTGTGTGTGTGTGTGTGTGTGTGTGTGTGTGTGTGTGTGTAGGCATTTATTTTAGTGTGCATTCATGCGCCTGTTGTTCACACAATTGCTCGGTTAGGTTTATTTGAGCAGTCGTAAGGCGGAAGTCACCAACTCGGAGACTGTATTTGCACTTACATTTCCAAATAAGTGCGCGTGCATTTGTGTGTGTGTCGCGGTTCTCAGGAAGAGCAGGAAATCAAATATTCATTTTCATTCTGCCAAATTTACCCACTGAGCACCACCGATCCTGCTTTTTTTAACTTTTACCTTTGACATGAAAGTGAATGGTGTCATGGTTATGTCTGTGAACTAGGTAGTGATTTGTGTCTGCTTGACAGTATGATTGTGTGTATTTGAAGTTAAGTATATGTACTTTTTTCTTTTACGATGAATATTCACACAGCAGACAATTGATCAGCTGGCCCTGAGTGAAATGAGGTTGTGTTTTTATCTACCTTGTGCCATGTTGACCTGTGCTAAAGAATACTGATAGAGAATTTGTAACACAATGAGTAGCGATTGTTACAGTCTTAGCAGGACAGATAAACTGCACATGTGTGTGTATGTTAACGGATAATTCCAGTTTATTACTGCTGGGACCTTTAAAAAATCACAAAATTATATATATATATTTTTTTTTACTTTTTAAGAGATTAAATAACAACAAAACTAAACAGTACACGTA
The DNA here is from genome assembly GCA_039737535.1 of Lagodon rhomboides. Classification (NCBI taxonomy): domain Eukaryota; kingdom Metazoa; phylum Chordata; class Actinopteri; order Spariformes; family Sparidae; genus Lagodon; species Lagodon rhomboides. The sequence continues at coordinate 7,176,065 of CM077804.1, read as the reverse complement.
CCTATCCACTGCAAACATTCCTCAATATTTACAGAACTACGGTTGAACTTTGACCTTCCTTTATTGCAGCACTTCAGTCCCAGATAGAAAAATTGCCACGGCCCGGATCTGAGCAACACGAGAAACGTTCATCTGGCCCACATTCTGCACGCCCCAGACCTGGGCCAGTTTCTTTTTGGTTCGCTCTTGGCTGACATCTGGCCATGGCCAAGAGCGGACCGCCCAAGTGCTATTATTCCATGCGGTGTGTGGGCTGGATGAGGGTGTCTGGTAAATTATTCTATCCGGGTGTTAACCAACTTATGTGGAGCAGATTTTATGAAAGTAGAATATGAATCGTAGTGATGTTTGGCATCAAGGCTTTGGCCTGGTCACTCCCCACGGGGAAACACCAAGCTCAGCACAGCATGGAGTGAGGAGCGACAGAACTAACCTCCTCACAAAGGAAGGGTCTACAGCAGCAGCAGTGGCACCAGGCAACAGCATAGCTTTCTCGTCCTAGGGCATCCACTGATTCAAAGTATCAGAGGTCAGTGGTCTCTTTTTTTCACACATTTAAAGGGATATTCAGGTGTTAGTTTAATCCATGGTCTAACACACCTTGACACCGAGTAAGACTCCCCCTCGAGAGGTCAAGTTAGCTGACCGCTAGCTTAGCTAGTTTTAGCAACCTCAGAAAAGACCGCACGAAAACAATACACTGCAGCTTATGTCTCCATTTAGAAACCGCCATCAAAAAGCCACAATTAATGGTCAGAACAGCACCAAACTTCAGCAACAGTACATGTACAGTCCCAGCACACAGTACGAAGCATCAAACATCTGCTAGCTTAGCCGGATTTGTATTGAAAACACAGCTCAACTCACCCTCTCCTCCAGCAGCCTGCCTGTGTGGGGAAGCCCCGACGAGTCGATTACCGAGTGCAGTAGATTTCCGCAGCTCAAGGATGAAAATGTATGATTATTACTCCATTACTTCCGTTATTTTCCCTGTCAGCTCTCGATAATAAGAACTGAGCATTCCATGGAGTAATAATCAGTCATTTTCATCCTTGAGCTGCGGAAATCTACTGCACTCGGTAATCGACTCGTCAGGGCTTCCAAACACAGGCAGGCTGCTGGAGGAGAGGGTGAGTTGAGCTGTATTTTCAATACAAATCCGGCTAAGCTAGCTGCAGTGTATTGTTTTCGTGCGGTCTTTTCTGAGGTTGCTAAAACTAGCTAAGCTAGCGGTCAGCTAACTTGACCTCTCAAGGAGGAGTCTTACTCGGTGTCAAGGTGTGTTAGACCATGGATTAAACTTATACCGGAATATCCCTTTAAGGGTTCTATATGCAACGTTCTCTGCCACGAGATAATGCCCAAGAACACAAGTGTCAGGCTACATAAAGCGCGTTTGTTGTTCACACAGCACAGTCTGGGGAATAAAGAAAAGGCCTTCTGCTCGCTCAACTCAGATCAAATGTGAATCAAGCTTCTGTTACTGCATAGTAGTGCTGCATTACTGCATTTCTCGCTTTAAATGTTTTAAGAAACACATTTTAGTGCCTAGCTGCACTACGAGAAAGTTTCTCACAACGCCGCCATGTTGAACTATGTCCCCAGAGCTGGGCCATTTTTTCAAAATAAAACACAGAGCAGCTCAGAGACAACACACACATTCATTCTCCGTTCAGAAAGCCATCACTCCACCATATGTTTACATAGAAAATAGCTGCTGGCTTCCATATTAATGTTCAAAACCTCATATATTTAACATTTAAATCTGAACATAAGGATTGTTTTTGCACTGAATACTGAGAGGGGTTTGGGAAGTGACGGTGATAACCCCAGTCCTCTCGGGGAACACGGACCCTCAGAGCCAGCGAGTGAGTGCTCGGATGGAGGAGGCTCTTTTAAAAAGCCAATACTTCAGCATACTTCAGAATTAGGTTTGGTTCCCGCTTCGTCGCATGATTACTTAAAATGCAAGCACGCCGATGGCTTACAAGGGAAATGTTACTGTGACTTCAGAGAGCGCACTTGTTGTCAAACAGGAGCCTTTTCTAATTAGATCTTACGCAACTGTGACAAACGGAGCACTTGAGAGGAGTACCTGCAGCTGAATCTACTGATCCGAAGTGATTCTGCACTGTGGCCTTCCTCGTTTAATCCCCAGAGAGCAGCAAGGCTGGGGATGGAACAATGTCAACAAGGGAAGGTGTTGAAGTTGGATGAGAAAATGTGCAGCCATTACAGGAAGAAGCCGGACACATTTTCAGATATTCTTGAGGGCAAAGAGCAACCATCTGCTCCATGGAGGGATGTCTCCGGTTTGAGAAAAACGTAACGCGGCAGAGAGAGAAACGGGATGAGGAAGACTGTATGAAGACAGGCGTAGAGTGAGTGAGAGAGGCAGGGACAGGAGAGGACGGGGAAGTAGAAAAAGGGAAAGAGCCGAGCTCGGTAGCCGGGCGCTCTCTTCCCCCGCGGCTGCAGACGAGTTACGAGAAAGCAATACCATAAAATCATTTTTAAGCTAGTTATTAAGTTTCGCTCCGAACGCAGGCTCACAGCATTAAAGGCTATAGCCTATTAAGCTGTTAGCGCGCTGCTGTGGGTGTGCTGTATGGCTCGGTACTGCTGTACTGCAGGTGCTATAAACCCTGTCGGACATAATGCAGTCTGGTAAACACAGAGTAGAATTACGGCGCGGGTTCTATTAACAAATCTACTTTAAGTAGTGAGCAAATTTACCTGTGGGGAACGCAACGTTTACGGAGTACGTTGGCTCCGCAAGTGTTTCTGCAGAGCTGAGAGGCACCACGAGGAGTTTTTAAACTGGTTATGAAACAGATTAATTCAATATGGATGCATTTATATGACCATCATAAACAAAGGGGAGCATCAATAAGAGTATTGGCTGTATTCATATTCTTAATGCCTGCCACCGGGTCAGGTTCTCTGTGAAGTAATGACTTTCGAACCACATGGCAGAGAGCTGAGGATGGATTGAGAATTCTCATCGCCTGAGAAGAGAAGCTGCTCGTTAGTACCACCAGCTGCTCGTCTGGCGGTACAGCAGCAGATACTCCTGTATCGCCAGACAGCAGCGTGACAACTGGCCTATCATGGAACATGATATGTTTACTATTTATTATATTCATTTATTATGTATTTCCTCGCTGCAGAGCTGTATCTTGCTGCTAACTCTTACTATGGTTCCAAGATGGCAGCGTGCTAGTGGCAGCCGATTGTAGCAGCTCCCGGTACTTTGTCGTTTTTATCGCTTTAATTACTGTAAATAATACTGCACCTTACCCTCGTACCCTTGCATCTATCTATCTATCTATCTATCTATCTATCTATCTATCTATCTATCTATCTATCTATCTATCTATCTATCTATCTATCTATCTATCTATCTATCTATCTATCTACCTACCTACCTACCTACCTACCTACCTACCTACCTACCTACCTACCTACCTAGACATACAGTTACATTACTAGGGAATGTTGATAACTTTAACTTTCTCAGCAAAAAGTCTCAGCAGACTGCATGTGACCTACAGTAGGTGTATGAATGGAAACATTACTCACTGTCATCGTCTGACAGTTGTTAATCTTAGCGACTAAAGCCAGAAACGGATAGATCTATCTATGGACCTCCTCCCTGCATCCTGCAAACAGCTATTTGGAAAAACAATAAAAAAATGACCCTGTTTCTTTACCAGTTTTACAAAAGATTACAGAAAACATAGATGCGTCGATTCCCATCTCTGGCGCAACCTCGTCTTTTTCCAGCGTGTCTCGAGGCAGCCAAGCGCCAGCATTATCAGTTCTTGATTTGACTGAGCTTTCTGACGGCTCAGGGGCGACATGGCGCCCATCGTCCTGGTGCTCCTTGTTCTGATGGACGCGTGTCTTCCCAAACAGGTGGCGAGCTGGATGCGAATGGTCACTGATGACGCTGTGAGATCGACGTAGGCAGCGGGAGGTGCATGTGGTGGTGGTGTCTGGTTCGCTGTGTCCCACTGATTGTCCCAGTGGTGTTTATGACTCTCCGGAGAGCTCTCTGGTCAGCCTCCGTGCAGCCGAGGAGTCGGCGCGCTCCTCGATCGGCACGGCGATAATAACTCACCGCGAGCTTCTGCGGCAGGTTCGCTCTCTTCAATTTCCTCAGAAAAAAATGAGGTGCTGTTGAGCTTTTCCAATCACTCTGCCGCGACGGCGCTCCGGGACAGCTCGTCAGTCACCGACAGTCCCAGGAACTCCAACACTGGTGACTCTCTCGGCTGCCTCTCCATTTGTTGAAGCGTGGGGAGCGGTTGTGTTGTCCTCGCCTGCGAAAGTACACGAGCATGTCGTATCAGCCCCAGTGACGTTGGAAATAAGCGCTGCGATGCTATACTTTCATTTCACTATATTTTGGAGGCAGGTTTTGTGCTACATTAATGTGATACTATCTTCATCTTTACTACTACTAATAATAATAATACATTTTATTTGATGGCGCCGTTCAAGGCACCCAAGATCACCTTACATAAGATAAAAGCATAAAGTTACTGAAGTACAACTTTTGGTTTCTATTTGTATAAAGCGTGTTTGTTCGAGGTTACATGGACAAAAAAGACTATTAAATCTGATTAAAAAAACGTAATGGCTGCACAGTGAGGGTCCGTGTCCACGCAGCATCCTCTTTCACGCGTTCCCAATGAGGAGTGAGCGTCTGGGGGCAGCATCAGACGGCCGCTCGGAGAATAAAGGCGCAGCTCCCAGCGTCCCTTTTTCCACCGTTCCGAGCGCTTCGAGTTGAAAATCTCTCAACTTTTCAGACAGCCGCTGGTGACATCACCAGTGCTCGTTCTTCCTTTTTCCTGGCCTGGGCGTTAATATTCACCGTAATTTCCCTCATACGGATAATGTCACGCGCCCGCATCCTCCTTGCTCTGATGTCCTGATGTCAATTAAAAAGCGAGCTACGGAGGCGTAATGCATTCACTTGATAAATTTATTTTTTGGTTTGTTTTACTGAGATTTGTGTTTTTCTGAGTAGTTTATTTTTTTGTCTGTTTTTTGGAATAATTATTTCTGTTTTTCTGAGTAATTTATTTTTTTGTCTGTTTTTTGGAATAATTATTTCTGTTTTTCAGAGTAATTTTTTTTCTTCTGTTTTTCATGATAATTTTTCCCCCATTTTTCGAAGTAGGCACGTAATTAGTTACACAGAGAGTTGAAGGCATGTATACGCGGGCAGGAGTCACCATAGGTCCACGACATGGTCCACGGGAGAACGGGAGTCTGTTACAGGTTGGATGTTCTCGCGGAAGTTCGAAGTATCTCGATATTTCAGAAATAAAATTACTCCGAAAAACAGAAGAAAAAAAATTACTCTGAAAAACAGAAAACAGCAGCTTCACTGCCTCTGTGTGAGTTTCAGTATCAGCTCGTCGTCTCTGCAGTTCGATTGTGGCAGACTCGCGCTCGCTGGCTGTTTGAATTAAATATGAGCTTGTCTGCGTTCTCCCCTCTGGCGGTGCGGCGCACGTGGGGGGTTCACGCGGGCGCCATCACCGCCGTACTCTTGAGTTTCCCGCCACATGTGTTTGTGAGGGTTATATTGCGGGAGGCAGGTGACTTTCTGTGTGAATGTGTGTGTGAATGTGTCTGTTTGTCATTAGAGACTGAGCGTCGGGATGTGCGCGTGGGTCTGTGTGTGACAGAATGATGCATCGGCTTTGTTTAACAGGAAACAAACACACACACACACACACACACCTCTGCAGTCATTCATCAAGCCCACATCCTGAGCCGAGCGTCGGCCTCAGGGAAACCCAGAAGTTAGCACCTTGTGTCACCCAGTGACACTTTTATGTCGCCCAGCCACCTACACCTTGTCGACAGTTCAGCCGCAACCTAGAAACCGCCGTCCCGCCCCCTCCGCGCCGCCGCCGCCTGTCCATTAATTGTACCTGCCACACGGCAGATGGATCTGAACAGCTTTGTGAGGTCGCTGCTGGCCAACAGGTTTGTTTATTGATAAATTCCCCTCGTGGTCGACCCCTGTCGGCTCGGCCTTTGAGCTCATCCGTCACCTGGTGGTGATGTCATCATCCCAAGGCTTCCACGGGGTAGTTTAGATTTTTCTCACCACGTGTGTACATTTTTTTAACCCTCACGCCTTGTACGTTACAACGCTGACGGCGGACAATTAACTCAGAGCGCGATCACCATCCTTGGAGACGTTTAGATTGTGTTTGAAGGCTAATGAAATGTTGGCTGTTCACGTTTCTGCCACATACCAGATTGACATTACTGGGAAAACGTGGCGTGTCGCATTTACGTTAAACGTTTGTTGCCTGACTTTCGTGTCTCTGGAAGTGGAGTTCTGGCAAGCCAGTGACCACTGTTCACGACTGTGTTTCAACATTGTGACACCGCTAGATCGTTTTTTTTTTTTTTTAAGTATTTTTTTTGGCCTTTATATGGCTTTATTGACAGGATATCTGAAGGTATGACAGGAAGTGGGATGAGAGAGAAAGGGAGAGTGACATGCAGCAAAGGGTCCCAGGCCGGGAGTCGAACCCGGGTCCGCTGCAGCGAGGACTTAGCCTCTGTACGTGGGACGCCCGCTCTACCAACTGGCGACAAAAGCAGGCACAAGCGGTAAAGTTTGACAGCTGAAGGGGAAGGACGGCTCGAAAAGAGGGGAATGGGTGGAGATCTACGCAGCAAGGTGGAAGTTTAGATTAAACGAACGCAAAAATAGCAGCCGCCTCATTTTTTATTCCCTCTGTATACGTCCTCTCCTCCCTCTACTCCCTATTTCTATCCCCACACGTCTCTTAATTACACCCAGTGCTTTGCATTGTGGGAACATGCCTGCCACATATTGCCCAACATGTTGTCAGGTGCTGTGCACGCCGCCAGCATCCCTCCCGCTCCTTTGTGTAGCACGCAAAACAAGGACACGCTGTGAACTGCGATGAAATTATGCAGAGAAGTAGATTAGAAGAAGCAAGCGCTAACTTTTCTTCCCTCCACCCAGCTCCTCCTCATCCCTTTTTTTTTTTTTTCCCGTGTCATATGCAAATAGACTTAACGGAGAGGAGCCCATCGCGGCGCGTGTCCTTCACATAGCGCATCATCAGAGTGTATTGACTCATAATAAGGCGCTCGACTCTCCTCCGTTCCCCTCCTTTAATAAGCCTTTTCACTTCAGCGCGTTTGTCAGAGCGGAGCTCGAAAAGAGAACATCGTGTAGAGAGGTAGAGAGGTTGACTCGGGGTTTTCATATGCAAAGCAGCAATGTGTGGAAACGTCTTTTTTTTTTATATTTATTTGGCAGACAGCGTGTGATCTGAGGGACCGAGCCAGAGCGAGGCCGTTACACGATGTGACTCCGTCCTTGATGGAATCTGCAAACTCGCCGACTTCCACAACAAGTTTTTTTTTTTCTCGCTCTGCTTTTACGGCTTTTTTTTTTTTTTCCTCTTACTTTTGAAAGTTTTTAATTAAAGGATGACAAGTCGGCCTAGCTCAGAAAGCTAAACATTTGACTCAAAAAGATGGATTGAACAAGCATCTTCGGCTGATTCATGCAGCGCTTTGGATTCCGGACAAACAGACCGAACCTGGACTCAAATCCCTTCCCGGCGAAAGGCATTCCATGCCAGTGTGTTCTCAAATGCGTCAATCCTAAAAGAGGACACATGCGGACGCAGCTCTTGAACAATACCTCCCTCTGTAGCTGGGCGGTGGCGCTGCATCCCAACATGGATTTCAGTGCAGCATCAAGAGGAGCAGCGAGGTGCAGAGTGATGAGGTGTGGAGCTATGTGCTTGTTATTCTCTGATCAGGGCTATTGATCAGCAGCCTGGGCAGGGCTCGGCCTTTTATTATCTCGGGTCTTCTCTTCATGTGCTATTGACTCTCCCGTCACTCAGCTGTCTGCTCGGGGGGAAAAGACGCGATGTACAAAGACAAAAAGACAGAGCCGATTATCACCTCACGGCCTCTCTGCCTGTGTAGCATTGTTTTTCTCTCTCGTATCATCTTATCCATCGCATCATATTGACTTTTTTTTTTTTTAAGTGCAGAGTGTGTGTATGAGCGGGTTTTTGTGTGGTGTGTGCGTTTCAGCTCAGCTACAGTGCGGTGCGGTGCCGGGTGCCACGCTGGCGCTAATTAAACATCCTCATCAGTCCATTGGCTTAATTAGTTGTGTCTGCTTCCTCCACCGAAGAAATGAAAGGAAGAAGAAAGAGACAAAAACATGAGCCGGAGTGAATGGAAGAGAGTTTGATTTGTCTGTAAGCCAACAAGTGTTTTTGGTTTGAAAAGTTCAGAAATGTGTGAAAAGGGCTTACTGAGACAAATTCTTGAGGGTTTATTGTGTGTGTGTGTGAGTGTGAGTGCAGACAGGGCGAGGGCCTGAGGGTGTGTTGGGGTTGCGGGTTGGAACGCTGCAGGCATCCCTGATCCATCCATCTGGTGCGAGCTGTACTGTTAGTGCCCCTGCGCACACACACACACACACACACACACACACACACACACACACACACACACACACACACACACACACACACACACACACACACACACACACACGCACGCACGCGAAGGCAGCGCACTAAAATCCTATTATCGGCTGTGTTCCAGTGTGATCAGCAGAGCCCCGGGGCTGAAGCTGGTGGTGGAGACCCTGATGTCGTCGCTGAAGCCCATCGGCAACATCGTGGTCATCTGCTGCGCCTTCTTCATTATCTTCGGCATCTTGGGAGTACAGGTGAGAAGGGGAAGGGTGAGGGGGAGAGGAGAGGAGAGGGGAGGACACAGACAGAAGGAATGAGAAAACAAAAAGGGCAGGAAGACCGTTCGAACATCATCATTACATCCTTCTACTGCGCTGTAACAGTTTGACATGTAACAGATATTCCCACAATTCTTCTCCCCCGTCCCATTTTGGTAACACATACATCACGGAATGTGTTTTCCATGCACTCTCCGCGTTATAACTCACACGCCGGGACACTTATGCATGCTTATCTGCTCTCAATGGAGATTTCATGGCTAACAGCCCAAGGACCAATCTATACCAACGAGCTCTTTGCCCTTGGCGCGGTTCAGGCTCCAGTCTACCGCCATCGGCATGTTTGTGCCCATAAACCATCTGTCCACATAAAGCAGTGTCGCGAAGGGTTAACGGCTGTGACCGTACCACGAGGCGGTGATGGGAAGCTGTCACTCGCTAAAAGGCGTCAGTGGAATTCACGGCACAGTCCTTAACCTCCGCTGTTGAAAATGCTCGAAATGTTGCCAATTTAGTGCGGTCATTCAGCGGCCTTTAGTTCTTCTCGTATATATTTTATAGCAAGCAGCCATTGCTGTATTTTCTACTCTAGATTATACTCCAGCAGTACACTCTTAGAAATAAGGGTTCCAAAAGGGTTCTTCTACAAGGGCTGAGGTTCTACCTGGAACCATTTGCTTCTGAAAAACCCTTTCCCGAAGAAACGGTTTTTCAAGGGTTCTTGGTAACACTAATGGTTCCAGTAAGAACCATTTTGATCCAGAGAACCCTTTAAAAACCCTTTCCTGAATAAATGGTTTTTCAAGGGTTCTTGGTAACACTAACAGTTCCGGTAAGAACTATTTTGATCCAGAGAACCCTTTTTTTGGAAAAAAGAGTTCTTCAGGGATTGTTGAAAGCATGGGTATAAGATCCCATATGGGTTTCTTTGTAGAACCTCTCATGGGGGGTTCTGGTTGGAATCTTACACACACAGTTCTAGGTATAACCCTTTATGTTGGGTTCTAGGTAGAACCCTCCAAAAAGGAGGGTACAAAAACTTTTATAAAGGTTCCACCTGGAGCCAGAAAGGGTTCTCCTATGAGGACAAGCCAAAAGATGCAGTGATTTGACCCAAATACAGCTCTGTTGTTCATGGTGAAAAGCAAAATAACCTAAGCACATGACTTGTAGGGATTTAGCCGATCAAAATGTCAAGCTTTTGCTGGTTCCAGCTTCTTGAATGTAAGGATTTGTTGCTTTTGGGTCTAGAACTGTTGATTGAGAGTAAGAAGAAATTTGAAGACTTCACTCTGGGCACGGGAACATTGTGACGATTATTATTATTTAATTTTCTTTACATTATAAAGAGTAAACACTTGATTGATTCATTGAGAAAATAATAGGGCGAATGGTAGTTCATGAAAATAATAGATAGATATAGATGTAGCCATATATGAAACTTCTGGAATACACACTTTGTGCGACATGTGTGCACTTAAATGAATACACGTAGATGCACAACTTTTATATATCCTCTACATTTTGTGTGTACATCCATGTATGTATCCTAAAATGCTTTCCTTGAACCTTACATTAAAGGTGCATTATGTGATTTTGGGACAGTCATTTTAATCAAAAGAGAAAGATCTTGATCTAAACAAACAAACTGTCTTCGTTTTCATGACTGAATAAACTAAATAAACAAATTGACCTTAAAGGACAACAAAATGTCATACTGTTTAACTGAACCTACCACCCTTCCAGCTGCTGTGTTCTTGGGACCTTATTTTTCCTCTGAGAACAGCTTGTTTATTAATTGATGGGAAAAAAATAATAATCTGAGTTTGTATTATTACCTCATTAAAATTGTGCCTTTTTTTTTAAATTTCTTCTCCAATACTCCACAGAGCCCCTTTAACTCCTTTACCTTGAAATAAGATTTGCGTTGAGAAGCATAAAGTGAAGATAGAGGAGTAAGGGCAGGATGGTGGTGTGGGGAGGTGTAACGTGTAATGTGCAACTCTTTCAGCATACAGTATATGTAAGGATATGAGTATTGTTTTAAGATCCTCAAGAATTACCTAAATAATTTGACAGCATTTGAACCCAGACTTACCACAAATAGCATAATGTGGTTCAGTGATTCTGTTTTCCGTCAAGGTTCACTGTTGATCAAAGGGCATTTCTGTTTTTTTTGCTCATCAGCTCTTCAAGGGAAAGTTCTTTGTTTGCAATGGAGAAGACGTGAGGAACATTACCAACAAGTCCGACTGTATGCAGGCCAACTACAAGTGGGTCCGACACAAGTACAACTTTGACAACCTGGGACAGGTGAGGCAAAGATTTATCATCAATAATCACATAGACAAATACGTTTTTGCAAGATTTGTAGTGAAGCACATCTAATCACATCTTCTTCTCTTCCTCTGTCTCAGGCTTTAATGTCTCTGTTCGTTCTGGCGTCAAAAGACGGCTGGGTAGATATCATGTATGACGGACTGGACGCTGTAGGAGTTGACCAGCAGGTTAGATATTTAAACTCTGTCACACATCTATATCCGCACACAGAAACACACTTGTACCATCTGTCAGCAGTCATTTCTATGTACACGCGGTGAAAGAGAGCGTCTGTGTTCTGTGTTGTTTCAGCCGCAAATGAACCACAACCCGTGGATGCTGCTCTATTTCATCTCCTTTCTGCTGATCGTGGCCTTCTTCGTGCTCAACATGTTCGTGGGCGTGGTGGTGGAAAACTTCCACAAGTGCCGGCGCCATCAGGAGGCCGAGGAGGCCAAGCGCAGGGAGGAGAAGAGACTGAAACGCATGGAGAAAAAGAGACGGAGTAAGGAGAAGGAGCTGGCTGGTCGGTAGTCTTTCCACATCTTTCTGAGTCCTGCTTGATTTGAGCCTGCGCCTTTATTTTTGTTTTTGCTTTTTTTGATTTGGTTTGGCCGAACTCGGAAGAACGCAATTAGTGAGCTAGTACCAACTACAGTTGCTACTCTGCGGTAGAACCTTCCTCTTTACCTTTCCTCGTAGGCCGTCGGCTCATTTTTGTTGCAGTCCGGTGGTCATCTATTCTGGCTCTGCAGACTCTGCTACAGGCCGTGGAGGCTCTTCTTCAACCCCAGCATCACTTTCGATCTGATCGTTTGATCACACTGGGTGTTAAGAAAAGCTTCCACAATGGACCGGTTTGCAGCGCGAGAACAAGTGACTGCTGGTTTTAGTCCCCCCTCCCCACCTCTCCCCCCCCTCCCTTACCTTGCCTGGTCTACCGTAGACGCCGTGCTTGGGATGGCCCCTTGGAGCATGCCCAGTGAGTGCTGACAGACGGGGCTTGCATGGTGGTGGGTATACAGAGCAAGAGGGAGGGGGAGTTGTTGATTATGTAATCGCCCTAAACAACAAGACAACCCCCCTCCCTTCCCCTCTTCTGCATGTGGTTTTAGTACAGCCGCAGGGGCAGGGATAGACCAAAATCTGGAAGAAAATGAAGAGTTTCCCCCTAGTTTTCTCTTAGTGAAGATCTGAGATTTGTAGGAGGTAGCTAATTCACTGCCTGTCCGCCCTCCCCTCCGGCTGTATAGGAGATGGTGAGAAACTGCTTGGTTTGGTTTTTATTCTTTCCACTGCCTCTTATACGTAAAAATACAAGCGCTAGCATCCGCTAGCGTTAGACTTTTTGTGAATTTAGTGCCTTTAAGTGCAGTATTTTACCCACAAAGGCACTTTCTTTTTCAATTTCAACAAGGAGCAGTGGACACACTTGGTTTTTAAAGCTGAAAAAAATCCCTTTTGTTTCCGTCTTTATGACTTGATAACTTTATTTGACATCAGAATGCTACCGTCCAACGCTTGAGAAATACAGATGGAGATTGATCTTCCTTTTTCAGGAGGAGGCTGCCAAGGGTATCCGACCAATCGGGAAACTCTCCCAGACCTTTTACACATCTCAGTCCAACACATGCACATGTTATATCTCAAGAGGTCCATCCCTTTTTTTCTTGAAATCACACAAAACCTTTCAGATTTCCAAGTTCTTTTCCCTGTTTTGATTTTTTTTCCTTTTCTAATTTTTGGTAGAAAAGTCCGTCTTCTTGTTCCCTGTCTTTTTTTCTGGCTTAGCATTTTTGCCAGGAAACTTTTTAGGGTGAAAAAGGGGGGCTGGGTTTCTGAGCAAAACAGAAGCATAAAAGGGCAGGTTTCTCATAGAAAGAGACAACTTACTGGTGTAACCCAAAGGAGTACGATTTTGGAAGGTGTTTGTCAATGTCCGCTTTGGTTTGAGAGTCAACGGCTTCCCGAATGTTAAAAAAAAAAGGTGTTTAATCCAAAAGACCTGGACTCAGAATCACTGGAAAGACAAAACACAGGAACATAAACCAGCTTAATATTTCATCGCTTCCTTCTGGCCTTACTCCATCCTTCTTTCCCTCTTTCTATCTCTTTGACTCTCTCCTGTTTCTAACTCTCCATTCTTCCTTCCTTACTGTCTTCTGCTTCTCCCTAACTAACACGGTCTCATTCCTCTAGATTTATTGGTTCCGGGGGTGAGTTGGGCCCTCTCTGAAGGCACATTGAAAGGTACAGAGTTTCCAGCATGTTCTGTGTGTCCCTTTAAACCTCACACACCACCACCACTGACCACGACCACCCACCATGGTGGCTAGGGTCCTAAGTTCAATGATCACGGGAGGTAGGGCCCCATCCCGCGTCCCCGCCCCCCTGCCTCTCTCCCATCAGCCCTCAGTCCGCTGGACATGCTGTTACCTGTTTTTCTCTGTCGTGGCTTTGTCTTTCACAGCTCCTCCACGCCGTCCGCGATCCATCCACCGTCCACAGCACCGCACCACCACCGCAAGAGAAGAAGAATCTCGTCTAGTTAGGTTGGCAGGGAAACTGAGATGGAGACATGGTGAGACAGGGAAAGGGTACTGTAGTCCAGTACTGTCACACAGTACTTTCAGTAGTACATTTTGGGATTTATTTTCGTTGTGATGGCCACCCTTGCTTTTGGTTGTGATAATATCGTGCTGTGATAATATCGTGCTTGCCAATGCAAACGCTGAAGACGTTTGACAAAGCAAGGGACATTAGCAGTACGACTATCAGACGGGTTGGAACGAGACTAAAGCTCTGACCATACCGTAGTTCAGAGCTTAGTTGAGAGTGTTAGCATGCTTACATGTCTAATTAGCACTAAACACAAATTACAGCCTAGATTTGCAGGTTTTTGGTCATGAACTATAATGTTGAACGGGTGAAATGTCTGCCTCGTGGTGACATCAGAGGAAGAAACAAGGGTTCACTAAGATCATTGGGATTTGTCTTCTAGGAACCATCAATAACTACCATAATTTGTGAAAGTTTTACCTGCTGGTGGCTTTAGATGAAAGGTTGGGGGATCAGTTGAATTTGTACTCTTGGAACCGTGAGGGTCTGTACACAATTTATTTGCAATCAGTTTAGTACTTTAGGGAGATAGCATTCTAAACCGGTGACCAACCGACAGACATCATGAACACGCGAGTATAAAGTAGCGGCTCATATACCTCATCAGACTGCATCCAAAAGACAGTCAATTTTTGTTAAAGAGTTTAGTCAATAACATTCTGAATTAGACACTTTTTTCCCAGAGCTGATGATGAAAGAAGAACTCTTGCTTCTTTCTCATCTCTTTTCAGAGTTGTACTAGATCTGGCACTCACATGGAGGCTTGTGACAATGTTCAGACTTTCTTTCTGAATGTAATCTGAACGTAGTGTAAGTGCTGCATGAAAGAAGACAAATGGAAAAGTATTTACACGCCAGCGTCCTTCACCTCGGCAAGCATTGTAGCTTTACATCGGAAAAGGGGCAAAAATTAGCGTGTACATCCGAGTGTTATGCTGCTATTGTAATAAACAGTATCATATATTGTTTTGATTGTACCCTTTCCAATTTAGGGGGTTTGTGTGCAGTGTGAAAGGGTTTCAAGAGTCTACAGCCACACTGTGTTTGGGATTCTACTCAGGCACAATGGCACTTAGAGGTAACCACCTTAGTTTAGCATGTTAGCATGCTAATAGTTGCTAATTAGCAAGTCTACATTTTAACCCGATTGGTGGAGCTGGCCAAAAGGGCCAAAGTTATTACAGTTTATCCTAAGGGGGGTAACGAATACGTGTACAAAGTTTCATACTGCTAGCATGACTGGGAGCATGGCCAACAATTACGGTACGTTTTGTAAGTAAAGAAAGTTTAACCAGGGAGGTCTGTCCTCCTGACTGGTTGGGTTTTGCCTGTCTGACTTGCTGAGTACAAGGTTATTATTAGCATTGTGAATGATGGCCAAAGCTGTAATAGTAAGACCCATGTTCTGATAATTGAGAAGTATTCTTTTTGCACTCCACTAACTTGCTCTGTCCCTCTCTCATTGTATCTTGTAATTTCCCAGCTGTTACGGCAGATCACAGTCAGAGAACTTAGAGGGCCTGA
Source organism: Lagodon rhomboides (assembly GCA_039737535.1). NCBI lineage: Eukaryota > Metazoa > Chordata > Actinopteri > Spariformes > Sparidae > Lagodon > Lagodon rhomboides. The sequence goes on along the minus strand of CM077804.1, from coordinate 7,160,806 downwards.
TCGGGCTGTACAACAGCTGCCATCTTCGGAAGAACGGATTCTCTCTGTTGCCAGCGTTTTTAATAACATCCTCTAATAAAGGTCTCTGGCCTCCATTAAAGGGCACTGGACCACAAAAATTCAATCAAGAACATTGTTATTTTCCCATTGAGCGTGTGCTTGACTTAAAAACTCAATTTAAGTCGCCCGGTGCCAAAATATGTAAATGTAATCAGAATGAAATTAAAACTGCAAGAAAATCAAACTAGTTTTTCAAGCTGTAATCGTCACCCCAAATAGCTTGTTTTACTTGAAAAGGTGGCTTGGATAGTTTCTTTGTCGGAGAAGAATCTATTTATAGTTGATCAGACTTGCATCAGTGGGACACCATTATTAAATCATGGGGATTAGGTCTCTGACCAAACCGGCTGATTTACTACAACACACGGCGCACAAAGGTCACAGCGGTACACGTTGTCATTAAACGAGACCACAGCAGGTTTGTTAACAGCAGTTGGCTCATGTCGGGCGTAAAGGTCACCTCAGGGCGGTCTGGCCGCCGCGACTGGTTTGCTGTGGCAACTTGTTACCATGGCGATCTGCTTAAGGTAATGTTAAGCTACATGTTGAGATGGGTGTTAGATGATGACAACCCCTTCCCTAACTCCTGCATTATGAAAGTTCGTGTGTGTGTGTTTGTTTGTCTGCACATATATGACCAGGCGCTGTTAAACAGGGGCACGTTCCCCCCGGTCGACTTGACTGTGCTAGATTGTATTCTCGTGTGTGAGCGTGCGCATATGCGAGCGTGTCGGGGAGCAGATGGTTGCGGAACAGGTTTGTAAAATATGCACGAGCAGCTCTCGTCCCCAAATCCCCGCCGCTCTCAGTCTGGGCGACTGTCTGAGAGGCGAGCAGGACCCCTGCACCCCTTTTGTTGATCCTGTGCAGCATTTCACGAGCGCTTGCAGTATTTTGATATTTTTTTTTTTACCCAAATGTAATTACAAAAGTGCCAAGGACACAGAACACACACGTAAAATACAGCATCCACACGGTGTGACACTTGGTGGTCAACACTCGGAGAATAAGGTGTTTTGTGCGTGTGTGTGTGTGTGTGTGTGTGTGGGCTCTTATCTTTAGCTTGCACTGCGCTGAAGCAGCCTTTTCTAGAGGCTCAGAGAAAGGAGAGGAACAAAGAGACGGGACGAGATGATGGAGGAGGCACATTAGGATTTTGACTGAAGAGGAGGGAGGAGGAGAAGAGATACATGGGGCGGGGGAGGATGTGATAGAATAGACATGTACGCTCTCAATGAAAAATGAAAAGTTATATCAACCTGTAACTATGTACTGCATACATGCGCATATTACACATCTAATTAGTCGTACATTACAAAAGCGATGACACAACTGAATTGGACTTAATCGCTCTGAGACTCCCGAAAGAGCTGCGAGTTTTCTTCAACAAGTCAATGCTAACTTCTAACGTCATGCTCACAGTGACAATGCTGAAATGCTCAAAGTGTAATGTTTACAATGTTCACCATCTCAGTTACCATGATTACTCAAAAAGTAATTGGCTAAAGGTTGATGTCATTAGTTCTGCAGGTATTTGGTCGTGAACCAAGGAACTCAAATCAAAACCTGCTGATCAAGTTCATCCACTACAGTTTATCCTATGGGAGACATTTATGTTCTAGTGGTGGAAGAAGCACTCAGATTGTTAAAATAACAATACCACCTTGTAATAATTCTCTGTTACAGGTAAAAGTCCTAAAGATTCTGCTTGAGTAAAAGTGTGTAGTGGAGTAGAAGTATAAAGTGGCACAAATTGGATCTACTTAAGTACAATCACCTCAATATTGTGCTTAAGTACCGTTCTTGAGTCATGGTTGAGTTTCCACCATGAATACAAAACACTGTGGCACTCAAGACATTTTATAAAGCTCTAAATGTAAGTCTCATTTGTGGGAGACATTTTGCTGGAAAATTGAAAACATCCAATGATAGGCGGTGCTTCAATAACAGGCAGGTGATCATCAAAGACAGCTGGCTTCTACCTCTCGGGACCATTAATGTCTGTACCAAATTCCACAGCAATCCATCCAAAACTCCAATGACTGACCAAAGGACAGACCTACAGTTCCATTACTCGAGCCACGTCGCTACCTTGGCTAAAATGTTCCATTTTAATCCATCGGAGCTGTTGGTCGGATGTTTTAACAGCTTCTCAACTCCCGGCCTTCGTCAGTTGGTTTCTGTAACTTTAAAGCCACAGTCTGACATCCAAACACATGTCAGAGGCCAGCTGTGCAGACGTGAGAACGAAAGTTGAGTTCAAACATTCAGAATAGGTGTAAACACTTGAGTTCCGACGTGGTGGTACAATTCCTTTGAACCACCTAGTTTCTGGTAAAATCCGGCCCTAATTATCGCCGTGAACGCAGCTTTGAAAGGAAAAACATCCGAGTCTCATATTAAATGTCACCTTCCTGAACCTGTAACTCGCATCCTGACTTTGTTGACGAAGACTTGTGACTGGAGCGGAACTCGACCTGAAACCAGCTCTGACTCACACACGCATTTGTAGAAGAAGAAAAGCGACGCGTGAGAGATGAAGGAAACGGTGGTAATCATGTAGACGCGTAAAGAAAAACCTCCGCCGTACACGGAGAGAGACACAAACGGAGGACGGCAGTAGTTTCCCTCAGGGTCGCCGAGAAGTGTCTCCCCGTTTTGAGCCGACTCGTTGTGTTGAGTCATGCATTCGGCGGTCGGAGTCAGCTGCTTGTGACAGACGCATCAGGAGAGGCCACACTACACCGCACATGATGTATGCTGCAAATTGTAAATACGGCTTTCGCATTATTTGCTCCACTCTCGGTGAGCTACCACAGAGATGGCATGCTGGATATTTTGACAGACAGCAGCTTGTATCTCGGTAATGATGCTTTCAGTGTTTTTGCAGTAGTCTATAGGCTGTTTGCTGCTGTGCAGCGGTGGCGGTATAGATAACAGTATCACTCAAAAACTCACAGTATATTATTCTAACACCTAACTATAACCCTTGGAAGCTGTATCCTCACATCCAGTATGCAAAATATACAGATTTACATATATTTTCTAAGGATTCTGTGTATAATGATAGATATCCTTATATTGAACAAGCATAAAGCTAATATCAGGTATTTTTATTTACTCATTAAAGGGATATTCCGGTGTAAGTTTAATCCATGGTCTAACACACCTTGACACCGAGTAAGACTCCCCCTCGAGAGGTCAAGTCTGCTGACCGCTAGCTTAGCTAGTTTTAGCAACCTCAGAAAAGACCGCACGAAAACAATCCACTGCCGCTTATGCCTCCAATTAGAAACCACCATCAAAAAGCCACAATTAATGGTCAGAACAGCACCAAAGTTCAGCAACAGTACATGTACAGTCCCAGCACACAGTACGAGGCATCAAACATCTGCTAGCTTAGCTGGATTTGTATTAAAAACACAGCTCAACTCACCCTCTCCTCCAGCAGCCTGCCTGTGTGGGGAAGCCCCGACGAGTCGATTACCGAGTATATGAATATATTGCCATTGCATTCTGTTGTTTCAGCATTGAATTCCTTCATACCGTACCTTAAAGTCTTTGGTAGCTCTACTGAGGAGCAAGTAGCAAAGAGTTAACATATTAACCCTGCTTCTGAAAAATATGTTTATATACTACTAATTTATCCTTCAGTTATGTTTGTCAGGAGGTGTCACTGCAGCCAGAATTGTGTTTGCTCTGAATATTTCCTTCCAGGGAACGAAGTGCCACATTCTGGTACTGCGCGGGTGGTGTAGGCGGGTGGTCAGGGCGGATGGTGGGCGTATGAATCGCGAGACAGCAGAGACTGTAGTTCACCTCCTGAGTTCTGTGTGCGGTTTAGTCTTTAGGCAACAAAATCACTTTGGTGTTGGATAAGGAAAGATCATGGTTTGGACTAAACCAAATGTTGATTTTTGTTTTTTTTTAGGACTAAACCAGACCACAATCTTTCTCTACTTTCTGACTTTATCCAACTTTGTGTTTGTTTTAATCTATCACAGTGACATGCGTAGGCCTATCAGGGCTGTGATGGAGAACGATGTGTTTGTCAGCACAGTGCACAATAAGTCAGAGCCCGTAATAGTACATGAACATGCAATGTCTCATAAATTGCAGGCTATATATATTTATCTGGACATGAATGATGTGTTTTTATCTATTGTAGCTGTGTGGCACTTTCATTATACTATGATGGGTGATTCAGTCCGATTAAATCACGGATATTAATGGCTGGGCTTCGATACAGTAATGAAATGTGCAGCAGAATTGCGTTTCCTCCAAAACATACCTTAAGGTCAGACTATTTTTTATTTGATTCGAATGAAATACTACCTTTTTTCATTAGAAATGATAATATAAGCTTACCAACTGCAACAAAAAATGGCCATGAATATCAGAATATTTTGATATTTGGTACAGTATGTGTGTGCTTTGAATACAGCGTGCACTCCGGCTGGCATGGACTCCACAAGTTTGACCCCAAAACACTTCCAAGCCAAACATTCTGTGACATCACGAGAAGCTTTGTGGAACACGATTTTGTACGATTTGTGAAGTCCATGCTAACCTGGGTGTATGCTGTCAATAAAGTGTGAGGGTGACACACCAATTACTGAGATATTCTGACACATATCACATTTTTAAAAGATTCCACTTTCCACTTAAACCGTTAAGCTTACATGATCATTTTTAAATAAAGAAAAATAGTATTACATTTAAAAGAAATAGTATTTTGACTTTGACTTTTTGACCCTGCTGCCTTTGCTGGTGCAAAATGGCAAACCTTTCCAGAAGACGAGGTTCAACACATGATTCACATGGAGAAAAAAGAAGCAACCTTGTATGGTGTTCACTAAAATAGCTGCAGTGCAGTATGGGAGTAGTGTAACGGTGATACACCGGCGGTGCTGTCTCTGTACTCCAGCAACGAAACAATCGTTTTGACGTAAAAGCAGCATCTTTTAGCTTCCATTTAAGGGTGTTTGAACCGCGCGAGGTAAAAAAAAAACTATTTAGTTGTGTAAAGGTTGTTGCTTTCACACCTCACTACAGTGCTGAACCATCGCCACGGGACATATTATAATGATAACGAAATATGAAAACAGAAGCATTTGTGAGTTGCTTGTGTCAGGGCAGCGGGAGAGTCAAACGAGGGGAGGATGAACAGGAAGGGAGGATAACGGAGGTGTTGGAAACAAACAGACCGAACAAGGAAATCTAAGAAGAGAGAGAGCATATCAGAATTCTGTCAACAGCACATTGTTCTGCAGCCTTTTTCTCTGAATTCGTGGGGAGCATGTTGTCTCGGATGCTGCTTTGCGCGCTCAGAATAGGAGTCTGAATGTGTGTGCCACGCTCGACCTCCTCGTGCACGTCAGTTAGAGGATTGTGGCTCTGCCATGATAACAGATGGCCCCTCGACTTTCCCGAACAGGCTGAGCGGATCGGCGCTGCAGCCCGGGCGGCTCCGTCTAGGTCAGCCCCCACATGAACAGCACCCTCATCGCGTTTCACCCCAAACAGTCATCCTGTCGTCAGGGAAGACGTGCGCATGGACGGAATCATGTATACCCCTTAGACTCCGGGTTTCTGTGGTCGTCCCCATGTGTTTGGTAAGACTGTAACCCTTGAATTGAATGACTTTGTTATTTCTGGCCACTCATCGCAACCTCTTTCCCCACCTCTGTTGGTGGGCTCGTGTTGCTTTTGAAAAACTCGCACATGAAAAGTGATGCTTTGCCAGCGATACCAGGCAAACCACATCTTTTTGTACCGCTTAATTTTCAAGCGCAGTACATAATGGACCTGCGGTGATTCCTACAGCTTTCTGTAAATTGGCCTCCCACTCGCAGGCTCGCAACAAACAGCTCTTCCCTGCAATTTCTTTTCCTCTCATTGCTCCTGCGCGTTCGCAAGTTAACTGCAGTGACAGCAACTGAAGCGTTACTTTACAAGGTGCCCTGTGGAGGATTTCTGCATAAACAAAGTTATATTTGCTTTCGCTGTTTATCACCGGAACACATTGTGTGTGTCCGTGAGGCCGAACAAATGTGCCAAATGCATTTTCGTTCTCCTAGAGACACTTCTAGATGTATTTGAAATCTACATTAAAACCATCTGCAGGACAGGAATCTAGTCTTAAAAAAAATTGCTCAATAGCGCTACTAGTGGCAAAAAATAACACACAGTACCTTTAACTTAGTGTTGGTGACTGGTTATTAAACAAGTCCCTATGTAATACTGATGCCTATATATGACCTACATATGCAAACGAGACTATCAGCAAGAAGTTTGGCATTATATTGGCGTTCTCGCACTACTACAGCGTGTTGATAACTTTAGCTGAATCTCACCAGAGTTATTACTGATTAACCGAACGTGTCAACTGTACAGTAACATGTAATCAAGCTGTATGACTTGTTAACCTGACTCTCGCCAGATGCATTTCGTTCCGCCTAGCTCCGCCTGGCTCCACTCACATACATCTGGGATCGCTCCCGTTGGGAGGGATTTCAGCACCAGATTTTATGGTAGAGCCAATCAGGACCGCCGGGCGGGAGTTTCATAGATGTGACGTAGCAGAGAAGCGACTGTTTGATTCAGACAACAATGGCGGCTCGCATCGAGGAAGCAAGCGTCAACATTGATGCTGCTATTTCATCCGTGTTGTCCAATCTACCCAATATTCTTTCGTTCAAAGAACGTCGCTCTCATCAACGTCACAGGTTGGTTTCGATGTGAGTGGTTGAAGTAGCACGTCAATAAAGATGACAGACAAGTGGTTTATCCAATCATATGCAAGGATTTTTGATAAGGTCCAGCCTTCTGAAACACATCTCCAATGGAGCGATCCCAGATGGATGAGTGGAGCGAGGCGGAACGAAATTCATCTCGAGAGAGTCAGGTTAATGAATTGTACCAAAATGGTTTGCTTTGTTTCATTGTCAATTTACAGTTATTGATCTCACGCTGCCACAAATAGATACACAGCCTCGTCGCTACGCATCCCACAAACAGCTGTGTTTAAAGACGGAGCATGTTTTTAAAATGCGACGCCTCTTTCTTTCGTTCGATTCCAAAACAAAGGCAAACACTGGCCGGTTTAAAATCTGTACCACAGGAGGCAGTGGTGCTCATATCAGTTTCATCTGCAGAATAACCACAGATGTCTCTGTAGCTAACGTAGTTAACATTCAAACGGTCTTAAGCCACTCTGCCATTTGTAAAACGAGGTACCTGTGTCGTTTGTATCATGCACTCGTGGAAGCTCAAGGGCGAGACGATGCGTAGTTCTGTGACTTGTTTCAGGCTAATCTTCCGATCAACAAAAAACGTAGGAATTCAGATGCAAAGGCAGGAATGAAGATGACTGAATTTATGGCAAATGTCCTTCAAATAATCAAGAGATTTATTCAACACGAAGTACGATGTTTTTATGTGGTGTTTTAGATACTGCCTGTAGGTAAAATGATTCCCATTTTCGGATTAGCGGCCGAGGTACAGTTAAATAAATCTGTCTGACTTAGCTCCATCTGTTGCTTTTTATTCTAACAAAATAATTTTGTCTTCCAATATTTACATTGAGTTTGCAGTAAGGAATCATATGTATCTCTGAGAAACACTCATTTACTGGATGCATTTTCTTAATACATATTACTGATATGTACAGTGACGACTGTGTATGACTCTAAATACTCAAATTCAAATTCGGGTCAGATTTACTTGTAGGTTCACAAAGTTCTCTGACCTTTTGAACCTTTTACATTCCGCCGAAATGTATCTAAATGTCATTGTGCTTACAACCGTGCAGATAGCAGCGTGAGCAGCTGCTGTGGACAATGTGCCTGTTGTATCAGCCATGTATATTCATAAATCCTCATCACCTTGAGGTGGATAAACAGAGTCATTTCCTATGTAGTGGCGTTAATCTCTGTTGTCAGGACATGGCCAGCAGTCGACGACAAGACGAGTATAATAGGATCCGGTCCTCACACACCGTTTACCCTAACCAAACACACACACACACACACACGAAGGCACAGACACACACAGACATCTGACAAACATAAGTGTGGGTAAAGGCAAAGGAGCTTGACATTCCATGAATAGCTGTTCTTCATCTATAAGCTCACACTCACACACACACACACAAGCAAATCCCAACTCTATCTGGGTCACAGCCAGCAGAGATGGATCTAACGGAAGTTTCACATTGCCCCTCTTTCTCTCTTCTATTCCTCCGTTTCAGAGATGTAATTAATAACACCGGTCCTTTAGGGAGAGCGCGGATACGAGCGAGAGAGCGAGTGGGAGAGGAGGGTAGGAAAAAAAATCTCAGAGAGGAGGGGAACGGAGTAAGAGAGCGAGAGACGGTGACACACCTTGGCGAAAAAGTCTCAGGGATGCAGCTCGTGGGTGTAAAAGTTTGATGCCACAAGCTGTAGGTAGCAGCGTTAAGTGAGGTGACAAACGCGATGAATCTTTCAGAATCTTTGGGGTGTTGGCAGCAATTGGATGCCATGTCACTGCTACTGCTTGGGGGTATGCCAGTGGGTGTGCGTCAAGGTTTCCTGACACGTATCAGGTATCCTGAATTGCAACGGTAATGTCAGTCTCAGTCACATCACGGGCCCTTATTTTGAAAGTGCGCGGCAGGAGCGCGATTGGTGTACAACGTAAGGCGCACGGCTCAAATGGGTTGTATTTGGTCTCTTAATTAGCCATGGGTGTGTTTCAGCCCTCATATAATTTAATTCAACCAGAGTGACAACTCCCATTCCCTTTAAAAGCTGGGTGTGCCTCGGCATGACGAAGACGCCCCATAAGTTAATGTTGCTTCATCCGGTGAACTCGCCAATAAAGCTCATTTGACTCCTGGAAATACTAAATATAATTAGTTCATCAATTCAACTTGTGGCGTGAATGACTGATGACGGATACGTATTGACAACAGAATTGCCGATATGCCTGAGAAGAAAACAAATGTGAAGTAATAGAATGAGTAATGAAGCTCATTGGTTTCCACAGAAGGCAGTGTTCATTAATAATTGCTCCAAGAGCATGCGGTAAATACTGAATGACTGAAAAGCTGTAAATTGTGGCAAGAAAAACTGCCCCAACAACACTTGCCATGAATGTTTCATCTTGGAAACTTTCTCTTTGAATATTTCATGTACAGAAAATGTCAAGAAGAGAGCAGCACAGTGCAGAGTGGCGGACAGGCTCATGCTGTAGCGCCGCCCGACTGCGCTCAATTTAGTGATGAAAGCAACACGAGGTGGACAATTTTCCTCTTATTTCTCCTGAAATAAGGGAGTTCTGTACGCATACGTGACGTATCCGGAAACAGGCCTTCAGTACAAGTGCTGGTGTGATGTCCTCTGTATTTACGTTTGACAATCAGTGCATGTCGATGGAAACAGACAGAAAGTAGCATCATGATATCATGGGATGGCGTGTAAATGGCATGCCACTTGTAAGGACATCTCGTGGGTCTCGTGAGTTTTGGACTTGCAGGAAAGGAAAAGGTCAAGTGGCTTTTATTAGACCGTACTTATGTTAGACAGGTGACCTTTATCAGCTCGAAACTATGATAAGTGTGGTTAACGTTGTGAAATGGTCATAGTTGGGTCTGTTTTAGGCACCGAAATAACCTCGTTAGGTTTAGGAAAACATTGTGGATTGAGTACGATACTTACATTGGATGAGTTACATACGTAGGTTACGTATGTTATTTAAGCTCCATTACGAATGTGATTTAAAATAAGTCAATGTTGACTACTGGCTTCACGCGAGACACGAACACTGGTCCACCGGGTGAAAGTCCTGTGTTTGACCCATCCATTGACCCAGTCCACATCTATAATCAGACATTCTGACTCTTTGTGTTATGTCGCCTGATATTTTTTTCTTTTCTCTATGACATTTGCTCTTTAAATTGACACATGAAAAGTTGCATTCGAGAGAGTTAAATGGCACAAGAAAAGCCAAAAATTGTAAGGAAATGACTTGCCGTTGGCGCCATTGGTGGACCAGGCTGGAGATCGTCATTGTGTCTAATCTTTGCAGGTTTCAGTAATCTTAAAATCTGTTCTCAGGGTAAGTGCCAGACTAGAAGGATTATATTTGACACAAGATCTATTGAATTTATTTAATGTGTGGTTCATAATTACGAATGGGTTTATATTGTTTTAACTGAAAAAAATTAGGCTAATAGATTCAAGACAGGGAATTAAAAAGTTAATAAGCCATAGAAGGCTAAGACATCCAAACCATTGATCTGTCGAGGGCTTCTTCTTTCCTGTCGTGTGTCGTCAGCAGGGACTGTGCGTATAAAACACGGACTCCGCAAAGGGAGAAAGGGTTAAAGCGCTGTGTCATTACACTGTTGAAAAAAAAAGCTTCCCATCGGTCTGCACCTTGTCATCAGTGTTATTCCTGTTACTCCGCCCTCCACTCACGCCGTCCAATCGCTTGCCTTCACCATCCAGTCCCCCATTCCAATCGGTCCATCACGCTCAAGTATGACTCAGAAAGAGGTGTGTCAGTCCACCATGTGAACCAGCACAATTTGCCTTTGTGTGTTAAAGATGAGTGTGTGTGTGTGCGTGCGTGCTTGTGCGTGTGTGTGTGTTATCATGCACTGTCATTTTAAATGATGTCACGTTTTCTTTGCCTCTTTTCTTCTCCTCTCTGTTATCCCCCACTCGGATTCATCTCTCTTTTTGTATGGTTTGTGTCTGTTTTCTCCCTGTGCCTCTTTCTCCTCTGTTTGATGTCGAAGCAAGGCAGCAGAGCATCCGGGAATTCCACTTAAATCTCTGTTTGATTGTTTTACCGTGACTGTTTATGTTTCGTTTTGTGTTTTGTTTTTTAAGACTCAGTGTTTGCCGGAATTTCAAAATTGGACATCCAGTCCGTGACATTGAAGGGCTGACACATTTTTTCCCTGGCAGACACTGAGTCTCAAGGTTTACTACTGAGCCATTCACCATGAAGGACGGGGGCATAAAAGCAGCAGCCGCATCCAACCAGACTACCGCCTCGAAAATGCGAAAGTGTTTCTCGCTGACGTTTCAATCATTTCCATACAGACCCCCTTTACCTTTAAAGTGCACCGTTGCTGCTTTTACAACCCGTCGCCCTACTCTTCCCTTCACAGCCATTCTTTCCATCATGCCGGATTCCAACAAGTCTTTTCTAGTCCTTACATCTCCTCTGTTCCCCTCACCCATAGCAAGCCACACTTCTCACCCCCCGTTATTCCAGTCATTTGTACATCTCCGATAGAAGCACCAAACCCATAAAGCCTGCAGACACATCGAAAAGACATCCAGCAAAAGCAGAAACCATTGCACCAGTGAACCAAAGTCATAGCAGTGTCTCGTGTCGCTTCAAGAGTCATGGTCAGGCCTCCTTTTCATCGGAGTAGCTGGCACCACATCCTATCCCACTTCACAATCTACAGTAGACACCCGCACATGATCACCACATTCTGGACGGCGGCCGGTCCGCCGTGTTTCCGACCCATTCTCTCTCTGCACATCCGATCCAACCCACGCAGCCACAGCGTAGCCACAGCGCTGCGCTGCGCTGTTGGTGCCACAACCAAGGACCCTTGCTGTGTCTGTATTTCCCAACAAAAGACCGCCTCGGAAATGTATGGATTATGTTTTTGAGCGTGGCCGCGTCCAAAAGCAACTCCCAGGCCCAGTCCTCAGCCCCTCACACCCTCACCCCCCCGAAAGGTGAGTGTAGAGTCCGCAAAGGGGAAGGTGGCTGCACCGGAAGGCAAAAGGAGGAATAAGGTTTGGGGTTGTTTTTGGACAGGGAATTATTTATGTCTTTTGTTTTGTTTTTCAGACAGTGTTTTTCCCCTCTTCTCGTTCGGCAGACCTCAGGCGGATCTTCAACTGGGGTTTTAGTTCTCTTTAAAGTCAGTGAAGTCGCTCAGTAAACCCAAAACCCAATGTCCACAGGGTCCAGCCGCTTTGCATTCTGCTCGCGCTGTGGCTCAGTTTCGTTTCAGAAGCGTCTGTTCTTCAGTGGCCACATTTCTCTTATAGTTTAGACTTTTTTTGTTCATTTATAATACACTTGCAGCTCATTAAGGTCCGTTAACAAATGCTTTGTGGCTAGAAATGGTTTAATTACTGGACTGCCCCATGCGTTAATGTTGCATATGAAGCAGCCTACACCAGTAAAACTCATATTTTTCTTAAAGTTTGGGTACTCCCTCCTCACTCATTCATTTGTTTCGGAGCTTTTGCCAAACAACAGCGGACCTAACCATCGAGGGCTGGGTGCTGTGTGGCATTAAGGAGACGACCTTTTATCCCCGACTGTGATCACTCATTTTAAATGTCAGTGATTTTATAATAATGATTTAAATAATGATTTTTATCAGCACCGCAGTGCAGCAGCTTGACAATGACCGCCTGGAATGTTTGTGAGCCGCAATTAAATAGTCTATGTCACACTCTATACACTGTCCACCAACATAAACAGGTAATACACACATGAGAAACAACTATATTGTGAATATGGCAGTATTAAAAGACAGCTATGGTAATCACAGAGAGTAGGTGATAGGACAGGATAGAGATGCATCCAGGCTGCATCCTTCCCAATCCAGGCTATAGATTATTTGCTAATGACTCCCAAAATGACAATATAACGTGGTTAGCGTTGCATATTTGTTTATTTAGGTTTCCAAAAAAATGGAAGTTATGTAGAAAGTACGTTAGTTAAGTTCAGTTAAGTACGGGAGTTAGGTTGCGTTACATACGTGACTTAAGTAAAGTGACTTCCTCCTTTGCCCCGTCATAGTTATTTTGGCCACTAGAGGTTGCTGACTAGCAAAAAAGGCAAATATGTGTTGTTAAAAGCTGCTTGCACAGACGAGCCATTCAGCTGCTCCTCTTTTGGGAGGACGGTGTGGCAGTATTGTTGTTTGCAAACTCAAACAAGGAAGAAGAGAAAGAAATGTAACATTTATATGTGATGTCTCTTTTTCCTTCTTTCTCAAACTTGTTTACAGAAAAGGCGAATTTTGGTGCATAGGATAAGACAAACTTAGTAACAAGTTAAATACATCATTAAATGCTGATTTGAAGCCAATTGCCATAAATATTGGTGTCTTTATACAATCAATCTTTATACAACAGCCTTCAGTTCCTCTTTATACGAGAGATATGCAAAATTAGACCGAACATGTAGAGATTGCTGCGAGCGAGGCCATGGAGCCAGTGGACATTGGTCATAAAAGTGTCAGAAGATTAAGTGGAAATTGTTTTAAGATCTGTTTTAAGTTCGTCTTAGCGGGTCACCTTAGAATAAGGAGACCAAATGTCTTCCATTTGGGCAACAAACATAAATTAGCTTCACTATAGATTGTTGCAATTGCATTTTGCTCAGTTATTTATCAAACATGATGAGATCTAAGACCCCATGAGATGATTGTCCTCGACGGTCTGCTCAATGTAAACAGAAATGGTGTCAAACATGAGGATGGAGATGCAGAGGGCAGGCATCGTGACCTTCCAAGAGCCCTCCGTGCCCCTGTACCCATCCTCATCCCCTTTCAAACTGATGAGAGCTGAGAGGAGGCTGTCCCATCACTGAAGGACGGGAAAAAAGGTTTTTCCTATAATTCTGTTGCTGTAGTACCTTACACAAAAAAGCAACGTGAACTCCATTCCTAATAAATATGGGCAGCGCTCTTTTTTTTTTTCTCTGTGGAGAAGAAAAGAGCAGTGGAAGTGAGAGCAGGAGAGTTGGGGCAGCAAGTGTAATTTAGCTTCCTAAACTTTCACCTTTTCTTCCCTTAGTCGATTCCCTCCCCTCCACTCTAGAGACGAGCTGAGCTTTAGCCAACTTAGGTTTCTCTCTCTCTCTTTCCATCTATTTCCTCTCCTTTATCCCCAGTATTTGGTTCGGTCTTTCACTCTTTGCCCCATCCATAAGAATAAGGGCAATGCTTACTTACTTCTTCACATTACTTTTTTTAGGGAGAAAGTGAACCAATCCTGCAAACCCACTTCAGATATCCCAAACTATAACTAGCTCTTTTTCTTGGGCCTGTATATTACTCTATGGGAATGTCAATTGGACAGCAGGAAAGCCATGTTAGGAAGAGAAAAAACTGCATGAAACATATTTAGATGAACGAGGAAGTGAAACAAAGGGGACTGCCGTTGCGTTTGAGTGTGTCTGTCTACCTTGGCTCGCCATGCACCTGCAGACAGTAAGTGGAGCACTGTAGAAATAACGTTTGCTCATCCAAAGATGATTGAGGACCTCGTAAATAGGAACTCTCGATAAATGAAGCCGTTGCATCCCACAAGGGCAATGTCAAACTACCCCAATTCAGTGGCACGTGCCCAGACTTAGCGAAGATGCTTCAAAACTGCTTCATCACTGTCTGCTTGGTGGGCCATATGGTAAAACGTCCAAAGGTGTAGCCTCATTTATAAAGATCAGCCGACGAGATGCCGCAGAGGCAACTCCAGGACCTGCGGTGATGAAAAGCAAAGCAGGTGACTGAGTGTGTCATCCTGCTTTAGTGCGTTTATTTGAAGGGCCGGACCAAGCTCACCAGAAGCCACATTATTTTTACACTCTCAGGCACGCACATCTCCGTAGGAGATCAGGAGCAGTCAACCTCCCAACACTGGCCGCCCTGCGGTTCAGCCGGTATACCAGCAGTGTTCAGGTTCATCTCCCCTGTTGTCATTATCAATAACTACCAGCAGGTGCAGAATCAGCCCTCAGCAAAGATGAACCTGACCACAAATATAGAATAATTAACTTGAAAGCACTCATCAGGGTGCAGACCGCTGCCAAACCTCGACAACTGTCCAACTTGCAATAACAATATTTCGTTTAGCGACAGAGACAACTATGTATTTATTTTAAAAAGCCTTTATTCTTAATATTCATCCGTCTCAGAACATTTTGTAATACAGTTTTAATTTAATGTATTTCTGTTCAACCAACTCAAGAGTTCTTCCTTGTTTACCTTGATAAATTCAGGATAAGTCACGTTATACAACAGTTACAAGCAGTGCTGGAAAAAGTGCCCATTGTCAGACATGGGTAAAAGTAAAGTTTATATAGAAGAATATTACTTTGGTAAAAGTGAAAGGCACCCATTCAGAAACCAATTGAATAGAAGTCTTAGAGTATCTGATATTAAATTAAGTGTCAAAAGCAAAGGAATATACATGAATTAACATTTATGTATACTGTATTCTATGGGCTGTCAGTCATCAGTTTTTGTTTTGCTTTTTCAAATATGATTGGCTACAAATTGAATTAATTAAAAATGAACTACTGTGGTTCTGGTGCAGTATGCAGTCAGCACAGTAACTAGTAACTACATTATTAGATAAATGTGGTGGAGTGAAAAGTACAATATTTGAATTGAAGTATTCAGTAGCAGAAAATGGAAATAATCAAGAAAACGACTAGCACCTGAAAATTGTACATAAGTTTAGCAATCAAGTCAATTTTCTTCAATACATTCCATCAGAATGTAATGAAGAACAGATGATTGACTAACACAGGGCTCGTGGCCAACAAGCCATGTGTTAGTTAATGATCTGCCTCTCGTAGGTTCTCTTAAATTCTCTTTTTCTAAGGAGTAGTCCAGTGACTTGTGCCAAACCGGTTGAAAAGGGGAATCGTCAAAAACGAAAAGCAAAGGCAAAAACCCTCACTTCTAGTCCCCAGCAAGGGTTACGTCCCAAAAAGGATTCAATCCCACATTTCCCATAATGCAACTAGTAGGCTTTTTCCACACCCCAAGTTTACTCTTCATAATGAGCGAACTGAACTTCAGGTGTAAAATCAGCCGTCAAATTAAATTTAACTTCAGCTTTGCCGTTCTTCTGTTTTTCAACTTTTACTTTGAAGGACACTTCCTGCAACGAGATTTCACATTAAAAGCCTCACAGCAGCTCCTAGGCCATCGCTCTCATTATTTTCAGGAGGCGTCGAGTTTCGCTGACGGTAGCTTTATGCCGATGGAAAGAACGGCTAAAATGGAGGAATAAAGTAACAAGTGAAGAAAAATAAAACGTACGTTATGCTAAATTAACTGAGCTCTCCATTCATAGTAAGTGTGCACCTGGACAGGTTTATCTCAGGAGATATATTTCAGTCCCAAAAGATGCAGGTATGCTGTATATGTTCGCCGTCAGGGATCGGTGGGCAGTGTGTCGACAAACCCTGCTTACTCAGCTCTCCTGCTTTATCCCCTGCTTCTCTGATAGGATAGGGAAAACACTAGGCCACACAATGAACTGCACACACACACACGTATACACACTCGTGGGAATTGTTCCAGCCGAGCACAGCTGCAGCCACAGCGGCACACCTGGGCTAATTGGCCAGAGAGGGAGCGCTCCCAACACCCAAAGGACCTGCCTTTAAGAAGTGCGCGTCGTGTGTGTGTGTGTGTGCGTCATTCCCTTTCCCGTGTGACCTAGAGCCTCTCCTTCACTGATGGAGTGATAAGGTGATCGATGGGGTGAGCCTCCTCTCTCTTCCTCGTCCTGACTTCCCAGCCCATCCACCCGTCCTCTCCGGACGGAGGGAGGAGGCGTGGGACAAAGTGATGGATGAGTATGGAAAAGTTTTTCCTCCCGCGTTATTCCTGAGTGGAGGGAAGTGAACGGATAAAGGGGAGGGTGAGTCACGTGACGATCAGAGAGACGGAGGGAGAGGTGGCCTGAGGTGTCCCAAACATCAGACTTCACGTTGACTCTCTCTGCTGTTTATCTCCCATCACGCTCACTCAGAGCTCATTTATATAATTGTTGATCAGAGGAGAGGCGATTTGATTTGTTTAGTCACGACTGCAGATCGCAGGAGGCCTTGGCCGGAGTCCCTCTTTCTCTCTGTCCATCATCTGATCTGCCCTCCCTTTTTTCAAATCTCTTCACATTTCTCTCTGCGTATCTATCTTGAGTGAGTGAAGTGTAAAGGTGGGTGTTTCGCTCTAACAACTCTTTTTAAAGAAGCAGCTTCCGCGGTGCCGGTCTTCAGCGCTGCAGGTCTACTGTAAAGTGTCCCACTGTGTTCCTTCCTATCTCACTTTTTTGAACTCCCCCCTCCTTCTCCTCCTCCTCCTCATTACCCCGCTCCTTGCAAACCCCCACCCCCCAACTACCTCCCACTTCCAACAGAAGCTCAGAGTAAGCCTTACTACTCCGATTACTCCCCCACCCGCCTGCTCATCCACAAGATGTGCACCAGCCACTACCTGGACCTGTTCATCACCATAGTCATAGGGCTCAACGTCATCGCCATGTCCATGGAGCACTACCAGCAGCCCGAGGTCAG